>CM060908.1:52607216-53839716 GCA_030737815.1 Allium fistulosum
ATTAAAAATATGTTTATGTGATATAAGTTTGAAATTTTTTTTGAAAACATATTTAATCAAAATTAACAAATAGATTTCAGGAATCAGGGAAGAACAGTAAAACATTAAAACAGGTTGAAATTTAACCATCACAATTCTCTGTTTTATTTATTAAATCTGAATCTCCATCTGGAAACATGATTTTTAAGTGTTAAATCAGAATTTTTAGATCAGGAACGAGATTGTATTTTGGGGTTGACCAAAAAGTGGATTTTGGCGGTTTTCTAATAATCGGCGGCACTTGGGTGGTCGGGGTCACTCCTGGAGGTGGCGAGGTGGTAGTCGAGCTTGGCAAAAATAGTATCAGAATTTATAGGCCGGTGTGGTGGCATGGCGAGGGTGGAGTAGGGTTTAAGACTTGTTTAGAGTTGAGACAGAGTTTTTGGTTGCTGTGGCGTCAAGGAAGCATCGGAGTGTTTCGGGTGCGGTGGAAAAGGAAGTAGGGTGTCGAGCGAAGCTCTGGACATGAAGGCGTGGTGGCCGTTGGTCAGAGGTGAAGATACGAGGTGGGTTTCTGGTGACCAGTTCTCGTTCCTGTGGTTCGTTTTGCTCGATTTTTGATTCATGGACGAGATGGAAATGTAGTGATCGAAATCAGGTAAGGAAATCAGGATGGACTTGCTGGCGATGATGAGGTTGGTCGGAGTTGCTCCGATAGGTGGTGCACGTGCACGTGTGTTCGTGTGTCAGGTTTGAGGTTGCTGTTGTTAGTAAGACGTAAGGGAAGAGAAGAAGAGAAGGAAAGGAGTAAGAGAGGGTCGGGAAGTTTTGGTTTTGGCTCGAGAGTTTGATCGGGTTGTTCTCTGTAACGACCACGACTTTCTCTCCATAGAAAGTCGTATCGCTAATAAGAAAGAAAAGGGGTGAGAAGTAGAAAAGAGAAGTAGAGAAAAGAAACAAACACAAATACTCATAGCGGAAACGAACAAAATATATTATATCACATAAATATTACATAGTATCATATACAACACTTATCAGAGTTACACAGATTACACATCACATACTAGACAGTTATAAACATCTGTCTAGTTATTACAACTCAATACAAAACAAAGATCTAAACAAGATCAACACAGCGGAAACTACTATCTATCTACAACGCCGAAGCCTCCTGCTCCATTGCTCCTCCACAATTCGTCAAGGCTAACCTGAATCCCTTGGCTACTCGTAAAAATTTGAGTACCCAAGAGTTTATAAAACAGAAATAAACAACTTGGGTCAGACATGGGTCTGGTGTGAGTAACAGGTTAAACTTGTTTAACTTCAAAACCTTTTGAAAGAAAAGGTATCACGTAAGACTCCCCACAAATAAACATGGGTAAGTTTTTACCTTACGCTAACCAAAACATTTGATAGGAAATTCGATTGTATTATAATAGGGTCTAGGGTTTTCAAGTAAAATACAGAAATAGCTGAAATGCTTACATCTCACATTTCAACATAGTTGGGCACAACTAATACGTACGGCACTTATTGGAGTTTGGATTCCATACAATGGCAGGGCTACTGGGGTACCGCCCGTCACAGTACGTGGCCTAGATAACCGTACCGAGGATCACTCCCAATCCCCTGCAACACAAGGTCGGAACATCCCTTACTGGATAATTCCCGCACAAGATACCTCACGGTTGGGATCAGCAACCGCACCACTAAGTCGAAAATAGAAAGGGACATCTAGACAGAGGTAACCTTGTCCTACTTGGGTGCTACCCACTAACCTTGCTGCACCTCCCCTGTTTTAGCCATTCCCGGTTTGTGAGGCTTGAGGTCACGATTACCTTAGAAAAGAACACATCTATCTTAGAATGCTCATCGTCCACCTGACGATGTGCTGAAAGCATTCAATCCATACAAGTCCGTTCCGGGTTCGAACGAAACCGAAGGCATTATCTCGTTACACTCGTTTTGGAATCACCCTCAGAGTTAACGACAATAACCCTTGCACTCTGAATCTTCATCTTCACTTGATTCACGACCTATCGTTAATTTGGATCGATGTGGTATTCGGGTCTCCAGACCTGGAAATCCGATATACGGAAACCCGATCCCGGTCTCATCGAAATCCAAAGCGTATCTTTTAAGGCCAAGTTGTTTTAAAGGTTAAAACAATTTAATTCATTATCTTTATTCACAAAGAAAGATAATTCAACAGATAATCAACATTATCAGATAATCCATACAATTCAACTAACATCCATATCATACAGCATATATCTCATCAGAGATATCAATCAATGTCAAGTATCCAATACTAACACCCATTCATAAGTAATGATTTATATCATCTTAAATTAATTTAAATTGAATTAAATTAATTACTTCATTTTATAAATCCATCTTACTTAACCATTAATTACAATCAATTAATTAATTATCTTCTAATAATTCATTTCAATTAATCATCTTTGATTAATTATCTTTTAATTACATCCAAGTAATTTATCCTCAATTAATTACTTAAATTAATTATTCTTAACCACTTATAGTAATTAACCTTTAATTACTTCATTAATTAATTTACTAAAATTAATTAACTTAATCAACTATAATTAATTACATTAATCCTTAATTAATTACATTGATTAATTACTTCATTTATTAATTATTACTTAATTAATCAATCTTAATTACATCATTAATTATATTAATTAATGATCCTTAATTACAACTTAATTATTAATTACTTAATTAAATTAATTTCATTAAGTAATTAACCTTTATTTAAACAACATTTATTAATCACTCTTGATTAATCTCATCTAGTAATTAACTCCCCTTAATTACTTTCATTAACTAAATTAATTACTTCCTTAATTAATTTCTTAATTAATCCCTTGCTTAATTATTCAAAGTAATTAACTCAAATTACTTCTATTAATAAAATCATTATGCAACTAATTACTTCCAGTAATTATCTTATTATTTACTTCTCTAAATAATCTTACCTTAATAATTACATTAAGTAGTTATTTATCAAATCAACTCTTGATTATTCTAAATTAATTAAACTTAATTAATTAACTTAACTAATCAAATTAACTTCAATTAATTACAATAAGTAATTAATTCTTAATTACTTCCATTAAGTAATTACATTTAAACAATTTTCACAAATGATTATCTTTAAATTAATTAATCTAATTAATTATTAAAATTAATCACATTAATTTATTATTAAATAATCTCAAATTAATGACCTTCATCAACTATTAACAACTCTTTAATTACTTTTCTTAAGTAATTAACTTAGATTAACCATTATTAATTTCAAATTTATAAATCTTAATAACCAATTAATTAATCTCTAATTATTTAATTAATTAAGTGTTAACCATAACTTAATTAATCTTTAATTACTTTAATAATTAATTCTTAATCATTAATTAATATTCTAATTTATAATCCTTAATTACAAATTAATGATCCCAAATCTTTTAATAAATTAAATTAATTATCCATATTAATTTACCTTATTAATTTAATTCATCATAAATCATTAAGTCTTTGGAAAAACATTTCCTTATTAATGATAATTATCATCCAAAACACATTTGAAAACATTTAACTTCCAAATTTACCTTTAAATTCCATTTTAAATATAAGATTTAAAATGAATAAAAATTTAACCTTAACAAAATTTAAAAATCCATTTACAAACTCTTAAAATCATATGGTGAAGAAATACTAATCTTATAAAAGAACTTAAGAATTTAAATCAATTTACTTTTAAATTCTACCCATTTAATATCCAAAACAATTAAAGTTATTTAAACAATTTAATTTAAAAACTTTCTTTTATTTCAAATCTGAGATATAGTTTTAAATTTGATTCCAGATTAACTCAGATTTAAACTTACTTACAATTTAAACTTCATTTTTACATTCAACTAACTAAACAATTTAAGGTTGTCCAAATATTTTAAATTTTAAAAACTTATTTTATTTTTGAACTGAGATTCAATTTAATACTTGAATCAGATTTAAATTTAAATTTAAAACTTGTTTAAACCTTTACTTAATCATTTAAATTCAGTTTTAAATTTTCAAAACAGAGCAGTTTTTAAAATCTGGAACCCAGAATTTTACCCGAGCCCACTCTAGAATACTTCGAGTCGCATCCTAAATTACTTCGAGTCTCACACGCCAGAAACTCGAGAACTCGAGACCTCTTCATTTTCCAAACCACTGACACTAGACTAAGTTGTGCACATGCACATCGATCGCCAGAGCTCCGATCATCACCGAGTATCCCCACATAACGACGAACGACCACAGACCAAACTACGACCATCACCTATTCGTTTAAAACGCGAAATCGAAATCGAGCCTAAAAACCAAAACTGGAACACAGACTACACTTCCAAAACCTAGCAACAACCCCTCGTGCTCGAGATTCCGACCACCTGACAACCAACCTCTCCGGCCTCGCCTTCATCCACGACCAAACTACCAATTCCCAAAATCTTGAATCACTCGAACTATTAGATATACCACAGTGATCAAATTAACAAGACTCGTTAAAACTAGGGTTCTAACAAATAATCCACTACTGCTACCTTAATCTTGAATTAAACACTTTCCAGATAATTTTCCTACCATCACCATTCATTCCTCTATCATTTTTGAAGAATACAACATTTCAAACCATAGAGATCAACAGAACTACCCAAAAATCCATTTTTAACTTAAACCAGAACTGCACCTTTATTTCCAAATTAAAAATTATGATATTAATGCTAAAAATCATATTATAACTTATCTATTCAATTTATAAACCTGAAGTTATAAATTACAAAGTTTGAATTTTTACTTTTATATAACATTGCTCTGTTGTTTTAGTTTACAGAGATACTCAGACTAAATTTTGACTTAATTAAATCTTTTTAATCTTTAGTTTACTATGAAACAACTAATTTTATTTAAACCTTAGATCTACATTTAAAACTAGATCATGGGATATGATTTATATTAAAACGGTAGCCTGGAATTCAAGATAACAGGGTCATACTGATACCAACAACATACACATCTATATACATGCAGAATCAACTATAAACATCCACATCAAAACAATATTTATCACAGAATTAAGCATGCATCATAATTACCTAAGTTAATTTAAGTAAAAATGTTACTCACCAAACATGCAGATGAACAGAGGTTTGAAAGAAAAACTGGAATTTGGACTTTGAAAACTGAAACTATGAATTTCTTTTGCTTTTGAAACTGCATGCATGCTTTGATTTCCAGATTGAAAAGAAAGTGTTCAAGCTTTGATTCCATTTCGGGATTGCTTGCAAATTTGTCTCAGATTGAAGAAGTTCAGGCTTTTGGTTTTTAAATCTTGCAATTGATCTCAGTTTTAAAATGCAGGCTTATGGTTATATGATTGTTGAATTAGATTTCAGGTTTGTGAGGAGTGTTGAATTTGAAGCCTTTAGTTTTAGTTTTGATTTTCAGTTTTTAGTTTAGAAAAGATGGAGAGAAAAAGAAGATGGAGGAAGAAGGAATTGAACTGTAAAAATGGGAAAACAGATTTCTCTAAAACACTATATTATAAAATAAATAAAAATAAAAAGAAACAAATGTTGCCATTTGTATTTTGCATACTACTCTAAACTTACACATGTTAAACAAAGTATAATTATGTTTAAATCCTTCATCTAAAAGTAATTATGTTTTAGTATATGTAAATGTGAATTTAGTAATTTATGTTTTACAAACTATTTTTAGTTCAAAAGATATTTAAAAAGAAAGCTTATTTTAACCCATTCTAGTTTAATTACTTTCTAAAAGAAAACAAATTAAAACCTTTATTAAATCTTATCTTTTGAATTTACATTATAAATCCAAACTCATATTCAAATTAAAATTGAAAATCTAATTTAAAAATCAAGTTATATATATACACATATAACTACCCAAATTCAATTTGAAATACAATTTATTAAATCTTAAATAAATTTATAAAAGAAATTATCTCTTTAATATAAATTACTTATTTTACTTATCTTACCAAATGAATTAATGTTTCTTTTGTAAAATTGTATTTCAAACTTATATTATTCAAATCATATTTATTCTTTTGAACTTCAAAACTTAAATTCAAACTCAAATTAAATTAAATCTAAATTTCCAATTTGCCCAAAGCTTCTATTTACAATATATACAAATAAATATGTATATATTCAAATAGAAAATATCTTATTAACTTTTAAAAGATAAAATCATCAATTAAATACTAATTTAATCAGATTATTAAATTAAATTCAAATCTTATTATCAAAGATTATCCATATCAATTTAATTATTCAACAGATTATTAAATTGATATTGTCAAAATTTCCGGGATATTACATTCTCGTGTTGACGCGAGTGGGTTAACAGTTTTAAATTTAGGTAACAGTTTTAAATTTTTTTTAACAAAGCTAAAAAAGGGGGATGGAAGACTCGGGTTTTGGTTCGGATAAATACTGGGTTGACTCGGGTAAAGATAATTATGTTATCAAGTGTTTAAAGTTAACATAATTAAGTTTTTAATAATTCACTTAATCTTTCTTTTAAATAAAAGGGTTTATTTAAATGTTTGATTATATTATTTATTTTAACTTAGTAAGTTAATTCTTAAAGTTTACTTAATTAATAATGAATTTAAATTAAGAAGATTAAATGTGTTTAATCATTAATTAAACTTAAGGACTGATGTTAATTTACAAGTTAATGATAAGTAATTCCAAAGTTTATTAAATTCTAATGATAATTAAGAAAGTAATTAAGATAAATGGTTTATCTTTTAATAAATTAAGATTTGAGTAATTAAAGATTTATTAATTAATTAATAAGAAATTAAAGGTTAATTTAATTAATAAGTAATTAAAGATTAACTAGTTATTTATTTATTTAATAATTAAAGGTTAATTAATTAAAAATTAAAGAATGATTAATTTATGTGATTAATTAATGATTAATTAATTAAGATTAATTAATTAATGCAATTAAGTAAGGATAATTAATTAATTAATAATTAAAGGGTTAATTAATTAATGGAAGTAATTAAGGTTAATTAATCAATGTAATTAATTAAGGTTAATTAATTAATGTAATTAATTAAAGGAATGGATTATAATTAATTAAAGTTAATTAAGTAGGATTAAAGGTAATTAATTTAATTTAGGTGGTTAAATTAAATTAATTAAGAATTGCTTGACTATTTATCTTGCTTATAGATGATAAAGATGTATTGAATGACTTAGATTATTTGATATCGTCGATATGATTTGAGATGCTTTGTGATATGAGATACTTTGGTTGAACTGTGATATTGTGAGTTATCTATCTGAGATAAATTGTTGTGTGGATATGAAATCCTGAATATAAATTGTATTGTTTAAACTTGAACAATTTGACTTAAAGAATAATATTGGATTCGAAGAGACCGGGATCGGGTTTGCTACATTACAGCATGATAGGGGGTTCTCGCTTCGCGGTTTGGTGGCGAACGGGAGACTCTTACCCCTACATGTCCCATTGAGGGGTTGGTTGCGAGTCGAGAGGCTGGCCGTAAAAGCAAATTCGAGGTACCAATGTAAGCCACGGTGGGGCTGGGATGGTTGAAAAGCCTACCAGTTGAGGCCGCTGTCGATGGTTGAAAAGCCTAGACCGTTACACTTGGTATCAGAGCTGAAGGTTAAGCGAAAACCTTGGCTCTGTTGGGATTACTCGTTAAGGATAGGGTCAATGGTACCCTAGAACGAGTTGAGTGTATATATATATATATATATATATATATATATATATGAGAGCGTACTTGTTATTTTCTTATATAAAGGTTTTAAAATGGTTTTAAAAAATAAATGATTTTTATATAAGTTTATCTTTTGATATATATAAAGAAATAATTTTCTAATTATTAAATATATTAAAATATATTAAAGAAATTGGTTGTTGAATCATTGGAATTAAATAAAATAATAAGAATTAAGTGGTAATACAACCAAATTGAAATTAAATGAAGATAAGTTTGAAATGGATCCAAACTGAAATAAAAATCTTGAGTTTATAGAAGTATTTTCAGAATAAAGATAATAGCGAATTGGTTTCTAGATATGATAATCTTGGTTATTATCATATATGGTTGTTGTATTTAAAAATGAAATGTTTAGGGAAGTAAACATTTAGGTGAGTATGAATTATAAATTGAATTGAAGATAATTTAAAAATTGTGAAATTTTAAATCTAAATCTAGAAAACTTGAAATTGTTTTAAAGAAATTTGATTTGAATAAAAAAACCAAAGGTGGTTTAAAAATTTAAGATATAACTTGGTGTGCAAAGGAAATAAATATGTATAGATGAGGGATATACATAGTATCAAAGATAATTTAAAATAAACTCTAGAATGATGAGTTTTAATTTTAGCGGAAGTGTGATGTAAAAACTTAAAATGAAATAAGTTTAGAACTTTTAAGAAAGAATATTGATAGAAATTTAAAATTTGAAATGGGGATTCAAGTTTAGTAAGGTTAATGGGATTAAATTGAAATTAACTTAGAAGAAGTTAAATAAGTTTGGGATGAATAACCTGATTTGGAAATTTCAAGATGAAATTGAAATTTGACTTAAAGAACTAAATCAACATTTAAATTTTTTTTCTCGAATTTATGAAATTCGAGATGGTTTTAAGTTAAGATTTTAATAGAATTAGTTCAAATTGAAATTGATTTGAATTAATTGGAATTGTGATTGAAGATGTATAAGTTTAAAAAATTAAAATGGTAAATTAGAATTGAAATGATTTGAGATTGAAGCTGGATCAATTTGAAATTAATCCAAATTGATTTGAAATAATTTGGAATTGTGATTAAAGTTGAATAAGTTTAAAAATCAAATGGAATTTGATTTGAATTTGGAAAGGAATTAAGGTTAATTCAACTTGAATTGGGATTAAATCAATTTCAATGGAAATTGAAGTATTGAGTCAATTTAAATGGAAGTGGAATTTAAATTGAATTGATGAGAAATTAACTGGAAATGGAGATTGGGAAATTAAACAGTTTGGTTCTGGATTATTTTCAAAATAAATTGTTTTAATATAAATATATTTTTCCAAACTATTTACTATACAATCTTTCTTCTTAAACCCCAAACTATCTTATACTTATTTTACAATTATTTTGGAACTATTTAACTATTTTGAAACTGTCTTATAAACTAATTACTATTTTTCAGTTATTTATATCTAATCACTATTTTTTTTTAAAAAAAAACTATTTTGCAATTATCTAACTATTTTATACCTACTTAACTATTTTACAGATATTTTACAAACTAATAACTATTTTTCAACTACTTATCTATTTTAAACTTTTTCAAGCTATTTTTAAATTTAATTTGGTCAGAGTTCAAACTGTTTGTAATTGAAGTAATAACTCAATTGGAAATGGAAGCAATTGAGAATAAGTGAATGGAATTAAAGGAAATGTAAATAGAAAAGAGAATTGATTTGGCTGATAACTAATAAAGATAAATACGTAGGATATACGTATATTATTCTATTCGCATAGTGATTTGATCCAGATTCGAACACAGAATTTCGAGATAGTATTATCGATCCGAGTTGGGATTTTTCGCTCGATTTTCGACGGCGAACCTGGATATGGATTTTTGATTGGTTCTGGATATTCTCTATCATAGTTATGACTATGCAAGGAGAATGACGGTTTCTGATCAAGAAACCAGATCTGAGTCCGCACTAGGAAGTCGGGTGGACGATACTAGTTCGGAAGTGAAATTGTGTGATCGATTGAGCGATCAGACTGATATTGCGTACGGATGATATGTGTACATCGTACGAGTTTTAATGAAATTGATATTGGAATTTGTGGATAAGGATTGTAAAATGGTCTTTGAAATGAAAAGTATATTTGTGAAATATAATGGAATTGGATATTTCTTTGGTTGAAATTTACTTTATGGTGGTAAGTAAATGGTAAATAACTTTATAAAGAAATCAAACTTGAATATTTGATTTGGCAATAAATAAAGTTATATTTTGTAATATGATAAACTTCCCTTATTGAATCTAGTCAGAATAAAAAGGGTTTTGAAATATTTGAAGTATATATATAAAAAAAAGTTTTATACAAGTTTGAAATGATCCAAAGTTTTCAAAGTTATATATATCTATATCTATATATAAAGGATCTTATGAGAATGATTTTGGAAAAGGTGTTTGGAACCTATGGATTTTGGAAAGGTTTTTGATTTTTGGAAAAATCAATTTTGGATTTTAAAAAGCCAAGTTTGAGAATTATCGATTTTGGTAATCGATTTTGTGTAAAGGAGATTTTGATAAATCATAAAGGATATGATTTGAAGATACTATAAGTGTATAGTATAAAATGTTTTGAGTATAGCTCTGGGGAAAAAGGCGCTTCCTTGAAATTAACTTCTCAGGAGTACCACTGGGTGGTACTGCCTTGAGCCCCAAGGGGGGTTTCTAAAGTTGATCCTGTGAGGAGTCCGGACAAAACTAGTTCCTGAGGATTATTTGTGTAGCGAAAGTCGAGGGGCTGGTGCCCACAGAGGCATTTGAGTTATGCTGTGACAACAATTTAACTCGATGTCACTGCGATCTACTGCAGACCATAGCGGAAGTCATGTGTGCCGCTGAGAGCCAACTGTCTACGTTTGATTTTATATCGGTAGACTGTGACACTATGGTAACATAGCGAAAGTCGTTTGAGCCGCTGAGAGCCAACAGTCTGCGTTTGATTTTATATCGGTAGACTGCGACCTATGTGGAGGAGTTTCATTTTGACAGCGAAATCGTGTGTGCCACTGAGAGCCAACAGTTACATGGACTTTTGCTGCGACGGCAACGTAACCCTGGATGTAACTGCGATCTGTTGTGGGTTCCTTGGTGTAATCAGTTACATGGACTTTTGCTGCGATGGCAACGTAACCCGTGATGTAACTGTGACCATGGATGGGAGTGATGATTTCCAGAGCATTCTTACCAAAGATATTTCCTCGATTTCAAAAATGTTTTCTATATATTCATCAAAATATTTTCAAGTATTTTCACTAGGTGTTGAAAACGGGTTTACCAAGTACTGATAGATTTCCAGTCTTACGCCTGATCAACGTATGACCGAATTTCTATGGGAACAAGGATAGACTGGTTGAGACATCGAGTTATAAAAAGTATTTTTATAAAAACTATTTTGATAATATTATGTTGCTTTTTAAAATATTTTGAAAATTTTAAATAAAAAGAGTTAAGAGTTAAGATATCTAAGGAATAATTTAACTAATAATCAACATTATAATAAAATTCTAGTTTCGTTCCTTTTCGAGGACGAAAAGATTCTAAGGGGGGAGGAATGTGATAACCCGGATTTTGGGACATTCGATAATTGGATAATTAACTATTTTAATCAATTGAACAGATAAAATTCGGATAATAAAAGATATCTGGATATGTAAGTGAATTTGAAAATATAATAAAAATTTGATTTTAGATATTGGAATAAATATTTTATAATCTTCTAATATAATTACTTAAAATTTTACAAATTAATCTTTTAAAACAAATAGTAATGATTGTATATATATATAGACATAAGAAGATTTTAAATAGAAAAATATTATTTTCAAACAAATTAAATATGTGTTGTTTAAATATATATATTTAAATGAGCTGATTTTAAATTGAATTTGGATTTGAATTTGAAATTCAAAAAGATAAATATCTTAAAATAAATTGGATTTAAAAATAATATATATATTTATATGATTTTATTTAGTATATAATTAGTTTATATTAGTTTCTTTAAAAGATTTTGTAAATATAAATTAAGAAAATGTATTATCTAAATAGAAAATAAATATAAAGATTTATAAAAACATATTATAATAATTAACACATGCATAATTACAAGTGTAAATTAATTAAATCATGGAATAACACATGTAAGACAATTAACTCAAGCTAAGGACAAATGGAAGCAAATTAACCAAGTGTCATTTTGTTTTTTTTCCCAAAAATAATAAATAAAATTAAAAAAAAATTATATACACATCTCCCTACCTCATCACTTCATTTTCCTTCATTTAAGAAACGAATCTACAAATTTGAAATACAAACCAGTGAACAAAATCAAAACCTGAGCAGATTAAAAACAAAAACAAATTCAAAGTTTTTTTAAAACTGGTATAATCTCAATCCTGGAAGCTAAGGCGAACATAAGGATTCAAACTCAAACTGAAGTAATCAAAGCAAGACTGAAATCAAACAACAACTTCCAGCTTTTAACTTGAGCAAAAGCAAGCATAGTAGATTCAAGTTCAAACTCAACCTAAGAAGATCAGTTTCAAAACAAGTATATAGTTCCTGATCAAAAGGAATAAGCTCTGCTCTCTGTTTTCATAAAAGGTGAGTAAACTACACCTTTTTATAGCTAAAATCCGTTCTCTGATTCAAACATTTTTCTATGAGTAAACAACTAAGCTTTGTTTTAAATTGTTGCATGTGATGTTTTTAGTCAGTAGGTGATGTGATAATTATTTGCATGTGAGAAACTTTGGCTTGCATGTTATAAATGTGTTGAATTACAAGTGTGCATATCTGTAAAACCTGGTATGCTCTGTTTCTTACCAACAGGCTAAATTTTGAAAAAAAATTTTATTAAGTTCTCTTCATATAATCTCTTATAGGCTGAAGAATTTAAGCAAGTTAGCTTTATTTAAGTAAAATCAAGGTATTAAAAATATGTTTATGTGATATAAGTTTGAAATTTTTTTTGAAAACATATTTAATCAAAATTAACAAATAGATTTCAGGAATCAGGGAAGAACAGTAAAACATTAAAACAGGTTGAAATTTAACCATCACAATTCTCTGTTTTATTTATTAAATCTGAATCTCCATCTGGAAACATGATTTTTAAGTGTTAAATCAGAATTTTTAGATCAGGAACGAGATTGTATTTTGGGGTTGACCAAAAAGTGGATTTTGGCGGTTTTCTAATAATCGGCGGCACTTGGGTGGTCGGGGTCACTCCTGGAGGTGGCGAGGTGGTAGTCGAGCTTGGCAAAAATAGTATCAGAATTTATAGGCCGGTGTGGTGGCATGGCGAGGGTGGAGTAGGGTTTAAGACTTGTTTAGAGTTGAGACAGAGTTTTTGGTTGTTGTGGCGTCAAGGAAGCATCGGAGTGTTTCGGGTGCGGTGGAAAAGGAAGTAGGGTGTCGAGCGAAGCTCTGGACATGAAGGTGTGGTGGCCGTTGGTCAGAGGTGAAGATACGAGGTGGGTTTCTGGTGACCAGTTCTCGTTCCTGTGGTTCGTTTTGCTCGATTTTTGATTCATGGACGAGATGGAAATGTAGTGATCGAAATCAGGTAAGGAAGTCAGGATGGACTTGCTGGCGATGATGAGGTTGGTCGGAGTTGCTCCGATAGGTGGTGCACGTGCACGTGTGTTCGTGTGTCAGGTTTGAGGTTGCTGTTGTTAGTAAGACGTAAGGGAAGAGAAGAAGAGAAGGAAAGGAGTAAGAGAGGGTCGGGAAGTTTTGGTTTTGGCTCGAGAGTTTGATCGGGTTGTTCTCGTGTTGACGCGAGTGGGTTAACAGTTTTAAATTTAGGTAACAGTTTTAAATTTTTTTTAACAAAGCTAAAAAAAGGGGGATGGAAGACTCGGGTTTTGGTTCGGATAAATACTGGGTTGACTCGGGTAAAGATAATTATGTTATCAAGTGTTTAAAGTTAACATAATTAAGTTTTTAATAATTCACTTAATCATTCTTTTAAATAAAAGGGTTTATTTAAATGTTTGATTATATTATTTATTTTAACTTAGTAAGTTAATTCTTAAAGTTTACTTAATTAATAATGAATTTAAATTAAGAAGATTAAATGTGTTTAATCATTAATTAAACTTAAGGACTGATGTTAATTTACAAGTTAATGATAAGTAATTCCAAAGTTTATTAAATTCTAATGATAATTAAGAAAGTAATTAAGATAAATGGTTTATCTTTTAATAAATTAAGATTTGAGTAATTAAAGATTTATTAATTAATTAATAAGAAATTAAAGGTTAATATAATTAATAAGTAATTAAAGATTAACTAGTTATTTATTTATTTAATAATTAAAGGTTAATTAATTAAAAATTAAAGAATGATTAATTTATGTGATTAATTAATGATTAATTAATTAAGATTAATTAATTAATGCAATTAAGTAAGGATAATTAATTAATTAATAATTAAAGGGTTAATTAATTAATGGAAGTAATTAAGGTTAATTAATCAATGTAATTAATTAAGGTTAATTAATTAATGTAATTAATTAAAGGAATGGATTATAATTAATTAAAGTTAATTAAGTAGGATTAAAGGTAATTAATTTAATTTAGGTGGTTAAATTAAATTAATTAAGAATTGCTTGACTATTTATCTTGCTTATAGATGATAAAGATGTATTGAATGACTTAGATTATTTGATATCGTCGATATGATTTGAGATGCTTTGTGATATGAGATACTTTGGTTGAACTGTGATATTGTGAGTTATCTATCTGAGATAAATTGTTGTGTGGATATGAAATCCTGAATATAAATTGTATTGTTTAAACTTGAACAATTTGACTTAAAGAATAATATTGGATTCGAAGAGACCGGGATCGGGTATCAGCAATACCCGGAACCACTTCGAATTGTAAATCTAAATTCCTTATAAATTGGATATGTGAGATTAATCAGGCTGGAATGGAATAATTTAAGTAACATGGACTTTTAAAACTGTGAACTGTTGTGTGGGATAAATGATTGACTATTATAAGTAAGAATTCGTAAAAGGTACGAGTTACCCCGGGCTTTTCTTTTATGGTTGTAACTTAGTATTTCAAATTATATGGGTTTACTCACGCTGGTTTCCAGCCTGACTCGGGTGTTACTTTGATGTAATGCTCGGGTCAGACCGAGTATTACAGATTTCCAGGTAAGGACGTTCTGGAGCTCAGGAGGCGAGCTGGATGGCAGGAACGTATGGAGTGTGATATATTGTTATTTATTGGGACGAGTTATTTTAACTGTCCAGTGATTAAGAAATGTTGTAACTCTGATGTATTAAAATGTAATTGACTGATACAGATTTCTTTGTATAACTGATATTATTTTTGATATTGTATTTTGATCCGCTGCGAATGTGAGAATCTGTGTCTTGTTCTGTTTCTTTCTTCTATCTCTTTTCTTTTTCTTCTAACTATCTGGAATTTTCGGGTTCGAAATTTCCGGGTCGTTACATATTCATTCCTTCCCAGAAGAAACACTTCTTCATATCCTGATACATCTTGGTTCCCCCAAGATGAATCGTAAACTTTGATCGATGACATTCCTTAAGAACTTCCTTCTTAAGGTCTCCAACATCTGGAACTCATAATCGTTCATTCTTTCTCAACCAACCCCTGTGGTCAAGAATAAAATCCTTCAAATCATTAATCTCTGTTCCAGCTTCTAACCTTCTAATCCTCTCGGCTAACACTGGATCCTCTTTCTGCCTAGAAGCAATCCGTTCGATCAAAACTGGTCGAACTTCCAAACAAAACATCATGGTGATATTTCGACTAGATCCAGCAGTCGACCTCAACTGCACACTACAAGCAGCCAGTGCTTCCAAGTCTTTCCGTTCTGCCAACATAGTTAACACAACATTATGATGTTTCCTGCTAAGCGCATCCGCCACCTTATTTCCTTTTCCTGGTGTATACTCGATGCTAAAATCATAAGCTGCAACAAACTCCAGCCATCTCTATTGTCTCATGTTCAGCTCCTTCTAAGAGAATAAATACCGTAGAGACTTACAATCCGTAAATAGCTTAAACCTTTCTCCCAAAAGATAATGTCTCCACATCTTCAATGCGAAGATTACCGCTGCCAACTCCAAATAATGAGTCGGGTATCTCACTTCATGCGGTCTAAGCTGTCTAGAAGCATAAGCAATAAACTTCCCATTCTGCATTAGCATAGCACCTAACCCAGTACCACATGTATCGGTGTAAACTACCAACCCCTGATTCCCATCAGGAACTACTAACACGGGCGGATTGGTTAACAAATGTTTCAACTTAAGGAATGCCTCCTTACATTTGTCAGACCAAACAAACTTCACGTCCTTCCTGGTTAGCATAGTCAAAGATGCCGCTATCCATGAGAAATCCTTAATGAACCTTCGGTAGTAACCTGCAAGTCCAAGAAAACTTCTAATCTCACTTACCATCTCTGGTCTTTTCCAATTGTTAACAGCTTCGATCTTATCCGGATCATTTGCTAAACCTTCGTCGGAAACTACATGACCAAGGAACTTCACTTCCTTCTTCCAGAAATGATACTTTGAGAACTTCGCTTAAAGCTGATGTTGCCTTAGCGTCTCCAACACTATTCTAAGATGATCCGCATGATCCTTCTCATTCTTATAATATACCAAAATGTCATCAATAAAAACCAACACGAACCTATCCAAGAGCTCTTGGAAAACCTAGTTCATCAAATCCACAAAGAAAGCTGGCGCATTAGTAAGCCCGAAAGGCATAACCAACCATTCGTAAGACCCATATCTGGTCCTAAACGCCGTCAAAGGAATACTATCCTCTGGCACCCTTAGCTGATGGAAACTTGTCACCAAATCCAGTTGGGAAATAACTCTGGCTCCACTCAACTGATCGAATAAGTCATCGATTCTCGGCAAAGGATGCATATTCTTGATCGTCCTCTCGTTCAGCATACGATAGTCGATACACATCCTTAACGACCCATCTGGCATCTTCACGAATACCGCAGCCGTTCCCCAAGGCGAACTACTTGGCTGGATGAAATTCTTTCCTTCCAATTCCACTAGCTGCACCTTCAATTCCTTCATCTCGGATGGTGACATCCTGCTAGGTGGTCTACTTATGGGTTCAGCACCTAGTACGAGATCTATTCGAAACTCGATTGCCCACTACGACGGTAAGCTCGAAACTGGTTCAAACACATCCGAGCCTAAGTAGTTCTCACAATGCAAACCGAGGACGGTGAGGGAATGGGTATTCCCCTCATAGTATCCAAAATAAAACATGCAAATCATTTACTATGCTCCTGCAACTAAAATGATTAGTCTTAACATAATATGAAATAAAGCCATAAATCATATATATATATATATATATTGGATATCCCATCCACCCATTCGTTAGATATCACATCTAAAAGCAATTTATTAGATTTCCCATCTAAAATCCATTTATTAGAGTTCCCCCTCTAAAATCTTTAAAATGACTATCCATCACAACTTTAATAGGACTATCCGTCCCAAATTCATCAAAATAAATGAAAATTATCCATCGTACATTGTTTTATAAAAGTGGTGTGGGCTATCCACCACACACTCCATATTTTTCATAGGATGACTATGAACCCTTGGGTGCCAAATCCTGAGGCTAACCACCTCTGGCAGAACATTCTTTACTTTAGAAATTTGATGTGGGCTATCCACCACACATTCCATGGTTTTCCTAGGTTAACCAAGAACCTAACACTTGGCAAATTAAAATATCATGATCCCTATGATTATTCATTAAAATTCATGATCCCCATGAATATTTATTTTTCCCATGTATCCCACATGTTTAACCTATTCCCATTGGTAGCCGCAATTAGGTTAAATTAAATAAAAACACATTGATAGCCCCAATGTTTATTTTCGAAAGCATATTTCTGTTTGTAACCTCAAACTATGTATCAAAAACATTAAACCCACCCCGGTGTCCCAAGGTTTAATAACACCCAATTTATATAAGGATCCCCCTTACATATTCAAACCAAGATAAGTATTTTATGCTATAACCCTTCGAAGTAACCCCTTTCAAATTAGCAAAGTTTTACTTAGGAAAAATGGCTAAAAGAGCCCTTTAAAACCCTTCGAATGAAGTCCTATTCGAAAGCAAATAACCCTCCGAAGTTAGCCCCTTCAGAAACCTTTCTTTTGAAAGCATCACAAAATCATACCTTTTGACCTTGTTGGAAGGTCCTACCTTTCGACCTTGTCGGAAGGTCCTACCTTTCGGCCTTTTCGGAAGGTTTCTTTTCGACCTAGTCGAAAGGTTCTAACTTTCGACCTTGTCGAAAGCCTGGGGTATCCCCCTTTATAAAACCATTTATAAACCTTTCGAAAGTAATGAAACTCAAAAACCTTTCGCAATCATCAAAGGTAACCCCATCAAAACCTTCGAAATCAAACCTTTCGAAACCATTCAAAAACAACGAAGTGTTGGTGTTGGAACCAACCCTTCGAAAGTATACTTCCGACCTTATCAGAAGGTTTATCCTTCAACTTTGTCGAAAGGTATTAAAACTTTTACTTTAAAAACAATGGGAGGTTCAGAAGTAATCCCTTCTTCTTCCCCTTCTTTCCCTTCGACTTTATCAAAGGCATCCATTCGACTTAGTCGAAAGGATTAAAACACCTTTTCAGAAAATATTTAAAACAATTCTCTTAAAGGTTTAAGCTTTCAAAGATCCCCTTGGGATCCCCCTCTTAAATATGTAAAAAAATTAGTCTTTTATAAAATGATAGAGTCGAAGGATCCCCTTCAACTTATTCGAAAGCAATTATGTTTCTATTCAAAAGCAATTATGTTTCTATTCGAAAGCAAAGGAAGCAGCCTCCACATCCCTTCGCCCCTCTTCCCTTTGACGCCGTGCCTACCTTTCAACTTAGGCAAAGGGTAATTGTTTACCTTTCATCTTAAACGAAAGGGTAAAAGAAGGCTTGTTGGAGTCGAAGGCAGAATTAGGTCTACTGAAGTTATGGTTCCTCTTGCTTGTCTAAATCTGATTGGTCAAGAAGCTTCCTCTTGTACTTCCAAATAGTAAAAAGTATACAAAAGTTAATCTTTTTCTTAAAATACTATTCTTCTTCCCTAATTAAATTTTCGAATTATAACCTTCCCTCCGATTTGACTAATTCGGAAGCCATTTTGCAGTTTAGCCCTTGGGCTTAAATAATCCAATTACCTTAGTAAATCACTAAGGAAAATCCCAAAAAATATCCAAAAATCTGATAAATCATATAGTTCAACATATTAAAATTTCAAAGCCTATGACGATCAAAACAACTCAGAATTTAACCAAAACCGAATAAAAACGTGTTAATTAGCCCATTAACATTTAAAACACCTATGTCTTAATCCAAACAAAGGTTTAAATGCTTATATCCTAACCAAAATCATAAACATGAATCAGGTATAACCCATAACCGATCCAAACATAGAAAAATGAGATGATAAACATGATTATTCGCCTTGATTAGTTGATTGGAGAATGAGATAATTTCCTAGCTTTAATTCCTTAGCTTTATCTTCAATTTATTGCTCTTTCTGGAGCTTTTCGGTTGAAAGTTGGTGAGGAGTTATGAATGAGAAAGTGAAAGTTTATTAAAGTGAAGGAAGAGATATATACTAAGAAATGTAGCCCTTTTTCCAAGTTTACCCCTTAGGAAATTTCCTCCTTCTAAATTTAGTGAAGTCTTATTTTAGTACATTCATTAAGACACGGCCATTGGATTTATTAATCTCATCTCCCTAATTATTCAAATTATTCTATTTAATTTATCCAATTAAATATCCTGAATAATGTTAATTAAAATTTAGGGCCATTACAACTCATGCTGTGGCAGTGGAACAGGAGCAGCCACCACCCACCTCGAATGAAGATGGCACTGGATCAAGGCATCATCGTCAGCTTATTATTAGCTGATTGGACTTATGGAATGGAATAGGTAATAAACCCCGCAGTAGAATGGCTAAGTCACTTACACATGTATGGGATTGAGGACGGTCCCTAGGAATGCTCTGAGATGACGATGAATTGTGGTGCTCGGGTTTATGAAATTTTGTTTTTTCTATTTACTACAAACTCTGGTTATTCTGGTACTATAGCTATTTAGTTCTCTTGGTTGTACGGGCTTTTATTTTATATTTTACCAACTGGACTCTGGAATGATTAAATCTGGATTTATGTAATAAATAACACAGGTCATGATTACAGCCCCGACCGGAGAGACGGGGAAATAAGCGCGAGTTACGAGTCCCTTCACCGGAGGGCGATAGGATGGACTTAAACACGGATAAGTCCTCGACTGGGGATCGAGGCCGGAGTAGGATACCCCACGGATCAAGTCCTCGATTAGGGATCGAGGCCGGAGTAGGATACCCCATGGATTAATCCCTCGACTGGAGAGTTGAGGCCGGAGAATATAACATAATGGATCATCGGGTATGGACTATGCCAAGCAAGGGGTAGGTCGCTTCGTTGGAGAGTGACAAGATCAGCCTACTTAGGTCATCGAGTACGGATTGTGCTCGGCAAGGACCCAGAAAGGTCCCGGATTTGGATTAAATGAGCTGGAGAGGTCTAAGGATTTGGATATGGACCCGGAGAGGTCTCGAATTTGAATTAAATGACCCAGAGAGGTCTAAGGATTTGGATATGGACCCGGAGAGGTTGCGAATTTGGATTAAATGACCTGGAGAGGTATATGGATTTGGGTATAGACCCAGATTGGCCTCGGATTTGGATAAAACAATCCAGAGAGATCGTGGATTTGATTAGTGGATTTGGTTAATGGATTCGGAATGGATTCAGAATTGGATATTGACTCGGAATAGTCATGGATTTCGCTAATGATTCGGAGAGATCAAGGAATCGGATTGGCAACGGATTGGATTTTACGTTAGATAATATAACGATCAATGGATTATGGACTTTGGATTTTGGACTTATGGCAATTCAAAACACGCCTTCCTATCGCAAGTCATGTTTTGGAGGGAAAAGTGTTAACCTACCTTTCGACAAGGCAGTATACAGGCGGATTTAACCTAATAGACTTCACGGTAATCGAGGCTGGGATATCATGGATTTGGTTCAGATGGATGGATGGGCAATCAACTACAGATAATAATTGTTTGCACCAAAAATGGTCACAAACCCCAAGTGTAG
Organism: Allium fistulosum; assembly: GCA_030737815.1. NCBI lineage: Eukaryota > Viridiplantae > Streptophyta > Magnoliopsida > Asparagales > Amaryllidaceae > Allium > Allium fistulosum. The sequence goes on from CM060908.1 coordinate 52,628,295, forward strand.
TGAAAGCACCAGCGTATGAATACGAATCAACAGTATTCACACACAAATCACAGATCTAAGCAAGTAACAATCAGCAATCAAGAAATAATGAACAATGACACACAATTTATAGTGGTTCGGCTATCTCCGGCCTACGTCCACTTCAAGGTTTTTATGATTTTATTGCTCGATGCTTGAAGATTACAATTTCGTATGTTGTATTACAACTGATTTGCTGAACTAAGTCTGAATCTAAGGCAGCAATGGTGATCTGGAGTAAATCTTGCAGAATCTGGGCGCTCTTTAGCTCTTAAAATTGTCCGACCCCTTTTCTGAGTGACCAGGGGCTCTATTTATAGGTGTAGGAGGCTAATATTTCGCCTAAAATGAGGGGAGACCAGTTCTGGTACGTCAGGGGGCCCACATGCCCGCTTTATGGAATTCCGGGCCCACACCGGGATCGATTCGACCCTAGGTTCGAATCGATCAAGAAATTGTCCAATCAAGATGAAATTTGGTGTGGACATTCTTCAACATGTGCTCAAGCTTCTGTGAAAATTTCATAGCATTTGGATGTGTAGATCTCAAGTTATGATCGATTCAATGTTGCATTTCTGGTGTATTTGGACACTTCGAATCGATCCTTCGACTCGATTGGGTCGAATCGACGCTTGCTGTGACGTGGCGTGCGTGCTTCTCACATCGATCCGCTTTTCACTCCGGGTTGACTGGGTCGACTCCATGTTCTTCGTTGCTTTGACTGGGTGGACTCGTGGTAGTGGATTCGAGTTGTTGGATTCGAAGGTTTGCTTCCTTCGAATCGATCGTATGTCCCCTTCGTATCGATCTGGGTAAATCTCAGTCGATCGATACGAAGACTCCACTGCCTGAAGGTATTCGAAGGTGGGAATGTTCCAATGGACTCGAACTATCGGAGTCGAACTAATGCTTGCTCAGTGGAGTCGAAGCAACGGTCCTTTTCATGGATTCGAAGCAGGGAGAAAACGATGGATTCGAATCGACTAAGACCTCATCGATTCGAAGTAGATCACGTGAGCTTGATGCGTTGGATACGAAGACGATGAAGTCGAAGGCTAAAGCATTTCTCATGGATTCGAAGCCATCAGGGGAACTTTGTTGGAGTCGAGTTTGATGGATTCGACCCTAGGGGGTTCGAACCATAGGGAGACGAACTCAAGGCTATGTCCTCCACTTGCGTCGATGATATCTTGGGCGTATGAACTCGGATTGATTCGAGATTTGGAATGTTGCTTCATCTGACCTTACTTGACATGTCTTATCAATTGCAGCCCGATCCGGACTCGGACAAAATTCATCGATATCCATGGTGAACCTGTGATGCACAATCGATGTTCACGACTAATAATCATTTATTTTCAGTTGATCTTTGGGTATCTCGGCTTTGCCAAAAGTTGGGATAACATTTTGCCCCCCAAAACATGCCTTTTTGGTAAAAGGCGTGTTTTGATCAGTCTTAATCAAATGTAAAGAGTTTATGTTGTATTCAAAGCTCATAGCATTTTCAATTAAGTTTATGGCTGTTCGAAGCCGAATTGTTATCAGTTTTTTCCAGTGGAAGTTTAAGAATGAAGTTCTTCAGTCTCTCCATACTATCGGTGGTCACTCCGGACCCTTGCCAAGCTAATTCTAGATTTAGCGATTGAATAGAAAGATCCTATTGTATTCCGGCGTTGCTTTCTATCCCTTGCACTCTGGCCCCAGCTAGGGCGTATAGCGATGTCTTGGTCATTCTGGACCGATCGTAGCCTCTCCGGGCTCTTACTGGATCCCATCCTGTCACTCTCCGGTGAAGGGGAAACAACGATGAGTGAGCCGATCCTGTCGCTCTCCGGCGAAGCGGCTACACCCCCTGCACTCCGGTTCAGTGTATTTGAACATTAAGCGATGTCATGACCTGAATCGTCGGTCGATCACAGCCTCTCCGGGCTCATGCTGGATCCCATCCTATCACTCTCCGGTGAAGGGGAAACAACGTTAAGTGAGTCAATCCTGTCGCTCTCCGGCGAAGCGACTCACCTCCTGCACTCCGGTTCAGTGTATCTGAACATTAAGCGATGTCATGGCCTAAATTGTGGGCCGATCATAGCCTCTCCGGGCTCTTATCGAATCCTGATCCAATCACTCTCCGGTGAATAGGAAACGATGCTTAAGTGAGTTGATCCTGTCGCTCTCCGGTGAAGTAACCCACTTCTTGCACTCCGGACCCTGCCTCTCCGGGTAGGATCATAAAGCGATCATGTTTATATTGATATTTAATGTTTATCCTTTAACTCTCCGGTCAAAGGTTTATTTTAATAAGTGTTTCTTTATTAAATTCAAATCCTAGATGTTCAATCTCAAACACCAGGAAAAACAAGACAATGCCTCTCCGGGCGGAGCGGTCTATTTCCATCTCAGAGCATGCCTAGGGATCTCTCCGGTTCCCGTACATGAGTAAGTGGGATAGCCGTTTTATTTTGGAAATCAAATCTAAGAAAACTAATCGACCAGAGTCCAAATCTTGAACTTGGCCCTTGCCATCACGATCAGTTGATGATGAGTCGTGATCCCGATCCAGGATCGTTCCTGTTTGGTTGAGGCGGTAGCTGTTCGGGCCTAACCGCCGTCGTACGTTCTCTGACATACTGCGGCAATCTACCACTCCTGGCATGTTCTTCCACCTCATCCTTCAGGTGGCGGCATTCATCGGTAGTGTGCCCATCCAGCTCATGGAATAGGCAGTATTTTCCGGTTCTACGTTCCCGCTCTGTGGGATCTCTCCTTGGTGGTTTTCGATAGGGGAGTTGCCCCCGAGTTTCGGTGTAAATTCGTTCCAGTCCTGCCACCAAGTCTGTGTACTGCCTGAATCTGGGCTCTCGGAATTTCTTCCGTTTATCAGGACCATCATGTGTGTCATCCTGCTTTCTCTTTCCTTTGTCTGCCCTGGACTGTTCCCTGGCGGTTCCTTCGCCTTGTGCAACATTTATTTCCTGCCTCTCGGCTCGTGATTCCTCTAATCGAATGAATTTTTCAGCTTCATGGAAAAACTCTCCAAGATCTTGCGATGGATCTTTAGTCAAAGAGTCTTTGAATTCGGTGCCTTCTCCAACTCCTGCCACTGCCGCCATCAAAATCATCGATGGGTCCGGGCGATCTACAGAAGTCACCGTCGCATTAAATCGTAACAAAAAATCTTTTATGGACTCTCCGGTCCTTTGTTTTATTGACGCCAAAGTCATCACGCTCTTAGGTCGTGTCACGTGAACCCTAAACTGCTTCATGAAGCAATCCACAAGCTCGCCCCATGTCCTGATTGATCCGGTTTCTAGCTGCCTAAACCAAAGCGCAGCCAAATCTGATAAGAATAAGGGGAAACATCGTGCCATCACTTCTTCGGATGCTCCCAGCACTTCCATGTGTCTGATATATCTGGTGATATGCATGGTCGGGTCTGACTTTCCGTCATAAGGATTCAGCGTTGGTAGTTTGAACTTCGGAGGGTTCCTTGCATTCCTGATATTCGGAGCGAACGGACTCCGACTAACTTCTTCTAATCCTCCTCCTGACAACCCTCCTCTCATGAGTCGTCTCACTAGGCCAATCATTCTTTCATCTCCATCTAGGGGTTGCCCCCTTGTCATGTCTCTGTCTTGCCCTCCGAGTCTTGTAGGGAATTCTGGTACGTACTCTTCGGGTGGCCCGTTAGCATTTGTGTTGGCCCTAGCCGGTTGAGCTCCTTCCAAAGGTCCTTCTGGGTCGGATCTTGCGGGCCTGCCCCCAAGCCCTTGTTGATTGCCTTCTGGTTCTGTATTCTGTCCTCCATTGGGTTCCATAGCCCTAGCTCCTTGTTCCACATTCACAGCCGCTGTAGTTGGTCCAAGGTTCTATGTTCCTGCAGCTCTCATCTGTTCGAAGAAATTCTGCAGCATCTCTTGTTGGCTTTTCATCATTCTTTCCTGCATTAGGTTATTCATAGCCTCCATCTCATCTCTAGTAATGTAGATCGAAGCTTGTCCTTCCCCAGCGCCAGAGGATGCCTCTTGACTTCCTGCCTGTTGGCTCCTCTCAGTTCTTTGTCTAGTTTGTCGAGTCATTGTAGAGTCAAATCTAAATCCTTAAAATCTTAAATCTAAACTTTGAATCTGGTGTAGCGGGTGCTAGTTCCTCTCAGTGAAAGCACCAAAGTGTTTGCACCAAAAATGGTCACAAACCCCAAGTGTAGTGAAATCACCAGCGTATGAATACGAATCAACAGTATTCACACACAAATCACAGATCTAAGCAAGTAACAATCAGCAATCAAGAAATAATGAACAGTGACACACAATTTATAGTGGTTCGGCTATCTCCGGCCTACGTCCACTTCAAGGTTTTTATGATTTTATTGCTTGATGCTTGAAGATTACAATTTCGTATGTTGTATTACAACTGATTTGCTGAACTAAGTCTGAATCTAAGGCAGCAATGGTGATCTGGAGTAAATCTGGCAGAATCTGGGCGCTCTTTAGCTCTTAAAATTGTCCGACCCCTTTTCTGAGTGACCAGGGGCTCTATTTATAGGTGTAGGAGGCTGATATTTCGCCTAAAATGAGGGGAGACCAGTTCTGGTACGTCAGGGGGCCCACATGCCCGCTTTATGGAAATCCGGGCCCACACCGGGATCGATTCGACCCTAGGTTCGAATCGATCAAGAAATTGTCCAATCAAGCTGAAATTTGGTGTGGACATTCTTCAACATGTGCTCAAGCTTCTGTGAAAATTTCATAGCATTTGGATGTGTAGATCTCAAGTTATGATCGATTCAATGTTGCATTTCTGGTGTATTTGGACACTTTGAATCGATCCTTCGACTCGATTGGGTCGAATCGATGCTTGCTGTGACGTGGCGCGCGTGCTTCTCACATCGATCCGCTTTTCACTCCGGGTTGACTGGGTCGACTCCATGTTCTTCGTTGCTTTGACTGGGTGGACTCGTGGTAGTGGATTCGAGTTGTTGGATTCGAAGGTTTGCTTCCTTCGAATCGATCGTATGTCCCCTTCGTATCGATCTGGGTAAATCTCAGTCGATCGATACGAAGACTCCACTGCCTGAAGGTATTCGAAGGTGGGAATGTTCCAATGGACTCGAACTATCGGAGTCGAACTAATGCTTGCTCAATGGAGTCGAAGCAACGGTCCTTTTCATGGATTCGAAGCAGGGAGAAAACGATGGATTCGAATCGACTAAGACCTCATCGATTCGAAGTAGATCACGTGAGCTTGATGCGTTGGATACGAAGACGATGAAGTCGAAGGCTAAAGCATTTCTCATGGATTCGAAGCCATCAGGGGAACTTTGTTGGAGTCGAGTTTGATGGATTCGACCCTAGGGGGTTCGAACCATAGGGAGACAAACTCAAGGCTATGTCCTCCACTTGCGTCGATGATATCTTGGGCGTATGAACTCGGATTGACTCGAGATTTGGAATGTTGCTTCATCTGACCTTGCTTGACATGTCTTATCAATTGCAGCTCGATCCGGACTCGGACAAAATTCATCGATATCCATGGTGAACCTGTGATGCACAATCGATGTTCACGACTAATAATCATTGATTTTCAGTTGATCTTTGGGTATCTCGGCTTTGCCAAAAGTTGGGATAACAATAATATAAAGCCAGGATTAAACATAGTAGGTAGGTAAATGATGAAGGATGCTTGGAATATGAATGTTAGCATGGATGGGCAAAAGGATCAGCATGGTCAATTGGAAGGAGGGATCGGCCTAGTTGATGATAAAGGGATCAGTATACTTCGATATAAAGGGATCGGCATAGCTTGGGTCAGTAGGGCTTGGAGGAAGGCATAGCTTAGATCGACATAGGAAGGGCTTGGCATAGGAAGGGCTCGACATAGGAAGGGATCGACATGATTGTTGCTTGGCACTCGATGGATCGGCATGGCATGGAGTGAAATCATATGTGTTTGTCTAAAGATGGTTCGGCATAATGTGGATCGTTATCCTCAGGAAGAGGAGGGGTCAGCATTTTGCATGTGGGAGGAAGGGTCAGCATTTCCGTGAAGGAAGAGGGATCAGCATGGACCAAGGTGGATGGATCAGTATGGTTTGTTGGAAGGCAATGGGTCGGCACTACTCCGTGGGAAAAGAGGGATCGGCATAAAGTAGGAGGGATCGACATTTGTGAATGGACCGGCATTTGTAAATGGATTGACATAAAACGTTGGCGGAAGACATGTTGGCGTAGTAGTGTTGAAAGGGACCGATCGACATTAACTCGAATGAAGGGATAACGTTCGGCATGACTATGCCGATCATTATTTTTGGGCGAGTTGGGCTTGACGATCGTTATGGTGGTCCCATGTAGGTGAGAAGACCCTGTAGCCAATGTTTCACCTATAAATACAACAGGATTGGCTTTAGAAAGAGGACCTTTATTCTGATTCTCCTCGTCTTCTACCTAGGGGATACTCTGCCATTTTCATTCTGGAGTCTTGGATTGTAACTGTAATCAAATTTCAGTATAATAAAAAGGATTATTCTGGAGTGGACGTAAGCTGGAGTTAGTCGAGCCACTATAAATCTTGTCTCTTTTACTTGCTTTCATTTTAATTTGATTATTCTTCATATTATATTCTCTACATCATATACTAGATGTGATCTGTGACTAGATATTGGTGCTTTCACGTGTAATTGGGCGTTGGTGGTCAATTTTACCGCCGATAACTTGGTTTAATGATTTATGATACATACATACATATACACACATACATACATACATACACACACACAAACACACACACACATATATATATATATCTTAAGATACGTAAATTTACATACACTACTTGATATTTCATTTCAAATTTTAAAAAATATTTTCCCGCACAAATTTATTTCAATATTTTATCTCAATCACTTGCATATTGTGTTAATGCCAACCAGGAAAAGAACAACTTACAATCACATCCTTATGCACAACATTTCAAATTCAAAGATGCCGCCAAAGATCAAATTCTTTCGCTTAAAGTCAAATTCTCTCACCAAAAGTGAATTCTTCGGCCTTTGCCTATGTCAGCAATCTGTGCACATTTAACTAAGCTTACGGATGAGTGACATGAGGCAAGATCTGATGATAGGTGAAGCAGATAAGGATATGATGTCAGCAATCCATGTGACGTCAAACTTGCTATAAAGGGAAACACACTATAGTAGAAAAGAAGGATCAAAAGTTTAACATCTCTGAATTTATATTCGAAAAATTATACTCTTTACCATTAGAATCTAAAAGGCTGGTATAAAAAGAATTAAAGAGGAAAGAATTTATCTCATGGTCATAACATCTGAACCATGTAGAGTTTATATCTTTTACTTTTTAGCATTTATTACCTTGTTTTCTCTATTAGAATTTATTTAGAATTAATTGAATTTGATGTTGAAATTGGACCTAACGTTTTAACATACAATTAAAGTGCCTCTACACTTAAGATTTAACAACATATTTACTTCTTTAAACGGCAATTTGATATCACTTAAATTTGGTAATTTATAACTATGTAAGCAATCAGCATCGTAATTACTTTAAATTTAAACTGGTGTTGTGAACAAGAAAATTCTCATCAATATTTTGATGCTAGAAGGAGGGCCTAGCCACAGTAAGCCATTATTGTCAAATTCCCTTGATCCTTAAAATAATCGCATATCACTACAAAAGATGCAACCTACAAATTCTTCCACTCCTCCTCCCAAGGAAGCAGACCATATGGCTGCAAAATCCCAAAAGCACATTCTTACGTTTTCATTCAAACCAATAATGGGCCCATCACATCTTATCTTCACTATTCCAATCTTTAAAGCCCAAACTGCATTTGCAACCCAGATGAATGAGAGAATAACTTTGATCAAGAAATTAGTGGCTCGATACTCTCTTTCTAATATGGATAACTTCCACATCTCCGCAGTTCACTGCCATCATTCACCTGCTGTGTAAGCTGCACAAGTAGTGAATAAATGGCACAATCTCATTATTAAGAACGGTGATGTTTACTTAATGATCTTGGAGGAAGACTCAAAAACAAGGCTCAAATCAACCCAAACATAAAAGCCAAACAACCAAACATTACCCATTAATGCTTGAAAAACGCACTAACCAAGCAGAACTCAACACATACAACAACTTTACCTCCTCTTATAAAACCTTCATAAACTCTTAGTTGTTTTAAAAAATGTTGGCAGCCGACAACTCATACAATAACACAAGGAAGATGACTAACAATCAGAGAGCATGGTTAATGCAATGTTGGAAAATTATCTTAAAATAAATCTGCTAGAAGGCAGTTGTGGTATTAGAGGAAATGTTATGGAGAAAAAAAGATAACCAAGTGAAAAGAAATTAATAACAATGTAACATTCAGTTAGTTAGTGGTAAACAATTTTTGTGATAGTCCAAGAGGCTACCTCAATTGTAAAGATGGCTCATCGCAAGTAAGTGCCAAAAGCAAGGAAATATAGGAACTGAAAGCTTGTATAGATCAATTAACACAACTATGTTAGTAAAACAGGCGAGGAGGGAGGGGAGTGGAAAGTTCTTTATCCAGTGAGGCTATCATAGAATCATAATTCTCTGATAACTTCAGTGCTCCTGAAATCGAAAAATATGACGGGTCATCCAATCCAGATGACCGTATATGCATATCTGAATATTATTTGGACATACTGAAAGTAGGTAGCTCAGCACATTGTAAGTTGTTTCCAGTGTATCTTGCTCGAGTAGCTTCTAGATGGTTTAAAAGATATACTCCAGTGGAAATCCACTGTTTGGTGCAACTCTTAATCGACTTCCGCACATAGTTCAACTCATGAAGGAAGGCCTTCCAAGACCCCAACATGTTATCATATGTCAAACAAAGGGACAATGAAAGCCTGTGTAGCTTTATCAAGCGCTTAAAATCAAAGGCAACGAGGATTGCAGTAACTAGCAAGGAGGTTCTACTTATGGCAGCCCATTCTGGGATAAATAAGAATATTGATATGAGTGATAAGAACATAGAAAGCCATGCTAAAGCATGAAGGTTTTCTGTAAGAGTGCTATTGGATATATACGAACCGAAGAAGCTCGAGAAACTAAAGGAATATCACTTGAAAGAACCATTCCAACTCAAAATGAAAGAAAACAGGGGCAGACGGGTATAACAAACAACCTGCTAAAAGACAAAGAGAATTTAACTTCACTATGAAAACCCCCTTTACACACACTTATGTGCAGATCTATGAGATAACCAGAACTCAAGGTTTAAGCACATGGTCATTACCGTTTTAAGTATACAAAACACTATACTTACAAAAATCGGTATGTTTTATTTTTCCAGTCCGATTATAGCAGTACTTGATTCAAGGCTAGTTCATCATAGTCCTCTATAAGACTTTTAATAATTTATACTAAATGAAGGTTCAAATCCAAAAGATACCTCTCGTTTACGTAGTGCTTCCAAAATGATGCAATTTTCTGCCTTTGAATTACGTCGGCTTGGTCCTACTAGGGAACGTAGGCAGCCGCCTATGTGGTGCAACAATTTTGATTATTTCATTGATTAAGAATTTTTTATTTTAAAAACAGGAGGATAATTTTTAATTTTTTCAAAAGAAAATGAATTTGAGCAGGAAAAATTTTAGTGGACACATTTTCAAACGAAAAAACTATGACTGTCAGAATTAATAGTTATGGCCTTTAGAATACACTCAATGGTGTGTATAGCTATAGCTATTGGAATCTATGGATATGATAGTTGTAACTAACATGACTATTCCATTCATATAAATAAGCCTAACAGACATTACTATTCATTGCCTATAAATAAGCTAACATCTTAAAGCAAAAAATACTCTTCTCATCTTCTTCCTCGCTTTGTTTTCTTTTACTGGAGCAACAACCATTGAAAAACTAGAATGTTCTTAGTTGGATCAAAGTAGCATAAACTTTCAATCTGAATTCATTGTTTAAAGACTTTATTGAATTATGAAGTCAATAACTTGACTTGTGCTTTGAGGGTTATAAAATAATATTTTATAAAGGTCATCCTTGAAGTCAGAAGTATAGTTCGCATCATCATCATTCTCAAATAGTAAATTTCAAATAATATAGTAAAACTGTGTTTATTTAGGTAATAATTATTTTTAAGTGCATTCATTTTGTAGAATTGACATCTAGATCAATTGATAAAATTGTTCTTTATCATCAACACGAACATAGGAGTGAAAAAACATTGTTTATGAAGGTATTTCTTTATTTTATACATTAATATTGTTGGTTAAAGACTATATTGGTTAAAGACTATACGTTACAAAATATTGATTTTTATTGGTTGTTATAAATTAGAGTGTTCAAATAGTTCAACTTGTAGACCATTCAAACAAAATAAAAGAAATAGATTATACAAATCCTTGACTCGAAGAAAAATTAAAATTAACCATTCTTTGGAATGCAATGCAGATTAATACATTAGATTAGATAATCATCTTATTATGGTTTTTGAAAATAGATTTAACTCTTATTTTTCAACTAGGCAATTCAAAATTTTGCTTGTATAAAAATATAGTTTTCTTTTTAATATATAGTTTGTGTAATTAGAAATTGCGTAAGCTATAAACCAGTTTAAAGTTTGCGCAATTTCAAATTGCATAAACTATATATAAAATATGTTTCTTTACAATTAATTTTAGCATATTCTTACATGTGGAAAATAGGAACAAGGAAAAACTTTGAAAAAAAAATTAGGTTGAAGGACAACAAGTTTCATTTTTGGGCTGGAGGACAAACTTTGAAAAAAGTTAGGCTGAAGGACAATGCTAATTATAGTTGGCATTTTATATACTGTAAAACTGAATATAATGCTAGTTATAACTAGCATTTCGTATGGTGTAAAAACTAAATATAAGGCTAGTTATAACTAGCATTGTCTTTTAGTCTAATTTTTTTTCAACATTTGTCCTTCGACTAGAAAATGAAACTTGTTGTCCTTAAGCGTAATTTTCTTTTCAAAGTTTGTCCTTCTCCCTAATTCCCTCTTCTTACAATAGGTTTTTTTGTAAGTTTATATCAAAATTTCATTTATTCTCAAATACCTTGTCTATAAAATCCTAAATTGTATCAATAAATGAAATCCATCAAAATATTTGATATACATCATTATGAAAAAGGAAAACTAAAAATTTCATCTTAAATTGATGGAATGAAAAAATAAATTCAAATATTGCTAAAAATAAACAAGCTATAGAATGTGGCAAATAAAACAAACAGCGATTACCAATTTTCAACAAATAAAAGTGGGAAAAATATTTTAAATCGAATTAAAGTTTTAAATCAATTTTTAACACACTATATCTGCATCAAAATTGGAGTTTATGAAATAAACCTTTTGATCATATACTAAAGATTTAAGTAGAGATAAATCTGATGAGTACTGCTTCGATACAACAGAGTTATAGTTTATAGTTCTTTCTTTTAGGTCTAAAAATATTGCTACTATCCTAGCAAGGAAAATAAATAGTGTATTACTATAAGCACCTAGAATATCTCTTTTAGCTACTATAACTAATTACCACCATATAAACTCTACTTACATGTTTATTGATACTATCGTTATTCTGTTATAACAGATAGACACTCAAATGTTGTTTGATTTTTATCACCGTTCGATGATCGTTGAAAACCAATTTGTTTATTGCTACACGATAGTGAACTGTTGTTGAAAACCAAAAACACACGGTTGTTTAAGACCAAATTAAAGATCGAACTAAGTGTTTATGTAGCATATAAAAAATTGATATCTATTAAAGTTGTATATTAAATACCATATAGTTTATCCTTTACTTCCACATTGTCATATATAATATGTTAGACAACATTGGGTTACATAACTCTCACCATAACCCAACACAAGAAGAAGAATCGAGTAGTTTAAGTTCCTGCAACTTTAGTTGCCAAATCTTTGTAACTTACTTTTATGCATATATATTTGTTTCTTATTATGTTCTTTAAGTTTTCAACTACCAGTCTACAAATGTATGTATATAAAATCTTCTAGAGATTTAAATTTGAACCACGACCATCATCATAGGTTTATATTTAGCTGCACATCCAAATTTGAAAGTATTGTATTTCTTTATGCACTGCTATTACCTTACCAGTTCAATATTTTTTATGAAAATCAACCATCATTTGTAAATGCTGCACTAACCAGTTTTCACGATTACCAACGCAAGTATGTGTTTAGAAAGGAGTTAGTAGCAATTTTACACCACTGGATTGAACCTAATAGTTATTTTAAGTCCATATCTTTTCAAATATTAGAGTCCTTATAACCTGCAATAACAAGATAATCTATAATAAGAGATGAATTTTTGGATGTATTTCTTAATCATTTTTCAATTAATGTCTCTTTTTTTAGTGTTTCTAAATACACTAAAAACACACTAGACAATACTCAGTGGAAAATACCACCATAATTTGAGTCTGCACTTATTAATACCCAAAATATACCATAATCAATTAACCCTATTATACCATAAAATACACCATAATATTTGAAGTCACCATCAAAGATGCTGAAAACGTTTAGAGATATAGTAATGGAGGGTAAGACATCAGTTTATTCCCTTAGTCTTACTATCCCCCTCCTCATTTTAAGAACATAGTGGGTGCGAAAAAGTCTTAAAAATTAGTTGACTCAACTAGACTGAAGTTGATATGTGATTCAACCTAAACCATACGATCACTATTTCAAAGCATGTTAGCATGGAAAATAGAAGGGGATCTTCAAATTTTCTTAAGAGACAACTATTGTTGGATTTAGACTGGTCGGCAACGGGTAAATTGGGTGAATTTAAAAAAATCCTGTTTGGATCACAGTGTGCCTATGAAGTCTAATTGTAACGATCGGTCTTTTCGACCCTCAAATGTCGATACTAATACATCTACGGTATTTACATGCTGAGCACCCAAGTATCGAAAAGACCAACTGTCGAGGTAAAAGAAAATAGGAAAAAAAAGAATAAGAAAGACGAAAGTAAAAATATCAGAATCTCACATGAAGAACGATAATATATAATATCTCAAAAGATCTTTACAAAAAGAAAACTTTAATATACATACAACAATTAGAGTAAACTAACATATCATCAGCTTGAAAAGTTATAACAGCCCGTCCTCACAAATATTGACTGATAAAAAACAAATTATGAAGCGAAAATAAAATATGTGAATATGTCTTGGAGGCATCCAACTCGTCTCTTAAAGCTCCAAGCGTCCATAGCTAAATCTGGAAATATAGTCGAGGCTTACCCTTACATTATAAAAAAATAAAACCCGGATCAGTCTGGTAAACTAGCATGAGAAACTCAAATCATATAGTTTTTTATATTTATAATATCCTTAAAAAATAAAGGTATCTCGTAAGACTACACAACAAATAAACGTGGACGGGATTTTACCTTATGATAACCAAACCATTTCTATTAGAAAATCATGTGATATTGTAATAACGTATGGGGTGATATATAAAGGAATAGTTGTGCTACGTGTGAGTGTACACCGCAATAATAATAGGTATATAATCAAAACTGCTAAGGCGCATTCGCTAATTGTCTAAGAATTCCGCAAAGGTGCCCTCGGTACTTCGAGAAGGGTCCTCCTACACAAGGATTAGAGATATCCTCCGAAAGCATCATACATCCCTAGCTGATGTACATAGGAAATACATAGTTGGCTATAACATGAAGCCGAGTGCACCACTCACGCATGCTTAACTATAGGTATCTCTAGGGTAGAGTCGCCAGTACCCTTGGGCTCAACTAAACCCCTGGCTATGCATCCTATCTCTAGTTTTATTCATATCCGGTGGTGAGGCTACTTCCAGTATTCCGCAAACGAGTCACAACTCGAACAGATCTCGAAAACACACATAGATTCCCATATCCAATAGCTCTCAGAATCACACATGGATTTTCATATCTCAACAGATCTCGAAATCACACATGGATCTCGAAAAACTAGAATTTTCAACACAACTTTGTTTCACAATTTCAATAACTTTCCAAACCAATTCCTTTAGGTCAAATACACTAAAAACATGCATATAGAATAACCCAATATATATTTCCATAATATATCCACATTTAAACCAATTTAACTAGTGCCAAATACATGGGATTTCAAAGTACGTTTATAGCGACTATTTCGCTTCAAACATATACACACAATTTTCAACTTTATAAAACAACAACATTACCAACCGTGTTAATAAGTCTGAGAAACGATACATGTTTTAGCTAGTTATTTGAAGAGATTATACGGCATAGAATATTGTCACTTGCTTTCCAAAGCTAGGAGGGGTCCAAAAGCAAGGATAATGCTATAGTAACATACTTGTATTTACTGTACATAAGTATACACTTTATCTCCTTTCTCCCATCTCTCTTTGGTCATTCTCTTGTATCCTAATAAGGTTCGAATGCAGATTTAAAGGAAAGTAAGATATGGAGGTAGAAAATGGAAGAGTGAATCTTGGTGGAGGAAGCACCGCAACAAATGGAAATGTCAGGCCAAATACTTTAAGGAATCCGGCCTGACTAACAACTGCTAATGTGGGTACTGGAACACCGTAGGTGGACATGGGGCCATGTATCAGTTCTTTGTCAACATGATGCAAGCAAGAGCTACTGCTGGACTAGTAGGTGGAAATGCTGGAGGAGTGAATCAAGAGGCTCCAGTTGTCAACAACTATGCCGTACTGAGTAGGGACTTTTCCAGGCTTGGAGGGAAGCCTTTTATTGGAACCGAGGATGCAAAATAGAGAATTGGTTGCTTCATTTTGAGAGAGTCTTCGTTGTTCTTGGACTGAATGATGAACATAAGAGGAGGTTAGCATCTAGAAAACTACAAGGAGCTGCATTGTACTGGTAGAACAGTGTCACTGTTGAAGTAGCGGAGGAAACTATGACTTGGGCAGAGGTTAGAAGGAGGTTCGAAGAGGGGTTTATGTCAGAAATCGCTAAGACTGTTCTGTTGAGGAAGTTTGCTGAGTTGGTGCAAAGAGATATGACTGTGCTAGAGTATGCTACGAGATTTGAGGAATTGTCCCGGTATGGGTATGCTATCATGGATACAGTAATTAAGAGGAATGAGAAGTTCATTCGTGGACTGAGACATGAGCCTGCTAGGGCAACTTTGCCATATCTTAGGGATCCATGCGATGTAGTGGTAGAGATGGGTTTGAGGAATGAAGAGATGCTTGCTTTCTTTGGTAGTAGCAAAGTAGTGGAGGCTCAAGGTGGGCAAAATTATTAGAGGAAGTTCTTTTACAGGAAGGGGGCCCAGAAGGAAAAAGTTTCATAACACTAAGCATTTCGCCTTGGGGAGCAGCGCGGTGTTTGTTAAGAAACTGGATAGATCATTGAGGTTGTGTATCGATTATTGTAAGTTGAATGAGAAGACGACAAAAAACTGATGTCCACTTTCGATAATTGATGATTTGTTCGATCAGTTGAGTGGAGCCAAAGTATTCTTGCAGCTAGATTTTGCAATAGGGGTCCGTCAACTAAGGGTGGAAGAAATAGTGTTCCATTGACGGCATTTAGGACAAGATATGGATCATACGAATGGTTAGTAACGCCGGTCGGACTAACTAACGCGCCAGCATAGATTTAATGAATTGAACCTTCCGAGATCATTTGGACAGATTTGTGTTGGTATTTATAGAAGAAATTTTGATATATTCCATGGATGAAAGAGATAACGAAGTTCATCTTAGCATTATACTTGAGACACTGAGGTAGCATCAGTTAAAAGCAAAGTTTCCGAAGTGCTATTTCTGGAGGAAGGACGTGAAGTTTCTTGGTTATGTAGTCTTAGGGAAAGGGTTGTCAGTGGATCCCACTAAGATAGAAGCAGTTAATAACTAGAAGAGACCCGAGACAGTGACCGAGATAAAGAGTTTTATTCGATTAGCTAGGTATTACCGAAGATTTATTAAGGATTTCTCACGGATAGTAGCACCTATGACTAAGCTGATAAGGAAAGACGTGAAGTATGTTTGGATCAATAAATATGAGTAGGCATTCCAGAAGTTGAAACATTTATTAAGCAATGCAACAGTGTCGTTTCGGATGGGAATCAAGATTTAGTAGTGTACATAGACGCATGCATAACAGGATTAGGAGCTATGGTAATGCAAATGAGTAAAGTGATTGCCTATACTTCTCGATAGCCCAGACCGCATGAAGTTAGCTATCCAATGCATGACTTAGAGTTAGTTGTAGTAATTTTTGCTCTGAAGGTATGGAGACATTATCTATTGGGAGAGAGGTTCGAGTTATATATGGATCACAAATAATTAAGATAACTATTCTCTTAGAAGGAAATGAATATGAGAAAGAAAATATGGCTAGAGTTTATTTTTTCCTATGAGTTTGAAAATTGAGTACACACCGAGGAAGGGAAAAAAAGTGGCAGACGCACTTAGTGAAAATACCAAAATGAGGTGTTAGCTATGATAGCTGAAGGAAAGGTTAGAGGCATTGACTACATGCGGTATGCAGTTAAGATTTATGGCAAGTTCAAGTCAAGAAACCATCATATTGTCATGTTTGGAAGTTCAACCAGCAAGGATCGAAAGGATAGCTTCTACGCAAGGAGATGATCCATTACTAGCTGAATGGATCAGAAGGTTAAAGAATGGAACAGAGATCAACAATTTAAAGGATTTCAGTCTCGACCAAAATAGATGGTCGAGGAAAAAAGGAAGATTATGCGTTCCGAATATTGGAGACATAAGGAAGGAATTTCTTAAGGAATGTCACTGATCCAAGTTCACTATTCATCTTGGAGGAACTAAGATGTATCAGGATATAAAAAGAAGTTTCTTATGGGAAGGCATGAAGAAGGAGTGGGCTTGTAGGTGATGCAATGTTTGAACTGTCAACAAGTAAAAGTCCAACATCAAAAGCCGAGTGGATTACCTCAACCTTTAGATATTCTAGTATGGAAATGGGATTCTATATCTACGGATTTCATAGACAGGTTGCTAAGGTTGAACTGAGAAATTGAATGTATGTGGGTTATAATGGACAGATTGACTAAGAGTGCACACTTTATACCCGTTAAGATGACTAAAATGGCATAGGTTTTGGCTAAGTTATCCATGAAGAATATAGACAGACTACATGGGATTCCTAATAGTATAGTGAGTGATCGAGATTCCTTATTCACTAGCGAGTTCTGGAATAGTATAAAGGAGATTTTAGGTATCAAGCTCAAGATGAGTACCCTTTACCATCCCAAGACCAATGGGCAAAAAGAGAGAGTTAACAAAGTCATGGAGGATTTGTTAAGAGCTTGTGTCCTAGATTTTGAAGGATTGTGGGAAGACTATCGACACTTAGTTGAGTTTTCGTATAACAATTATCAGATTAGTATAGCGATGGCACCATTCGAAGCTTTATACGGAAGGACATGTAAATCTCCCGTTTGTTTGTTAGAGACCGAAGAAATATTAGTTCTTGGTCTAGACTTAGTAAGGGAAACCATAAGAAAGATTGAGTTAATTCAGGATAGAATGAAGGAAGCTCATTCTAGGCAGAAGAGTTATGCAGATAAGAGACGGAAAGACTTAGAGTTATTGGTTAGATTATGTTTTCATCAAGGTATCATCGATGAAGGGTATAATAAGATTTGGGAAGTCAAGAAAATTAGCACTGAGGTTTGTCAGACCATTTCCTATTATAGAAAGGATCGGGAAACACGCATATAGGATTGAGTTACCTAACAGTTTGGCAAGAGTCCATAATGTTTTCCATATATCTCAAATCTAAGGAAGTGTGCTTGAGATCCTGGAATTACTATTACCTCGAATGTGTGAGAAGGCTTAGTAGTGGAACTGAGCATGACAATAGTTAGATAGCTAGTTCATATAGTGGCTAGAGATGAGAAGGAGCGAAGAAACAAGACAGTCAAGTTAGTAAAGGTCCAATGGAGTGACGACGAGAGAGAGTGTACTTGGGAAACGGAAAGCAGGATTGGAGACACTTATCCCGACTTGTATGATGGCATATTTTACCTTTATGTTTGATTGATGTATGTAACTTATAGTAATTTCGAGGATGAAAGTCTTTAAGGAGGGCAGTCTGTGACACCCCTAATTTTGATTAACATTATTTAGAACATTTAATTAGAAAAATAAATAAAATAATGTAAATGGCTAAGAGGATTGAGATTTGAATAATTAAGAGGTCGAGCCTAGTTAATAAATTAATAAGAGTAATTAGAGTGTAATAGGAATAAGGAAATTATGACAAGGGCAAAATGGGAAGAGAACATATTCCCTTACCATAAACACTCATTCTCTCATTTCCTCCCATACTTCATTCATAGAAAATGAAAAATAAGAGAAGCAAGGGTCGGCCATTAACAAGCACTCAAGGGAGAGAAAGCTAGGAGAAATCAAATAAAATAAAAAATCTCAAACCCCTTAATCAACTAAAGGTGAATAATGATTTACATCTTAAGTTTTGGCTAATGATTTCAGTTTTAAGATTAAACCCGTTCCTTTTGATATGTTATGCCATGTTTAGTATTTAAAATTATTATATGCTTGGGTGATGAATACTTAGAATTATTTGTGAAATTAATGGATATGCTTAAGTTTGAACCCTAGGATATGATGCCCAAATGCTTCGAAATTTCAATATAAGGTTAAAAACATTATTTGGAAAGTGGATTTTTAATTTCATAATTTTTGAATTAAAGGAATATTTGGTGAATTTCTAAGTGAAGAAATTAATATAATTCGAGTTTTAATCATTATTAATATTAAATAATTTTTTTGATCCTAAATTTTTTATATGTTGGAGAATATAGTTAATATGATTTAATGTGATTTTTGGCGATTTTTCCCAAATATTTATGATTTAATATGAATTATTTAAGCTAGAAAGGCTTAGCTAATTAGTAAGAGATTAATATAGATTATATGATTATTAATCACTTTTTAAATGATAAAAATCTGCTAGTGGTTGTTTTTTTAAAAGTTTTGGAGCGAAAGCAATGTTTCCGATAGCATCTTGACAAATATTTGGGCTTAGGTGAAATGAAAATACTTTGAAAGGAAATTAGACAGTTTTCATTTAATTTACGGTTCTACCACTCCACTACCATGGTTCCACCCCCACCGATCTGCCTCTATGCTCTCCAATGTCGCTAAGAACAATACGTAGGATATCACTTCGTATGGTATGAAATGCATTGATTTAGGCGAAGTGGGAAGTTAAACAATCCGACTAAGTCATGGGATGCGAAGAGGTTGAAGCCACATTTTTTGTTTTGCCTTTTTATGACTCCAACCCAATAGGCATAATGCCGCATTTTGTCCATGACACTATTGATTCTGCTAACATCGACTTTGTCATGAATGTTCCAAAGTGTTAGAGGCCGAGGCGCCAAACCAATGTTCATGGAGAGAATAACTCCACATTTGTTCACTCTGTTTTGTTGATTGCTGTTTTTCCCTCTTCAACTAGTGTTGCTGAGAATCCTTTTGTTATTGTCCCCGCATTTGATCTCTCCACCTTTAACCAACAACAGCAGAGAGGCTCTTAAATGACTTCGACTTCGATTCTTATAACTATTGCGGAGAGGGCAGTGTTGCCGCCACTTTGGACTCCGCCCCTATTTTTTTAAAGGTTAAAATATACCAACTTAAGCTTTTGACTTTGACACTTAAAGGAGTGCGGAGAGGGTGTTTTCGGCCTTAAGGCTTGGGTTTTGAAAGTTAAAAGGTTTTAACTTATTTTAAGAGGGGCGAAGATCCCATTGTCTTCGAACTTCATTAACCTTATTATGTTAAAGTATATGTATCATGGCATATATATTTGATAAAACGAAATGTTAATAGTTTCCTTGTTTTGAGTATGATTTCAAGAGATAAATCATTACGAATAATTTTTTTCAAGGAAATATAGATAGGGTGGTTAACCCATAATTTTACTAAAAGAATGACTCAGATATTAGAAGAGCAGATAGGACTGGTGTAAGGTCGCGCCCTATACTCTAGCTAGTAGCCCCTAGCTAATAAAAGCCCAAAATTCCAGTATGTAGGACGGTGTCATGGGTAAGACTAAAAGAAGATTACACACAGAAAGGAATAGACAGAGTAGAGTTAGGTTATTAGTGAGCCCATAAAACCATTAACATCAGTAAACCCTATAAGTTGTAAGTTACGGACAGACTGTCTAGTTTTCCTCTAACAGTAAGTTAGAATATTTATTATGTCTAGTAGGCCTAAGTCAGCCATAGGTTTATAGTCAGCCTGATAAAACTATGACATGGGGACAGATAGTCCACTAATTACCTATATTGTATGCATGCATGTTATTGTTTTATTGTTTATTACAACCAGTTTTGTTGCAGGGTTTGATTTGTAAAATAAATGTTTTTAAAGGATATTAGTGAAGGGAAAACTCGTTCCGCTATGCGACGTGGTCATACTTAATATCGATAAACCGAGATGTCATATTATTATTCACACCATGCTTTTTGTCTGACTCGAAGTTTATGTTTTCCCATAAACTTTCGATGCTCCAAATTAAATTTGAGTAAATTGAGGGTTATAGCTTTCGGGTTTAGTAGGTTTTGGCAAATAAAGCTTCTGAAGAAGTGCATGAGGCAAAGTTTAGCTATGTAGGAGATTATCTATTTATATATTCCGCTGTGATTGAATGTTGTATTTAATGACAGATGTTATGACTGTCTATCTTGTAACTCTGATCATCCAATAGAGCGTCTTTATATGTCACTCTCTACGTATGTCATAATAATTATATTTATCTGAACTTGGGCAACGTTTTTGAGATTATGTAATGGATATTGTTTTGAGGTGAAATGAAAAAGTTGTTTTGAAATTGTGTTAAATTTATTTCATTTTCTTGTACTTCTGATATTATGGATACCATTAACATGACCATATTTTATCACCAGAAATTAATACTATAAATGATTGCAGCATCTGTAGCGGTTAGTTTCAGTCCTCAAAATGAGGAAAGTTAAAATAGGTATACAATTAAAATCCCTAATGCATGTTCGCTTATTGTGTAGGATTCCATGGAGATGCCCTCGGTACTTCGATAATGTCCTGCACAAAGATCACAGATATCTTCCCTAAGCATCGTACACCCCTAGGTATGTACATAGGAAATACATAGCTGGTAGGAATATGAAGCCGAGTGCACCACCACTCATGCATGCATAGCTATAGGCATCTCTAGGGCAGAGTCTCCTGCAACCTTGGGTTAGCTATACCCCTGGCTATGCATCCTATCTCTGGTTTTAGTTATATCCGCTGATGAGACTATGTCTGATATTCAGCACACGATTAACAACTCGAACATATCTCGAAAACACACATGGATTCCTATGTCTCAACAGTTCTTGGAATCACACATGGATTCCCATATCTCAACAAATCTCAAAATCACACATGGATTCTCATATCTCAATAGATCTTGGAATCACACATGGATTCTATATCCTAGATAGATCATGAATAACTACATGTGTTCGAGCATCTCAACAGGTCTCGAATCTTCATATAAATTCCAGCAATTTGAACCAATCACGAACCTTTTCCAAAGCGTAGAACATGTATATGGATTTGGAGTGGTTACAGGTTTGAGTCATTTCATATAAGTGTGCTCTCCCGCTTATTGGGTACTCCGAAAACCAATCGATAGATTTTCGGTGAAATCAACTCCATTTCTTTTGAAAATTAACACACAATACATAAGAGCAGAGTGAAAGGGAGTGCGGATTAAGGATCTTAAGGCTAATTTAACACCAGAGAGGGCGTGAATAGTGTTTAATGGATTCTAAGACTTCTATGGACTAATTTAAGAATTATGATATAAACAAATGCAGAACTTAATCACAGAACAATCACAGAATCAAACACAGATGCAGAAAGTAAATAAAAAGCAGTAAAAGGAAAGAACACACCGGATTTTATACTGGTTCGGAGTTACCCTACATCCAGTCCTTCACCAAGGCAAACACCTCGTACAGATTTTTATTATACCATTGTCGAGATTACAATCCTCAATTTCTAAAGGCCTTGAGGTACCCTCTTGTCTTCGAGTCTGAAGCAAACTCTCTTGATTTATGGGACACAAGATCACCCAGTTGATTTCCAGGCACAACCACACCTTATAGAGAGAATCGATAAACTTTTGATTACAAATTGATCCTATAACTCTGAATAGCACTTTGATCTTCGAGAGAGGGCAGAGAATCAAACAAGAATGAAATTCTAATTTGATTCACTTGAGAATTCAGCAGAATTTCGGCACGATCTTAAAAATATGAAAATTTTAGAATATGGATTTGTGGAGAAGAAGGAGTGAAGAAAATAAGAAAATAGTTAGTTAAAAAAATCATTTGTGAATGCTATTTATAGACCAGTAACGGTCATAACCATTCGTGAAGAGATTTAAACGAATAGACACTGCTTTTGAAAATTGAAACTTTTGAATTTAACGGCCACCATATCGACATGGGGTATCCCATGATGTCGACATCTCTTAGTTAAAAATAATTTAAAATTTGTTTTGAAAATGGTATTGAAAGGAAAACAAGATGAAATGATTCTGGAGTAAAATAAACTAATTTTCCTATATTTTAAAATAAAGAAGAGTAGAAAAATATATTTTTAGAATGTATATATAAATTTGATTTTAAATCTCAAGTATATATATTATAAAAGAATATTTAAAAATCAGAAGATAGTTTTAAAAACAAACGAAGTTTAAAATAAGAGTTTATTTAAAAACAAAAACAGAGAATATTTTAAGGCTAAAACATCTTTTTGAAAATCATTTGAAAAGATAATTATTAAGGCTAAAACATTTTGAAAAGCAGTTTTGAAAATCATTTTGAAAACCCATTTTGAAGTAGTTTTGCAAGCTTCTTCCTGCAGAATATCTCATCACATCAGGACTCGAGAACTTGTACAAAACCAGGATGTTCGTGGGTTTGTAAGCTACTTGTCGTAGGTTTGTAAGCTACTTATCGTGGGTTTGTAAGCCACTAAGAAGGTAGAAATGGGTTCCATCCCAAATGAAATTTGGAATGAAGATTTCCGTGCTATTATGAAGTTTTAACAAAAACTAGACACATATATTGAAATCTTGATCTTGATACTCTAGAGTCCTCAATCTTGATATCTCCATTCTGAATCTTGAGTCTTAATTCTTTATACTGATTAGTCTTCAGTAATCAATATATATATATATATATCCTGCATAGTTCCTGCATATACATATCTATCTAGACAATAGTGTTAGTATATATTTTATAATAAGATAAGTTAAAAAGGTTGTTATCATCAAAACCAACATCTCAGTTCCTAACAATCTCCCCCTTTTTGATGATGACAACCCGTATTTATAAAATATACTTACCATACCATAACTCCTATAAAATATACTTACCATACCATAACTCCTATCATAAATCCCCCTTACTCCATGACTCCCCCTTACTCCAAGCCAACTACTATTTTATAACTTCTCCCCCTTTATCATCAACAAAAAGTAATAAATTCCCTGAACTTGATATATAATACAATAGAGTAATCCATATATAAGTGTAATTAGTGCTAAGTGTGATCATAAGTATGAAATGTGATCATAAATGTGAAATGTGATCATGAGTGTGATCATAAGTGTAATCCAGAAGTAAATCAATCATTATCCAATCATATTTACAGTAATTATTCAATCCAATCATATATACAAACCACACCAAATGTTTTAAATAAGTCAAGTCAATCAAGTTTAAAACACACCAATCAAATCAAACAAGTAACATACAGAATAACTAGGCATTCCTTGGTACTTCCAGCCATCCATCTTCTCCAAAGATAGGGTCTGCTTTGATGGCATCCCATTCTTCTTTATCTTTGTCGAGAGTGAATGGTGGATTTCCTTCAAGATCGTCCTTGTTAAGGGCTGAGATCATCCAACGATGGGCGTCGAAATGTCTCTCTTGCTCCTTGATCATCTGCATTTGACTCAATTCTAAGTGGCGCTGATTACGAAGTATGAATGTAAGGATATTCTTGAAGGAAGTGAGAGTTTCCTCAATATTATCACTTAGATTCTTAATTGAAGAAGCCATAATTCAAGAAATAGGAAGAAATATGAAAGGGAGTGATTAGAAATGAAGTTTGATAATTTATTCTGGAAGAAACAGGTATAAATAGGGGTAGAAAGTCGTTTAAAATGAATAGACACAAGTTAGTTACATGAAATTAAAACTTGAAAGTGTAAGTACTTTCTGCCCGTTGCATGTCGACATGGGGGATGGGGGATGTCGACATGCCTCTGCCTAAAGTGACAATTTGCTTTGTTTTGAATATTATGAACAAATCTATGCAACTAAAATTTGTATAATATAAAAACAAGCAATTACAAAGACAAATGAAGTTGAATAACATGAAATAAAAGATTTCATTAATGATTCTGGTCAACATTACATAAAATAATATAATATTAACTAAAATAATGGAAAATACATGGATAACTTGAAGAAAACAAGATAACATGAACTAAATCTAATTAGATGAAGATGAAGAAGATGATAGTTCAAGCTTTCTACTAACTTTCCCGATGAATTTGTTGATTTTAGTGGAAATCTTATCCATTTTCTTAGTCATTGATCTTTTGAGTGTCTTTTGATTTTCCACTATAATTCTTTGATTATTGAGAATGATCTTATTGGATGGATTAGCGGGATTAGTAGGATATTCAATACTCTCTAAGGAAGTTTCTTGATCTTCCTCTTCCTCTTCTTCTTCTTCTTCTTCCATTTCTTCCATCTCTTCGTGAGCAAGCCTTTCTTCCTTTTCCGTAAGTGTTTCATATGGTTGAAACACTAATGGAATTTGCATAAGGGAAATGTTTCCATGGTTGAACACTTTTCTAGTTATAAATTCTTCCCTTTTGAAATCAACTCCAAAGTAATTAAAAATCCGAGTGAGATAAACTCCATGATATAATGTGTTTTCACCCATAGTAAAATTCTTGGGCCTTAGCTCATCCAAAATAACTTGAGACCAATTGATATCATAATTTCCAAAAATTGCAAAAAGAGCTTTGCAAACTTTCAAAGTTGGGTTGTTGTAGTTTCCCGATCTTGGTATAAGGGTGTGTTGAATAAGAAGGTTAACAATTCTTGCTTTTGGACGAAAATAACGATTTTTGAATTCAAAATTGTCATCCCCTTCAAAGATGTGATGAAATGTCTCTCGGTCATTTTCATTTATTTGAAATTCCGAGAGATTCATTCCGGTATACTTGCATCCCAAAATATTTCCTAAAATTTCACAATCCAAAAATATTTGTGTTCCTTTAACACTACTCCAAATTTGTCCATCTTGCCCATCATAAAAACCACGATTCAAATTCGCATAAAACATCTTAACAAGATTTGGATAACATACAAAATCATTTTGTTTGTTATCTACTACACTAAGAATAGAACATTGTTGAAAAAGATTTTCAATTTCATAAGAAGGAAATTCTTCAAAAATAGCAAATTTCCTTGTATGAATTTTACCAAAGTTTACATAGTTGATATAAGCTTTGATAGCTTCCGGGTCATTAAAAAGAAAGTTTTTGATAGCTTTTGGAAGCCTAATGGTGTTAGGAGTGCTTGAAGAGGCCATTGAAGAAGTTTGAGAGAAGTTGGAGATAATGAAGATAAATTTGAAATTTAAAATAAAAGTGAAAAGTGATGATAAAGAGAGTGAATTAAATAGAGATTCTATAGACATGTTCTCTGGTCAAGAGGCATCTTTCCAGAGCAATGAAGTTGGTGAAAAGGTGGAGGAAAATTCAAATTTTGAAATCAAATTTTGAGGGGCATGTCGACATGGGGTATCCAGGTATGTCGACATGTGCCTATTGAATCAAAGGACAAGTGTCTATTCCTAATTTCTAATAAATGCATATATTATATCCCATATTCTACTTATATAATTCCTGTGATAACATTATATATAATAATACTTAAATATTAATAATTTAATATTTAAAATATTATTAAAATAATATTATTTTTGAATTTAAAATTTAAAATTCAAATTTCAAGGGATAAATTTGAATTTAAAATTCAAGGAATTTAAAAAAAATCAAGCAAACAAACAAGCATCCATACAAACAAGAAAAATTAAAAATAATATAAATGCGTACCTATTTTTAAATCCATACTCCCATCGTCGTCTGATTCATGAATAGCAGTGAAACACAGATTTGAATTACCCATCTTCTTTTCATCGTCACTGGATGATGAGTCTGAGTCATCAAGAGTTGCTGTGTATGCTTTCTTTCTTTTCCTTGACGAATCATTGTTTGGAGGGAACAACTATTTATCTGGATACGGACAATTTCTTATGATGCCCAACTTTAGTGCAATTGTAGCATCTATCATTGTTGATGTTCTCCGTATTATTTCTGGAATTCCTTTGATCATTTCTTTTATAATTATTCATTTTTCTATATTTTAGGAATTTCTGAAAGTTTCTTGTCATGAAAGCAATCTCCTCATCACTGTCTGGTTTCGAATCTTCAGTTGTTGCATTGAATGCTAATGACTTCTTTTCTGTAGCCTTGATTTCTCTTCTTCCTTGCAGTTGAACTTCATAAGACATCATATTCCCAATCAATTCTTCTATTTTCATTAGACTGATATCATTTACTTCTTCGATTGCAAGTGTCTTTTGATCCCATTCTGGAGTGAGTGAATTTAGAATTTTTCTGACTTGGTCTTCCTCCGAAAAGCTTTTTCCCAGTGCAATTAGTGAATGAACAATATCTTGAAATTGACAATACATGTCGGAAATGGACTCATTTGCATGCATTTTAAACAATTGAAACTGATTAGTTAATATGGAAATTTTAGTCTGTTTAACTTTGCTTGTTCCTTCATGAGTAACTTGCAAAGTTTTCTAGATTTCAAATGCAGACTTACAAATAGACACTCTATTAAACTCATTCCTATCTAGTGAACAAAATAATATATTCATGGCCTTTGAGTTATTTTGTGCAACATTCTTTTACTCAGTAGTCCACTGGGCAAAATCGGTAGTTGGTTCAACATACTCAGTTTGTGTGATATTCCAAGTGTCTAATCCTACTGATTGTAAATAAATTTTCATTCTACCATCCTAATATGCATAATTACTGCCATTGAAAAATGGTGGTCTGACCGTAGACTGACCTTCTACTAATGAACTAATGTTAATGTTAATAGAACTAGTGCCAGAGTTGACATTACCAGTGTTGGTAGCCATTAAAACAATTTTCAAGTTTCAGATTATGAAAACTATGAAAACCAATGCTCTGATACCAATTGAAATGGAGTGCGGATTAAGGATCTTAGGCTAATTTAACACTAGAGGGGGGGTGAATACTGTTTAATGGATTCTAAGACTTTTATGGACATTTAAAAATTATGATATAAACAAATACAGAACTTAATCACAGAACAATCACAGAATCAAACACAGATGCAGAAAGTAAATAAAAGGCAGTAAAAGGAAAGAACACACAAGATTTTATACTGGTTCAGAGTTACCCTACATCCAGTCCTGCACCGAGGCAAACACCTCGTACAGATTTTTATAATACCAATGTCGAGATTACAATCCTCAATTTCTAAAGGCCTTGAAGTACCCTCCTGTCTTCGAGTCCGGGGCAAACTCTCTTGATTTATGGGACATAAGATCACCCAATTGATTTCCAGGCACAACCACACCTTATAGAGAGACTCGATAAACTTTTGATTACAAATTGATCATATAACTCTGAATAGCACTTTGATCTTCGAGAGAGGGCAGAGAATCAAACAAGAATGAAATTCTAATTTGATTCAGTTGAGAATTCGGCAGAATTTCGGCACGATCTTATAAATATGAAAATTTTAGAATATGAATTTGTGGAGAAGAAGGAGTGAAGAAAATAAGAAAATAGTTAGTTAAAAAATTCGTTTGTGAAGGCTATTTATAGACCAGTAACGATCATAACCATTCATGAAGAGATTTAAACGAATAGACACTTCTTTTGAAAATTGAAACTTCTGAATTTAACGACCACCATATCGACATGGGGTATCCCATGATGTCGACATCCCTTAGTTAAAAACAATGTAAAATTTGTTTTG
Organism: Allium fistulosum; assembly: GCA_030737815.1. Lineage (NCBI taxonomy): Eukaryota > Viridiplantae > Streptophyta > Magnoliopsida > Asparagales > Amaryllidaceae > Allium > Allium fistulosum. The sequence goes on from CM060908.1 coordinate 52,656,554, forward strand.
AAAATGGTATTGAAAGGAAACAAGATGAAATTATTCTGGAGTAAAATAAACTAATTTTCCTATGTTTTAAAATAAAAAAGAGTAGAAAAAAATATTTTTAGAAACTATATATAAATTTGATTTTAAATCTCAAGTGTGTATATATTATAAAAGAATATTTAAAAATCAGAAGATAGTTTTAAAAACAAACGAAGTTTAAAACAAGAGTTTATTTAAAAATAAAAACAAAGAATATTTTAAGGTTAAAACATCTTTTTGAAAATCCTTTGAAAAGATATTTTTTAAGGCTAAAACATTTTGAAAAGCAGTTTTGAAAATCATTTTAAAAAACCATTTTGAAATAGTTTTGCAAGCTTCTTCCTGCAGAATATCTCATCACATCAGGACTCGAGAACTTGTACAAAACCAGGATGTTCGTTGGTTTGTAAGCCACTTGTCGTAGGTTTGTAAGCTACTTATCGTGGGTTTGTAAGCCACTAAGAAGGTAGAAATGGGTTCCATCCCAAATGAAATTTGGAATGAAGATTTCCATGCTATTATGAAGTTTTAACAAAAACTAGATACATCTTGAAATCTTGATCTTGATACTCTAGAGTCTTCAATCTTGATATCTCCATTCTGAATCTTGAGTCTTGAGTCTATAAACTGATCAGTCTTCAGTAATCAATACTTGCATATATATATATATATATATCCTGCATTGTTCCTTCATATACATATCTATCTAGAAAATAGTGTTAGTGTATATTTTATAATAAGATAAGTTAAAAAGGTTGTTGTCATCAAAACCGACATCTCAGTTCCTAACACAGAGATCATCTCCTAGCCGAATGGATTTTCTTATCATTTATCTTAGAAGAGAAAAACAAGTTTATACATACAGTATAACATCATCAAACATAATTGTACCATAAAATTCCAGTTTTTCTTCTAGATATTTTCAAAGTTATATTTGGACAATTTCAACAATAATGAAAATGACTACGTAAGAGAAACTAAGCCCCATATACATTCCATAAGCAAGTAATGCACAAAGCGTGATCGACCTACACAAGCATGGTAAAGTCACATAAACGATTTCTAATCCCTTTTTTTAATTAATTAATCCCTTATTAATTAAAACTTACTTTTTTTACTCATGTGTGTATATATATATATATATTTAAAATATCTTTACAAAGAATATATACAATACTTCAAAAAGGTATTAATATATTTATCTTAATGGTATAAGTATATTTACAAATCATTAACATGATTTACATACTTTAAAAATATGATCAAAGAGGTTAAAAACAAATATTACTTACACATTGTTACTAAAAATCTCTTCTCTCTTTTATACTTTAAAATTTATACTTTTCTGTCTTACCCAAAAGATGCCATACTTGTTATTATCTTTAAAATTCCATTATTAAAGATCAAAGTATTTTTCCCAAATCATTTAACTACATTTTACCACTTTAAAATATAATCCAAGGGTTTAAAAACAAATGTTACTAAAACACTGTTTACTACAAATCCAAAACATTACACACTTAATCATTATCTTTAAAACTCTCTTTAAATATTGATATAATCACCCCCTTTTTTTTAATCTAGCAGTTGATGTCTTTAGTAGAATAATTAATTTAGCTCTTAATAATAATACTCTGCCTAAAATCGGAATAAATATTGTTACTGGTGCTATCTCAACCCTACAATATGCGAATGACACTCTGATTTTCTAATGTCATCTACCTCACCATATTTCTTCTCTTAAATTAATTCTATATAACTTTGAATTACTTTTGGGACTTAAAATCAATTTCCACAAGAGTTCTGCTTTAGTCATTAATGATGTTTCAAGAGACAACCATATAGCTAATACTCTCAATTGTAAATCCACGAATTTTTCTATTAACTGTTTAGGTATTCTCATCAGACAAATGAAGCCGAGAAAGGAAGAATAGGATCTTATCATCGATAAATTTAGTAAGAGATTACCCACTTGGAAAGCCCAATTTCCTTTCAAGGGCGAGGAGAATAGTTCTTATTAACTCAGTTCTTTCTGGTATCCCAATTTATTGGCTCTCCCATTATCAGTTTTCTGATTGGGTAATTAAAAAAATAGAAACCATTAGGCGTAAATTTCTTTGGAAAGGAAATTCAAATTGCTCTTGTTTAAATTTCCTAATTAACTGGGACCATGTTTGGAAACCCAAAGATCAAGGCAAATTAGGAATTGTTATTGTGAAATTACTAACTATTTCATTACTTTATAAATGGATTTGGAGATTCCTTGATGACAATAATACTATTTGGAAACTAACAATTATTAATTTCTATTACAATGGAACCAGAAATCTTTATAAAACTAATTCACACCTATTTTCCTACTTTTGGAAAAGCATATCTAAACTTTATCATAGATTTGAAATTGGGTACGCGATCAATATACATTTTTGTTTGCGCCAAAAATGGTCACAAACCCCAAATGTCGTGAAAGCACCAGTGTATGAACACAGATCAATAATATATGATCACCAATCACAGATCTAAGTAATGTAGAGGACAAAAAATGAAGAATCATAAACAGAAAGAAACAGACAGAGACACAAGATTTATGTTCGGCTATCTCCGGCCTACGTCCGCTCCAAAAGTTAATCTTTTATTGATTTTCCTTGCCGGTTACAGATGATTACAATGGATTACAATGGAGAAATTCGAGTACAACAGTAGCCTGGTGATGCAAAGGTGTTTCCGGTAGAGTCTGGACGTTGGATAGACAAAAAGAAGATCCTTTTCCTGTAGGCCCTGGGGCTCTATTTATAGGCGTGGAGGATGATATTTCGCTCAGATTTCGGGAGACTTCTTTTGGCACGTGGGTGGGCCTACGCGATCGATCCCATGAAGTTCCGGCCCGATCCGTGATCGATACGAATGGATTTCGTATCGATCAGGATTTGACCCAATCGAGTCGAAACTTGGCATGAACATTCCTTAGCTTGTACGTAAGCTCTTGTGAAAATTTCATAGCATTTGGACTCGTGGATCGGGAGATATGATTGATGCAATCTTGTATTTTCGGCAGGCTGTTTGGTTCGAATCGATGGTTTCGAGTCGATCTGTTCGAATCGATGGTTGCACGTGCCCAGGTGATGACGTGGTGCACACTCTTCGGATCGATCCACTTTTTATGCCGAGTTAACCGAGTCGTCCCCAGATTCTCGCCTTGCTCGTATCGAAGGCCGTTGTGTAGCTCGAATCGATCAATAGCGTGCTCTTCGTATCGATCTGTAGTATGCTTAGTTCGAATCGATGGAGGTGGCTCTTATTCGTATCGATCAAAGTTGCTTCCACTTGATGGATACGAACAAGCAATATTGTGATGGATACGAACCAGGATTATCTGATGGGTTCGAACAAATGTGATTCGATGGAGTTTGGTCGATCGATACGAACAAGGTATAATCCCCTGATGGATACGAATTGCGTAGTCCGGATGGATACGAACCAAGGCTTTTAGGTGGATGCAAAGTAGTGTGGTCTAATCGATGCGAATACGATCGATACGAACTGAGGCTCGATGATGGATACGAAATGGGGTTATTTCCTTCAATTTGCATCGATCATAACTTGAGCATACTAACTCGGATTCACTCGAAACTTGGAACATTAGCTTTCTAGGCTACGGTTGTCGTGTCTTGCTAAATGTAGCCTGATCCGGACTCGGACAAAATTTCTCGACATCCATGGTGAACCTATATGTACACGATATTCAGGACGAGCGATCCTTGGTTTTCAGTCAATTCCTTGATATCTCGGCCTTCCCAAAAGGCGGGATAACACTTGCCCCCCAAAACATGCCTTGTGATAAGAAGGTGTGTTTTGAATAGTTCCGAATCCGATATCTAAAGTCCATAGCCATATCATCCAAGTGCATCGTTCTTGACTGCTCCGAGTCGATGCCTGATTCCAAATCCAGTAACCAAAGCCTTAGCCAATTCCATATCCATCCGAACTCGATAACCGAGTCCTAATCCATCCTTATCCAATAACCAATAACCGAATACAGGACCCCTCCGGGTCGATATCCAAGTCCTTTGCCATTCATAGCCAATATTCATATCCGTAACCTCTCCGGGTTCTTGCCAAGCGCAATCCACACCTGACGACCGTGGTCCAGTGTCCCTAGACGTCGAGTAATTGCCATGGCTTAAGTCCTAAGCCGAATCATGGTCGCTCCGAACCCTTGCCGAGCATAGTCCATACTCGACGACCTGAAATTATAATCGATAGATATTGTGGGGCCTAAGTCCTAGTACGAATCCTGGTCTCTCTGGACCCTTGCCTAGCATAGTCCATACTCGACGACCATTTACCAAAAACCAAATAAAAATTCAATCAAAATCGAATCCAAAATCCAAATCAAATCAGAAAACCATAAATCCATATAAGAAATCCAAATCAATATCCAAGACAGAAAACAATCATCCAAACGAGAGTCCAAACCAGAAAACAAACAAAACCAGGAGTTCAAACCAAACTCCAAAATCAAACTAGAAAAAGCAAATGTCCAAACCAAAAGAACAAACAGATTTCACAAACTATAGCGTCGCGGTTTATCATCAGTCAGAGCATGCCTAGGGGCCATCTCCATCCCTGTACATGAGTAAATGACTTGGCCGTTTGCCAATAGTTCGCTACTTATTTCATATCATCCCTGTCAATTGATAACCAACCGACCATCATTCCAAGGCCTCGCGCCATCGTTGTTTGAGGTAGACGGTGGTCGCTCCTTCTCCACCGCCGCATTCCGAGCCCCGACATATTGTCGCAACCATCCATTCCTTACATGCTCTTCGATTATGTCCTTCGTATGCCTGCAATTGTTGGTATCATGTCCATCCAAATCGTGAAAAATACAATGCCTTCCTGATGCCCTTTCACGTTCTGAGGGCTCTCTCCTAGCTGGCCTTCGATAGGGAAGGTGATTCCGAGTCTCCATGAATATCTGTTCCAACGTCTCGTTCAATCCTGTGTAAGTGGAAAATTTTGGTTCCCTCCACCGCTTCCTAGCTTTTCCTGATTCGTCATCCAGCTTCCTTTTTGCTTTATCTTTATCTTTATCCGAGCCTCCGCTGGATGGCCCACCATCCTCAGTTGCATTCACCTCCTTTAACTTCATATTTGAACATGCATCTTCCTGCCGAAGGAATCTCTCAACTTCGTGAAAGAATTCCTCGAGATCCATTGGTGGATCCCGTACTAGAGATACTTTGAAATCTGAGTTCTCCCTGACTCCTGATACTGCTTCTATTAAAACCATCGATGGATCCAGCCGATCCACCGAAGCAACCGCCACATTGAATCGAGTTAAGAAAGCTCTGAGCGATTCGTCTGTCCTTTGCTTTACTGACGTTAGCGTCATCACGTTCTTTGGTCTTTTAATATGAACCCGAAACTACTTCAGAAATCTGTCCACCAATTCTGTCCATGTCCTAATAGATCCTTCTTCCAGCTGTCTGAACCACATAGCAGCTATATCCGTCAACTACAGAGGGAAACATCAGGCCATCACTTCCTCTGATGCCCCCAGCACTTCTATATGTCTTGTGTACCTCATCAAGTGATCAGTCGGGTCAGCCTTGCCATTGTATACCTCCAGAGTAGGTAGCTTGAATTCTGGTGGATTTCGAGCTATTATGATGTCACGAGTAAACGAACTCCTGTTTACTCCTTCCAGATCTCTGTTTGCCAAGCCTCCATGCATAGTTCGCCTGATAATCTCAGCCAATCCAACGTTGTCCATCGAGGGCTGGCCCCCGAGTCCCCGAGGGAATTCTGGTACATACTCTTCATCCTATGCTCCTACGTTCCTTCCAGCATCTTGTTGCGTGGTGTCACCTGGAATTCTACCATGGATTGGTCCATTGTTGCCAGGTGGTTTGCCCCCATGTCTAGATCCATCCAGATTAGCAGTTGTATGCTGATCAGGGGTCGTGCCTTACTGAGCTGCTCCGTTCGATTGCCTGTTTAGTCCTTCTGCTCCAGCTCCGCGGATCTGAACCCCTGAAGCTCCAACTGTTCCTGCTTGCCCAAACTGTTTGAGGAGGTTTTGCATCATCTCCTCCTGCCTTTTCAGGAACTCTTCATGCATAGCTCCCATCATCATCTCCATCTCGTCTCTGGTGATGAAAGCTGAAGTCTGATTAGCCCGTGATGATGCCTCCTGGCTCCCTTCATGCTGACTTCTCTCGGCTCTTTGCCTTCTACTTGATTGCCTTGTCATAACTCTTTAGATCTGAACCCTTAAGCCTTCAAATCTGAACTCCAAATCTGGTATAGCAGGTGCTAGTTGCCTTCTCAGTGAAAGCACCAAAGTGTTTGCGCCAAAAATGGTCACAAACCCCAAATGTCGTGAAAGCACCAATGTATGAACACAGATCAATAATATATGATCATCAATCACAGATCTAAGTAATGTAGAGGACAAAAAATGAAGAATCATAAACAGAAAGAAACAGACAGAGACACAAGATTTATAGTGGTTCGGCTATCTCCGGCCTACGTCCACTCCAAAAGTTAATCTTTTATTGATTTTCCTTGCCGGTTACAGATGATTACAGCGGATTACAATGGAGAAATTCGAGTACAATAGTAGCCTAGTGATGCAAAGGTGTTTTCGGTAGAGTCTGGACATTGGATAGACAATAAGAAGATCCTTTTCCTGTAGGCCCTGGGGCTCTATTTATAGGCGTGGAGGCTGATATTTCGCTCAGATTTCGGGAGACTTCTTTTGGCACGTGGGTGACCCCACGCAATCGATCCCATGAAGTTCCGACCCGATCCATGATTGATACGAATGAATTTCGTATCGATCAGGATTTGACCCAATCGAGTCGAAACTTGGCATGAACATTCCTCAGCTCGTACGTAAGCTCTTGTGAAAATTTCATAGCATTTGGACTCGTGGATCAGGAGATATGATCGATGCAATCTTGTATTTTCGGCAGGCTGTTTTGTTCGAATCGATGGTTTCGAATCGATCTGTTCGAATCGATTGTTGCACGTGCGCAGGTGATGACATGGCGTGCACCCTTCGGATCGATCCACTTTTTATGCCGAGTTGACTGATTCATCCCTAGATTCTCGCCTTGTTCGTTTCGAAGGCCGTTGTGTAGCTCGAATCGATCAATAGCGTGCTCTTCGTATCGATCTGCAGTATGCTCAGTTCGAATTAATGGAGGTGGCTCTTATTTGTATTGATCAAAGTTGTTTCCACTTGATGGATACGAACAAGCAATATTGTGATGGATACGAACCAGGATTATCTGATGGGTTCGAACAAATGTGATTCGATGGAGTTTGGTCGATCGATACGAACAAGGTATAATCCCCTGATGGATACGAATTTCGTAGTCCGGATGGATACGAACTAAGGCTTTTAGGTGGATGCGAAGTAGTGTGGTCTGATCGATGTGAATACGATCGATAATAACTGAGGCTCGATGATGGATACGAAATGGGGTTATTTCCTTCAATTTGCATCGATCATAACTTGAGCATACTAACTCGGATTGACTCGAAACTTGGAACATTGGCTTTCTTGGCTACGCTTGTCGTGTCTTGCCGATTGTAGCCTGATCCGGACTCGGACAAAATTTCTCGACATCCATGGTGAACCTGTACATACTCGATATTCGGGACGAGCGATCCTTGGTTTTCAGTCAATTCATTGATATCTCGGCCTTGCCAAAAGGCGGGATAACAATTTTGAAAATAAAACATCCTTCTAGAATGATCATTGGGCCTCTCCAATTGTTTTTAAACACGAATTCCAAACCTTTATTTAGTTTCTAACAATAAGAATGATCTTATCATTGGCATCTATAGTCCGTAGGAGATGTTCAAATGCAATATCTCGTTTAACCAAAATTTGATCGGAAATCTTCTAAATCAATATTCGAAACTGATTAATATTATTGATCATATTACTCTAGACGATCAGCACGATCGGATAATATGGAATTGGGATATTCAGTAAAATCTATGCTTCCAAATCAACGTATAATTTTCTAATAATTTCCGGTATTAATATATTTAATTATTTTAAATCTATAAGGAAATTGAACACCCCCAAAATTAAAATTCACATGTGGATTGTCCTTCATGATAAATTAAATACAATTAGCAAATTAAACGCTAAGATAACCAATAATTAAATAACAATCCATGCTACTTCTGTAATGCAACCCTCGAAACTACATCACACCATTTCTATGATTGTCAATTCACCCGAAATATAATTCGTACGGTATTGAACATTTTCGGCATTAATATAAATAATTTTGCCCCATCCCCGTAAGAATATTGGACTAGATTTATATTAAAATATAACAATTCTACTAGAAATTTTTTAAACAGTACATGTAAAAACTATGTATCTATATTATATTATATTTCATTGTTGGGCTCTCTGATACAACGAAATCAAAGACTATTCAATAATACATGTAAAAACTATGTATCTATATTATATTTCATTGTTTGGCACATTTCTTTTTGGATAGGTACACCAAATGAACATACAATTTGGCAAAATAAACTGAAGCTAATCCCGGACGACTATGTCCTCTACACTAGTCAAAATAAGATTTGAAAGATGGAACAGAATTTCTTTATTGCTTATTTTCTCAAATTGAGATTGATAATACAAATGCTAATGTGCTTGTTTATTTATACAAGCTGAGATTAAAGGAAAAGAAGAATGGGTCAGATATAAAAGCCCGGCCCATAAATAAAGAAGAAGTAAAAATACAAACTGGCAAATATTATGTTATCTCTATCAGTCTTAATACCCCGCCTCAAATAAAGCTAGGGTCTCCCAGCTGCCTCCATGTATTCCTTTTCACTACTCTCATCGCCGCCATCAACAATACACAAAAAATCTCTAAATCTGGTGAAATTCTTGCTGGATAAAGCCTTGGTCAAAACGTCTGCCTTTTGAAACAGGGATGGCACGTGATTGACTTGAAGCTTTCCGGCTTCGGTTCTCTCACGAACGAAATGAAGGTCCACTTCCATGTGCTTAGTCCTCGAGTGTTGAACTGGGTTCATCGAGAGGGATATGGTGCTCATATTATCACACCAGACCGTGGGAACCTTAGCTGACCGAAGCCCTAGTTCAGAAATTAGGCTTTCTGTCCACATAATCTCCGCCGTGACGCTGGCTAAAGCCCTGTACTCTACCTCCGTACTCGATCTGGAGATTGTGGGTTGCTTTTTGGTACACCAAGATACCGGGTTGGATCCAAGGTAGACACAGTGCCCTGTGGTGGACTTGCGATCATCTAAATCACTTGCCCAGTCAGCATCGCTGTAAGCCTGTATCGTAATCTCTTTACTTGATTTTAGTAGTAACCCGAAGTTAATTGTGCCTCTTAAGTATCTCAAAATTCGTTTAACAGCTTTCCAGTGAGTGTCTAAAGGTCTTTGCATGTGTTGGCAAACTTTATTCACACTATAGCAGATTTCTGGTCGTGTGATAGTAACATATTGTAGTGCACCGACAATACTTCTATATTGCTTAACATTATCTATTGCTTCACCTATATGTTTAGATAGGTGTAGATTGCTTGTCATGGGGGTAGCCAGTGGTTTTGCCTTGTCCATGTTTGCCCTGATTAGGATTTTAGATATGTACTACTTTTGAGATAGAAACAAACTTGAATCTGATTTTCTTTGAACATGTATCCCCAGGAATTGATTGATTTCTCCTAAGTCTTTGATTGCAAAATGTTTGTCTAGGAGAATTATGACTTGATTTATTTCTTCCATGTCATCACCAGTAATAAGAATATCATCTACATAAACTAGTATGTAAATGATGTTTTCACCTTTCTTTCTGATGTATAGTGAATTATCTGACTTGGTTGCATCAAAACCCATGTTGCCTAGAGTAACTTTTAGTTTCTCATACCATGCCCTCGAGGCCTGCTTCAGACCATAGATAGCCTTGTGTAACTTGCATACATGTGTGTTGTGTGTTTCTGAACAGTATCCTATTGGCTGCTGCATGTACACATCTTCCTGAAGCTCACCATTTAAAAAAGCATTATGCACATCTAGTTGTTTGATTCTCCAATGCTTGTGTAATGCAACTGTCATGATTATTCTTATAGTAGCTGGTTTGATGACTGGTGAAAATGTTTCCTTGAAATCAAAACCAAACTGTTGTGTGTACCCCTATGCAACTAATCTGGCCTTATATTTGGCTATACTTCCATCAGTGTTCCTCTTGATTTTATAAGTCCATTTGCTTCCCATAATGTTTTTGTGCTTAGGTGGTGTGACCAGACTCCATGTTTTGTTTTTAATCAAAGCATCATATTCTTCATCCATAGCCTTTCTCCACTTTTCATCTTTTACAGCTTGGTCATAATTAGCTGGTTCAACTACATTGAGAACAGCAGTATATATCTTAGGTTTAAAAATCCCACTTTTGGACCTTGTGATCATAGGATGTTCAGCTCTTGGTTGTGGTTGATCCACATCTTCACTGTGGCTGCTAGTGTTTTCATTTGTTGAATGCCCACTATAATCACTAGTTGTTTTTGTTGTTGAGTAATCATTTTCATTATGTTCATGCCCTGTCTGTTGTTCCTGGTTGATATGAGAGCTATCATGAATGTTGCTTGAGTTTGATTTGTCTGAACTGTAACCAGTTTTTGTGCTAGTGATGGATGTTTCTTTATGTTGATGACTACTGCCACCATCTTGAATTTCACTTGCCAGTTCAGTTAATTCTGGAATCATTGGTACATTGGTTGCTTTGCTACTTGTTTGTTGCTTTTCCTTTACTCTATCTGCAAATGGAAAAACATTTTCATTGAAAACCACATGCCTTGAAATGTATATTCTTCCATCTTTATCTAAGCATTTGTATCCCTTCTGATTATATGCATAACCTAGAAAGGTACAAGCACTAGATCTTAAGCTTAATTTATGCTTATTATATGGCCTGAGATAAGGGAAGCACAGACAACCAAACATTTTCATGTGATTATAATCAGGTTTAACCCTATGCAATTTCTCATATGGAGATTGTTTATTCAACAATCTCACGGGCATCCTATTTATGAGATACACTGCAGTAGCAAATGCTTCTTTCCAGTATCTCATAGGTAGTGACCCCTGAGATAATAGAGTTAACCCTGTTTCAACTATATGTCTGTGTTTCCTTTCAACCAAGCCATTTTGTTCTGATGTGTGTAGACAGGTGGTCCTATGTATTATCCCTTTACTGTCAAAAAATGCTTTTAAGGGCTTGAACTCACCACCACCATTAGTTTGCATAATTTTAATTTTACTGCCATGTTGATTTTCAGCATAAATGATGAAATGCTTAATTGCATTACATGTATCTGACTTGTTTTTGAGAAAATATATCCATGTGAATCTAGTACAAGCATCAACAAGTGAGAGATAGTACCTGTCTCCTTGTGTTGATGATAGGGGGGCTGGACCCCAAAGATCTGTTGCCACTAATTTCAGTGGCTCATTATATATGGTTTCTGATTTACTAAAAGACAACTTGTGACTTTTTCCTTTTTGACAATGTGAGCATATAAAAGGAACAGAGAAATTTCTAAAAGAAATTTTACTTTCATTAAGAATTTGTTTTACAACATCAATCTTGGGATGACCAAGTTTACAATGCCACAAACTAAGAGTATTATTCCCTTTTTCAACATTGAAGTTAACTGGGTTAGAATAAGTTGCCCTATTAGTAGGTTTTCTTGTGCCCATGTTGCTGAACTTGTAAAGACCTTTGTCCAATTCACCCTGTAGTAATATATTTTTATTTAGCAAGTCCCTAACAAGACAGAATTTTGGGTGAAACTCAAAGTACACACTGTTGTCCTTGGCAAATTGAGAAACACTTATTAAGTTCTTTTTAATCCTAGGGACTCTCAATAAGTTATTTAAAAAGAGAGTCCTACCACCATTAACACTGCCAGTTCCAACATGTGATATTTTTATGGCTTCACCATCTCCCATAAGAACAGAATGCGTACCTTTGTATTTCTTGTTTCCTAAGTTGAGATTCTGAAGGTTGTTAGTGATATGGTTGGTTGCACCTGAATCTGGGAACCAATCATCCATGCTAGTATCATCATTTTTGTCTGCATCTTCACTTGTATCATCTGTGTTGGTTCTGTTTTGCTGGTTCACTTGAGCCATGTTTGCATTGTGTGTCTTTTGGCTTGATTGTCCTTGCTGTCCTGAATTGTATTTAGAGTTGAATCTGAAGTAACATTTATTAGCCATGTGCCCTGTTTTCTCACAAATTTGACACTTTACTCTACTATAATTGTTGGACCATCCTCTGCCTCTGCCTCTGCCTCTTTGAGACTGACCTCCTCGTTGAACTTGATGGCCAGGGTTATTAGAACTGTTGGGTGTTTTTGATTGGTTCTTGTTTCTTGTATTTGCTGCAAAGTTAATGTTGACATCACCTTGTATAGACTTTCTTTGCTCAATTCTTCCTTCATGAGCAAGCAGGGCAGCATGTACATACTGCAGATTTGGTAGCACTGGTTATGTGGCTATAAATGTAACAAGTGACTCATATTCTTCATCCAAACCACTAGTGAGAGTGAGTATCTGATCACTTTCTGCAACCTTATGTCCCACAGCACTAAGTCTGTCACATAAATTCTTGATCTTGGTGATGTATTCTCTCATGGGCATGTCCCCTTTTCTAGCATTTTGAAGTTCTCTTTTATAATACATAACTCGAGCAGATGACTGAAAACTAAAAATCTGGTCTATAGTGGACCAGATCTCATATGATGTATTGCACCCAACGATTTGAGACAAAAGATTGGCACTTATAGATGATATTAGCCATGATGCAAGTAAGTTGTCTTGTTTCTGGTGTTGAACATAATCTGGGTTACTAACAGGGTTTTTGTCTTTGTCTGAAATTATTGCAGGAGGCACAACTTTTGTCCCTTGCACGAATTCTTGAAGGCCATAACCTTTTAGTGCTGTCTCAACTCGATATTTCCACAAGATGAAGTTGTCTTCATCGAGAGGGATGGTGATAACATGACTCTTTGGCTTAACTAGTGCAGGGATGCTTGTGGTGCCATTGTCTTGACCTCTCGAGGTGACAGATGCAGATTCTTCACTACTATCTGCCATTTTTGGTCAGATTCTTGAACCTGAAAAACTTTGTCGAAGCAGGAATGATCGAAAAATCAAAGAAACAGAGTTTCTTGGAGTGGTAGACAACAGTTTGCTGCCAAGAAACTGGTTGGAATCAAGAAAATGGTGGGTGTGTATTATATCAATAAAATTGATATAATACACATACACAGCAGGTTGAAAAAAGAGTCTGGAACTCAGAGAAAATGAGGAAAAACGCTTGTTGTTACCGGTTGGAGATGATGAGTTATCTCTGATCCAAACCTTGGCGGCACAAGCGTTGTGATGAGCGCAAATGCTCTTGATCAAGAACGGTATGTGGACTCCAATGATGATATCTCTCTAAGGAGCCACACAACAATACCCTTTCAATCTTTAAAATATGATGAAGGGATTGTAAGGATGAATAAAATGCCTTTCGGCTATCAGCTCTGATACCAAAATAAGATTTGAAAGATGGAACAGAATTTCTTTATTGCTTATTTTCTCAAATTGAGATTGATAATACAAATGCTAATGTGCTTGTTTATTTATACAAGCTGAGATTAAAGGAAAAGAAGAATGGGTCAGATATAAAAGCCCGGCCCATAAATAAAGAAGAAGTAAAAATACAAACTGGCAAACATTATGTTATCTCTATCAGTCTTAATAAGTCAAACAGCACTTCTGCTTGACCTCATCTAGGCATAGCTATCCAGTCACTATTCAAGTTTGAGGCAGTCAGATCATCAATGCACAGCTACTTATTCTTGTTATTTAGCCACTTCATTTAAGGCTCTATCGTGCATCCAGTTCAAAGACATGCTAGCTTGTTATCTCGCCCAGATCTGCCTGCTCCAGACTTATCATGCCTATCAATTGCTGCATCCTCCCAAGCTTCTATCAATCTGAGTAGTGTATCTAATTTTTGCCCACCTGTTCAGCATCCTTTAGCTATGTTACATGTTCAACAACCTTATCTCTATTCTTTTCAACATCAACAGCACAAGCATCTTCTTACATTCCATGACCGACAGTTTTTGCAACTTATCTATGGTTTCCATTCTGGCTTCAACTGTGATTCATCGCAACTATGTAGCTTTGTATCAGCATCTCATTCAGTTAAGCATCTCCTCAATTCAGGTTCTGCACCCATATCAGGCACGATCACGTCTTCATTTAATTACTTATCAGTTCAACATCTCCTCAACGGTGAACTCCGATAGCTCGAGCAACTGCTTGGTCACACTGCTATGAGCTGCGTATAGTATTTATGGAAATGCTTCAGGAACTTTTCAATGCATGCTACAACCATCAATATTGTTGCCTAAGATGTTTCAGTATGGATGCCTTCTTATTCTTCTTTCTATAATCTGCTGTATCTGACATCAATTCAGCCACTGGGTCAGTTTCTGCCTACACATTTGTAAACACGTTCTTCACCAGTTCAACTTTTCAACACTAAGCATGCCACTATCCTTCATTACCTCTATCCGTACAATATGCCTGCAACCATACAACATGCCCGCATAAATAAGCTCTGCATACTCTCCATATTTTCTCTTGCTAGCTTCATCTTACATGCATTACTTATTGTTTTGTTGCATGTATATAATAATATGAGGCTTCTACTTTCTTTCTATTTGATCATCTTATTGACGATCTCTTTATTATGTAATTCATTACAACATTCGTGCTAATCTTTTTGTACTCAGCCATTGGTAGTTTTTGTATTTACATTATATAATGAATAAATACAACAGCTCTCCTCTCGTTAAGGATAACTCTTACATAAAAAAATTACATTTATAAGGGTTTAAGACAATTGTCACTCAAACAATGTCACAACAAACCCAAAATAATTCTCTTATTATTACTTTAAAGTATTCCTCATCAAAGTCATAATTACAATTCTAATTATAATTACTTATCTCTACATTAATTTAACAAATTAATGTACTTTCACTTAACTTCACAAAACCACTTATTTTAACAAAAAGTGTTAAAATCCAAACTTTCCTTTGTTACTTTATAAAAGGCTTAATTTACTTTTTTCCACTTATGTATTTACTAAGAGCCTTTTTAAAATGATATTTATATTACATAAGCTCCAAATTACTTTAATAAAATAATTGCTAATGTTTTAAAACTATATATACTTAAAATGTACTTTAAAATACTTATACTATGGTTTAAAACATTTATTCTTTGTTTTGCCTCGACTTAATGCCAATGATAAGTGTGCTCCCATTCTCAATGCTTTGAGTTCTGTTGTACCCGCTGCTGGTAATCCCATTAGTGTGGTGCATCCCGGCCCTGCTGCTCCTTCCATGGCCGGTTCCAAACCTTGGACTTCGCTTTTTTCATCTTTGCCCCATAATGCGGGGGACTACAATCCGATCGAATTTGAAATTGTTGAGGTAAATGGAGTGATGATTCCTCCTCCTATTGTTCTGCAAGCTGGTGTGGACTATTGGTCGGATTATTTGGTTGGATTCTTTCTAGACCCATCTCATCGCCTCCACGCTGCGGCATCGGTTTGTCGTAAAGCTTGGCGTCTTCGTGGCGATCTCCGTGTTAGGCTGGTGGATTCCATGTATTTCCTTCTGTTTTCCTCCAGCGAGGACCGCTGTCGTGTTCTTGAGGCTGAGCCTTCTTTTTTCGGTGGACAACCATTTATTATTACTCCTTGGTCTCCGACAGTTGCTAGTGCTCATGAGCAAGTCCTCTCTATACCCGTTTGGGTTTACTTTTCCCATATTCCCTCTGCTCTGCAACCCTTGCTTGGTTTGAATTGGCTAGCTTGTAATGTAGGTAAACTGAAATGTTTTGACGCTAATACGGTTGCGCGTGAAAAATTGATGTTCGCTAAGGCTCTGATTGAGATTTCCCCATCTAAGCCTCTCCCATCCTCTATCCATGTTCAGGTTGCTGTTGGACATGTAGTGGATGTCCGTGTTCGCTACGGTTGGGTTCTAGATATTTGTTCATCCTGTCACTCCTTTGGCCACCTAGCAATCGCCTGCTCTCATTCTGTTATTTCTGTGGTTGCTCCTAAGATCCCTCTTCCACGGCCTTCTCTAAGGAAATGGGTTCCTAAGGTTCCTCCTCCTGCCGCTCCTTTTTCTGTCCCGGTTCTGCCTTCTTGTGCTGACGATCGGACTGCCTTATTGCTTGCTTGGCCTTCCTCCCATGCCGTTTCTGTGGACCCTTGCGTTGTTCCTGTAATCCCTTATGTTGTTCCGGTTTAGCCTCCTGGTGCTGCCCCTGTTCCTAGTCTTCCTTTGCCTTGTCCCTCTATTGTTTCGGATGATGATGAGAGGTGTTGGGTTGATCATATTTCTGCTATGAGATTTAACCCCTGGATGATTCTTTCTTTAGATTTGTTTCTGATGATCATTTAGAACTTAGATGCCTTTATTATAGACCGTCTGGTGACTCATTAGCTCTTGTATTGGATGGTTATTTTTCAAGATCGAATTCTATCTTGCTTGCTGATTCATCCTGGGATCGTTCCTTTGTGTACTCTTCTGATTCTATGGATTATGATCCCTGTCTTGCTTCCCATTTCCGCCCCTTTGTTGGTCTGTTGGGGAATGTCCCTATGGAGTCTTCTCAGGATTTAGTGGATGATGGTGTTGCTACCTCTTCGGAGGAGTAGTTGTTTTCGATATTCTTATAGTAGTTGTGATATGTCTATCACACTCCTGTGCTGTTTTCTTTCTTTCTTTTTCATAGTAGTTAAGGTGCTTTTACCTTTCTCCTGTACTTCAAATTTTTATTACGTTCGTAATAAAAGTGGACGGTCCACTATAAAACCGGCTGGCCTTGCCAAAAAAAACATTTATTCTAAATATTACTTAAAAATACTTATTTTATAATTTATTTAAAAACCATAAAAAACATGTTTTTTATAATTTAAAACTCTATACTTTAAATATTCAGAAATAGTTATAAAAGCGTATTTAAACTTTAAACTTCCTTTATAAAATACTTTAATAACTTTTCACAAAACTACTCTAAAAGATTTGGAAAAATAGCTAAAGTAAAAGCCCATTTTACTTTACTAAAAACAGGGATTTTTAGCACAACTTGGTTTCACAATTTCAATAACTTTCTAAACCAATTCATTAGGTCAAACACACTAAAAACACGTGTATAGAAGAACCTAATATATATATTTCCACAATATATCCACATTTTAACCAATTTAACCAGTGCCAAATACAGGGAATTTCAAAGAGCGTTTATAATGGCTATTTCACTTCAAACACTCACACGCAACTTCCAACTTTATCAAACAACAACATTACCAACCATGTAAACAAGCCTGGGCCATGATACATATTTTGGAGGGTTATTGAAGAGATTATATTACATGTAATATCGTTACTTGCTTTCCAAAGTAAGGAGGCGTCCAAAAGTAATAAATGGCATTGCTATCTATTTTAATTTATATTTTGCACAACAAACATTATATACATGTAACGACCACCCTACACCTACTGTGTAGAACAGTTATTAAAGGAAAGAAAAGAAATAAAGATGAAAGAAATGGAAGAGAAGAGAATGGAAAAGAAGAAAACTGAAACACCAAATAACCATATCATCTATCGTATATCACATATCGCATTAGAGTAAATATAATAATCAACACAAGTATAAAACAATAGAGATTGTAATAACAATATGAACTAATCATCTGAATATAAGATCAACAGAGTTATACAATACAGGAACAGAGTTTATAAAACTGGAAAATAAACTCTACCAATACACTATCATATAATAATAAGTCACCACTGTCAAGGCTCCATAGTGTCATACAGCAGAATATACAATAACAAACTCACATATATATATGAATAAACATCACCTCCTACTAGCCCATCTGCAGAACTTTATATTTCATCCACACCTGCTCTCAAATCTACTCATTTAAGAGTACCTAAAATAATAAGAAGCAAAGCATAAAACCTCTAATCAGACAACAGTCTGGTTTGAGCGATGTTAAATCTCAAAATACATTAAAAGTCGATATAGTATATGAAACCAAGGGTATATAAACCATACCCGACATGTCACTGCAATCACAGAGTTAGCACATAAACATAGAAAATAAGCTACTCTACACTATCATAAAAATGGTACACCATACTCAATATCTGTCCAGATGCCTAGGTATCTCCACCTATAGTACCTACCCCATACTAAGTAAACTACAGGTGTCTAGGTATGTCCATTCCACAATACCTACTCCACACTAAGTCAAGTTAGGGTGTATAGGTATCCCTACCATAATACCTACCTCGTGTGACATCCCTAGGGTGACAGTTGAATACTGAACAACCATAACAAACATAGCTTTCATCAAAGAATACTAACTGTCTCCCAGTGTGCTCTAGATATATGATAACTCGTATGATCATCTGTAAATGCCAGGGACTAGTTGAAAGTTTTGATTCCCTATTGTACTCTCTATCACTCAGCCCAAAGCTAGACACCAGACCTAATCCAATGGTCCAGGGTATACGGATCCTTACTACCAATCCATGGTTGTCCCCACTATACAATAGCCCTGCTCTGAGTACAATAGAAAATACCATGAGTCATCAACAATCCCTTAGCACATATACATCCATCCGAGCTCTACTCGATCAATACGGATCTGAGCTCCACTCGCTCAATCCAATTCCTAGATAACGAGCCCAAATCACTCAATCCAGCCCACTACTTTCAGCCTCATGCATCCCAAGTTGCCATCATCGGTTCATACTCCAAATACGAGTAGCCAATCGAAGAAATGTAGCTTTTTATCATGCTGTTACATCGCCATCCTCCTATGATGAGAAACAAGTGAACACTCTAAGCATGATTCATACAGTCCTGATACTACTATCTTCGAAACCTATTCTAAATATCATCGAGTCGCCATTCGAAGTACAAGACTACCAGGTCGAAGCGTTACATCATTGGCTCACCATCAAAATCGCTCATCATAGAGTAATAACATCCAAACTCTAAATCAATCGCACGAGCAAACCATCCCTTCATGCACCACGAGATCTCATCAACGTCCAAGCCAAAGATTGAACAAATATCCAATCAATAATAGTGATGGACATTGACCACTCTACATTGCTCAATACCACCATCTTGGTCTTGACTTAACTGAATGGATAAGTACAAACCAAACAGAAATGTCCAGCATCCATCCTGAATCTAGGTCCATCGACATGTATCCTAGCCTACTCTACAACTTATCTCGTTCATTAGCATTTCGCGTGTACGAAACCCTAATGTACAAGTTACTATCCAGAACCCGATCACCGCAAATCTACTTTTTCAACCAACATAACCAGATAAGCAAAACAAGCCAAACAACCGAACATACATCCAACAACTGTACATCCATCCAAAATGACATACATTCAACATAAATAATCCACTTATATCAATCAATGTGGGAAATAACATTAATAATAGATCAAATCTAATAATTCCCTAACTATAGCACATCGATAGAAAATATGTTATATTCTTTATAAATCATTTAAAAAAATTATTTTTGTTTATAAAAATATAGTTGTTGTATAAGTATAGCAATATCACATTTTAAAACCAAAAATCATTCCCGAGCGTCAATTATTATACTACCAATCATAGTATGGTGAGAGACAATATCACTCACCTCAGCCAAATCTTTCCAAAATACTACCATAGTGTAGATCTCTCCATTACGAGTGCAATGTAAGGAACCACATCCAAAACAGACCTCGTATGCAAAGATATGGCCATAATAAGAATCAAGATTAATAAGATAATTAATTCACTAATTACAAACACTAATTACCTAATTACCTCTATAATCCTTCTTCCCCAACGCCCAAATACTCATATTAGTGTACACGCACCCATTCCCTCTTGCATCTCTCCTCGATTTCTCCTAAATTAGTCAATGAACCTGCAATCTGTCTTCGCAAAAATGCTCCACTATGCGATCTCTCCGCCCAGACACAAAAATAGGCAACTCGATCAATGAATTGTGCTCGCAACCTGATCGGACCTAATGACATGCGTCATTAATAGGCTACAAATACATTTGGACATATGTGCTCAGATCCGATGAGATTTTGCAGGCATGTACTATTCGCGAAGAGAAATCCAATGGTGATCTCCATTTTGCCTATCGTCGAATGTAGCTCCGCCTAGATCTAACCATAGATTGTCCGTGGATGAGGTCAATGTCACCAATCACCATCGGTCAAAATTCCAACACGGTCATCATAAAGCTCTCATTTATACAAACTCATTGATCTGGTTTCATGATTTTTAGTGGAGACGATATGGAGATTTTATTTTTGAATGTCAAGATAATGAGTTCAACCATTATTTTCATTTTCTAGAGTGAACAATAAAGTTGAATTGATTTTGGAGAGAGAGATCCAATCTCCAGTTTAAATAATAATATTATAATATATTATTTATTTATTTTCTCAAATAAATGGTTATACATTTTGAGTCCTTATGATCACACGACGCGTCCGATCGCCACGAAACTCGTCTGAGTATGTCGCCTCATTTTCTAAATCCAATGGTACTAATCTCTCGCCATCTAAGACTGCGCTCAAGAATGCTAATTTCACGTATTTTGAGATCGTTTCGGTCATCGGATCATCCTACCTTCAAATATAGCAATCCTTATACTCATTTTAATTTGCAACGTCGATACACACTCAACGGAAGAGGTCTTGAGTCCTAATTCGGCCGTATGCCAAAAATCACATTTTTGGACCTTCATTTAGTTAACGATTAAATATTTAAATTAACTATTTAAATATAATTGATCGTTAAAAATAAGGGTCTTTACATTCTCCCCTCCATAAAAATATTTCATCCTCGAAATCACGAAGCAAAGAGAACGTCTCCTAACACCTAGGCCCTCAAAAGCCTATCAGATTCCGAAAAATTCGGCATAACCATTTTTGCACGGTTAGGTCCGGAAAAATCTCAACACAACAAAGATATGTATACAACTCATATCTTTAAATATATTAGATCATATGTATAAAATCATCTCAAATAAGTATGCTATATCAAAAGACAACTATCCCACATGCCTAACAATCATACAAACAAAGGTTACCATCTCAAATGCTAACAATCCAATCAAACATGTACACATAAGATCTATCGTCAAAAATAACATCCATGCCTATACTAGCATGCAAAATACTAAACTATCTAGTACAAAATATCGAATATGGTATCCAATATGAAAGCTGATAAAAAAAACGAAATCCCATCGTCTAAATAGCTCCAAACAAAAGGTCCTCATGCTCCCTATAGTCTACCATATCCTATCGCTTCCACTCCACTGAACCTCTACAACTCCACGATCCTCCTCTTAACCTGATTTGTATCATATCTATCAATAAAAATAGGCCTACGAGGTCTTGAAGTCCATGGTTCAGTCTCAATATCATCTACCCTATTGGATGCCAAATATCCAAACGGCTCTTGTAAGTTCTCCCAAAATCCACTATCGACCAATGGGTCTCGGCCACTTAAAATGCACTTGGCACACCATGGAATTATATTGTCCATTCCATATAAAACTCGACAAATACGGATGCCATTCTACTAGACTTAAGGAATATAAATCCAGCATTATTCGTCAACCAAAGTGACTCAAAATGTTATCGCACTATCCTTAGTCATCGAAAATCCATCGATGTAGTCTATAAATATATGCTCCCACTACACGAGAACAATCTCTCATTTCTATGGAACCAACAGCCTCGGTTGGGTCCGCACTGCATCACCTCTACAGATGCTACTCAATAATCTAATTTAGCCATGATCTCCACTAGTCTAACGCCTCTGACTAGTACCAATCTGCTAAATCAAAGTAGGTCTGACAGTCATACTAGCCATCATTCTTGGTCATAGCTCATCGAGTTCTGAAGTCATAACCAGTGCTAAGCTTGAGCAATGCCCATTCTAGGAATATCGCTCCCAAACTGGTATGTCCCCCACTCGAAACACTAACTACTACATTTCCCTTACAGTCATCTAGGAAATCTCAAATCCATAGGAGGCTAAGAACTCCAACCATCGCGACTAGCGAAGATTAAGGTCCTTCTCGGGGAAGAGATATTTCAATAATGTAGGATCGCTAAACATCTCAAACTCCACTCCTAATAGACAGTGCCTCCAAGCGACAAAGCAAATTCTATCACCTCGAACTCCGAATCAAGAGTCGGATACTTTCTCTCGTGCGGTTTTGGTTAACAACCAACATACGACAACCTTACCTTTCGGTATCAATACCGCACCCAATTAGGTACCACAAGCAAGTGCATACTATTGCCTCCTCATTCCTACTCAGAATGAGTAACATCAGTGCACTCGCCAACCTCTCGATCAGACTCACTAACGCATGTCTGCACCTCGCGTCTCAAATAAAAGCTTGATCCTCTCCCATCAAATCAGTTAACGGTGCTACTACCCTGTGCAGTTAATGCCCCGCTATATCCCCGCTATAACTCCGATATATCTTACAATGGATTCCTACCGCTACGATTTTTCCATATATCCCTAACATATAGCCTTTCCGCTTTAATCCCCGCTATTTCCGCTATATCCCGTTATTTCCGCTATATTCCGTTATTTCCGCTATATCTTCTATAAAAAATTGGATTGAAAAATGATATTTATACGCTATAAAAATTATGAAATTAATTAATTTCATTGAATTTTTTATATATGTTTAGAAATAATAATACTCTAATATTCTACTAAATTAAATTAAGTTATATAACAGTTTTATGTTCATTTACAATACATTTGCACATATTTTTATTTAAAATTATTTTTGTATTAATTATAATTCAATTGAATGTTAATTTTTCACATAATTACTATCTATATATTTGTAAAAACAACAAGTATGGGATTTATATGCTATTTTAGAGTAATCCGATATATCCCGCTATATCTTCGCTACATCCCCGCTATGACTTTTTGCACCTCTACCGCATTGAATCCACCGAGCGCTTTAACTGCACAGCTACTACCTTGGGTCCATCCAAATTCTAGACTGCCATAACTACGGGATCTATGGCGATGTCCTACTCTGAAACAACATGACCCAATCATCTCACTTCCCTCCTTCACAAGTGATACTACTAATATCTCATCTTCAATCGGTGTCTTTCCGACACCTACAACACAATCACCAATCATTCCTCATGCTCCTCTTTCATCCATGAGTAGATGAAAGTATCGTCGACGAACACAAGCACAGCCCACTCAAGCGACCTCTCCAAACACGGTCCATGAGATCAACAAAACATGCCGACACATTGGTTAGACCGAATAACATAACCAACCAAAAATCAAGGTAGCGTACAAAACATTATAATCGGCACATTTCCCAAAATACTCTTCGTTGGTGAAACCTCACCGTCAAGGTCAAACTAAGAGAACATCCTCGTGCTATAGAACAGACTAGAGTAGAAACTTGTTCATCATCTCATCCAGCTTACGAAAACTAACAAACAATTCCAAAGAGCCATCCGCGCTACTAACGAATACTATAGGTGCATCCTATCAAAATATACTCCCATGAATGAACCATCACCCAAACAGGTCATCTGCTCGCACCATTAGTTTCATAAGCTCTTTGGGCATCATATACCTTAAAGGCATAACTACAGGTGTAACTCTCTCCAATTAGATTAATATGGAACACTATCCCTATATGGTGGTAATCCGATCACCTTATCGAATATGTTAGAACACTCTTTAACTACAAGCACAGATGACAACTCTTCATGTGGAATATCAAGCGAATACAGAAAGCTAACCATCTACATCCTCTATAGGCAAGGATGTAACTAGACCATTGGTGGGGTGGGTAGTTGCCCTACGCAAAAAAACAGCAAAGCAAAAACAGAGAGCTTTGCGTACTTGTCCAAAAACCCCATCACAAATTCATTGATTTCTCCACCTTCTATCCCAGTTTCAATTTACATTAGACAGGGGAAGCTCGCATTAGTAGACACTGCATGTGTAAGCTCATTGCTCTTGATCGACATCAACTACTTGCTTCATTATTCTGTATGCTGTAATCTGCAAAACCCTAGCAGCTTATGGCTGTAAGTAGTAAACTTCCAATTTGTATCTAATTTTTTTTCACAAAACTTGTACCCTAGTTTGTTCAAACCTTAGCAGTAAAACAGTCTGCTCACGAAAATTCTCCCAAAGGAACCGAAATTTAAAATTTGTATCAAAACATTGCAATAAAATAATTTGCTCAAAAAAATATCAGTTTGTATCTAAATTTTCTCAGAAAATATAGTAAAATGTTCTCGACTGATTTTCCAAGCTACGTATTATTAGGATTTGAATTTTTATCATCTAAATTTGTTATTGAATTTGTTGTTAGTCAAATCAACTTTTTAGCATCTAGTTTTGTGTGAAAATTAATCCTTCAATATCCAAATTTATTACTGATTTAAATAGTATCTCATTTACTGAATATTTTTAACTAAAATTATATATATTAATGCAAATATTTGAACGTTGGTGTTCATGCAAGCATCAACATTAATAATGCAATTAGTTGAATTTTATTTTATTTACATTCGCATAATTTGCCCACCACAAACCAAAATTTTAGTTACGTCACTGTCTATAGGTAGCCAATCACTGTTGTTCACTCCTCCAAAAACCTAATCATCACCAACGGCCTATCTCAATCCACCATTATTTTGCATCCCCTTCAGCCAGTCTATTCCCAAACCATAATATCAACCCAACTAAAACCTTAAAACAATCAATAGCAAACAAACAACAAAATCCAAGAATCGATAAGGTAAGGTCTCGAAAAACCATGTATAGGCTGGCTGAGCCCCTAACTAGGTCTATTATAATCAAAGGTCGGTAATTATCTCGAGTCTCAATCCCAATAACCCCATCGAATCTAGATATAAAGGAATGAAACCTCAATGTCAAATAAAATGCGTATAGAAACACCATAAGTGAAAATCATATCCCAAACAGTAACGCCATTTCCTTTCTCTTTTGCTGATGGAGCACTCGACGAAACCAGAATGGAAATCAATACATATGCTTCCACAGTTTATCCTTGCTCAACTGGTAGGGGATAACTACATTGGGTATAAGCCCTCTCATCCTAGAGTCTTCTCGATTATCTTCTCGAAGCTCTCATCTATATGAACAGTTAATCGCCTCCCAAGACTATCACTCAATCAATGATAAAAATTTCATCCCTTCTGTATGGACTATCAACGGGAATAGACCATACTTCGATAGCACATCGAATTCAGCCATATACTCCAACACAAACATATCGCCGTACTTCAATGTAATGCCTTACCCTGAGACCCACATTAAAAAAGGGTATTACTAGGTAATACTATCTGTTAGTAAAGAGAATATGGCTGGTTAGGAGCAACCATCCATAATATAGCTTTGAGTGAGTATCGATATGTCAAATCATATTTCTATAATTTTTATTCTTTTTAATACAAAAGGTACTTTGACATATCTGATCCAGGTGCAAAACAATAATACAATTGTTTAATCTAATTCAGAACAATACACAATATAATATACAACATAGAATCAAATGTCACAACAGAAATAATATACATCAATACCTTCACAAAAGTATGAGTTTACAAAAGAAAATACTAGACTCACATTTATATCCATATACATATATAACACGAACAGATCTCAAATATATACATAACTACAAAGGTCTACAACATATACAAGCATCTATAAAAGACTCAAATGGTACATCACAATATATAACAACATCAAATTAGACTTCTTAAGCTAGCTCACATCCAAGGCCACTGAGTCCCTTTACCTATCAAGTCTTGGTCTGACTCGAGTATTAAAATAACACCCAGATCGTACTATCTCTAAGTATCACAAAAGGTGAGATATCGGTAATAATAACTTGCATAAATGATGTTAACCCTCTTTCAGTTCATAACCTAATGAGTTAAAGGCGCGACCGACTCAAGACGAAGACCGACCTAACAGATCTGACTTAAAGCAACATACGACCTAAGCTACAGGTCCGACTTAACAGTAGCCGACTCAAGGAAGGCACCGACTTAAAAAGATCTCCGGCTTAACAAGTATACGACCTAGGAGCCTGACGACTTAAGATATGTGCCGACTCAACAGGTCACGACTTAAGGTAATTTGTGACTCAAGAGCTAAGACCGAGTTAATAAGGATTCCGAGTTAAGCAATGCTCCGACCTAACAGTGTACGAGTTAAGGAGTAGTCTGACTTAACCAATTAGCAAGTTACGAAGGCCTCCGACTTAGCAGTTCGCGAGATAAGGAGGGGCTCCGACCTAAAAAAGTCTTCGACTTAAGACCTACGACCTATCTCAGAACACCTTATACATCTTTACCTCGTCACCGACTTAAGGGAAGGAGAACAGTATTGCATCTTTTAGGTCGTTACCGACTTACAACTTGCTTTATCTCGTCGCCGACTTATGACTTAAGACTTCTATAAGTCGGCCACGACTTAAAGACTTAGGAAAATTTCCTGAGTCCAAATCAGCTCCTATAAATACCCCACCACTTCCAACTTGGGGGAGACTTTTTGGCAAATCATTTCTTCAAGCGTCCATACTCTGCTGCATTCACAACTCATTCAACAAGTAAAGATCTTCCAACACTCAAGGCACTACAACAAGCTTCGTGAAGGACTTCATTCATCCGGCATGGATTTAGCAAGAATCATCACCGAAGTTTGAGCTAGTAGTCGAGATTGTTGTGTGATCAAGTTGCATTGTATTTGACAAGTGATTTGTATCGAATTGTAACCGAATCAGCAATAAAAGATTATAAAGTGGACGTAGGCTCAATTACAGGCCGAACCACTATAAACCTGTTGTTCATTTACTGCTTTTCTGCTATTTTCAGCTTATATTCTGTTCCCGTACCAATGGGTGGTGCTTTCACGATTCTACTACACACACCGGGTGTTAGCGTTCACTTTTTAGTGTTAACATTTTGGTGCTTTCATTGAGAGCCCAACTCAGGCGATCATCCACCGTTGCTTCGCAAAGATTCATAAAAAGAACCTCTCTTAAAAACCAGATCCGAAATAATGGCTCCTGGAAGAAGAGGTAGATCTATCAGATCCGGAAATGCTCATGAAGGGACTTCCGCTTCCCCAGTAACAGACCAAGCAACTCCAACCATTGGAGTCACCAGGGCTGAATTGGACGACGCGGTTTCTGGATTATACCAACAGATTGAAACCCAAAACGCTTTGATGATGGATAGGTTAACTGCTCTGCTCGGGGCAAATCGTCAACCAGAAAACCGTCAAACTACTCTTCCTGAAATGCCACCTTTCCAGGCTGATGGTTCTATGCCGCAACCAACTTGTCATGAACATATGCCCGGGCAAACTTCCGAGGGAAGAACTGATGCTTGTTCGGAGGTGTCTTTGAACAATAAAGAATACCTGTCCGAAATGGTTAGCCGTATCATGAAAGAGAGCATGCAAAGGGAAGAGGATGAGAACGACTGGGGATTTGCACCAAGCAGAACTCCGTTTACTGAAAGGATCCTGAGAGCGGAATTTCCAAGGAAATTTGCACCTCCTACTATCCAAGCCTATAAGGGAACCAGTGACCCTAATCATTTCCTATACAAATACGATTGGCATATGACCGGTGCAAGAGCATCAGACGAGATCAAGTATCGATACTTTCCAGTATACCTGGAAGGTGTGGCTTTACTTTGATTCACAAAGCTTCCAGTTCGGTCTGTAGATAAGTTCTCCGACTTAACGCAAAAGTTTAAAGAACAGTTCAGATTGTATGCTTCAAAAGCTAAGGATATAATGTCGTTGTCTAACCTTGAACAAGCGCCCGGAGAATCAATCAAATCTTTCTTGAGCCGTTTCAATATAGCTTTAGCCGAAGTAGAAAATGCGGAACCACGCATGATCCTGACTTATTTGATGCGAGCCATTGATAAATCAAGTAAATTTGGAATATGGCTAAAGATGAAGGAACCGAATTCACTTGATAAATTTTATAAAAAGGCCGACGAGTTCATTCGCCTTGAAAGCTTTTCTACGACATCGAAAGAGGTTGCTGCCCAAACTAATAATAACAATGTCCCATCTAATAAAAGAGAATCTGAAAGTCAGAAAAGGGAGAATGTAGGAGGAAAGAGCCAGGGAAATGAAAAGAAACCTCGCCGCTTTAATCCTTCGGATTTTACTCCTTTAACTGATACACCAAGAAATATCTTTTTTGCAACAAAGGACGTTGTCAGGTATCCTAAGCCACCTGAGATGACGAGAGGTGCAAAGCGCAATGGAAAATTCTGCCAATTTCACAATCAACCTGGCCATGACACTGACCAATGTCGCCAATTAAAGAATGTGATTGAAGAATTGCTGGAGCAGGGTAAACTCCAACAATACGTTAAGAGAAGCGGAGTCGATCCAACCTCATCCACTCGGGATTAACAACGTCCTACCCATCAATCCGATTCTCTCAACAACACTGCAGTGCAAGATTCAGAAAAGCTTGTCATTAATGTTGTCACAGGAGGTCCATACCCAGCAAGCAGAAGTTGGGACGACTGCTAATGGTCCACGAAACTGCAACTGGGGCATCTTTCACTTTCTCTGGCATATAAATCTGAAGCTGCAAATCTAGCACAAATGGAAATCCAGCTTGGAGATTCTGAAACAACAATAACTAGCATCCATTTTTTTTTTACTTAGCAGCATTGCTTGAATTTGTAAAAATGATAATGGATGTGTGACTTCTACATTGTAAACCGCTGAGAAATCAGCGTGACTGAATAATGAAAAACTATGCATTCTGTGTTTTCTATTATAAAATGCCTGTTATATTTCGATGTGTAAATACTCTAAATGTATTGCTAAAATGTCGATCTAATATTGCAGGTCATTAAAGCAAAGCTCACCCATCGCAAAGCTAAGCGAGCCTTACAAATCATTTATTAAAGCAAAATCCAAGCGACAAAAAATTCCAAACTCAAATCCTATGCAAGGAAGACTTCACATAAAAAGTTGGCAACTCCACTGTGACAAACCTTTGTTCACTAGTTGAGATTGTCGTTATGAATAGACATTCAACTAGATAACTCGCGTTTGTCCCATGAAGTTATTCAACAGTGAAGTCCACTTCTTCGGATAAGGCAATTTACTTACAAAAGGAACGAAGAGACGCTTGGAAATGATGATAAAAGATCGCTAGTGGGCAAATGATGGGATAACATGGCCAAGCAAGCACGGAAGCAACCAAAAGGAATTTTGCTCCTCAATAAAAGGGCCGGTAGAACCACCGAAGGGACACCTTCCCAAGCAGAAGGAACAGGGCCCTTGCTAACTGATCGTGATGCCTCCGATCAGGCAGCTTGCGTCCGTCCCGTGGATCTACTCGCCCCTGAGAAGCAACCTTCCTGGCACACCAACCAACCGATGCTCCTTCCCAAAGGTCAACAAAGCCCTCTAACGAGGCACGCCAATAAATGAAAGTGCTTCTCTCAATAACAAGATTGGTGGAACCACCGGAGGGGCACCTTCCCAAGCTGAAGGAACAGGGCCCTTGTTAATTGATCGCGATCGTTTGTGCAAACGAACATCCAATCAAGCGACTTGCGTCCGCCCCGTGGATCCACTCAACCATGAGAAAGTAACTTCCAGGCAATTTCAAGACCTCTTCGGAGGCAAAAGCTCTTTTCGGAGGCACATTTCACCCGTGTAGAAGTGCAAAATGCTTCTCTTCGGAGACCCACTTCACCAGTGATGAAATGCTAAAAAGCCCTTTTCGGAGGCACATTTCACCCGTGTAGAAGTGCAAAATGCTTCTCTTCGGAGACCCACTTCACCAGTGATGAAATGCTAAAAAGCCCTTTTCGGAGGCACATTTCACCCGTGTAGAAGTGCAAAATGCTTCTCTTCGGAGACCCACTTCACCAGTGATGAAATGCTAAAAAGCCCTTTTCGGAGGCACATTTCACCCGTGTAGAAGTGCAAAATGCTTCTCTTCGGAGACCCACTTCACCAGAGCTGAAATGCCAAAATTGCTTCTCTTCGGAGACCAAAATTGCTTCTCTTCGGAGACCAAAATTGCTTCTCTTCGGAGACCAAAATTGCTTCTCTTCGGAGACCAAAATTGCTTCTCCTCGGAGACCAAAATTGCTTCTCTTCGGAGACCAAAATTGCTTCTCTTCGGAGACCAAAATTGCTTCTCCTCGGAGACCAAAATTGCTTCTCTTCAGAGACCAAAGGACCTCTTCAGAGGCATACTTCACCTTGCTTGAAGTACCAAAAATAAACCCTTTACTGGGGCACAAAATCAAAACCTTCTTCAGAAGCTCATTTCACTGTGCAGGAAAATTCACTTTTAAACAAATAAAAGTGATCATTCCCAGAAGTCGAAGTGTTCTTCAGGAAGAAAGAGAAAATAAAAATTTCTCCAAAGACAAGATATACTCTATTAAAAGCAGAATAATTCTTCCCTTAAAAAGTGGAAAGTTGTTCTCTAAAATAAGAGTATCGGTCTTGTGAATGCAAGAAATATTACAATATACTTGTGGTATGGGGGCAACATTATACAATTCAGTTACATTAATAAAAGTAATATACAAGCGACATACCACAAGTCCATTGCAATATCACGTAATAAAGATGTGGAATAAATGCGTTCTTGAAACACAGACAAAAAGTTTGTACAAGTAGAAAGAATCGTTTACTCTACACTTCAAATGAAAAACAGATATATTCCTACATACACAAGAATTTGTACAAGAAAAATATCTATTTATTTCAATACTATGAGAAATTTTTACATTGTACAGGTTACAAAAAGAAGCGGGGACCGGTACCCGCACAATCCCCGGTCGATACAAGCAAAAAGTGAGACAAAAAGCCCAGTTTATGACTCCTTCTTCCCACCTTTAGTACCCTTACCCGGTTTGATGACCAGTTTCGGGATTCGGCGCGGACGGGATGGAGAAGGAGAGGTAGTCGGGTTTTCCTCAACATTTTCTTCCACATTTTCTTCATCAGCCAAAGCACTCTTCTTTTTCTTCTTCATGGCACGCTTCCCTTTCCTTTTCAAGGAAGATTCACTTCCAGGAGTAGTAAGAAGTGTGGAAAGTTTTGTGTCATAATCAAAGGATTGCTCCGGAGTTTTCTCACCCTCTTCAAGCTCCACAGCCTTTTGCTCCTGCGAAACAACCGGATCGTCCAAGTCTTTAAGAGCTTCTATTTTCTCTTCTTGCGATCCCGGTTGAGAAGCTGGAAGAGGAGTAACTTGGGAAGAAGAGGGAGCGGCAGCCAAAGAAGGAGAAGTAAACGCAATTTTCGGTGCTTCCGCTACAGAAGAAAAGAAGTCAAAATTAGTATTCTCCGAAAAAAGAGATGGTAATGGATCGCCAGGACTTAGGTAATAAGCGAGAAATTCATCCAAGTCAATTGAATCGAATGAATAATCCACTTGAGCCAGATCTTACTTGAAGTTACCTGGAGATGTCGGTTTTGACAAGTCAATTTCAAACTTCTCGGCCTCGGTGTCTTCTTGGCTCTTTTCCTCAATCTGGGTAAGGGGAGACTCAGCGGTTGTGAGCTTAGCTTCAGCGTATTTTGCAGCAGGTGGAGAGTGAGAGCTAGAACTGATGATATCAACATCGGTCAAAGTCGAAGTGTGGACAGCGGCAGTTAGGGATACTTTCTTTTCTGGAAGCTCCTCTGCCACTGTCCCGGCTATAGCTTCAGCAAGTTGCTCTTTGCCCCTAGCAAGCGCCTCACGTGCTTCATCATTCAGATAAAGCGCTGCAAGGTCTGCCTCCGCATAACTAGCAAATGTATCAACTACGGCCTCCCAAACTTCGGCCAGTGTAATCTCGTATTTGGGGCCCAAGAACGAAAGACTGCCGCGGCCCAGAACGCTATGCATATAAAAGTCAAATAGAGTAGAGTCGATGCTAGTTTTAGTGGCTTCGTGAGACTCTTCGGCCGCAACTTGTCCAGCAACCGCGTCATCACGCTCCTTCTCAACTTTAAGAAGCTTAGCTTTCAGCATCTCAATCTCCGCATTTTGGGACGTAATTGTTCCCCGCAGCTCAGCATTTTCGGTGCGATATTTCTCAGAAATGTGTTGCTCAGCCGCAAGCTTCATTTCGGCGTCTCTTTGTGCAGCATGCGCATCTCGCACTTGCTTCTGAAAGACTTCTTCTTTTTGAGTATATGATGCAGAAGAAGAAGCGAGATTTTCCTTAAGCTGCTTAACTTCAGACGCAAGCTTTGCGTTGTCATCTTCGATGCTCGTCATCTCCGCATCATGCTGCTTACACCATTTATCCCATTCAGCTTTATCGTTCTCCAGAGTCAACATATTTTCAAGATTCATGTGATTGACTCTTTGGAGTTCATCAACAAGTTTCTGCCATTGCGACATCCTCTCAATATTAAGCCTGACTGCGTCAAGACTTTTAAGCATGTCTTGCTTATCAATCGGGACCAAATCAAGATCAAAGCGCACTCCTTTTAGGCACCAATTCGGAAATCGGCTCTGGAGTGTTGGAGGGCCGTCTTTAACTTGATATTGTAGCCTTGAGATGATTGCTTGAATGTCGGTTTTCTTTAAAGGAGGAGAGCCAGCCGGGATATTAGAAGATATAGGAGCGTCAGTTTTCTCAGAAATTTCAGACGCGTCCTTCTCATCAAGTTTAACCCGTTTACTTGGGTCATCGGTAGCATGCTTCTTCCCTTTGTCATCATGATATTTTCTTTTATAAGGGTCATCGTCTCTCCTTCTTTGCTACTCTTCGTAAGCACGCCTTTCTTGAGCTTTTCTAGCTGCACGCTCTTCGTCAGATTCTTTGCGGGAGGGAAGATAACGTCCATAATCGTAAGAATCACGCCCTCCGTAGCGCCGAAAGTTGTCATAATACGAACCAGTTCGTCCCATTATAGAACCTGAAATTGAATAAAAGACAAGTCTTAGAAATTTTCAAATTAAAGATGGCTAAGTTTATATAAGTGCTAAGCATCCTAAGTGTGTGTGATGTGCAAACTACGCGCGTCGAACTACAAACCACTCTTTGGTTGGGGAGTGATAGCAGATTGGGAAACGGGAGTTGATTCTTGAGCTGGCAAAGTTTGCTGCAGAGTAGATGTTGCTTCTGTTACAGGAGAAGTGACTTTAGTTATGTCATCATTAAAAAGCTCCCGGGAAGTTATCATTATATCACTTAAACCATCGTAGGTGTCATCATCATGGTGCCCGGCAGAGTTTTCTTTTTCAGCTTCTACATCGGCTGACTTTTCAGTGATTCGAGGATTTTCTTCCTCTTCGATAATTGGGGCAAGTGCCGACTTGCTGTCTAACCCTACAACATCGGTGGATGCGGAACATTTTATCAAAGCAACCTCTATGACAGGTGTTTCTGATGCAACTTCCTCTGCAGAAACTGGGGCATTCAATGCCTATGCTTGAGAGCCCGAAGCGGCTAACGTTTCTGCATCAGAACTAGAAATTTCATGAATTCGAGTCGACCTTGAAGGATGTAAAAGCCCAAATTGGTGCAAAAGCTCATCATCTAATAGAAACTGGATACTCCTCTCCTCTATCGGCACCGCCATAAGCCTCTCAAAAATCACTTTGTGACCGGGATCTTTAGAAGGAGGAGGAAGTGCTGAAAAGGAAAAAAGGCAAAGTTAGCGCTTGATAACACGGACTTCGGTAAGTTTGAAAGAACATAAGAAACAGAGGCAAGCAATCTTACTTCCTACTCTCCAAATAGCATAAAACCTCGGGGGACAGCGAACATAGAAAAACGGGCTCAGGAAACTATGAACACTTTCAGGGAGACCAGTGATCAACTTACGATTTCTAGCACTCCTCACGACTATGATAGAGGGATGATATTTATTTTTGGCAAAAGTACACAGATAGCGAATTTCTCCGAAACTGGGAAAACGGTCCAGCGTTCTCCTAAAAAGCACACACAGTCCCAGTAGGATGGCGTAGCCATTAGGGTGTAGTTGAAAAGGGGAGATAGATAATCGAAGAAGAAGTTCTCGAAGACAGTCATTAAACGGGGGAATCGCTCCACTCAAGCACATTTGGCGGTTAACTGCAACCAAGCCGTGGGGCGGCCTATCAGCAGTGTCATTTACTCCAGGGAGCAAAGCGTCAGGCTCAGCAATGCCAAACTGGATGCATAATTGACGAAAGGCTTTATGGCTCAGGGTGGTAGGAGTCCTTTCTGGAGGATCATTTAGCGGGACAGCAACTGGAAATGCATCTTCAACTTGCTCTGTTCCTTCTTGTGGAGAAGCCATTCTACACAATCAGCTGAGTGTTCAAATGTGAAGGTGCACGTTTCCTAAAAAGTGTGAAGTGTTGTGCAAAACTAATGAAAATAAAAGACAAGCATAACTGGAATTAAATTAGTTGACAATCAATCGATTACAGAATTTCAGAACTTGTTAATGTTCAAGTGCAGTGTTAATGCAGACAAATCAGTTTCATTTGACTATTACGATTTTGTTTTAATACTTCACTTGAATTGGTTATTGTACAGCATCTCATTCATATTCATTCAATTTAACTTTCTCTTTACCAACTAATCTGTCATTCGATGTGGGCAGTCAGTGACAGTATATTCGTCCCAGTACTCTGTGAATGTTGTGTTAAACAGGACTGCTAACTTGTAAATTGAAGCAATCTGTAAAAAGAAATACATGCAACACAGTTCATAGTTCAATAGTTTGAAGTTCAAGCAAAGATTAAAAGTCATCTGCTAAGTCGCCGAAAACTCAAATGCTAACTCGGTGACGACCTAAGGAAGGTTCCCTATGAGTTAAGTCAAGTCATCAGTCCTTTAAGTCGCACTGCAAGGAAAAGTTTCAAGTCTGAATGCAAAAATGCAATGTCCTAGGTTGTTTCCGACCTACGACCTACTTTAGGTCGTCAAAAATTAAGTCGCGATTTCTGTTCAAAGGTGTTAAGTCGTTCATTCTCCCCAGTACATCAATTCGCCGAACTCTTAACCTGTCAACCCGTTAACCCATTAGCCTCTCCTCCAACCAAAACTCTCATCCCCTCAACGCATTTAATCATCCCGATATCACCATACACCCAGTGTAATGATATTCCATCACAAATCACAAATCGGTCAAACTGAATCGCCACAATCCGTCGCCTTGTTCACACAAGACTGTCCAAGGCTAAGACAAATCATCTTGAATCCATCAATAATCGATTGAAACAAAGGCTGTAGTGAAGCGTGGTAAAATAAAAGTGGGTTGAAAATGGGGATCATAATTCAGTGACAGTCGGGGATTGAATAATCGAGTTCACTTACGTAGTATAACGATGAGGATAACTGGCGATCGAGTAATTGAATTCGTCTTAGAAGAGCTCGAATGCTTGCAAATGGCAGAATAAGATGATAAGAACGAGTGAAGGAGGAAAAGGAACGACTTAAGCTATTTATATAGGGGCGGTGAGATGTGAATCGGCACAAATGACTTACGACTCATTTTAAGTCGGTCACGACCTAACGCACTCATCAAGAAGCGAGCTAAGAAAATCGAAGCACACGACCTACGACTTAGGCGTATGCTTCGAGGGGCAAATGTTAACCCTCTTTCAGTTCATAACCTAATGAGTTAAAGGCGCGACCGACTCAAGACGAAGACCGACCTAACAGATCTGACTTAAAGCAACATACGACCTAAGCTACAGGTCCGACTTAACAGTAGCCGACTCAAGGAAGGCTCCGACTTAAAAAGATCTCCGGCTTAACAAGTATACGACCTAGGAGCCTGCCGACTTAAGATATGTGCCGACTCAACAAGTCACGACTTAAGGTAATTTGTGACTCAAGAGCTAAGACCGAGTTAATAAGGATTCCGAGTTAAGCAATGCTCCGACCTAACAGTGTACGAGTTAAGGAGTAGTCTGACTTAACCGATTAGCAAGTTACGAAGGCCTCCGACTTAGCAGTTCACGAGATAAGGAGGGGCTCCGACCTAAAAAGTCTTCGACTTAAGACCTACGACCTATCTCAGAACACCTTATACATCTTTACCTCGTCACCGACTTAAGGGAAGGAGAACAGTATTGCATCTTTTAGGTCGTTACCGACTTACAACTTGCTTTATCTCGTCGCCGACTTATGACTTAAGACTTCTATAAGTCGGCCACGACTTAAAGACTTAGGAAAATTTCCTGAGTCCAAATCAGCTCCTATAAATACCCCACCACTTCCAACTTGGGGGAGACTTTTTGGCAAATCATTTCTTCAAGCGTCCATACTCTGCTGCATTCACAACTCATTCAACAAGTAAAGATCTTCCAACACTCAAGGCACTACAACAAGCTTCGTGAAGGACTTCATTCATCCGACATGGATTTAGCAAGATTCATCACCGAAGTTTGAGCTAGTAGTCGAGATTGTTGTGTGATCAAGTTGCATTGTATTTGACAAGTGATTTGTATCGAATTGTAACCGAATCAGCAATAAAAGATTATAAAGTGGACGTAAGCTCAATTACAGGCCGAACCACTATAAACCTGTTGTTCATTTACTGCTTTTCTGCTATTTTCAGCTTATATTCTGTTCCCGTACCAACGGGTGGTGCTTTCACGATTCTATTACACACACCGGGTGTTAGCGTTCACTTTTTAGCGTTAACAAATGACAAGCATAATTTTCCATAAGTTGTAATTCACTAACACAATTATACTTCCTTTCATGATTCATGGATTTTAATTAAGTTTATGCTCATTTACAACATTCATCAAAGTCAAAGCATCCATAAGAATAAGAGCATAGATAATAATATCCATATATGCAAGCAATAGACTTGTACTTTATAAGTCAACATAAGAGATACGCACTTTGCGCGCTAATACAAGAGGTTACACTTCACAAATTATAACCTGCTAGAAAATGAGTATCACCAGATGGGCCTAAAAATCCATTTGATCCGCCTAAATGGATTACCCAAGTTCGAGTATGTGAACTCGACAAATAGATAAGTGCCATCCACTTTCAATTAGTAATCATAAGAATGTAGACTAATGTCCCATAACCACTTGATGACGCTCAAATGATTACTAAAAGCTAGTAAATTCTACTCATACAAATAAATATTCATTTGAACAAGTCCAATAATTAACCGGTGAAATAAACACAAGATTTTCATACCACTTGTTTTACTAGACCATTTAATTAAATTTCTCATCCAAATGAGATAGTGTGTTTTTATAATAAAATGGTTTGAAAGATAGTTTAAAATATTGAATTAAAAAGATCAATAATACATATAGTAGAAAAAACGATTTAATTCATATCTATATTTATAGAAAAACTTGCTTCAAAATCACTTTGAAATTTAAAGTACTTATAAATATATATTCTCCAAAATCTTTTTTATCCAAACTACATATATTTTCCATATACATATAAATATAAATCAATTCATTTTCAAACGGCATTTCCTTTAGAAATAACTTTGCAAACTGGTGCAATTTAATTGTGTGTTTAGCAACAAAAAATTAGAGCAAGACTTCCATGCTAATAAGAACGTCAAAGTTGAATTCAAGCACTCGAAAATGCATAAATATTCAATCACCAACAAGCTTCAAAATGATGTGAAAGCATCATAAAACATCAAAGCAAACAAGCAATAATCATCTAAGGGTTGAACGGGCGAACCAGGGCATTTGGGGGCCAAAATGGTATAACCTGGGGCTCAGACCAGGTCACAACTGGTGCATCGGTTGTGTAGACTTGTCCACCGGTTGCAATGCTTGGGTTGATCCCTAGGCTACGGCGGTGGCCTCCGTTGCTCCGTTCATCCCAGTTTTTCCCCTGTTGATCATTTCGAGTCTTAGGGTTCTGATTTATCATCCATGCAGGCATATGAACATCAAAAATTTAATGCAAATCATCAAAAGAGGTGGTTTTTAGTAAACTGAAAACAGGATATCAACTATTAGATGTGATAGCAACAAGATATGTAATTTATCAAAACCAAACTGAGATTAATTCAATCACAATTCACCCAATAACCAAATTCAGTAAATAAATTCAAAATAGAGATAGTCGTAAATCCTCAACTCACCTTACTCACTAATTCAATTTACCAAACACATCTATTTCAACGTTGCAAATCATATTCAGCTAACCCTAGCATTGCCTCAAACGAAAGAAGAACGACAACAATCAAAACCTATTATAAATTGAAAATCAGTTTGACTAAAAAGTAAATTAGAAATATGAGAACTTACTTTGATTTTATCATAATTTTCTGGAATTTTTTTTGATTTAAAAACTTGATTTTTGAGAGAGCTAAGGTTGAGAAACAAGGAGGAGGAGATGTTTTCTATAAATGGAATGAACGCATAGTTCATTTGCCAAGTACAGAAGAGAGGAAACTTATTCTCTTATGCACTAATTGGCTGAAAATGCAATTTAAGCCCAAACCCAATCAAATATAAGAATTAAGCATTTTCTCACTTTCTACCATTTTAAAACACTAATATCTCATTGATTTTGATATAGAAAAATTAATGTTAATACACTAAAATTAAGTTCATCACGTAATCTTCATGATTAATTAATGAAACAAGAATATTAATAATTTTTAAACCCTTATTTTCATTATTGAAAACAAGGTATTTTGCTTTTTATAAAATAATACGGCATAACACAAAAATCAATTTAATTCCCAAAATTCCCATTTTCCCCTTCAATAAAATTACACATTACTTAGAAAACACTTACACCTTGTTTAACAAGTTTTAAAACAAGGATTGTTCATTACATAATTCCATATATTGCTTTTTCGGTAATATATGCATTTTAAAATTCTCATTTCAAATTCTAATTTCAATTATTATTCAATAATAACACTTAAATTCTAATTTCTTCAAATTAAATCTTCATTTATTCTATTTAAAAAACACTGAAAAATCAGGATTGTTACAGACTACCCCTTTAAAGAAATTGCATCATCGCAATTTCTAATTAAAAGAAAAGTCCGTAATTAATAGAAATATATCTCTACAATAGTATTTCTATTTTCAAATGCATACTAACACTAAAACAATCAAGCAAGCAAACAACCAAATAAACAAACCATATACAAGAAGGTTCTTATATTTATACTTAAATAAGTCTTTTAATTTGTTTTTCAAAATATTAAAACATCCAATTCATTCATTCATCCAAGTTATTCTTATGAATTAGATTTCTTCAATCAATTACCAATTTAATTTCTTCTTATACAAAAAAATCACTTCTTTTATAAAAATTCACTTCTTTTTAATCAATATTTCAAATGGTCTTTGCTTAACTTTTTCCAAAAATTAATTTCCCCAAAAATTAATTTCTCCCAAAAAAATTTCGTGCACAAATTTTTCCATTTTTAAAATAAAGATTAATTTGTCTAAAAATTTGTACTTTACAAATTGTACTTCAATTTAAAACATTCTTATTGATTTCTCAAATCTTAAAATCAAACTATGACCACAATCATCATCCATCACACTCAAGATAGTAATCAACTCAAATTATAACAATAAACTTACATGAAAGCAAGTTATAAATCCATCATCTCATTAATGGTATGCACTTCGCAAGCCAACACAAAATACAAAACTTCGCTTGTCGAATACTCAAAGGCAAGCACTTCGCTTGTCTACACAAATGATAACATCTCGTAAGTCTAGGACCATGGTCTATCACAAATCACTACTCTTCGCAAGTCTACCTGCACTTTCACAAGTCTTAACATCAATGACTGCACTTCGCTAGTGTATTTGCCAATCGCAAGTCTAACATAAACGACTGCACTTCGTAAGTCTACTTGCACATCGCAAGTCTAACATCGATGACTGCACTTCGCAAGTCTATAACCAAGGCTTATAACAATTGACTGCTCTTCCCAAGTCTAAGATATGCACTTTACACTTCGTCACAAAAGTGTCAAATACCTTTTAATAGTAATCATTTGAGTAATGGCCATGTATCCCAGAACCACTCGGGTTTACTTGGATATTTACTATAAGTCAGTAACTCCACTCACTTGAATATTCTATGAAACAAGTCCTACAATTAATCGATAAGGTGATCTCGAATGTCCCATAACCGCTTGGGATCACTAAATCGTATTTCTTATTCCATAGAATCAAGAATTTGCAATCAAACATCATCACAAGGAATTATTTTGCATAACATGAAAATCACAAGTATTCAACCGTTACTCTTTTTTAATTCCATTCAATTTAAATTTTATTTTATTTTACACTTTGAAGTCTTTCTTTCATAATTATAAAATTTCTAGTTTAGTATAAGTTATATCCTTATACTGGAAAACCTGAACTATATTCCCTTAGGGATCTATCGGTCCTATCGAACACCGAAAGAAAATATAACCCAAACATGTTAAATCCTTCCTAATAGAAATCACAAAAATTTAACCAAGGCATCTCATACTACCCGAAATTTGAGTATTCACTAATGAGCTAGTAAGTACCACTCAAACATTCTATTCAGTTAGTTGTACAATACTCGATGAAGCGTTACTCAAGAGCATTTAAACCAATCGGTTACACTAAGTTGATTATTTGTACTCCTCATATTATAGAACTAAGATTCTAAAAACATTTATCTTATAAAATTTTATGGTTTCATGCTCCAAACATCCTTTCAAAATTTAAATGATTTGATTTCGGATAAATCCCTTCTCCCAAAATAATTTTCTAACTCTAAATTCTTCAAATAATATATTAACTTATTATGGTATTTATATACCAATTCAAGAATAAAAGATTATCCTTTTACTTTCCAAATCATCAATTATAAGTTTCATACTTTCTTTTCCAATTAATTCCTTACTTTGAAATTCCAAAATTTATTTACATAATTTCTTACTTCTTCTATTTTAAAACTCAAAATTATCATTCATGTAAATCATAAAATGATATACACAAAGCACAAGCATCACAAACAACTTCACATATCTTAAAAATAATATAACGTTGTTGCCTTTCCATTTATTTATAGAAAGTCGCTTTGTCAGATGGCTGCGATGTTGATTGTAAAATCAACATTGCCTCGCCATTGATCTTTGTTATTGCTAATTCTTAGTGGCTGCAACCTTCATCAAAATTAATACATATAAAACATCTTTATAGTTTTCCAATAAATTTTCTAAATTCCCAAAATTTATTAAACTTTTGTAAAACATTTATAAAATACTAAAACTCAAAGCACCATGTCTGGCTGTCTCATTGAAGTGTCTAGAAATACATATCAATAACATTGATCAAGCGCACCGATCAGAATTTTTGAAGCAATCAACGGGCAATTAAACACAAAACACATTTCCAAATATTTCTTTATCAATATATATATATATATATATATATATATCTTCATATAATTTAAAATCTATTAATAGCAATTTAAAAATACATCCATTCATCCATGCACACATCATGCAATCAAACATAAATAAACATCTAACTACTGAGCTCAGCGGAAATAGTCTATCAGCTTCCACTACGCAACTCTGATCACAAACGGATCAGTACACTACTACACAACACTAAAACCATTATATAAAAATAATTTATAAGGTAAAATTTAAATTTTCACAAATATGTCCTGATGATTATTCCCAATAATCATTTATACTTCTATTCTCAATAGAAAATAAATACTAAACTCTACCGACACACCCAAGGGACTGGACTCTTAGTAAGTCTAGGCCATGATTCATGTTTCATATATTCTATATTGATCTAAACTTTTGCTCTAATACCAAATATAACACCCCACCCTGAAACCCATACTACCAAAAGGTATTGCTGGGTAACACTGTCTGTTAGTGCAGAGAATAGGGCTAGTTAGGAGCGACCATCCATAATATTGCTTTGGACTAGTATCGATACATCGAATCGTATTACTATGATTTTTTTAATACAAGAGATAATTCGACATATCCGATCTAGGTGCAAAACATTAATACAATGTTATAATCTAATTCAGAACAATACACAATATAATATACAACAAAGAATCAAAAATCGCAACGGAAATAATATACATCAATATCTCCACAAAAGTATAAGTCTATAAAAGAAAATACTAAACACATATTTATATCCATATACATATATAAAACGAACAGGTCTCAAATATATACATAAACACAAAGATCTACAACAAGCATCTATACAAGACTCAATTTGTACATCACAATATATAATTACATCTAATTAGACTTCTTAAGACAGCTCACATCCAAGGGCACTAAGTCCTTGTACTTGTCAAATCTCGGTCTGACCCGAGCATTAAAATAACACCCAGATCAGTCTATCTCTAACTATAATAAAAGGTGAGATACTGCTAATAATAACTTACATAAACAACAAGGATAAATGTCCATAAGTTGTACTTCACTAACACAATTATACTTCCTTTAATGTTCAAGGATTTTAAATAAGTCTATACTCATTTACAATATTCATCAAAGTCAAAGCATCCATAATAATAAGAGCATAAATAATCATATCCATATATGCAAGCAATAGACTTGTACTTCACAAGTAAACATAAGAGATACGCACTTCACGCTCTGGTGCAATATGTTGCACTTTGCAAATTATAGCTCGCTAGAAAACGAGTATCACCAGATGGGCCTGAAAACCCATTTAATGCGCCTAAACGAAATACCCAAGATCGAGTCTGAAAACTCGACAGATAGATAAGTGTCATACACCTTCAATTAGTAATCATAAGAATGTAGAATAATGTCCCATAACCACTTGATGAATCTCAAATGATTACTAAAGCTAGTAAATTCCACTCGTGCAAATAAATATTCATTTGAAAATGTCCAGTAATTGACCAAATAAACACAAGCATTTCATACCACTTGTTTTATTAGACCATTTAATTAAATTTTCATCCAAATGAGATAGTGTGTTTTTATAATAAAATGGTTTTGCTTG
Organism: Allium fistulosum; assembly: GCA_030737815.1. Classification (NCBI taxonomy): domain Eukaryota; kingdom Viridiplantae; phylum Streptophyta; class Magnoliopsida; order Asparagales; family Amaryllidaceae; genus Allium; species Allium fistulosum. The sequence continues at coordinate 52,699,833 of CM060908.1, forward strand.
AAAGATAGTTTAAAAATATTGATTTAAAAAGATTTATAATACATATAGTAGAAAACACGATTTAATTCATATCTATATTTATAGAAAAATTTGCTTTGAAATCACTTTGAAATTTAAAGTACTTGTAAATATATGTGCTCCAAAATCCTTTTTATCCAAATTACATATATTTTTCATATATATATATATATATAAATAGAAATCAATTCAATTTCAAACGGCGTTTCCTTTATAAATAACTTTGCAAAATGGTGCAATTTATTTATGTATTTAGCAACAAAACATTAGGGCACGACTTCCATGCCAACAAGAACTTCAAAGTTGAGTTTAAGCACTCGAAAATGCATAAATAGTTCATCACCAACAAGCTTCAAAATGGTGTAAAAACATCACAAAACATCAAAGCAAACAAGCAATAATCGTCTAAGTGTTGAACAGGTGAAAGAACAGATGAACTGGGGCATTCGGGGGCCAAATGGTGTGACCCGGGGCTCAGTCCAGGTCAAGACCGGCACCGGTCGTGTATATCGATCCACCAATCGTAGCGCCTGGGTTGATCCCTAGACTGTGCCGGTGGCCTTCAATTGCTCCATGCGTCCCCATTTTTCCCCTGTTGATCATTTCGAGTCTTAGGGTTCTGATTTACCATCCATGCAGGCATACAAACATCAACAGTTTAATGCAAATCATGATCATAAGAGGTGGGTTTTAGTAAACTAAAAATAGGGTTTCAACTATTAGATGTGATAGCAAGAAGATATGTAATTTATCATAACCAAACTGAGATTAATTCAACCACAATTCCCCCAATAACCAAATTAAGTAAATTAATTCAAAATATAGATATTTGTGAATCCTTAACTCACCTTATTCGCCAATTCAACTTGCCAAACACTTCTATTTCAACTTTGCAAATCATATTCAACAAACCCTAGCATTGCCTCAAACAAAAGAAGAACGACAACAATTATAACCTTATTATAAACTGAAAATTAATTTGACTAAAAGTGAATTAGAAATAGGAGAACTTACTTTGATTTTATCATAATTTTGGAATTTATTTTGATTTAAAAACTTGATTTCTGAGAGAGCTAGGGTTGAGAAACAAGGTGGAAGAGATGGTTTTCTATTTACTATAAATGGAATGAACGCATATTTTGTTTGCCAAGTACAGAAGAGAGGAAACTTACTCTCTTATGGACTAATGCGCTGAAAATGCAATTTAAGCCCAAACCCAATCAAATATAAAATTAAGCATTTTCTCACTTTCTACCATTTTAAAACACTAATATCTCATTGATTTCAACATAGAAAAATTAATGTCAATATAGTAAAATCAAGTTAATCGCCTACTCTTCCTGAATAATTGATGAAACCAAATTTTTAATAATTTTTAAACCCTTATTTTTATTATTGAAAAAAGGGTATTTTGCATTTTCGAAAATAAGACGCATAATGAATAAATCGGTTTAAATCCAAAAATTCCTACTTTCCCTTTAAATAAATTTACACATTATTTAGAAAACACTAACATATTATTTAACAAGTTTTAAAACAAGAATTTTACATCATATAATTCCATATATTACTTTTTTTCAATAATATATACATTTTAAAATCCTCATTTCAAATACTGATTTCAATTATTATTCAATAAAAACAATTAAATTCTAATTTCTCCAATTTAAATCTTCATTTATTCTATCTAAACAACACTGAAAAATCAGGATTGTTACATTCAATTCGACGAACTTCCTAACCATCACTGACTTAAGAAAAGTCAAGAAAAATCTTCTTCGAAGCAAACTATGAACTAATCCCAAGCAAATCAGTCCTCGGGAATCAAAGCTACAAAGGTACTCCACTAGTTCATTGTTCGTCCTTGGAGTATCTAGATGCTAACTTCTACCACATGAAATCATCTAACTCTAAGTCATCGAAGATCTTCCTACAAGTAACCATCAATCTTGCCTCCAATAGCCAAGTCCATTCCATTGAACGGTCTGCCTCCTAGACTCCCATAGTCTCTACACATCTTGGCAAAGTCGACTCTAACCATTTTCATTTGAGCACCATAACCCTCCAGAACAAATAGGACATCTTGAAAATGATTTGCACCAACTCTACGAACATATCCTTTCAATTAAGGATAGTGGCCCCAATCCTGCCCAATCCTCAACTCTGAAGATAGAGTCAATATCACTTTTTCTTCCATACAAGATCATTCCTATTCTATAACAAGGATGATTAGTCACTCATAAAAAATACTACATTAATAGTTCTCATGTGTGCATAAAAATATATAGTATATATACTATCGTATTGTTTTGAAAACCAAAATATATAACAAATACGAACTTTCTCATATATACTCACGCTCAAGATCCAGTCTAAGACAACAAATCCTAACCTATCTCTACTAGATTTGGTATCAACTAAGGTTAATCATGTAACCTTCGCTCTGATACCAAATGTAATGACCGCTCTACACATACAGTGCAGAACGATTGTCAAAGGAAAGAAAAGAAGTAAAGATGAAAGAAATGGAAAAGAAGAAAAAAGAAACTTCAAATAACCATATCACCTGTCGTATATTTCACATCGCATTAGAGTAAATATAATAACCAACATAGGTATAAAACAATAGAGACAATAATAACAATGCAAACTAATCATCTGAATATAATATGAATATATGATACACAGAGTTATACAATACAGTAACAGAGTTTATACAACTGGAAAATAAACTCTACTGATACACTCTCATATAATAATAAGTCAACACTGTCAAGGCTCCATAATGTCACACAGTGGAACATACAATGACAAACTCATTTATAAATATGAATAAACGTCATCTCCTACTAGCACATCTGCAAAACTCCATGTCATCCACACCTGCTATCATATCTACTAATTTAACAGTACCCTAGATAAGAAGAAGCAAAACATAAAACCTCGAGTAAGACAACAGTATGGTGTAAGCGATATCAAATCTTAAAATACTATAAAATTCGATATAGTATATGAAACAGAGGGTATATAATCCATACCTGACATGTCCCTGCAACCACAGAGTTAGCACATAAACATAGGTAATATGCTACTCTACACTGTCATAAAAAAGGTCCATCATACCCAGTATTTGTTCGAGTGCCTAGGTATCTCTACCTGTAGTACCTACTCCATGCTAAGTAAACTCCAGATGTCTAAGTATCTCCATCCATAATACCTACTCCACACTAAGTCGGGTCAAGGTGTCTAGGTATCCATACCACAATACCTATCTCCTATGACATCCCTAGGGTGATAGGTGACAAATGAACAACCATAGCATCCATCAAAAAATACCAACTGTCACCTAGTGTGCTCTAGATATATGATAACTCGTTTTACCATCTGCAAATGCCAAGGACAAGTGGAAAGTCCCAGTTCTCTATTATACTCTATCACTCAAACCCGAAGCTAGACACTAGACCAAATCCAACGGTCTAGGGTATACAGATCCTCGCTACCAATCCATGGGCGTCCCCAATATACAATACCCCGGCTCTGAGTATAACAGAAAACACTCCAAGTCATCAAAGATCCCAAAGCACATATACATCCATCTGAGCCCTACTTGCTTAAAACGGATCTAAGCCCTACTTTCTCTATCCAATTTCTGGATAATGAGCCCCAATCACTCAATCCACTCCACTATTCGCAGCCTTGTACATCTCGAGCTACCATCTTTGGTTCCTACTCCAAATACGAGTCGCCAATCGAAGAAACATAGCTTTTTATCATGCTGTTACATCGCCATCCTCCTATGATGCGAAACGAGATAAACTCCCAACATGATACATATAGTCCTAACACTACCATCCTTGGAACCTACTCCAAATATCGTTGATTCACAATCCAAAGTACCAAACTACTAGGTTGAAGCATCACACCATCGCCTCACCATCAAAATCGCTCATCATAGATAATAACATCCAAACTCTATATCGGTCGCACGAACAAACTATCCCTTCACACACTACGATATCTCATTAATGTCCAAGCCAAAGATCGGCCAAATCTCCAATCAAAAATAGCGATGGACATTGACCACTCTACAATGGTCAAAACCATCCATCTTGGTCTTGTATTTAATGGACTAGATAAGTACAAACCAAACGGAACGTCCGACATCCATCCTGAAATCTGGATCCATCGACATGTATCCTTGCCCTCCTCTATAGCTCATTTCATTCATCAGCATTTTCTGTGTACGAAACCCCAACGTACAAGATACTACCCAAAATCGGTCACCCCTAATCGGCATTTTCAACCAAAAAAGTCAAATAAGAAAAACAAGCCAAACAACAAACATATATCCAACAGCCATACATCCATCCAAAATAACATACATACAACATAAATAATCCATCCTTATCAATCAATGTAGGAAATAACATCAATAATAGATCAAATCTAATAATTCCTTAACTGTAGCATGTCGATGGAAAATATGTGATACTCTTTACGAATAATTTAAAAAAAAATTCTTTTATAAAAATATAGTTATTGTATAAGTATAGTAATATCACATTTTAAAACCAAAAATCATTCCTGAGCGTCAATATAATATTATACAACCTATCATAGTATGGCAAGAGACAATATCACTCACCTTAGCCAAATCTGTCGAACTAGTGTCAAAGTGTAGACCTCTCCGTTGCGAACACAACACAAGAAACCACATCCAAAATGGATCTCGTATGCAAAAGATATGACCAAAATAAGAATCAAGATTAATAAGATAATTAATTCACTAATTACAAACATTAATTACCAAATTACCTCTCTAATCCTTCTTCCCCAACATCCAAATACCTATGACGTGCATATCACCCATTCCCTTTGCCATCTCTCCTCGATTTCTCCTAAATTACTCAATGAAATCGTAATCCGTCTTCGCCAAAATGCTCCACCATGCGGTCTCTCCACCCCGGACATGAAAATAGGCTACTTAGTCAATGAATCATGCCCGCGACCTGATCGAACCTGATGACGTGCATCACAAATAGGCTATGAATGCATTTTGACATAGGTGCTCGGATCCGATGAGATTTTGCAGGTAGGTGCTATTCGCGAAGAGAAATCCAATGTTGATCTCCGTTTTGTCTATTGTCAAACGTAGCTCCGCTTAGATCTAACCCGAGATCAGCCATGGATGAGGTCAATGTTGCCAATCACCATCGGCCAAAATTCCACAATGGTCATCGTAAAGCTCTCGTCGATACAATGTCATCGGATCTAGTTTCAAGATTTTTAGTGGAGTGTAAATGGCGATTTCGATTTTTGAATGTCAAGATAATGGGTTCGGCAATGATTTTCATTTTTCGGAGTAAATAGTAAAGTGGAATTGATTTTGGTGGAAGAGATCCAATTTAGCATTTAAATAATAATATTATAATATACCGTTCATTTATTATCTCAGATAAATGGCTATACATTTTTAGTCCGTACGACCACACGACGCGTCCGATCTCCATGAAACTCGTCTACGTACATCACCTCATTTTGATGGATCCAACAATACTAATCTCGTCGCCATTTGAGACCATACTGTAGAATGCTAATTTTATGTATTTCGAGATCGTTTCGGCCATCGGATTGTCCGATCTCCAAATATAGCGATCTTTATACTCATTTTAATTCACAACGTCGATCCAAACTCAATGGAAGTGGTTTCGAGTCTTGATTTGTCCATATGCGAAAAATCACATTTTTAGGCCTTCATTTAATTAATGATTAAATATTTAAATTAACTATTTAAATTTTCGATTGTTAAAAATATGGATCATTAAAATAGACACATACAAATTAGTTAGTGAGTAAACTCACCCAAGACCAACCTAAACAAAGACGTAGAAAATCTCATTATGAGTTTAACGGCAAAGACGAAGTCTTGATTGTACCTCTTATGCAAAATTTATGGATTTTATAAGAAATTGGATTAAAATATTAATTACTAACTAATTAATTCATTAATTACCTTCATAATTCAGTTTCCCTTTCTTCCACAAATCGATTTCTCTGTACATGCACAAAGGTACCCACCAATTGTTGTGCACGTCCTTTTATAAAAACTTGAGCTACAATCCATGAAACTCCGAACGGCCAACTCCATTGTGTTCCCCTTCGAGCGTGCTCCATTCCTGAACCCAGTTCGTCATGTCAACATCCCAAAGAAGAACGTGACCTGTAGCTAGCATGTTTACTGTTCAAGCTTTGCAACTTGCTACGGAGCACCGGACCACTTCCAACCAACGTCAACGATCTTCCTTTGCCACCATGAGTCCAAGACACCTTCGATTTCCCCTCAGGTGACTTAAATCAAAACACAACCGAGCTGCCTCCCCATCAACCACGTTAGGTCGCAATTCATAACCCTCGACCAAAGTTCACCTCGTTGTTTCAAGAAGAAGCACTTCGACATGAGAAACACATTGGTGTAGTTTTTTCGCCCAAAACCCCCTCATCTTCGACCATCCTCAACCCAAGCTCGGGACTAAAACTGTCGACCCTCACCGACCACCACCGCAACCAACACTGAACATACCAATAGAAGATCTCTTCACCACTGTAATGACCCTCCCTTCATAATACCTAAAAGTCGGTGCCTTACAACATCGCTTTACTTTAAAATACCACAAAGGACAGAATTTCAGGGTAAAATTAGAACAAAACACTAAGCCAAGACATCAATAATATCTCACAATGGAATTACAACATATAATATTTTGAATATACATGAACAGAAATAGAAAAACAATATATAAGTGACCGCACTAGTTGAATCAACTAACAAATAAATATCATTACATAATAGTCAGAATACATCAACTCCAAAACCATAGAATTCTGAATAAATATCTAACACATCAGTCCTATATATAAATAAAAGGTCTGTCATGTACAAATCAAATAACAAATATATATATATATATATATATATATATCTTAAAACATCGATGCTATGCCTCCAAAATGCTCCAATTGTACGCTATGCTAGTGTATCCCCAAAACCACCTGACTCTGCAACTACTCACTCGAGTACCCGAGAGTTGCCGTGACATAAGCAGATAAAGACAAAAACTTGCATCGGACATAGAGTCTGGTGTGAGGAAAACTATCTCAAAATACTATATATAAAAAACTATAAACAAATAAATAGGAACTACAAAATAACAGCCTGCCCTCTCCACCAATGTGGCTCAAGGGAAATCCGGACTTTCTATGAACAAGTACAGTAAATCCGTCTTAAAAGTAGGGGATCATACCATGCTCTTCTCCTGTAACAACAAGTTAGCACAATATCTTCCATTGCACTACACCAACGTAAAAACTACTAATAATATAGTACCAGTATACCATGATCGAACCAAGAACCCAAAGCGACGATCACTTCTACTAAGATCGATAAGATACGCCCTAATGCATATACTCACTAGGGCTAAAACTGAATAGGTACACCAAAATATGCATGGTCACTACTACTAAGACCAATTTGTTCCTAAGATTACGAGTGCAGGATCGAAAAACATCCAAGCGATCATACAAGATAAAGCTATTCACGGCCCCTCTAAGACCATGTCAATCGTAAATGACTCGCTTATGAGGAACTCTATATCTCAACCCGCTATCATCAAAGGCATAGCACAACATGGTATATACTTGGGTAGGTCACGAATATAAGTCTATACCGTGGGTAGGTCATGAATATAAGTCCATACCACTGGCGTATCACAGCAAGACAACACCAAATAAATCGTATACTACTCCAAGACCGAAATCCTAGAGTACCGTCCGTATATAATGTATGAATCACCACGCATGCCTAAAATCCACCAGACAACTCTAACGAAACCCCATCTAACCCGAATTGCATTCCAAATCGAATGCATGACATCAACGTCATAATACTCTTCTGGTATAGCTTCCCGGTCTACCTCTACAGTTTTGGAATACGTGTTAGAGTGGATCCTGCATAGGCCCTAAAATCAAATTACTCTAAAACCTACCAAAATTTCCTAACTGATAGCACTTGAAAAATTATGAACACTAGTCTAGACCACATCTCAAATCGAGTTCCTATGTGAAAGTTATCACATTTTAAAATCACGGTTGATCGATCAATAAAATTCAAGTTGTAGGTATTCAGACGTCTGCAACGCTATATAGACATCTGAATCCTAAAGCCAGACGTCTGAAAGGTGTTACAGACATATAAAAATCCCTAAAATGCACTAATTCAATTGTGTTTGCCCCCAGGATTTATCCAGACGTCTGACGACCAAAGTCAGAAGTCTGGATGCTTATCATGGGCAAAAGCAACCTTCAAACATCCATAACATCCCATCCGTAACTCCAAATGACTCGTCGTTTCTTCCATTGCAATTGTGGATAACTGCTTTTCGATCTAAAGACTTAAAATCATGAATTTACATAATTTGTATTTTCCTCTAGCTTTGTGCGTAGCCCATATGTGTGACAATGCACTCATTTGTGCATGCTTATGCTCACATGTTCACGCCAACGCACAACAAAGTACAAATCGCATTTCGGACTTTACTGAGGCAATAACTCGGCTCGGTATACTCTCTTGCAACTTAGCACACACATTGGTCACTATGGCTACGTGAAATATCCACAATGAACTCGTAATCAATAATACTTCTATGTAATCAAAAAATTACAACCGTATAAAACAACCAAACACACACAATAATTATAAATACAATACAATATTCGTTTTAATTATCGCTTAGTTTGAAATACACATATACAAATACCCGCTCATGCACTTATACGTACATGCATATTCGGATAAGTAATTTCATTATTACTTAAATCAAAACTTCTGTCCAATCCTGCCATTCCCTTACCCCCTGCTCCTTCCATTTTTCCTACCACTCCAAACTCAATCCTTCCCGTACAACCTGTCCCTTTTATTCCTGTTCCACCAGCGCCTGATCCTCCTCCAGTTCTCTTTCTTCTCTGATCCTACCTCCTTCATCTCTACCTTCTTCTCCACCTCCTTCCGTGCCTTGGAGTTCTCTTTTCGAAGTCAAACAACGTAATGAAGTAAAGTGTTATCCTATATCTTTTCCCTTTGAATTTTTAGGTGATGCAATTGTCCCCCTGCTGAAGTACTACAAACTGGTTGTGAAGTCTGGAAGGACTTTTTGGTTGGATTTTTCTTAGATAAACCCCTATCCTACTCTGCTATGGTTCATCGATTAAATAAAGTGTGGAAGCTTAAAGGAACTTATGAAGTTAAGTCTGATAGATTTCTTTTCTTGTATAAATTTTCATGTGAAGAAGATAGGAAGAAAATAGCAGAAGCTGACCCCATAATCATAAGAAGCAAACTTTTTATAGTTAAGCAGTGGGATGCCACAAGTGGAAACTCATGTAGTACAATCAAGTCTGTTCCAATTTAGGTAACTTTCAGTAATATTCCATTGTACGCTTGGTCACATTTGGGTATAAATTGGCTAGCCTTGAGGCTGGGATCAATGCTCTATATGGATGAATCAACAGAGAGGCTTGAGAGAATATCCTTTGCTAAGTGTTTGATTGAAGTAACACCAAATAACCCTATAATTGATCACTTTCCAGACCAATTGCTGGATGGATCTGAACAGATGGTGCTGGTGAACTATCTTTGGAAGCCTGAAATTTGTACTAGATGCAAGGAATTTGGGCACAAAAATGATGAATGCTTGAATATTGGAGATAGTAAAGTGGTTTGCAAGGAGAAAATTCAGTGTGCAAAAGTTATGCATGGAAAAGAAGTGGAAAGAAAGGGTGAAAAGAAAAAGCAACAGTGGCAGAGAGTCTTTAAAAAGCATAATAATGGAGCTAATAGTAAAAAGAATGGGATGGGGAAGGATCTAAATGAAGCAAATAATGTTGATGAAGCAGCCTTTAAAACAATGCAAGAAAATGATTTAATAAATTACAGTTGTCTCATCCCAGTGATTGCAGATTGTCAAGCCATAGAGAGCATGTGGTTGTACAGAACCAATTTGCATTGCTATAGGAATCTGAGATGGATGAGGATGAAAATGTAGGAACAGTTGAGGATTATAACAATATAATGCAAGGTAATGTTGACTGCTATGTTCATGATAATGAAATGGAAGAAGGATAAATTGATTTAAATGTTGAGAAGGAAAGTAGTGTTTATGAAATGCAAAGGAAGGTAAATGAAGTGCAGGAAAATGCTGTGCAAGTTAATGTACGTGAAGAGGTGCATGCAAATATTATACATGTGTGCAATGAACTGCTGGAGCAACAGGGAACAATCATTCATCATAATGGTCCCTTGTCTCACAAAAATGTTGGGTCAAGTGTGGATGCTGAGCTACATGAACAACATGAAATAATTCCATCTCCACTTTTGAATCCAGATCATCATCAAAACTCTCTTTCACCCTCCCCTTTATTAAACTCAAACTTATCAACTTCTAACACCCTTCAAATAGTCCTATCTCTTCACTTCTGGAGACTGACAACAACTCACGAGCAAAATATGGTTTCAAAGGTAAAATCCCTGGATGGCTCACTCCTCCTGCTACCTCGAACATCCTTAATAGCAGTTTGCCAAATCCAATACCAAATTGTCCCTCTTTACAAAAGGAATCACTTTCCACATCCACTGCTAAAAAACAAACTTCATGCCCTCCTGCAACAAGGAGTAAGAGAATCACTGACCATCAATCCCTCTAGTTTATCCAATGATGAACAACCTTGCAGTGTGGAATATTCGTGGTGCCCATAGTAGAATCAAGCTTGATCAAGTAGAGGAATTAATTCAGTTCAACAATTTATCCCTCTTTACAATACTTGAAACTAAACTCAATCAACCTCTTACCATACAAGTTGCCAATTATATTAATCCAGCTTGGTCCTTATCTCATAATTTAAATCATGCTTCTTATGGGAGAATCCTTATTGTACATGATCCATTAATTTTCACCTTGTCTCCAATTCTTGTTACCATGCAAATGATGCATTTCCATGTCACATCCCCCTCATCTACCCCCTCCTTCTATCTTACCATAATATATGCTGATAACTCACAACTATCAAGGGACTTGCTCCTTAATCTCATCCCACATTTAAGGCAGGAAACTCATCCCTGGCTTATTATGGGGGACTACAACTGTTCATATGATCTACAACAAAAGCATGGTGGTCTTTCCCTCATGCCTAGGGACATACAGTCCTTGAGCATAGCCATCCATGAATCTAACCTCATCCCTATAAAGAAAACTGGAGTTAAATTCTCATGGAATGACAGAAGTCGTAGTGGTGTGAGAACCTTCACAATAATTGATCAATCATTTTGTAACTTGTGTGCTTTATCTTCCTGGCCTTCTCAGACTGTCAATCTTCCCCACCCTTTACTCACTGATCATTCTCCACTTAATTTTTCTTCTAGGACACCTTTAGAAAAAGAAAGGAGAAGTTTTAAATTTTTTAATGCTTTTGTTCATGACTCTGAGTATGCAAATTTGATTAAATCTGCATGGTCCACTAATAACTATGGTAACCCTATGTTTAGATTTTGCAGGAAAATGAGGAATACAACTGCTATGCTCATAGATTGAGCTAAGAAGAAATATGGAAATGGCAGTCTCCTCTCCACTAAAATCAAGGAGCAGCTTCTTGAAGCCCAACAAAGAATGATGGAAATTCCTTCTGACCCCCTAGCAGCTGAAAATGAAGAAATCCTATTCAATGAATTAAATAAAGCTCTTGGTTTTGAAAGCAGCATGAAAATCCAGCGGTTACACAATAAATGTTTGGAGGACGGTGATAGAAACTCTACCTTTTTTCATGCTTCAATCAAATTAAGCACTCTAATAATCAAATTTCCTGCATAACCGATGAGGAAGGAAACATGCACACTACAGCTGATGGTGTTGAAGTTGCCCTTCTTAGATATTACTCTGGTCTTCTTGGAAATTCAACTAGTTTTCTCCCTAATCTTGATTCCGTCTCTGATCTCACTCTCCCTTGTATTTCCATAGTGCAAGCAGTTTCTCTTTTAATTAGAGTTACTTATGCTGAAATTAAAAGTGCTTTATTCTCTATGAATAGAAAATCGTGCGGTGGACCTGATGGATACAATGTACATTTTTTCATAGCTAGTTGGAGCATTATTGGTAAAGATTTTTGCAAAGCCATACATAATTTTTTTTTATAAATGTAAAATGCTTGGTCAAGTTAGTGCTACCAACCTTGCTTTGATACCAAAATCCAGTCTAGCTACTTGGGTTACTTCTTTTAGGCCTATATCTTATTGTAATGTGATCTACAAGTGTATCACCAAGATTATAGCTTCAAGACTTAAAGGAGTAAGGAATGATATTATATCACACAATCAGGCAGCCTTTCTGCCTCGTAGAAATATCTTGGACAATGTTTTACTTGCTTATGAATTCATAAAAGGATATGGTAGAGCCTCTTCTTCCAGGGCAGCTCTGTTGAAGCTAGACATTAAGAAAGCATATGACTCCATTCAATGGACCACCATAGTGAGAGTGATGGCCACCATGAAATTTCCTAAGCCTTTTGATGCTTGGGTATATACTTGCATCTCCACCCCCATCATTCTCTCTTGCTTATAATGGAAAGGTGGCTAGATACTTCAAAAGTAAACAAGGCATCGGGCAGGGGGATCCAATCTCCTCATATTTATTCATCCTTGTCATGGAAGTGTTAACCTCTATGTTGACACAAAGTTATGCTGCCAAACACATCAAATATCATCCTATATGCAAGAAAAATGATATCACCTCTCTGATGTTTGCTAATGATATCACGATATTCACAAGACCTGATCTTGCATCCATTGCTTGCTTAATGAAGACCTTAGAATCTTTTTATCAAATGACAGGTCTGAAGTTAAATATCAATAAATCTAGTTTGTTGACTTCTAGTATCTCTGCATCTCTCATATAAGAACTTATTATGTCTACTGGTCTTCAAAGCATGGAGCAAGACATGTACTACTTGGGATTACCTTTGTTAACTGGTAGAATAACCACTGCATTCTGTCTTCCCCTTTATAATAAAATTACTGCTGTGATGAATGCTTGGGCTAATAGATGGTTAACTCAGGCAGGCAGGCTTGTATTGATAAAGTCTGTCAGCTACTCTATGATCTCATACTGGGCAAGAATGTTTATATTACCTAGGAAATTGTTAAAGATGGTTAGAAGTGTTATGCTGTGATTTTTATGGACTGGTACATTACACTCAAGAAAGCTGCTACCATGTTCATTCAATAGGTTTGAAATTCCTAAAAGCAAAGGAGGACATGGCATTCTAGACATTCATGCTTGGAATGTTGCTGCTTTTAGCTCCCATTTTAACAACTTAATCGCTAGAAACAAATCCCTATGGGTTGACTGGACATGGAAACATAGTATTGGCAACAAGAATTTCTAGACTATGCCGGTTCCACAGTCATGTAGTTGGGCTTGGAGAAGGACCCTTGGCCTCAGGGATACTTACCTGCCACATGTCAGAATTAAATTAGCTGCTGAATCTAAGGTCTAATTTTGGACTGAACCATGGAGTGCTAAGGGAGTTATATTGTCTAAGATACTGTCTCCTCAGCAAAAATTGCAGACAGGTATATGTACTAATGCAACTTCCAGTAATTATATTGCGAACGGTCATCTACAGCTTCCATACTCTAGTAACCAAGTTATCCGAGCTCTGTGGCACAAACTCCAAGTTGTTAGTTACCCTCCTGATGTTTTGGATACTAGTAACTGGGCTGGCAAGCAACATTCAACTCATTCAGTCTATAAGGAGTTAGTTCGGCATGATAGCATGCGTTCATTCAAATGGTGTAAGTTGATATGGAAAAATAAAGATGTTCCAGCTTAGAATCTTATGTTATGGAGGTTAAATCTAGGGCCTTGATGACTACAAATGTGCTAAATGGTTACGAAGTTGTTTGCAGTCTGTTGTGTGTGTTTTGTGGTTTGCAAAATGAAAGTTGTGATCATTTGTATTTCTACTGTCCGGTTATATATGAACTATGGTGTAAGTTGATGCAAATGGTTGAAAGAAGTGACATGAGTTCCGACTCTAACATTGAATAGGAAAGAATCTATAAAGCTGCAAGTGAGAAGAGTATGCATGCTACCTTGATATTGCTTTGTTTAAAGAAATTTCTTCTCCTGGTTTGGGAAGAAAGAAATTTAAGGTGTTTTGAATCGGTGGAAAGAAACTCAGGCTTATTATGGCAGGTTTTAAAAAGGAGGGTTTGCATGCAATTGAAAAAGGACAGTGTGTTATTCCCTATTAGTTTGGTTGTTAAATGGGGATAGGCCTCCTTCTTTTTCCTTTTTTATTTTTTTCCTCTGTTTGTGTGTATGTTGTAGCATTTTTATTTCTTTTGTTTGTGTCCCTAAGTGTTCATGGCTCTTAGTCTGTTTTGAGCTATTTTATTGTTTTGTTGCAATAAAATCTGGTAAGAGTTCGATCAATCCTGCTAGCTTTGCTAAAAAAATTACTTCTATTTACAGAACTTCTTCAATATAAGTGAATCATCTCCTTATATCATTTTGTAAAATCATAAACCATTTTATAAAATATCATACTAGCTTATAATCACTTTACGGCCTTTAAAATACATAATCACTACATTAAAAATCAAGTATTCACCTTTTACTATTTTATAAAATCTTATATCCATTTTATAAAATGTATATCGTTTACAAAATCATGAAACCATTTTATACATTTTAATTGTGGCATACAGGGTCTTTAATAATTTTAATGAGAAGTGTAGAACTGCTAAACCCCTTAATTAGTTTACTAATCTTTTTGTAATTAGTTATTACTAATGACGTGCACATTATTACTCTACATAATTAATCCTAAGTAAAACAACATCACAAAAAATCACCAAATTTTCCCAAATCAAATCTAGGGCTTACTAACTATTTTCAAAACATAGTATTTGGGTTTTAAACAATTAATTAGCTAAGGAAGACATGTTTATAACATAAATACACGTCTAAACTAACCCAATCATTCTCAAAACCCCTTCATAAAATTCAATATTAGGCAATAAACAAAAATATGAATTATAGCATATAAATTAATAAAGAGAATCATCCCACTCACCTTAATTAAAGCTAAGCTAAACTCTAATCACCAAAACCACAAATTTAACTTTCTTTAATTTTGAAATCTCCATCTACAATCTGGTTCATGCCAATCCCTTGATAGGTTTTGTAGAGAATAGGAAGAGAAGATTTATGGTGATTTTTATTTGATTTTAGGAAATTTATTTGGACGGGTTAGGGCTTGGGATTAAGGAGAGATTATGGAGTGATTAGGAGAGGATTAGAGGAGTAGAGAAGAAATGAACGTGGAATGAAAATTAGATGAAAAGTTTAGCTAAATATAAGCTAAGTTAGAGGCAAGCTAGTGGGGCATAGCCCAATTCTCTTCATCTGGCATAATTCATCCCTGAAACTCATCGACTCCAAACTCAACACTACAGAACCCCCAAATTAGAATGCATCACACACTAGGAAATATGCGATTACCTACTGTTTGTACCAAAAATGGGCACAACACTCTTCGGAAGTTTTTGAAGAGATAAAAGTGAAGAAAGAAAATTAAAACTGAGGATTATCTAACAAAAACTCCAAATAACAGAAAGTAAATTGCATAGAAGACAGCGATTTAGAGTGGTTCGGCGTTTCGCCTACGTCCACTATGAAGTTTGATGATTTTATTGCTCGATGCTTGAATTTTACAATTTCTTATATCGTAATACAACTGATTTTCTAAGCTAAGTCTGAAACTAAAGCAGCGGTGGTGATTTGGAGTAAATCTGGCAGAGTCTGGGCGCTCTTTAGAATTATCCGACCCCTTTTCTGAATGACCAGGGGCTCTATTTATAGGTGTAGGAGGCTGATATTTCGCCTAAAATTCGGGGAGACCAGTTCTGGTACGTGAGGGGGCTCACATGCCCGCTTTCAGGAAATCCAGGCCCACTTCGGGATCGATTCAAACTCAACCTCGAATCGATCAAGATTTGCTCCGATTGAGATGAAATTTGGCATGAACATTCCTTAGGTTGCCAGTAAGCTACTGTGAAAATTTCATAGCATTTGGACTTGTAGATCTCGAGATATGATCGATTCAAGATCATGTTCTCGGCTGTGAATCCTCTTCGAATCGATCCTCCTCGAACCGGTTTCTTCGAATCGATACCTTCGACTCGATTCAGTCGAATTGATAGGGTCGACTCGATGGTTCAACGTGTCTTCGTGATGACGTGGTGCGCCTCCTTCGTATCGATCCGACTTCCATGCCGAGTTGATTGGGTTGAATCCATGGTCCTAGCCGCTTTGACGTAGTGGATTCGAAGGAGTGGGTTCGAAGCATTGGCACTGGATGGATACTAGGTGATTCGTCTTGATGGATTCGTAGGAATTCATTTCGATGGAGTCGAAGGACTCCGATCTGTAGCTTCATTGATTCGAAGCGACTCATCTGGACCGATTCGAGTGAATGTCTGTTTGATGGATGCGATCCATGTGGAGTCGAATCGATGGATTCGAACAGAGTACTCACCGATGGATACGAAGTAAATGGAGTCGAACGTGATGGAACCGAAACTGATGGAGTTGAACCTGATGGATTTGAACCATATGGATTCGATCTTAGAGGACTCGAGCCATATGGATGCGAACCCGAGGCTATATCCTCCACTTGCGTCGATGATATCTTGAGCGTACGACCTCGGATTGACTTGATATTTGGAACGTTGTTGTTCCTGACTTTGCTTGACGTGTCTTATCAATTGCAGCCCGATCCGGATTCGGGTAGAATTCATCGATGTCTGTGGATATCCAGTGGCTACTTGATACCGAGGATGTATGACCCGCATTCTCTAGTCAGTTCCTTGATATCTCGGCCTTGCCAAAAGGCGGGATAACATTTGCCCCCCAAAGTACGTCTTGTGTACACATGACGTGCTTTGTAAAGCCGCAGTTTCACGTCGACCAATTATCACATGTTCTGTTGAAGCGGTATTCTGTATTGCTGTAGCTGACTGTCGTTCAGTAGTGATTAGCTGTTTGTCTTCTTGTACCGCATTTTGTATCGATCCTCTCCTGAATCGATGAAAAATTTGAGTTGTACCGATGTCCGTCAGTTGTTCTTTAGGAAGCTTCTTCGTATTGATCCTCTCCCGAATCAATATCGAAGGTCGAAGGACTGACATTGTATTGGCGAATTTAGAATTCAGCGGATATGAAATACTCGTTCGTATCGATATGTAGTGGATGGAGTCGAACGTGACCTTCGAATCGATGGAACTCTCTGGTAATGGATTTGAAGGGCTTTGTTCGACTCGATATGATGGTGGGTCCTGACTCGTATCGAAGACAATCGATGGATACGAAGTTACCGTTCGCATCGATAGGCTTCGTATCAATGTGGGTCGATAAACTTCTCGAATCGATGAAATCGAATGCTCTTTTAATCTTCCTGACACCATGCTTCGATTCGATGTGATGGACTTGAAGGAATGGATTCACCTTGCTGCTTCGAATCGATGGTTTCGAACTGTCGTCTTCGAATCAATGGGAACCTTCAGCGATCGATTTGAATGCATCGTTCGAATCTATGTGGTGGACCCGTGATGGCCGGTTGCTCTTGACCGGGATGCGAATCGTCACATGATCCCCTATATATACCCGGGTCCTATTCACTTTTTCACTTTTTACTTTCGCTCCGAATTCCTGCGTCTTCGAATCGATACCTTGCCTTCGAGAACAAAGCCATTTGCCCTCCTTCGAATCGAACCTACCCTTTCTAGTTTCATCTCATATTTAGGTAGGTGATTCGACTAAGTACCTTAAGCTTCGGGCTTCGATGTATTTTCCTTTGCTCACGTTCGTATCGATCTGGATGGAATCGAACCCAGGGATGAAAAGAGAAACGACTTCTTCGCGTCGATCTCGAATGATGGTTTTCGAATCGATCTCAGGTGACCAGATTTACCGTGGCGTTCGCATCGATCTATGGAGGTATGTCGATTGAATCGATCATTGGTGGTGAATCGATCGTATCGATTCGAAGTGATCGATACGAGGAGTTGTGGTATATTCACCTACGATCGATTCGAAGATTACACTTCTACGATCGATACGAGGCTACATTTATTCGACACGTCGTTTTTCCAGAGATCGATTCGAAGGATAAACTTGTAATGGATTCGAAGAGAAAATCCTCTTACCATTTCAGCTCGAACTGTATTGATTCGAACAGTATCGATTCAAAGGCACACCTCTCAGATCGATTCGAAGCTTCATGGATTCGAACCTTGATCGATACGAACGAGCTTCCATGGATACGAGAATTTCACATAATTATTGGCATGACTCCGATGAGCTTCATCTTTGCATATTTGGACTAAATTTTTGTTGTGCATATTTGACTGCCCTTTGAAGCTCGTCGATGGAACTGTAACTTAATCAAAATATAACGGACTTATACTTGAACCGACCGGTATCATCTGCTTGGCATGGTTGTGACGGTCAGTGATGACAGTCAATTCCAGTCTGATTTTCAGAGTTCTGTCGTTAGCACATTTTGTTTCATTCTGTAAAATCTGCTTAAGTAAGGCACAACACTCGCACTGCACGACACATTCATACACACTTCACTGGGGAATGCATGGGTTTTCTATGAACTTAACGTTGCTTTCTGATAAGTTAGTCAGTTATGGAGTCTTCGAGCTCTCAACAACAAGAGGTACAGAGCTTGCCTCCTCCGGTGCTTGAGATTCCCAATATTCCCGCTGACGTAATCGACCCAGCTCCAAACGAATTGCCGGAGGCTATATTTATCGAGGATCCCGTTGATTCTGTCCAGTCTAATATATCTGAACCCTTATTGGGCCGGATATGCTTGAAACATAACATATCTCTGAACGATGTATTATTACCCGGTGCTGATGACAGACCGCATAATCTGCCCAAAGGATATACTGCCTTCTACCACCATGCTTGCACAGCTGGAACTCTTCCTCCTTTTAACCAATATATCAGGGAAATGTTGTCGTATTTAGGAATTGCTCCTTCGCAACTTCATCCCAACGGACATGCGTTGCTGAATAGTGCCTTCGTCATATTTATGGACTGTCTCTTTCGCCCGCCAAGGCCAACCGAGATTAGATACATATTTAATTTCAAGAGCAGGGGCGATAGCCCATCCTTTACATTTTTGGAGGCAGTCAGAAATTGCAAAGTTATTATTGGAGCCTAGACCAGGCTTAGCTATTTCAAGAATGAATGGTTTTATGTTCGGTGTCCTCCTGGTTTTGCTAGGCGATGGTTGTCCAGACGTAAGTGTCCTCATACGTCGATGATTTCCCTTGATCAACAGTTTTTTGGCATTAGTATTGACATCTTGTCTCTCTTACAGCCATTATCTCCAGACCTGATGGCGGGTACTACAAGGGCATAGTTCAAAGTCTCCAAGAAGTTCCGAGCGAGCTGAGACACATCGACTCGGTGTTGAATGACTATAACTTAAGAGCTCTCGACTTGATTGAAATAAATCAGAGTATAGTCATCGAGGGGATGTCAAAGCCTGCCTCAAAGAAGAAAAACAAGAAGAAAAAGAAGAAAATAGCGAAGAAAACGCTCGGAATCACAATAACCGAAGTGAGCGATGAAGAAAGGACCCATACAGACGTGGAGCCGATGGCTGATCTTTCGGGCAACTTCGAAGAGTTAGGAGAAAGACGGAAAAGCAAGGCCGTCGTTTCCAAAAAACTCAAGTCTAAGGGGTGGAAATCTGTAGATGTGTCTCCTCCCACTTCCGGAGCCATGATTTCTGAGGCCGCCCCTTCTCATTCGAGAGATACCTTTAAAGGGCTTGACGATATTCCCATCCCGGATTTTATATCGATTCCATGTAATCCCGGGTTGGAGGAATTTAAAGATGTTTTAAATATGAGCGAGCCCTTTCCTTTGAGTGCGGTCAATACTTTCGGTTGGTCTGGGGGTTTATACATTTACACACACTTCCAAACCACTACATGACTTTCACATATTAATCATTGTTTTGTAGGATCCTAATCGATAGCTCCTTCTTATCGCAGGTGAGATGTCAGGTCGCGGATCCACTTTGGATAGGCTCTGTAATGTGCGCCAATCTTCCCCATATTATGATTCCCGTAGGAGAGAATCGGATAGGGATCACGGGCGAGGCTATATCAACCAGGATCGCTATGATAGAGACCGAGAGCATTGGCTTAGCCATTCTAGTCAAGATCGTACTGATAGAGATAGGAGCTATCAGTACCGACCGCGATCTCGTTCTCCTCCGCCTCCTAGGGCTCCCGTAGATCTCCTTGGGTCTTCACAGCAGCAACAGCCTTCCCAATCTTCAAGGCCCGAGACTCAGCGGCCTAGAGTTGAACCTCTGACAACTGCTATCGTTGAGCAGGCTCCGGCTGAGTTGACAAGCGAAGGAGCCATCCAGCTTGCTCAAATGAAAAAGGATTTCCCAGAAATCTATATGGATGCATATGTCTTTCCTCCTCATCTCAAGAGGATTCCTCAGGATGCCGAAAATACTGCGCACAGCTATATTCGCGACTTCTATGCTCAATACAAGGAGTGGTACAAAGCAGCCGTGAAAGCTTCAAAGGTAGCTTTTGACCGGGCAAAAGTTATACAGGAGCGTGATGCTGAGATTGTCAAGAAAGACCGCATCATCCAGGTTCTTCAATCTGAGATGGAGTCATCTCGAAACTCTGAGCTCCAAGCGCTTAAAAAGCATGATGATGCTGTGGCGAAGATGGCGAGGATGCAGCAGGCATACTGTGCCTTGGTAGAAGGGATGGGCCACTGTTATACCACTATCGTAGCTGAGCGAGACACAGCCGTTAAAGAGCTGAATGAGCTCAAGGCCAAATTTGCAGAGGTGGTGAAAGAAAAAGACGCTGCTAATACCACCGCTCAGGAGGCATGCGACCAAGCTGTGTCACTTCGAGCCGAACTTGCTGCGGCGGTGGCCAAGACCAAATCTGTGGAGGAAGAAGTCCAGGAAAAGATTATGGCAGAGCGGTCCAGGATGGACGATGATTTCGATGATCTCCTGGTTATATACAATGCCAACGTGCTGGAGCACAGAAATTTATCATGGCTGGGAGATGACTCTATGATTCAGTATAACGCCTGGACTAGGTTGGTGGAGGAGAAGAAAGCAGCGCATCCGGATGAAACACTGGATGATTTCGAGCTTGAGATGCGCTTGCTTACTGAGGAAGAGAGGAAAGTTCTTCATGAGGCGGTGATTTCTGTGGCGAAAGAGAGGCTTGGTGCTAAACAGATAGAGACGGGCGAGGGCTCGGGGATTGAGCACCACGAAACTAGTGTTGGAGCTGTAATTCCGACATTGCCTGAAAACATTGGTGCGGTCGATCCCCAGTCTGTCCCCGCTTATAATCCTGACCAGCCGCAATTGTCTTCCGCTGATGCTCTTGCCTCTGTATCTGCCCATACTGCGGGCCAGGCTAAGGAAGGTAATTGAACGCCTCTCGTATGCACTTAGTGTGGTGAATCTGAATCAATACTCTTAGCTAACAATCTTCGTTTTTTATTTCAGTGACTGAAGCCGTTATCTCTGCGCCTCCTGCATCTCAAGCCTCTTATCAAGCGCAGGGGGCTATCGTCAACGAAGCTATCATGACATCTACCGTGGTCGGCGAAGAAGGGGAAGTGAACATGTTATCTTTCGACGCTCAGATGATTGAGGAACTCCTTAGTCAACCCAACGATCCCTTCGTCGACCCATCCTTTTCTATGAGCGAGACCACTCCGGCTGTTAGTTCTTTTATGTCAGCCACTGCATATCTAGCGCGGCCCAAGCACCTCATGAAGATGAAATTTTGGCTGAGATTGATGCTGAGATGACAGCAGTGACTGCCGGCATGAATCCTTCTGGCCCTGCCCCGTTAATGATGATATCGCCGAGCGGTACTGTGGTCATTGCGATTGCTCCGGTCCCACTTCCAGTTACAGCCCCTATGCCCCCAGTTCAACCCTCCAAGAGAATCTCCGTTGCGTCAAGCTCCGAGGAAGAGGTTGACATTATGTCGCCATCAGAGGGTAAACCGGAGAAGAGTAAGAGAGTGAGGAGGAAGTCGGGTAGTGGATCAAGTGGGACTACCCCGAAGAAGAAAATAAGGAAGAAGAAAGATTGAACTCTTTCTTTAGTTTTTAGTTGCGTTCGGGAGTAGTGTTTTGTTTTGTTGATTTTTCTATAGCCGTGTATAGATGTGGATTCGGCTCCCACTAGTAAGAATTTTTGAACCAGCTTGTAATCAGATTCTTTTTGTTGATAATGAAAACATGTTCCCTTTTGTCTTCAATTCAATATCTGTTTTATTTCCGCCCCTAGTCTTGGGGATAAGCGTGGAGTTGATGTATGCTTATACTGCGTCTCGCACTCTGGGAGTATGGAGTTAAGTCATGTTTATACTCCGTCTCGCACTCTGGGAGTACGGAGTTAAGTAAATGTTTATACTCCGTCTCGCACTCTGGGAGTACGAAGTCAAGTAAATGTTTATACTCCATCTCGCACTCTGGGAGTACGGAGTCAAGTAAATGTTTATACTCCGTCTCGCACTCTGGGAGTACGGAGTTTAGTAATGTTTATACTCCGTCTCACACTCTGGGAGTACGGAGTTGGTTAATGTTTATACTCCGTCTCGCACTCTAGGAGTACGGAGTTGAGTAAATATTTATACTCCGTCTCGCACTTTGGGAGTACGGAGTCAAGTAAATGTTTATACTCTGTCTCGCACTCTGGGAGTACGGAGTTAAGTGAATGTTTATACTCCGTCTCGCACTCTGGGAGTACGGAGTCTAGTAATGTTTATACTCCGTCTCGCACTCTGGGAGTACGGAGTTTAGTTAATGTTTATACTCCGTCTCGCACTTTGGGAGTACAGAGTTAAGTGAATGTTTATACTCCGTCTCGCACTCTGGGAGTACGGAGTTGGTTAATGTTTATACTCCATCTCGCACTCCGGGAGCATGGAGTTTTGTGAAGGATTGTCGTGCATCAACCCATTTTTAGCCTTGATGTGATGGCTTGCCCCCGAGCTTGGGTTTCATTTAGCGAGTGGTCGGCCGTATCGCAGCCGCTCCCTACTTGAATAAATTCCACTTGCAGGATGGAATTCAGCTCTCCGTGCATCGTGATGTTGTACATTGTATTTAATGAATCACAACTCTGGCCCGAAGAAATGGCATTTTATTGCTGAAATTAGAAAATATGGCAAAGTCAGTTGCCTTATTACAAATTCTAATTTCGAAATGTAGAAACAAATTTTAAAACGGAATTTAAACTAAATAGATAAACATAGCCTGTTAGTTGCAGTAGCGACGAAGACTTTCGCTATTCCAGGCTCTTGGTAAAGTTAAACCATCAACGGTCGCTAACTTAAATTTGCCATCTCCGAGCTTTCGCTTAATTTTGTGCGACCCTCTCCACGTTGATCTCATGTGTGGGAGTGCCGGATAATCTTTTTTTTAGTGACTAGCTCACCGAGTTCAAAAGTTTTAAATCGGTCCTTAGCATTGCTTAATCGGGCAACTCGATTTCAGTGTATGATTGTTCTCAAATCAACTTGGTCGCCCTGGACGACCCCAACTCCGTTGACGGTTGGGAACTTTAAAGTTAAGCATCACGAGGCGATTATGGCCTTGAATTCAGCAAGGGCAGGTCGACCTAAAAAGGCATTATATGGCGAGTCTACATTCAACACAACGAACTACAATGTCCGAATCGATCTATGTTCTCCAGCTCCCAACTCAACTCGTAACTCTACCATCCCAACAGGTACGGTAGCGCTGCCATTGAATCCATAGAGATGAGTTTGGCAGGGTTTTAGATCCCCATCTTTCAACTTCATTTGATTATAAGCATGTACAAATATGATATTCACAGAGCTCCTACAGTCAATCAGGATCCTCTTCATCCACATCGGGCCTACTCGTGTCGATATCACAAGTGGGTCAGTAGTCGGGCTCCCGACATAATCAACATCGCTGTCTCGGAAAGTGATGTCGTTAATCATCGCTCTCTTTCGCTTGGTCGAAGGTTTATCGTCCAAGTTATCATCATACTCGAAGTCTGTTCGTCTAGCTAAGTGGTTATATGATTTCATTTCCTCCCAGCTTCGAACCGCTGGATGAGGACTACAACTTACAGCATTAATTACCAATCTTCCTCCGACACGACCTGGTTCTTCCTGTCTTTCTTGATTCTGTGCATGATTTTGATTTGAGGGGCCCGCTCCACCAGACTGCGGTGCCCGCACAAAATGGTCTAACTTTCTTTCCCTGATCAACTTTTCGATGAGGTCTTGCAAATGTCGACACTCATTGGTATTGTGGCCGTAACTTTCGTGAAATCTACAAAACTTCCCTGTCTGAATCTGCCTCTTCGATGACTGCTTCGGAGCGGGCTTCTTGTATTGCACAGTGTTGCAAGTTTGTAGGTATACATTTTCCAACGATGTATTCAATGGTGTGTAATTATCGAACATTAGAGCCCTGCGTCGTGGGCCTCGGTTTGGATCTCTTTTCTTATCCTGACCATTGCTGCCTCGCGGCTGAGTCTGTTTGTTCTGTATATTCAACTGAACTTTTCCGGAACTCTCACCGGACTGTTTAACTGCCACATTACTTTGTATTCCTTCAGTTCTGGGCATCGCATCGTCCTGCTTCCTAGACTGTTTCGCGTCCTCTTGCCGTAAGAATTGAGCGGCTTTGGAGTAGAAACGGTCCAACGATGCGGGTGGTTTCCCAGCTAGCCAATTTCCAAACTCAGAATCGGGATCGATCCCTTTGGTTAATGCCATCAAAATCGAGTTATCGTTGGGATTACTAATTTCCACGCATGCTGCATGGAATCTCTCCAAGTAACGCCTGAGTGTCTCTCCCTTAGCTTGGGTGACACTAGATAGGGTGTTAACGTCTTTGGGCCTAGCAACATGCATATGAAACTGTTCGACGAATTTCTTAGCCAGTTGATTAAATGAAGAGATAGATCTAGGTGGTAATCGCGTAAACCACATTGTTGCGATTCCTCCCAAAGAGATGGGGAAACTTCGACACTTTACTGCATCGTCAGCCCTTGCGGCGCTCATTGACCATTCATATTTCAAAATGTGTTGATTGGGATTGGAATTTCCTTCGTACATAGGGAGAGTTGGCATTCTGAATCGCCGAGGAGGTTCAGCGTATAATATCTCATCTGTGAAAGGAGTATGACTACGGGAGATTCCCCAGTCGTCATTAGTAAGACCTTGGCTTTCGCGAATCATCTGACGGATCATGGTTGAAATATCGGGCATAGCCATATTCTGTGCATGCTGAGCTAAGGTGTGGTCGGGTTCCACAGCGCGAGTTTGGACCGGACGCTGTCGACGGCCTATGTCTCGCCTCCTTGGCTCCACATCTTCTGGGACGTATGGTTCAGGAGTACGCCCACGTTGTTGATTATTCGGTTCTGACAGATTCCGGGTATCAACCCTTATTTCTACCGCAGCAGTTGCAGTGCAATTGTCTGAGGTATGCTGTGGAACAGCACCTCCTCGTGATGAGGGCCCGGCCTGGAAGCTAGTTGACGGTCCGACCCTCAATTGTCCTACAGTCAAGGCAGGTTGATATCCGGTAGCTTGTGTATGACTTGCGTCTAATCGGGGACGTGTAGATCTGCCGTGATAGTCAGATGAAGCAGAGCTTTCAGTGGACGAGTGGGAAGCATCATCCCTTCTGGTCCTCCTACGCCTTCGGCGGTTCAATTGATTGGTCAATTCAATATTAGCACGCAATTGTTCGGCCAGCTGTTGCCGACTTTGAGTCAATTCCTGGAGCAACACATGGAATTCTTGTCTGGTGACAGGTCCAGACGATCCGAGTGAGCAGTGTTGTCTTGATTAGATGGCTGCTGTTGTGCAGGATTTTGGCCATCCCTACCTTCTTGACCAGCAGCCGTAGATGTAGTTCTTGTGCTAACCATCTTGAATGGTGGATTCCTTTCCTAGACTTTATGCAAATCTGAATAGAATGGAAGGATACTGGATTTGAGATTTGGATCTTCTTCTTGGATTTATGCAATCCGGTATCGATGGTAGATCCAAGGAGCAGGAGAAAAAGCTAGTTTTTCTCGGTGAAAGCACCAAAGTGTTTGTACCAAAAATGGGCACAACACTCTTTGGAAGTTTTTGAAGAGATAAAAGTGAAGAAAGAAAATTAAAACTGAGGATTATCTAACAAAAACTCCAAATAACAGAAAGTAAATTGCACAGAAGACAGCGATTTAGAGTGGTTCGGCGTTTCACCTACGTGCACTATGAAGTTTGATGATTTTATTGCTCGATGCTTGAATTTTACAATTTCTTATATCGTAATACAACTGATTTTCTAAGCTAAGTCTGAAACTAAAGCAGCGGTGGTGATTTGGAGTAAATCTGGCAGAGTCTGGGCGCTCTTTAGAATTATCCGACCCCTTTTCTGAATGACCAGAGGCTCTATTTATAGGTGTAGGAGGCTGATATTTCGCCTAAAATTCGGGGAGACCAGTTCTGGTACGTGAGGGGGCTCACATGCCCGCTTTCAGGAAATCCAGGCCCACTTCGGGATCGATTCAAACTCAACCTCGAATCGATCAAGATTTGCTCCGATTGAGATGAAATTTGGCATGAACATTCCTTAGGTTGCCAGTAAGCTACTGTGAAAATTTCATAGCATTTGGACTTGTAGATCTCGAGATATGATCGATTCAAGATCATGTTCTCGGTTGTGAATCCTCTTCGAATCGATCCTCCTCGAACCGGTTTCTTCGAATCGATGCCTTCGACTCGATTCAGTCGAATCGATAGGGTCGACTCGATGGTTCAACGTGTCTTCGTGATGACGTGGTGCGCCTCCTTCGTATCGATCCGACTTCCATGCCGAGTTGATTGGATCGAATCCATGGTCCTAGCCGCTTTGACGTAGTGGATTCGAAGGAGTGGGTTCGAAGCATTGGCACTGGATGGATACGAGGTGATTCGTCTTGATGGATTCGTAGGAATTCATTTCGATGGAGTCGAAGGACTCCGATCTGTAGCTTCATTGATTCGAAGTGACTCATCTGGACCGATTCGAGTGAATGTCTGTTTGATGGATGCGATCTATGTGGAGTCGAATCGATGGATTCGAACAGAGTACTCACCGATGGATACGAAGTAAATGGAGTCGAACGTGATGGAACCGAAACTGATGGAGTTGAACCTGATGGATTCGAACCATATGGATTCGATCTTAGCGGACTCGACCCATATGGATGCGAACCCGAGGCTATGTCCTCCACTTGCGTCGATGATATCTTGAGTGTACGACCTCGGATTGACTTGATATTTGGAACGTTGCTGTTCCTCACTTTGCTTGACGTGTCTTATCAATTGCAGCCCGATCCGGATTCGGGTAGAATTCATCGATGTCTGTGGATATCCAGTGGCTACTTGATACCGAGGATGTATGACCCGCATTCTCTAGTCAGTTCCTTGATATCTCGGCCTTGCCAAAAGGCGGGATAACACCTACGTCATCCCATATTCCTAAAAAATTCATACCTCTCTTAAGAAAGCTACTCACTATTAAATGCCAATCTAAACAAATAAGCATTTAAATAGCTATATATCAGCTCTCAAGTACCTAATTGTACTAAACCAAGAAGATTGCACAAACATGGAATTCAAACATGTATAACCTCAGTGTAGTAACCAATATCACCATGGTTATACACGACAATCAAACTGAGAGTAAGCTCAAGTGAGTCGGTCTCAAAACATATCACTGAATATGAGTCACATCAAATGGTAATGGACTTGTATAGATCCCATCTCACCCTATAACAAGCATGGATGATATGTGATATGTTCTAGATAGCTAAGAAATACAAATCAATATCCATTGTTATAATTATACGTACCCTGGATTTAACCCCCAAATGTAGGAATCCATCATTTCCAATCAAATGACATGCATATAATTATCTCTAATCAATCAATGACTATAAGTAGTAAGAAACCATCAAATAGTAGCCGATAATGATAAGCAAAAATAACTAGCCTTCAAACTATCAAACATGTAAGCAACGAAATTAGCCATAATAAAAAATCAGCCATCGTCAAAGTCAAACAACAACAACAAACAAGATCAAACAATCACAACACAAGCAAGCAACAAGCAACAACAAATAAAAAGCAATAGCAAGTAGCAAACAATAACAAGCAAACATGAGCGGTAGCAACAACAGTAAGCAACAAGCAAGAATACAAACACTGAAATATTTAAAAGAGTATACACTAATGCTCGGTAATCATCAAGAGTCAAACGCACATGTTGAACCATAAACTCCAATGAGCCCATTCTTCATTCAAAAGGAATAAATACCAAAGTGGTGTAACTTCTTTCATGAATATAGCACATGAACGACTACTACACCCCTTAGCTACAAAGAGAAAAACCTATATGATATGTAGGATCATCGAGTCTCTAAACTCTTGAATAAATCCAGCAATCCCTGCCTTTACTTTCTTTCTCTTCCAAAAAAACTCATTCTCTAGAAGAGAAAATTATACTAATTAAAATCATCATTAAATGAAGATATACAATTGCCTGGGCTAGCTCGGGTTCAAACTAGCCTCGACTGCACAATGTTAATAAGGATAATATACCAAGTGCACTTGGGCAGTCACCTAGACAAGTACCATCTCATTACTCAGAAGATTATTCAAATTGCCACAAAACTAGTCGAGAAATCCTTTCCCAAACTATCCCATGCAATAATAATTATATTACACTAAAATTTTATAATTTCTAAAGATCATTCGAAATGACACGATCCCATTCCAACCCTCCGTTTGCTTGCAAGATTTCTTTGGTAAATTAGGGTCAGCCACTTAACTCCATCCATGCAAACTATGATCCGACTACTGACATCTTCTTGCATGACCAAGGCCGTGTTTTGAAAATCTCTCAGTCATCCCAAGAATCCGACTCAAGTGCTTGTCTATCAAAATCAGGTGAAAAACCATATCCTAACTAGTGCAAATCACCTAGAAATTCTATGCTCGAACTATAGGTTAAGAACCGGCATGTGACCAGACCATCTTTAGAAAAATCCCTTTCGGCACATGGGACTACTCTAAACACCTGAGGTTTACTGGCACAAAGGAAAACAATTATAATACGAATGACTCTAGAAAATTGCCTATAAGTCATCTGCTCGGTCTCTGCTCATTACTGGGCATCCACCGAAGCCTACTTGGATATAAATCCAAGTCACACTTCATCGATCGAACGCGCTCAACTTGAAAGCTCGTGCAAGTTCGAGTGGTAACACTTTGGTCGCTTCACCTCAGTCTTGCAACTAAGGTGACTAGATAAGGTTTATCTCTACCGAAGAATTTACCTACTATGAAAGGTGTCAAGTTTAGCCTATCTACCAATTAACTAGCAACAAATAAAATATACTGCTCAAGCGTTGGATGGAACGAAAGTGAGTTCCCAAAAATAGAGCATACCTACTACATAACTCCTTTCGATTTTCCTAAGCCATAAGCCGCTAGGACCCGGTAATGCCTAAGTGGCACAAGTCATCATCACTTACATACCCTTTGAAAATGTAGGACAGTCCCTTTTCAAGTGATCAAGCCAATCGCAAATGAAACACTTACACTTCACTTTAGCTGAATGACATTTCATAGCGAAAATGCCTTTTATATGCCATAGGAGTGGCACACTACGCCATCTTTTCCTTTTCGAACAAGGTCGATCTTCCTTGTATCATGGTCATTGTGCTTCGGTTAGAGTTTCTATTGCTTTCCACTTTCATTACCTCAATCGTATAGGCATTCTCACAAAGGAGAACCATCCCAATCAGATATTCAAAAGTGGACCCTAATAGGGATAAGGCTGAGCAATGAACTCCCAACCAATGCTTAAGACTCAAGGCAAATCTCTTTGCCCATAAAAATGGAGTACCGACCAACTCAAACCCCAAAAACAAAAGTTTGAACTGATCAATACTCCTTCACTGA
The DNA here is from genome assembly GCA_030737815.1 of Allium fistulosum. Lineage (NCBI taxonomy): Eukaryota > Viridiplantae > Streptophyta > Magnoliopsida > Asparagales > Amaryllidaceae > Allium > Allium fistulosum. Next base: position 52,730,044 of record CM060908.1, read on the forward strand.
TAGGCTATCTTGCTCAGAATGGATGGAATACTCAAGCTATATGCCCTTCTTGATCTTAAAAATGAACTGAGAACTTAAAGTGACGCTTGAACAATTTTCGAATCACAGGTCTGCTTATCAGCCACAAAAACACTACATCCTACCTAGCTAGATTCTCCCTTTCCTAATTGCCGAGAAACAATCTCACTTACGAGAACATTCCCTAGGCATATATCATGGAAGTCTTCTCATGCATGTGTCCAAGACCATGTCTCAGCAACAGTCTCATGACCCAGATATGGCTCCCCTCCATGGCTAAGGAAATTATGGCACTGCTTCAAAGAGTCTAAAGCTGGTGGAGCTAGAAATACTGATGCCCAAAGGGCCACGCCACTTTTGGTGCTAACCACAATAAGCTAGAAATGTTTATAGGTGACGGAACATCTTTTGCAGTAGCCAAATAGTCTCTGAACAAATCAGGCATCTCAAGCTGCACATCCATAGTCACTTCTGTATTTCATCTGCTCATACGGATAGCCTGACAAAAATACCTTAGCAGCTAGCGTTAGAAATAATTTAGGTTCATAAGACAAGCGGTGTATAGTATTATATAGTAGAAAAATACAAGTATGCTCTCTCAACGTATCTCCTTTAACCTAATTGATTAACTCAAACTAGTCTACTTGGTCTGAGTGTTGAGCCTACGCTTTGATACCAACTGTAATGACCCACACTTCGAAATACCTAAAAGTCAGCACCTTACAACATCGCTTTACTTTCAGCTTCCACAAAGGATAGATTATTGGGGTAAAATTAGAACAAAACACTAAGCCAAGACATCGATAAGATCTCACAATGGAATGGCAACATAAAATATACTGAATATACATGAACAAAAATAGAATAAAAATATATAAGAGACCGCACTAATTGAAGCAATTGAAAAATAAATATTAGTATAGAATAGTCTGAATACATCAACTCCAAAATTACAGAGTTTTGAATAAATATCTGATATAGCAGTCTCATATACAAATAACTGGTCTGTCATGTACAAATGAAATAACAAATACATATATCTCAAAACATTGATGCCAAGCCTCCAAAATGCTCCAACTGCTCACTCTGCTAGCAGATGTGCACGTAAATGTGCATATTTTTACCACCATATTCAATCTATTTAAATTAAATAAATGATCGTATCGGGTATTTTAACTTATTTAAACCAAAATTCAAATTATTTCAATTTTTCACATATTCATCTTCATATATAAGTAAAATGGTCATTTTTATGCATTTATTAAATTGTGAAAATTTACTTGGAATTTTCTATGTTGTTTTGTAGGAAATTTGGTGAATTTTACAAGTGGCTTCATGATAATATATGCATGCACAAGAGTGAAGAGAACAAATGAAGATGGAAATAATTCAAAGTGATTATCATGGAGGACCCCACCCACTTACCTTGATTTTCAATTAGGAGCTAAGCACATGATAAAAGGACATTAAAGCTTCATGTACATTTAAGTGGAGGATTAGTGGATGTTAATGATTACTTTGCCACCACACTACCTCAAGGGCAATTTGGGAATTCCCCAAAAATATGAATTAGGGTTTAACACTTCTATAAATACCTCATATCTTCATGTAACATTCTTCTCCCTTAGTCTCTCTTACTTAGTTTTTAGCTTAGGAAATAAATCAAAGCTTTTCTCTCTTTTTTTCCATGGCTACTTAGCCATTTTATTTCATGTAATTTTTCTTTCTTTTATGCAATGTTAATTCTCTTTTATTTACATGCTTCTTCTCTTCTTATGTTAGTAGTGTAGTTTACATTCATGCAAAGTAAATTAGTTTTAATTCTTGTTAATTAGCTTCTCTTTTCCATTAGCTTTCATTTTCCTTTCCTTTTTCTTTCATGTTGCTAGCTACATTTGTTCATATGATAACAAAAATGAGAGCTTAACCCCTTCAATTTAGGGGTAATGAAGCCTCTAATCATGTAGCATCAACAATTTGATAATTTTGATCTCTTTTGTGCTTAAAGGAATGTTGATGTGATTTATTGTTTCATGTTGAATTTGATAGTCTATGTTGTTCATAACAAATAGGCTATGCTTAAACAATCACAAGCAATAATTACCTCTTCATATACATATGATGATGGTAATGAAGTGAATGTGAAATTAAAATTTGATGGCCTATATTTCTAAACAATAGTTAATAGGTGCTTAAAATAGATTTCATTTTCAACTTTGTTGTTTTCATGAGAGATGGTAAGGGGTTTAAGGGGTGTGTTATAGTTTGATGGCTTATGTTGAGCTAATTAATAGCACAAATAAGCCATACTTATGATAAATACATCATTTAAACTCACTTATGACCAAAAAAGAGATCATAATTTCATTAATTGTTGAATTATATGATCTAGAGAGTGGATTTATCTCTAAATTGTCATTTAACTCTCATATTTTTATCTATTTTTTCTTTTGCTAGTTTTTGTTAGTTTCTTACATTTTTAGCTAATCACACTTTCAACTTTGGTTAATTTGATTGAATAGAATTTTAAAATCATCAATTCCCAACGAATCGACCCGTATTCGCCACGTATTACAAGTGTACGTCGTGCGCTTGTGGTTATATTTTAATTTGAAATTTTTCGACGGTTTTCTAATCCGATAGAGTTTTCGTCGATTAACAAGTTTTTGGCGCCGTTGCCGGGGGGATTGTTTTGATTTTATTTTCTATTCTTCGAATTATTTTCTTCTGATTTCATTTTGTGTTTTTATTTTGTGTTTGTTTACAAGTTAATAAAAACAACAACAAAAACAAAATAAATTTGTGTGTGTTTGTTGTGAAAACTTTGTTTTCATTTGTTGTGTGTTGGTTTTCTTGTTTTCTTTTGCATTTGCATTGCACTTCTATTTAAAAAAACACACACAATTTCTAAAAAAAAATCCATTTGCATTCTGTTTTGAGTTTACAATTGCTATTTGATTTACATTACACTGTTCACTGCTCACATTACTCTCTGTTCAATTTCACTTCAACATTACATTTTGTTTTGAACTGTCTGCTGTCATCTAACACAAAAACTTCACTGTTGCATTACTTCTACCATTCGCCTTCATTCCAACTGCTTCCAATTCCATCTGTACACCACCCTGTGCACACATCCTCCACCATTAACATTTCTGCCAACTTTCTCTGTCGACCTCCATAAAACATCCCTACCTGTACGGTGATACATTCATATCACCACCAGTATCCACATCTTCATTTCATAAAAACCACCTGAACATTCACTGACTTACCATCAACCAACCTTCCTTGATCCCCAAACCAAAGCAACAACATACAAAACTGCCATTCATATTCACTATTACATCAACCACCAAATCCCACAATTCATCATCTGGTAACAACCATCCCACAACTCCTCACTGACCAGCTCTCTTCTGCAACCACTAACTAGCCTCCATTGCACTACTCATACAACATAAAAACATACACAATACCACTGCAAAATCATTGAACTGCCTGCTTGCCACCACCTGAAAACAACAATACAACTGTACATACAGTTCAACCATCACTTTTCAATTCAACCTTCCCTGCTACTTTCAATTACCGCAAGTCTTCCCCTATCATCAATCACTACCCTTGCCAAGTATCCGATACACGACAGCAGGCGTACGACAACCACCACCAAGTATCACTGCTTCCACTTATTCATTATTGCCTTCCCTTCACTACAAAGCCCTCACTTCACCCACCACAAGCTATAATCACTTGAAACTGCTACTGCTTCAATCTGACAGCCTACAACTTGCTTTCTGCCCCAACATCAATTCCCATACAACTTGCTTTCTGTCAAACATAGAACTGCCTGCCTCCATTTTCAACCATATCACTGTTTATTTTCAAACATACAACTGCTGTCAAACTTCTGTGCTACATGTTTTTGCAAGTCTGACCAAAGCTGCTCACATCACTACCAATTTGCACTGCTCCCATCATCTCACTGTCCTACCAGAAAAATCTCCCATACAAGCAACTGACCAACTTCAAGCAACATACCAATTTCAAGTAATTCAAGCACTTCAACAGCCAAGAACTGCACATCACTTCAACTTCATCTTCCCTACAAGTTGCTGCCTACACACATTGTTGCAACAAAACTGCACATCCACATCGTATAACAGCCCACTACACACCTTCCAACAGTTCAACCCAACATCATCATGCACCTTCTAACTGCCTTGCCACCCACATACTACTCTGATCACCCACATACTGACCATCCAGTGCCTTCATTCTCTGCTCACAGCAACCAACTTGCATCAGCCCTTGTGACCACCCCACTTCCCTATACAAAACCGGAGCCACAAACTTATGCCACTAAACTGCTGCCTATCTCCTTGAGCTCAACTACACCACACTAAACAGAAGCACTGCCCTGTCACATACCTACTGCATACCCAAACTCCGACAACCCCTCTGCCTGCAACTCCTCCTGCCGAGCCATCTTACATCGCCACCCCACAATCACCTTCAACCAAAATTGTTGCCTTCCATAACCTGCATGCTACTCAAACTTGCCTACAAATCCACCTCAAACAGTCACCTTCGAAAACCACTGCAGAACCCCCAATCGCCGACACTCTTCAAACCACCTGCAATCAATCACGATCCCATACTAAACTGCAAACAACCTAGAATACAAACCATGACCAAAAATCCTCAATGCAAATCCCCAATCACCATCAATCGATGAACAATCGAACCCAAACCCTCAACTCGACATCACAAAACTACCACCGAACCACGCCTTCTTCTTAAACGAACCACGAGCAATTTCGTGTAATTTGTTTTGATTTGGAGTTTTGCTTTGATGTTGAGATTATTGATTTGGGACGGAGCTTGCATTTATCTGCGTTTGTTTGTGTAATAAAAAAACAGGAGAAAGAGTTTGGTTATTGATTGGATGAACTTTTTCTTTATTTTGGGCTTGAGAACTTAGTGTTGGGCTGAAGATAATTTCTTCTTATTTTTTTTTTGTTTATTTTTTTTCCTTTCCTCTATCTTATTGGTTTATGGGCTGAGGTTGCAATATTATTTTTTTAAGTAAAACTTCACTTTTAAGTTTCCTTTTCAAAAAAAAACAAAGAGTTGTTTCATTTTAATTTATTTTACTTCTTTCTTAAAAAACAAACAAACAAACAAGTTAGATTTAATGTTGTTCTCTTTTGTATAGTTTTATTCATTTTATTTTAGGTTCATTGTTGTTCTGTTTTCATTTTTCTTAGTTTCTTCTTTGGTATATATATATAAAAATAATCTGTGTATATATCTTTGTTTTATCTTTCAGGTTGCAAAAAACAGAAGGAGAAGGATTGCGCTGTTAAGCTTGCCAAAAATAAATTGCTGGCTTGCTTATAAAAAAATTGCTGCTTTCATCTCTACTTTTATTTGAATTGCATCGTTGTTTGCTTGCATTTTAGAAGAAAAAAAATTCCATTCGTAGTTGCATTATTAATACACGTTTAATTTCTGTTTTGCTTTTCATCCTGGAATTTGATTAATAATAACGATTAGACATCGATAACTTTTAATTGTATATTGACAAGTTGTCTTCTTTGAACAATTTAATTTCTTGGTGTCTAGGCTATGGCAGAGCAATAATCAGTTATATATATTACGGTGATTCGTAAATATTATACTGAATTGTTTCTTTGAAGGTACTTAAACCTTCGGCTGCATTGCTACGTTGATTCGTGATGCACCGATAACTCCTGCCCGTTACCTGGCTGAGAACTATCTTGTTGATTTAAGACAATGTGTGATTATACAATTTTGGGTTAACTTAGGTTAAATCATTTGTAATTAACCACTGCATTCATTTAGTTGCATTAGTTCATGCATATGTAAAAAACAAAAAATTCAAAACCAAAAATCCAAAACTAAAAATTTGTAAATATTCCTTTTTATTTTTCTTTGAAATTTTTAAATCCTTTTCCTTTGAAATTTCAAAAATCCAAAAAAAAATCTTTTCAAAAAAGCCAAAAAAATTTGAAAATCCAAAAACAAAACAAAAATCAATTTTCCCTTTTGAAAAATAAATTCTTTTTATAAATATTTTTCCTTTAGAAAAATACAAAAACATTCTTGAAAATGTCCGAGTTTCCCCACTCATTTGAATTATACAATAGTTGTGAAAATCAATATAATCCATATGACTTCACTCCAAATTTGTATGGATATTTTAACAACAACTAATCTTTAAACAATTTGAATTTTGAACAACAAAGTTTTCAAAACGATGACCAACCCTCGAATCTCGAAAATAGCATTTCATCTCTACTTGAAATCTCTACACAACAAAATCAAATGATAAATGATTTGTGTAATTCATATTTGTGTAACAACTCAAATCAGGGATTTCAAAATTTGAATTCAATTCAAAATTCAAACGATTTCGATTATAGCCCATACCAATTCAATTTCGAACTCCAAAATGAATTACAAACTCAAAATGAAAATGGAAACAAGTTTTCAAACGAATTTGGCAATGGGAATAATCTTAACCACGTTACGATTGATAATTTTTGTTCTCAACAAATTCAAATCGAAAATTCTCAAGTTAATAATTATAAATTGGATTTTGTTGAACAAATGAATGAAATTTACGATGATCACACGAATTCGTTGTGTGAAACATATATGAAACAGCGTGAAAAACAAAATCAAATTCCAACATGTGACGAGTCAAACAATAATCCATCTTTTACCCAAATCGATGATCTTCAAATAACAACTTTTGAAATCGAAAACGAAAATCTTAACGAAGTTGTTGAAAATTTGGTAATTGACTTGGATTTCAATTCTTTTGAGGGTGTGGAACCAAATTTAAAATTCGATCTTCCTTTTCTCGATTTTGAAAATTTGAATACAACAACTTTGGATTTTGAACTTGAGATACGCAATGAAGTTGGTGATAATCCAAATAAGGAGGACGAATTCAATGAACACGATTTCTTTGGACTTTTCGAAAATGAGTTGCCGAATTTTGATGGGGAAGATTTAAATCACCATTTTGATTTTGAAATCAATAATTCTGAAGAATTTTTTAATGAACAGCTTGAATTTCAGTTTGGTGAAAATAAACTTGAACTTCAATCAATCGTTTTATCAATCCCAAAAATCATTGAAAATAAAACGACTCGTACAATTTTTAATAAAACGACATTCGATTTTGAAATCTTTTACGGTTTGGTTTTCCGAGCTTAAGCTGTGTCTCGTATACATGACGAGACAAATGAATCGGTCTTTGGAAGACCGTTTCATTTACTTTTTAACGATATACTTTCTGATGTCATGTAAATAATCATTTTTTCATTTTAATTTAAATAAAGGTTATGTTTTTATTTTTCTCCTTCCAATTGGGTTGACTGTGGGAACACAGTCAAAATCAAGTGTGGGGAGAGACTCATCATCATTTTTTAATTTTTCATGGTTTATTTTTAAATTTTTTTTCCAAAATTAAAAAAAAGATCTCAAAAACAAAAAAAACAAATTTTTTTTAAGTATTTTTGATTTATTTTTAAAGAAACACTATAGGATAAATATATGGTTTTGGTTTAGTAAATTGAAATTTTAGAAATTTAATTTGTCTTAACAAAAACAAAAATGAAGTTTGATTACAAATAAAAATGGTTTAACTGGTATATAGGAAGATTCATACGTGATAATTATGAAATATATCCTAATTGAAAATTTTTGTTTTAAAAAGTGGTTGATTTAAAGTAAAGGATATAAGATTTTTTTTGTCTTCTAAGTTAAATGATGCTAAGATGATTTTGCGAAACTCTCTCCCAAAAAAAACAAAAACAAAAAAAATATTTCCTGTATATATTTATATATTTTCTTAATAAACACCTAGAGTCATGTATTCACACTCGTGTGTTCACTTGCCATGCTCTGTACCATTCTCACGTAAGCCCGAAAGGCAGTGCACGATCGGTATATCTGGCCTCAGTTTAAATGAGTTAGGTGTGTATATAAAAATTATTTTACTAATAACGCCTACAGTTAGTAAGTGTTCACATTCGTGTGTTCACTCGCCATGCTCTGTATTCCCTTCACATCAGTCCGCAAGGCAGTGCATGGGTAATATATCTGGCCTCAGTTTATCTGAGTTAGGCATATGTAAATATTGTTAATATCAATAAAATTTTCAAAAGAAAAAAATGGAGAGAGTAAGCAAATGAAATCCAAGCACTATTTTAACTTATTTGATTTGATTTGCTATTGAAATAAAATGAAATACCACTTTGATAAACTTTGATAATCAACTAAGGATCTATTTCATAGTTACATTGTGTTATCAACCGAAACAACGAGTTAAGCTATAGTATATTTTCTTTGATAACTTCGTTTTTATTGGAAATTTTGATGAGTAAATGACTAAAATTTCAAGATATTGACCAAAACTTATATTTAACTTATTTGTGTCTATTTAAAAGTAAATCTTTCATTTGTAAATATTTCCAAAAACTCGCATTCATTTCTTTGTAAATAAATCTTGCATTTTGTAAATATTTTCATTCTGCATTTGGATTTTGTGGGTAGTATCCACTGAAAACCCTCACGAGACAACACTCATCCTACTGGGGACACCCAGAGGTTTAACGGCTTGTTGCATACGCTCAATGCAATCGTGCACCCTACGAAAATGGATTTGTCTTAGTTTTTCCTTTATTCGAGAACGAATAAAAAGATAAGTGTGGGGGTATTTGATGTGTACGTAAATGTGCATATTTTTACCACCATATTTAATCTATTTAAATTAAATAAATGATCATATAAGGTATTTTAACTTGTTTAAACCAAAATTCAAATTATTTTCAAATTGTCACATATTCATCTTCATATTTGGGTAAAATGGTTATTTTTATGCATTTATTAAATTGTGAAAATTTACTTGGAATTTTCTATGTTGTTTTGTAGGAAATTTGGTGAATTTTACAAGTGGCTTCATGATAATATATGCATGCACAAGAGTGAAGAGAACAAATGAAGATGGAAATAGTTTAAAGTGATGATCATGGAGGACCCCACCCACTTACCTTGATTTTCAATTAGGAGCTAAGCACAGGATAAAAGGACATTAAAGCTTCATGTACATTTAAGTGGAGGATTAGTGGATGTTAATGATTACTTGGCCACCACACTACCTCAAGGGCAATTTGGGCATTCCCCAAAAATATGAATTAGGGTTTAACACTTGTATAAATACCCCATATCTTCATGTAACCTTCTTCTCCCTTAGTCTCTCTTACTTAGTTTTTAGCTTAGGAAATAAATCAAAGATTTTCTCTTTTTTTTCATGGCTACTTAGCCATTTTATTTCATGTAATTTTTCTTTCTTTTATGCAATGTTAATTCTCTTTTATTTACATGCTTCTTCTCTTCTTATGTTAGTAGTGTAGTTTACATTCATGCAAAGAAGATTAGTTTTAATTCTTGTTAATTAGCTTCTCTTTTCCATTAGCTTTAATTTTCCTTTCCTTTTGCTTTCATGTTGCTAGCTACATTTGTTCATATGATAACAAAAATGAGAGCTTAACCCCTTCAATTTAGGGGTAATGAAGCCTCTAATCATGTAGCTTCAACATTTTGATAATTTTGATCTCTTTTGTGCTTAAAGGAATGTTGATGTGATCTATTGTTTCATGTTGAATTTGATAGTCTATGTTGTTCATAACAAATAGGCTATGCTTAAACAATCACAAGCAATAATTACTTCTTCATCTACATATGATGATGGTAATGAAGTGAATGTGAAATTAAAATTTGATGGCCTATATTTCTAAACAATAGTTAATAGGTCATGCTTAAAATAGATTTCATTTTCAACTTTGTTATTGTTTTCATGAGAGTTGGTAAGTGGTTTAAGGGTTGTGTTATAGTTTGATGGCTTATGTTGAGCTAATTAATAGCACAAACAAGCCATACTTATGATAAACACATCATTTAAACTCACTTATGACCAAAAAAGATATCATAATTTCATTAATTGTTGAATTATATGATCTAGAGAGTGCATTTATCTCTAAATTGTCATTTAACTATCATATTTTTATCTATTTTTTCTTTTGCTAGTTTTCGTTAGTTTCTTACATTTTTAGCTAATCACACTTTCAACTTTGGTTAATTTGATTGAATAGAATTTTAAAATCATCAATTCCCTACGGATCGACCCGTATTCGCCACGTACTACAAGTGTACACCGTGCGCTTGTAGTTATATTTTAATTTGAAATTTTTCAATGGTTTTCTAATCCGATAGAATTTCCGTCGATTAACACTAGCGTATCCCCAAAACTACCTGACTTCCGAACTACTCAATGGAGTACCCAAGAGTTGCCATTACATAAGCAGAGAAAGGCCAAAATTCGGGTCAGACATAAAGTCTCATGTGAGGGGAACTCTTTCAAAATACTATATTTAAAAACTATATACAAATAAACTAGAACTACAAAATCACAACTGGCCCTCTCCACAACGTGGCTCGGGGGAAATCCGGACCGCCTATGAGCAAGTATAGTAAATCCATCTCAAAAGTAGAGGATCATATCATGCTCTTCTCCTATAACAACAAGTTAGCACAATATCTTCCATTGCACTACACTAGCCTAAAAACTACTAATAATCTAGTACCAATATACCATGATCAAACCAAGAACCCAAAGCGACAATCACTACTGCTGCGATCGATAAGATACGCCTCGATGCGTATAGTCAATATGGCTAAAGCCGAATAGGTATGCCACATAGCGTATGTTCACTACTACTAAGACCAAATCATTTGTAAGATTATGAATGTAGGATCGAAAAACGTCCAAGCGATCATACAAGATATAGCTATTCATGGTCCCTCTAAGACCATGTCAATCGTAGATGACTCGCTACTGAGAAACATTATGTCTCAGCCCGCTATCATCAAAGGCACACCACAACAAGGTAGAAACTTGGGTAGGTCATGAATATAAGTCCATAACCTAAGTAGGTCAGGAATATAAGTCCATACCCTTAATGTGACACAGCAAGAAAACATCAAAAAAATCGTATACTACTCCGCGATCGAAATCTTAGAGTCCCATACGTATATAACGTATGGAATCGCCACGCACGACTCCAGTTGCCACGACCTAAAAACCACCGGACAACTCTAAAAAAAACCCCTACTAACCTAAATTGCATTTCAAATCAAATGCATGACATCAATGTCATAATAATATATTGGTATAGCTTCCCGGTCTACCTCAAAATCTATGGTTTTGGAATACGTGTTGGAGTGGGTCCCGCGTAGGCCCAAAAATCAAAGTACTCCAAAACCAACCAAAATTTCCTAGTAGATATCCATGAAAAATGATGAACGTTGGTCTAAATCACGTCTCAATCCAAGTTCGTATGAAAGTTATCGCATTTTGAAATCACGATTGATCGATCAATAAAATTCAAACAACATGTATTCAGACATCTGCAACGCTATTCAAGTATCTGAATCCTAAACTCAGACATCTGAAAGGTGCTACAGACATATGAAAATCCCCGAAAATGTACTAATTCAATTGTATTTGCCCCCAAGACTTATCCAGACATCAGACGACCAAAGTCAAACGTCTGGATGCTTGTCATGGGCAAAAGCAACCTTCAGACATCCATAACTTCTATTCCGTAACTCCAAACGACTCATTGTTCTTTCATTGTGATCATAGAGAACTTCTCCTCAATCAATATACTTCAAATAATGAATTTACATAATTTGAATTTACGACTTAGCTCATACATTGGTCGTTATGCTACGTGAAATGCCCACAATGAACTTATAAGCAATAATACTTCTATATAATCAAATAATTGCAAACGTATAAAACAACCAAACACACACAACAATTATAACTACAATACAATATTGATTTTAATTATCGCTTAGCTCCAAATGCACATATACGTATATCGGCTCGTGCATATATACGTACGTGAATATTCAGATAAGTAATTCCATTATTACTTAAATCAAAACTTACTTTTATTTACAAAACTTCTTCAATAAAAGTGAATTATCTTCTTATATCATTTTATAAAATCATAAACCATTTTATAAAATATCATACTAGCTGATAATCACTTTATAGCCTTTAAAATACATAATCACTTCATTAAAAATCAAGTATTCACCTTTTACTATTTTATAAAATCACATATCCATTTTATAAAATATAAATTTCATTTATAAAATCATGAAACCATTTTACAAATGTTTATTAAGGCTTCCAGGGTCTCTAATCATTTTCATAAGGGGTGTTGAACTCCTAAACCCCTTAATTAGTTTACTGACCTTTTTGTAAATCAATTCAAATGGATTAATTAGTTATTACAATGACGTGCACATCATTACTCTACATAATTAATCCCAAATCAAACAAAAACATCACAAACAATCACCCAATTAGCCCAAATCAAATCTATGGCTTACTAACTATTTTCAAAACATAGTATTAGGGTCTTAAACAATTAATTAGCTAAGGGAGAAATGTTTATAACATAAATACAAGTCTAAACTAACCCAATCATTCTCCAAACCACTTCATATAATCCAATATTAGGCAATAAAAGAAAATATAAAGTATAGCATATAAATTAATAAGGAGAATCATCTCACTCGTCTTAATTTAACCCAAGCTAAGCTCTAATCACCAAAGCCCCAAATTTAGCTTTCTTTAATTTCAAAATCTCCATCCATAATCCGATTCACGCCTATCCTTTAATGGGTTTTGTAGAGAATAGGAAGAGAAGATTTATATTGTTTTATTTGACTTTAGGAAATTTATTTGGAGGGTCGGGCTTGGGGATTAAGGAGAGATTATGGAGTGATTAGGAGAGGAGTAGAGGAGTAGAGAAGAAATAAACATGGAATGAAAGTAAGATGAAAAGTTTAGCTAAATATAAGCTAAGTTAAATGCAAGCTAGTAGGCTTAGCCCAATTCTCTTCATCTGGCACTATTCATCCCCGAAATTCATTGAGTTCAAACATAGCGAACCTTATACTCAATCAAATCCTGGATGCCATTCCGGACTGCATGGAAAAGGATTTGAAACTTAATTCTATCATATAAAAAAGTTAGCCGTTTGGATCGATTCACGATTCGAATGTAGGCTACAAGTTAAAAATCCATCAGTCAAAATATATCGATGCTTATACTTATTTAGATTCGCAATATCCAATAGAAGTGGTTTGGAGTCCTAATTCGACCGTTTGCAAAAATCAAGTATAAGATCCCAATGGATCCACCGTCAATGATTTTCATAGCCTGTAGCTCTGGAAACAATTGCTTAAAGGGTTGCGGCTACTTTATTTGTGTTTACTGAAGAAGAGAAGGAAGGGAGGAAAATAGCGAAGAGGATAAGGGTTTGGATGGTATTTATATAATGAAATTTATATTATACTTTTATTTTCTAAAATAGATCGCTTCACGTTTTGAGCTTACACAATCCCAGAGAAATTGCATCGCTACGAAACTTGTCGATGTACATCTACTCATTATTTTGGATCCAACGATAATAGTTTCACCAAAATCCGAGAAAGTGCCCCGGGAGATAATTTCACACATTGATTGAAAAGAATTATTATTAAACAAGTTTAATCACTTTAATTATTAATTAAAAGTTTATTATCATCATTTATTATTAAAAGAGTTTAATCAGCTTTATAAGTCATTTTATTCACATCGAATCCAAGATTTCAATATTTAAATGATTCGGATATTTAAATATAAAGCATTCAAAATTCTGAGTCGTTACACTAATGGAGTTGTATTTGATCCAATCTAATTTATTTGAATAAAATCAAATTTTACTTAATTTTCAAATTTATTTAATTGATAAATGTAATTTATTAATATTATATAATTATGAGTATATCCTTATGTATTTTAATTCTTGTTATTCTGTTGTAATTTCTTGTAATTGTAAGAGAGAAGCATATTATGAGATCTTCATAGTGCATATATGCAAGTTTGCCGAACCGTTCTATTTCTTTATGTCATTTATTTTAATTCACTTGTTTCTCATCATTTTACGTTGTTAAACTTAGTAATTAACAAGTAACCTTTGCTTTCACAAACGCATTAGTCTAATTTCGAAGTTGGCTAATTTATTAGTCAACAACAACATTGTCTCCTAACATGTGTTAACGTATTTTTGGGATGTTAAAATTGTTTTTAAACACAATAAATAGTGGATTTCACACATTTGATCAGGAAACTTTAAACTATATAAGTTCAACATTATAATTTCGATCACAATACTAAAGAGAAAAGAAAATCGGTTGCGGATTATTTTCGATCGTGTTATTCTACACAACATTCATATGTGAACTTCTCTCTTTTTTATAAGCATTGTATTATTGGTTATTATATTGTGTACAAAATAATTAATAAAAAGATTAGAAAAGCTGTTAAGGTCTGATTTTTGTTGAACCACTTTAAATGTGTGCATATTATTTTATTTTAGAAACATACTTCATGTTTAATCATTATTATAGACATAGGTGTTTTTTAATACTTTGAATCATTCAGTTCATCATAAGTATGTCTTCAAAATGTAATATTAACTTAAATTCCATAGTTAAGACTATTTGATTTGTGAATTTTGTGATAAAAGATGATATTTTACCTTGTTCGTATTAATAAAAATGGAATAAAATCCATATAGATATATAAATACATTAATTATATAACGTAGATATACACATAAATAATAATTATAAATATAATTTATAATCCATTTATATCAATATATTTACCATGCGTTGCATCGTACAAATTTAAATTTAACGTTAAATACCTACATTTTGAAAATTCTATAGCTGTATACAAAACCCTACTTAATATCGTGTGATATTGTATGCTTAAATCAATATATATACGTGTTATCCCACCTTTTGGAAAGGCCGTGACACCAAGAAATTAACTGGAAACAAAGAACAGTTCGTCCCCAAGATCGGTTATGCATAGGTCTACTATGGATACTGGTAAATTTTTCCCAAGCTCGGATCGAGCTATAATTAATATGACATAACAAGCAAAGCTAAGGAAGCCAACGTTCCAAATCTCAAGTCAATCAGAGTTAGTATACTCAAGATATTGATCGATCAAGGTTGAGGAAACCAACTCTATTCGTAACCATGCAATTTCTTATCCATTCCCCAAGAGAGATGTAGTTCGTATCCATTGCCCACTACCTTCCTTCGTATCCATCGAACTAAAGCAGTTTCGTATCCATCATGCTAACAACACTTCGTGTCCATCAAAGAATGACACTTCGTTGGTCCTTTACGTACATGGTTCGTATCGATCGTTACTGATCGCTACGAAAGAGGCCATGAATCATCGATACGAAATCAACTACACTATAATCGATACGAAGGGATCATCCATCTATCGATACGAAGTGACCATTAAGCTATCGATACGAAATAGCATCAGGATTCGATACGAAGTAAGGAGCAGTGGATCGATACGAACAAGAACACGTTCAAGAGGAAGACTCGGTCACTCGGCATAAAAAGTGGATCGATCCTAGAATATAGAGCCATGTCACCCTGATCGACACGTGCCAGCATTGATACAAAGGGTATCGATACAAACTCGGCAATGTCTTGCAAATGCAAACTTGAATCAATCATAACTCAAATCTACAAGTCCAAATGCCACCAAATTTTCAAAGGAGCTTGCGTACCACCTCTACTTGGTCTATGATCGATCTCAGCCCAAAAGGAGTCATTTTTGATCGATATGAATTGCAGAGTATCGATCATGGATCGATCCTAAATGTCAAGGGATCGATCTGGTAGGCCCACCCACGTGAGAGAAGGGATCTTCTGAGATCCGCGTGAGATATTTTCAGCCTACGCCTATAAATAGCAGCCCAGTGCCTCTAGAAAATGGACATTTGACTCTTCAATGTTGATACTCTACCGAAATCTCCATTATATCTTGAGTGTACTATTTTAATCAGTTATAACCAGTGAGAATCATCAATAAAACAGTAAACTTTCTATAGTGGACGTATGCTACAACGCCGAACCACTCTAAATCTCTATGTTCTTATACTTCTGTCTGTCTGTTTCTGGTGTATTTGTTAGATTAACCTCATTTTTCATTTATATTCTTCACTTTGATCTCTTTAAACACTCCCGAAGAGTGTTGTGCCCAATTTTGGTACAAACACTTTGGTGCTTTCACTGAGCAAACTCAGCTTTTCTCCTGCTCATTGGATCTACTACCGTCGTTGGATTGCAAGAATCTAAGGAGAAGATCCAGATCTCACATCCAGTAGTTCTTCCATCGTATTTAGATTGCATCTAATCTAGGAAAGAGCTACATCATTCACTATGGTTACTACTAGGACCGCCTCAACTGCTGGAGATCAAGAAGGACGGGATAGACAAAACCCCGCGCAACTACCTGCTACAGGTCAGAACTCAGTTGGACCTTCAGATCTGCAAGGCCCTGTAACCAGGGAGGAATTCCAAATGCTGATGCAGAAACTGACTCAGAGCCGCCAGCAGCTCACCTAGCAGATCCGTGCCAACATGGAGCTAACCAACTGACTGAATGAGGAAAGACGAAGGAGATCCAAAAGGGATCGTGCTTCATATTCATTCACCGAAAGCTCAGCTTCCTACGACTTCAACCACAGATCTACTCGTCCACCGCTGGATGGAAGCTACGTGCAAGCCCTCGGGCATCAGTGCACTCTGAATCTTGGACAAGCTAGAGCTAGTCCTTCTATAGGGCACTAGGCTGGACCCTAAACCAGAGGAGGGGCACTTCCTTATCATCCCACTAATAGCCATGCAGCCGTCGCCGCCATAGACTTAGAAGCTGACCTTTGGAACTGAGCAGATCTGACCCTTCGCCAACACAACCAAACTCCTGAACCATATGTGCCTGAAGTTCTAGAACCAAGGAGGTGAGGCATGGACCGTCGACCGTACCCGGACCATCCTCGCATTGTGGAACCCGACCACACCTTGGCTCAGAATATCCAAATGCCAGACATTCCAACCATGATCCGTCAAATGATCCGCGAAAGCCAAGGCCTCACCAATGACGATCGGGGAATCTCCCGAAGTCATACTCCGTTCACTGATAACATCCTCTATGCTAAAATACCTCGCCGATTCAGGATTCCAACTTTGTTTGTTTATGAAGGGAGCTCAGATCCTAATCAACACATCCTAAAGTATGAATGGCTCATGAACGCCGCTCGAGCTAACGATGCGGTTAAATGTAAAAGCTTTTCTATCTCCCTTGGGGGTATGCAACCATGTGGTTTACTCATTTACTACCTCAATCCATTTCATGCTTTGATCAGTTGGCAACCAAGTTCGTTGAACAGTTTTGTATGCAAGTCACGAGGCCGAAGGATGTTAACACCTTATCCAGCGTCACTCAAGCTCCAGGAGAGACACTCAGACGCTATCTGGAAAGGTTTCATGCCGCATGTGCGGAGATTAGTAACCCTAATGATAATTCCATATTGATGCACTGACTAAAGGAATGGATTCTGATTCCGAATTTGGTAATTGGTTGGCTGGGAAACCCCCCGCATCACTGGATCATTTCTATGCTAAGGCGGCCCAGTTCTTAAAGCGAGAAGATGCTAGACAATCTAGAAAGTAGGATGATGTGAGGACAATATGGAAGGCATTCAAAGTAACATTGCTGTAAAACAAACCAGTGAGAGTTTCAGTAAAGTGCAGCTGAATTTACAGAATAAGAAGAATCAGCAGAAAGGCGATGGGGGTCAGGGTAAGAAGTAAGATCAAAATCACAGACCGCGACGCAGAGCTCCCATGTTTGACCAATATACCCCATTGAATACATCCCTGGAGAATGTTTATTGCAGACCTATAATACTGGCCAATATAAGAAGCCTGCTCCGAAGCAGTCATCCGAAAAGCAAATTCAATCTAGGAAATTCTGTAGATTCCATGATTGCTATGGTCACAATACCAATGAATGTCGCCATTTACAGGACATTATTGAGATGTTAATCCAAGAGAGGAAGTTGGAACAATTTGTTCGGGTGCCGTAGGTTGGAGGTGCGGACCCCTCAAACCAGGATCAAGTTCAGAATCAGGCTAGGCCGGAGGAACCCACGTGTACTGGTGGGAGGTTGGTTATTAACACTGTTTGTGGTGGTCCTCATATAACTAATCGGAGCTGGAGGGAAATGGAGTCGTAGAATGTTGTAATGACGGAGCTCTGGCAAAACAATAAAAAACGATAAAAGATGACATTATTTTCCGAGACAGAGATGCAGATAGAATCGAAGCCCCCACTATCGATCCACTAGTCATATCAGCTCAGATAGGTCCTGCTTGGATGAAGAGGATCTTGGTAGATAGTGGGAGCTCCGTGAATATTCTTTTTAAACGAGCTTATGATCGGATGAAATTGAAGCGAAAGACTTGAAGCCGTGTCAGTCTCGCATACATGGCTTTAGTGGAAGTGCAACAATACCCACTGGCATGGTGGAGTTACCAATGGAATTGGGAATCGAAGATTGCCGGACAGTCCGGATGCTACAGTTCATTGTGTTGGATATCAATTCTCTGTATAATGCTTTCTTTGGCTGACCGGCCCTAGCTGAATTTAGGGCGGCCATTGCCCCATGGTGCTTAACTCTTAAGTTCCCCACAGACAATGGGGTTGGAGTTGTACAAGGAGATCAGGCGGTGGGCATGCCTGTTATGTTGCTGAGCTACGGGAGGCACAGTGAAAGGAGAAGGGCAAGGACGTAGAGGAATCTCTCTGCGTCCGTTTTACTGATAATTGACAGCTAACACCTAGGCCTAGGCCCGGGCACCACAACCAATTCCTAAAAGGTCTTAATCCAAGAGATGATGATAACGAAGAGAAAGTCAAAGACAGTTAGGCTTCCTCGGTAGAGTTGACGATCGATGTTCCAATCGATGGTGATGATGACTCCAGAATGATAAAGGTCCGATCTCAACTAAGCCAACAGATGAGAGAGGAATTGGTTGAATTTCTCCGGGCAAACCTCGACGTGTTTGCTTGGACACACTCGGACATGTGTGGGATCTCGCCGGACATCGCGAGCCATGCATTGAATATTGACTTGCGACATGTCCTGGTCAAACAGAAAAGGCGCGGTATGGATCCAGAGAGATCTGCCACCCTGAAAGAAGAGGTGGATAAACTCAAGTCGAACGGGTTTATTCGAGATATCCAGAGTGGGTGTCCAACCTAGTGTTTGTCAAGAAACCTAATGGGAAATGGAGAACTTGTGTGGACTACTCAGATCTGAACAAAGCCTGCCCTAAAGACAGTTTTCCACTTTCTTGAATTGATCAGCTCGTAGACTCAACGGTCGGACATGAACTCTTATCCTTCATGGATGCATATTCTGGCTATAATCAGATACTGATGCACCTACCTGATCAGGAGCATACCAGCTTTGTCATCGATCTAGGACTCTATTGTTATAAAGTGATGCTGTTCGGACTTAAGAACGCTGGGGTGACCTATCAAAAACTTGTCAATTGAATGTTTGCTAACCAGATCGGAAAAACCATGGAGGTGTACATAGACGATATGCTTGTAAAGTCATGGCTCTTCGTTGATCATGTCAAAGACCTGGAAGCGATGTTCAACATCCTCCAAAAATACTGAATGAAGCTCAACCTGTTGAAGTGTCACTTCGGAGTTGCATCTGGAAAGTTCCTTGGATTCATCGTCAATGCCCGAGGAATTGAAGCCAATCCTGAAAAGATCTGGACGATTCGAAATCTCGAGACTCCCAGAACTATAATGCAAGTACAAAGCCTCAACGGGAAGGTGGCAACTTTGAGCAGGTTCATCTCCAAATCCACAAACAAATGCAATTCCTTCTTCAATCTGATCAGGAAAGGAAAGCAAAATTTCGAATGGACTGAGGAGTGTAAAGGCGTGTTCCAAGCACTGGTTCAGCATCTGGCGACGCCACCTATCTTACAAAGCCAATTGACCATGAGCGACTATACATCTATCTGGCAGTCTAAGCAAATGCAATCAGTGCTGCATTGATTCGAGAGGAAGATCGGATCCAACAACCGGTCTACTATATAAGCAAGCGACTAACGAGGGCGGAGAGAAACTATCCGAAGTTGGAGAAGCTGGTGTATTGTCTTGTCATTGCCTCGAGAAAGCTCCATCCTTATTTCCAGGCCCATCAAATCACAGTCTACACCGACCAGCCGTTACGACAGGTCCTTACGCGACCTGAGACGTCTGGTAGGTTGTTCAAGTGGAACATCGAGTTGAGTCAGTTTGATATTGCTTATACGTCGAGACGAACCATCCAAGGACAAGTTTTGGCAGACTTTATAGCTAAATTTACTATACCAGAGGACTTGCCCAAAACTAGTGAATCTCCCAAATACATATGGAAGCTATATACTGACGGTGCATCAAACAACTGCTGCTCAGGTGCTGGAGTTGTACTTGAAACTCCAGAAGGTCAATCCATATACTACGCTTTGAAGTTTGATTTCCGTGCAACTAATAACGAGGCCGAATATGAAGCTCTACTCGCCGGACTCAGACTTGCCAGAGACTTGAGAATTATTGCTGTGGAGATCGACTGCGACTCGCAACTGGTCGTATGCTAGGTTCGGGGAGAATACCAAGCAAGAGGTCAGAGGTTGGCTGCTTATCTCGCTCGGGTCCAGGAAGTGCTGAATCAATTCGACTAATACGTCATCCTCTGTATACCCTGGGAGCACAATTAGAAGGTCGAATCTTTGGAAAAACTGGCCAGCACTGGTGAAGCACAGCAAATGGGACTTGTCCCCATTGAGACACGTACCTCTCCAAGTATCGATCGGATGGAGACGGACTGGGTGCATGAGGCAACGCTCGAAAAGGAGTCGTGGATGACCCCATTTAGAAACTATCTTGAACACGGAACTTTGCCTGAGTGCAGAAGTGAAAAAAGACAAGTTCTACAGAATGCTTCACGATTCGTTATCCAGAATGGAGTCATGTACAGGAGAGGATACGCTGTTCCTTTATTCCGGTGTATCACCTATGAAGAAATCAAATGGGTGTTACACGACGTACACCAAGGAGAATGCGGCGATTACACTAGGGGGCAAGCCCTTGCTAAGAAGATACTCCGATACGGGTATTATTGGCCGACTGTGAATCAAGATGCATCGGACTATGCCAAGAGATGTGACAAATACCAAAAGCATGCCCAGATTCCAAGAGGCCCGCCTACCAAAATTACTCAGATGGTCAGTCCCTGGCCGTTTGCCATGTGAGGCATCGATATAATTGGATCTTTACCTTTGGCTAAAGGTGGTGCGAAGTACGTCATCGTTGCAGTTGACTACTTTACCAAATGGGCTGAAGCTGAGCCCCTTGCTACTATCATGACGAAGAAAGTAATCAACTTTGTTGTCCACAACATCATCTATCGTTTTGGCCTCCCACATACGATTATCACTGACAACGGGACCCAGTTCGACAGTGTCGAGTTCAAGAACTTCTGTCAACGTTTCCATATTCAGAAGAAGTTCACGGTGGTTGCTCACCCTCAAGCAAATAGACAGGTCAAAGCTGTTAATAAAGTTATCAAGTCCATTCTGAAGAAGTGACTGGAAAAGGCCAGAGGCAGATGGGTCGATGAACTTCCCATGGCCCTATGGGCATATCGAACCACCTACAAGTCCGGGACCGGCCACACTCTATTTTCACTTTCCTACGGTTCTGAGGCCACTATCCTAGTTGAATTGGAAGTACCTTCTCATCGTGTGACATATTATGACCCGAAGACGAACGCCATATTACTCGCCGAATCTCTGGATTTTTTGGATGAGAAGCGCAAAGAGGCTGACTTGAGGGCAGCCGGTGAACCGAAGTCGAGTCGCCAAATTATACAATGCAAAGGTCCGACCCGGAACCTTTGAGCTTGGCGATCTCATGCTCAAGAGAATCTATCTGGTCCCTTCGCATATGAAACCAACATGGGAAGGACCGTATGTCATCGAACGGAGACTTGGAGATAGCATATTCAAATTATCAACTGTTGATGGTCTCACTTTGCCAAGAGCATAGAACGGCGAGAGTCTCTATTGCTACTACACATGACAGGCTTTATTTATTCATTCAGTCTACTTTTCATTGGAAATTTGTTTATGCATTTCAAAATTTGAACTTGTAATAAGGCAACTAACTTTGCCGTACTTTTTTATTTCAACAATAAAATGCAAACTCGCCAAGCCAGAGTAGCGATTCTTAAAATGTATCTTGCGACCATCATAATGCACGGAGAGCTAAGGTCCATTCCACGGTGGGACTTATTCAAATAGGGAGTGACTGTGATATGACTGGTCACTCGCTAAGTGAAACCCCAGGCTCGGGGGCAAACAACCACACCGAATCCGAAAAGGATTGATAAACAACAATCCTCCAACAAACTCCGGTTCTCAGAGTGCGAGCTGGAGTATAAATTGCAAATCCAAAACGTGGGTTAAAAGTGGGTGGACCCATCCATCCATGACTTCACCCATGTACGATTTAAACTCGAGGAGGATCCGTCCATCTACGACTTCGCTTACCTACTTGGGGTGGATGTGATCCAACCGTCCACGTCCCTGACCTACTTATCGTTCCCAGAGTGCGAACAAGACTCCAACACTTAAGCATATGCGACTGATCGTCTGTCGCTCAACTCCAGATTCCCAGAGTGCGAACTAGAGTATAAACATCAAAATGGGAGTGACAGACCACCCATCGACTAACTCTAAGTCCCCAAAGCATGAGCTGGGGTATAAACACAAACCGAGTGTGAACCGACCGCCCATGAGACAACTCCGAGTCCCTGGAGTGTGGACCGGAGTATAAACACAAATTGGGTGTAACTGACCACCCACAAATCAATCTAAGTCCCCAGAGTGCGGACGAAATTCTAAATATCAAACGGGTGTGACTGACCGCCCATAAAATAACTTAAGTCCCCGAAGCATGGACATATCTTTAAACATTAAACGGGCGTGATTGACCGCCGATACATAAGTGCAATCTCTAGAGTGTGGATGCGATTACCAATAGATGAGCGAGTGTGATCCGACTACTCAAACTCATCTCGTTTCAACTTTGTTCTGACTGAGTTAAGCTCAATTTATTAAAGGTGGAAAGCCACTGTCAACCCACCACTTCAATTCATCACTGGGACTGGGGGAAAAACTCAAGTACAAGCTACTGATCGAGAAAGTGCAATATTGGGAATGACTTAATGTTTGGTTATAACCCGAAGTCATTACTTCGGGACTTAACAACCAAACTCAAGTCCGATTCAGAGACTATAGCCTCACAAGTACATTGAATGGAAATTCGAGTGCTAAAACACTTAAGTAAATAAACACAGAGTTATGCTGAAAACAAAATGGAATTTCATTTCAACTATTCTTTGAAAGAGAAGGATAAGTACAAAAATTATTCCAAGAATTCCTAGAAGCAGGGGCCGAACTTGCATCTATACACGGCCTGCAGGAAGCAAAAAGAAATTCCTATCTATCTACCAAAAAAGAAGAGACAAAGGGACAAGCTTACTCCTTCGACTTCTTCTTCTTCTTCGGAGTCAATCCACTCGAACTGCCACTTTGGTGTCTTTTCGAGCTTTTGCCTTTCCCTAATTGACCCCCGGCCCGGGAAATTATGGTAGTCTCTTCCTCCGAACTCACGGGGATTGGAATACTTTCTGAATGCATGGTCGGAGGAACATGGGCACTTTCAATATAGGAGGACACAGGAGGTACGCCAGTGACAATGATTGTATCGCCAGGAGAAATCATTCGCAGAGGAGCCGGGCCAGGACCAGCCATACCACCTCTAATGCTACTGGCCTATGCGGCTGCTTCCAGTTCAGCATTGATCTCTGCCATTATCTCTTCCTCATGAATTACTTGAGTGTCCACGAGAATGCTGCTAGTTGGGCCCGAAGAGCTGGCTGTGACTGCTCCTTCGCCCATGACAAATGGCAGGTCGATAAGTGGGTCACTTTGATGACCAAGTAGTTCTTCCATCGTCTGTTCATCAGAAATAAAAGCGCTCCCCTGCACTGCCTCAATTGGTGCAGCGGCCGTTGTTGTGGTTACCTCCGTTATAAGGGCCTCCTGCTCATGATGCAACTCTTGGATTGTAGGAGGCTCGGCCGGTGCAGACTCTATAACTAAATAAAGATAAGAGAAAAGGTGTTAGTGACTACTTCAGATGACACTCCCGACTTTGAATAAATAAGAGAAGTGTTCAGAATACCTTCCTCAGATTGGCTTGCGGGTAGAGCCGAAGCACCTTCAGGAACATGCTCGCGAACCGGAGACAAACTCGATTGATCGAGATCATAAGCGGGCACAACCAGAGGATCGACTGTAGAAGTAGGTTCGAGTTGGGTTGCTGCAAGCAGTTCAGAACTCGTTTCGTTGTGTTCAACTCCAGACCCTTCTCCAACTTCCATGTGCTGAGCGGTGAGTTTTTCCTTTTCAATTGTGACAATGGCATCATGGAAAACCTTTCTTTCATCCTCGGTCAATATTCAATTCTCTAGGTCAAACTCATCAATAGATGTTGTGTGATGATCCGCCTTTTCATCTTCAACCAAGCGGCACAAAGCATTATACAGATGTGATGGGTAATCTTCGAGCCAGCTTAGATTTCGATGCTTCAGAACATTGACATTATATGTAATGAGGAGATACTCAATGTCACCCTTCAACCTGGCCTCTACCGCTCTGGCCTCAGTCTCAACCCTAGCCTCAACTTCCTGCACCTTTAGTACAGCCACATCCTGCTCGCTCCTAAATTCCACAGCTTGATCACATGCCTCTTGGGCAGCCTTATTAGCATTGTCCTTTTCTTTGACGACCTCAGCATACTTTGCCTTAAGCTCATTGAGTTCCTTGAGCGCATTATCTCTCTCGGCTGTGACGGTGGCATTTCTATGGCCTATATCATCGACCAAAGTTAGGTGCTCTTGCCTCATCTGCTCCATCTTCTTGTTTGCCTCATCGACTTTCTTCAAGGCCTCTGTTTCGCGTTTCTCAGAGTGTCGTTCTAAGCAGTGAGCACTTGCACTATGCGATCCCTCTGAGCGAGATCGGTTTCTAGTTTCTCGATTGTCTTCACCCACTCAAAAGCCACCGCTGATACTTTCTCTATGGTCTTCATCCATTCCCGATATTGGCCATGAACATTGTATATGTAGTCATGCATCGTCTGTTCTACCTAATTGGAAATTCGCTTTAGGTGTGGAGGAAATATGAAGCTGTCGAAGCAGAAATTCGAGAAATCCTTTTTCAACTTAGCGATTTTAATCACTCCTTCCTCGGTGGGTTCTGTAATGGCATGTTCAATGGTGATGGGGGTCTCAGTTTCGGTCCTTCGATGTTGTTCGTCGGGCCTTGAAGTTTGAGAAGTTGGTACTTGACGCGTAGATTTTAAGGGTTGTTTCCCAAAACCAGAAGGTTGTGTTGGACCTCTAGGTGGCGAAGAGCGTGACCGAGAACGGTGCCTATACTGCCTTTCCCTCTCCCTGTCCCTATCCCTTTCCCTCTTGCAGCGCTCCCTCTCTTGACTGGAGTAGTCGGATCGCATTCTCTATCGGCCTTACGTCTGCGAGACTCAGAGTATGAGCTAGAGGAATGGCGCGCAGAATGGAGACTACCAAGCATAGATCCCCGCCTCAACGTCATATCTATAAAAAGAAAAGAGAAACAGAGTTGGTAATCTTCAGAGATGAATAGCTTGTGATTAGAAATTAGGTAGTGCTGTGAAGTGTGTGTATGCACGTGCAAACCCCCCAACCAACCGGTTGCAATAGCCGTACTCGGAGGAGTTGGCTCTCCTATGTCTAAGGCGCTTTGAAGCCCCTCTAACCCGATATCTTGGTGCAAAGGCAGGTCATCCGAAATGGGGATGTCCTCTAGGTCCGCAAAAGAGCTCTCCATCTGCGAAGGATGAATCTCTTGACTAGTAGCAGACAAAGAGACTATGACGGTTTTGTGCCTTATAGATTTTCGAGCAGTAGACTTGCCTCTTCTCTTCCGCTCTAAAGATTGAGGACTTTACGAAGGCCCAGCTGCGGGCTCATCTCCAGTAGGCATATTCTCATCACCACCTTGTTCAGTAATTACTATCCCAGGAGCTCTCCTTCGAGCTTGCCTCACCGGGGCCATCCTAAGAACTCCTACGAGTCCAATGCTTTGATCTTTGTCAATTAGCCTAATGACAACTAGATTCTCGTCCGTAAGGACTTCATCAATCTCTCTGTATTTGGCAGGCACCTCTTGAAGAACTCTTACTATCTCCTTAAACTAGGCACCTTCAGGTCGTGGAATTGAAGCTATAAAAGAAAGAAAATGTTAGACTCGACATCGACTGCTATTATCTAGTTAATCAGCAAAGAGGCTCGGGCACTTACGTCTTGCCAGCCACCTTCTAGCGAACCCCGTTGAACACCGAACGTAGAACCATTCGGTCTTGAAATAGCTCAGCTTGCTCCATGCCCCGACCATGATCTAACAGTTCCTAACTGCCTCTAAGAAAGTGAAGGAAGGATTATCTCCTCGACTCTTTATGTTAAACATATATCTGACTTCCTCTGGAGTTGGGGGTCGGAGAAGGTGCTCCATGAAGATGATGAATAAACTATTCAGCAGGGCATACCCATTCGGATGCAATTGGGATGGAACGATCCTCAAGAAAAGTAGAACTTCTCGGATGAATTGATTAAATGGAGGGAGTGTCCCAACTACACACATAAATCTATTACAGGCAGTGTACCCTTCTGAGGGAGTGTGAGCTCTATCCTTTGGCCCTGGTAATAAGACATCATTTATCGATAGCCCATACCTTAGGAAAATCCTGCCTAGCATATCTTTAGAAATATTGGAAGGAACGGAATCTTGTGGGTGTGCAATAAAGACTGCTCTTGGCAATTCATCCGGAGCAGGGCTAATAGCGTCGACTGCAATAACCGGCATTTTAATTGTGGAAAGGGGTGGACTCTGGACATCCTGTGATTGTGAACTTTCTGGTTCCATAGCTATTGAACTCAGTAAAAATCATCATTAGATGGCAATAAACCTGTGTTTCCCCCAGTGTGAAGTGCGTGAATGTGTTGTGTAGTGCAGTGCTACAAAATACTTAGAAATTCTACGGGACTTGTGCAATGTTCAAACAACAAGACTTCGAGATTCAACCGGAGTGACCATCATCGCTGACCGTCACAACCGTGCCATCCAGACTTTGGAAATCGATCCAAGTTAAAGTTCGTCAGATTGGTCAAGTTACAGTTCCATCAACGAGCTTCGAAAGGCAGTCAAATATGAAGTGAAATGGTTAAGTCCAATTATGCAAGGCAGAAGCTCGTCGTAGTTAAATGTTCAAGTGTGCAAAGGACTTCATCTCCATCAAGTTCAAGCTTGGATCAATCCCCAAATGGATAATTCGTATCGATCAAGGAGGAAGCAAATCGTATCGAACGTCCATAAAGTCAGTTCGTATTGATCGCCAATAGCATAGTTCGTATCGATAGCAGGAAGCATTGATTCGTATCGATCATGGAATGATATTGTGTATCGATTGCCTAAAAGTGTTTCGTACCGATGCTAACAACCATTGCTTCGTGTCGATCTCAGGGCCTTGAATTTCGTATCGATCGCTCTGGATCGATACGAATGCCACCACTGATTGATCGATACGAGGAGTCCACCACTGACCGATATGAAACAAATCATTCATTCGATACGAAGTCTTGCTATGTCCTGATCGATACGGTTCCTCTCTTCATCCTAGATCGATACGAGCGTTTTTCTTCGCATTCCCACACTTAATCTTCTCCGATCAACTTAGGCAATGCAAGGGCCATTTCCTCCTTCCTTGACCCTGCTCCGACCATTTATGACCCCCTCTTCACCATAATCAACCGTGGGAACAAGTGGAAAGATACAAAAATTAAGATCTCATCATTTTTACGTTGTTTTTGTTGGAGAAGTTACCTAATTTTAGCAATTGGTTTGGAGGATTGGGGTTTTATTCGATTCAAAAGAAAAGGTAGTTTTAATTTCCTTTCACTCAGAGCGATACAAAAGTGGAGAAAGAATGAGCAAGTAAAGATTTTTCTAAGTATAGAGTCGTGTATATATATGGGTGGCAGATGCCGATTCGTCTCCTAGTACAAGCTAACCGGTTGAAGCGGTCTACACCATCAATTGATACGAAATGATCTATTCGCATCCAGTGACCGACCAAAGCAATTTTAACATCATCGATACGAAGCTTATTTTGTATCCATCCACAGGCTATTTGAGATGAAGCAGTTCGTATCCATCCAACGATCGATGCGAAATGTTTTAAAGAACTAACTGATTCGTATCGATCACCATCGATACGAAGATAATTTTCCAACTTTTCAAATCGATCCAGGAGAGGATCGATACGAAGGAATGAGCTAAAGTGACCATCAAGTGTTGTTACAACTCGAATTTCACATCGATCCAGGAGAGGATCGATACGAAACTCGATACAAAGAAAACTTAATGACGACTCGTGAACGTGAAAACGTTAATGGGAGCCAGGTTGCAAACACTCGACGCTCAGTTACAACGATGCACTGTACAATCATTGGCAGTCAACAATTCAGTATTTATATTATCGAGAATCAATCAAAGGTTACATCTTTTGACGAAAAGACAACAACTATTCAGCAAATCGGATAGGACTTTTCAGAATGGAAATTGCAGCTTTTCAAAGCATGTCATGTTCTCACAAGACGTACTTTGGAGGGCAAATGTTATCCCGCCTTTTGGTAAGGCCATGACACCAAGAAATTAACTGGAAACCAAGGACAGTTCATCTCGAAGATCGGTTATGCACAGGTCTACTATGGATACCGGTAAATTTTTTCCAAGTTCGGATCGAGCTACAATTGATATGACACAACAAGCAAAGCTACGAAAGCCAACATTCCAAATCTCAAGTCAATCGGAGTTAGTATACTCAAGATATTGATCGATCAAGGTTGAGGAAACCAAATCTATTTGTAACCATGCAATTTCGTATCCATTCCCCAAGAGAGATGTAGTTCGTACCCATTACCCACTACCTTCCTTCGTATCCATCGAACTGAAGCTGTTTCGTACCCGTCACGTTAACAACACTTCATGTCCATCAACGAACGACACTTCGTATCGGTCCTTTACCTACAAGGTTCGTATCGATCTTTACTGATCGACACGAAAGAGGCCATGCATCATCGATACGAAATCGACTACTCTATTACGATACGAAGGGATCATCCATTTATCAATACGAAGTGACCATTAAGCTATCGCTACGAAATAACATCAGGATTCGATACGAAGTAAGGTACAGTGGATCGATATGAACAAGAATACGTTCAAGAGGAAGACTCGGTCACTAGGCATAAAAAGTGGAGCGATCCTAGAATATAAAGCCACGTCACCCTGATCGACATGTGCCAGCATCGATACGAAGTTATCGATACGAAGGGTATCGATACGAACTCGACAATGTTTTGCAAATGCAAACTTAAATCGATCATAACTCAAAATCTACAAGTCCAAATACCATCAAATTTTCACAGGAGCTTGCGTACCACCTCTACTTGGTCTATGATCGATCTCAGCCCAAAAGGAGTCATTTTTGATCGATATGAATTATGTACGTATCGATCATGGATCGATCCCAAATGTCAAGGGATCGATCTGGTGGGCCCACCCACGTGAGAGATGGGGTCTTCAGAGATTTGAGCGAGATATTTTCAGCCTACGCCTATAAATAGCAGCCCAGTGCCTCTAGAAGATGGACTTTTGACTCTTCTATGCCGATACTCTGCCGAAATCTCCATTGTATCTTGAGTGTACTGTTGTAATCAGTTATAACCAATGAGAATCATCAATAAAACAGCAAACTTTCTATAGTGGATGTGGGCTACAACGCCGAACTACTCTAAATCTCTGTGTTCTTAAACTTCTGTCTGTCTGTTTTTGGTGTGTTTGTTAGATTAACCTCATTTTTCATTTATATTCTTCACTTTGATCTCTTCAAACACGCCCAAAGAGTGTTGTGCTCAATTTTGGTACAAATAATATGTTATTAATTACGTAATTTTGAATTTGAATTATTTGAATAAATTCAGTTAACAAGTATTCATTAATCCATATAATAGATCCTAAAATATGATCGTTTCAATATGTAAACCATATTCATCAACAAAAGTGGTAAAATAGTTTTTTTATTCAAATATAAAGATATATAAATCACATATCATAAATAATATACATAAACATTATTAACTGTTATTCATTTATCTCGATAAATTTATCATATATTACATTGTAAAATTCTATTTTTATCTTCAAAAACCTACATTTTAACATTTTTACGATTATTCACAACCACCTCCCTCAGCTCTTTCCTAATATTTTATATACCAGTCTATGTATTTAATTTCTTATGGAATCTCAGATTTAAACTATTTAAATAATCTCAATTAATAGTTACTTTATTCTTCTAATAAATCCTAAAACCAAGTGTCGATTTTAAAGTACACGCGCGGGCACACGCACGCGTGCACACACTATGTATGTGTGTTGCTACGTTAAATTATGTACATAAACAATAATGATAAAGTTAATTTAAAAATCAATTATAATCATTTATCTCAAAATTTAGTTATGCACTGCATTATAATTTTTTTTAACTTTAAATATCTGCATTTAGGCTTCTACAATTTTTTTACAAAAATCCTTCTTAGCCCTTTCATACTATTTACTTTTAAGTTTATATATTTAAACTAATGTAATTTTGAATTTAACATATTTATAAAATCAGTTAAATAATAGTTATTCATTCATTTAATAAATCATTAAAATATACCCATTTTAATATGTATACCATATTCATACAAACAAAAATGATAAAATCATTTCTTTTGCTCAAATATAAAGATATATAAACTATATAACATCAATTATACATAAATAATAATAATAAATTTAATTTATAGTTCATTTATTTCACTAATTTTATTATACGTTACATAACAAAGTTTAAATTTTAACACCTAAATTATAAATACTTTATTTCACAATATTACTGTGTGTCACGCACGGGTTACACATTAGTAAATATAGGTTACTCGTTCATATTTTTATTTATTTCGGTGCTACTATTTGCACACACGAGTAATCTTTCTTTCGTCTGCCTCTCGTCTTACACATTCCAACATTTGATTAACCCAACCACCCACATTCACTTTTTTATTTTATTTTATTGAGCATGGAGAACAAAGCATCGTTTTCTTCCCCAAGTAAACTATCCAAACCGATTTCTCTTTCCTAACTTTCACATTGTTCTCTCTTCTTCAAACATGATTTCATTTCTCTTTCTTCTCACAAACTGGTCTTCGCAAGTAGTCTTAATTCGTCATAACGCTACAATAGAAAATTGATTTTCCGACGTTAAAATGGCATTGGTATGGGTCGGAAAACGTGTTTTCGATGTCTTACCGACGCCTTCTTTGACGTTGGAAAAAAAAGTAGCATGGAAAAAAAATTTCCCCGTCTTTCCGACGGAATGTGTTAGGTGTTTTTCGACGTCTTTCTGACGCCATGCTTTAGATGTTATCCGACGTTGGTTTTCAAGGCCTTTCAAACGCCATGTTGTAGGTGTTTATTTGAATGAAATATTTGAAATGGGTGAACACTTAGAGCATGGATGCTATAACGTTATCTTAGCTATAATTGAACAGCCCACAATTTATCAAATATGCACAGTCGTCTATTCATGGAAATGGGTATTTTCCAGTACTCAGTGTTATCCCCTATTATTTTACATATGTTATTTCAAAGGTTACATTTTTATGCATTCTTTATACGAAATTATTTTTGTTCATTGAGAAAATCAAGAACACAGTAGCACCTCTGAACATAAAAATCATTAAAGCAAATGGAATATAATGAATTCATATGCTACAATTCTATAATATATATAGTATAATCAATTAATCAATAATGAGAATATTTATGTTTGCAAAATGGAACTATACTACAAATTTTCTTCTACAATTAAGTTACATCTGATTGTTTTCAATCTAGTACTATAAAACTACCAAATGTATACACACCGTAGCATTTGTTGGAGAGAAATAAATTATTTTCTTATTTTGAGGTTCCACTTTCTCTTCTACAAATACAAATTTCACAATCGGTTTGAATGAATCCTTTGGTGACCATTAATTTTTCCATAAAAGTTTCAAAATTTCTGAAGTTCTTACTCCAAAACTTCAACTGGCCATAAATTTTTCCATATTGAAATTTCATCTTTAGTGTATAATTTTCTAATTCCTCCATAAAATCCACCTGCTTCATCACCTTCTTCTTTGTGATCTTTTCTACTTATGTTGCATCGCCTCCATCTTGATCCCGGTGTATATTGATTGAACTCTAACACAACAGTTTCTGGAATATTTGCATGTGGACTATTATGAGATATGATACATTTTGATACAAAAAATAGTAAATAGAGAAGATAGATATTTTACATTATAACATGTGAAAAACAACAAGTATAAGAGTATATCATTTTAAATTCATATTCAACTTAACCTTTTATGCATTTATACTCACTGTAAAATGAAAATAAAACTTAGCATGGATTAATTTACTCATGATAAATTTGAATTTTTTAGATCCGTTATCAAATCTCTAATTGTTGTATCATATCCTTTTGTCTCTGTTTAATAATATTAAGAGAAAATTAGGGAAAATGACAAACTTTAAAAAATTAATTTGAAGAACATGAAGTTTTATTTTTAGGCTGAAGGACAAATGCTGGTTATATTTAGCATTATATTCAATTTTTACACTATACAAAATGATAGTTATAACTAGCATTATATTCAGATTTACACTGTACAAAATGCTAGTTATAACTAGAATTGTCCTTCAGCCAAAAAAATATATTTGCTGTCCTTTAGCCTAAAAAATTTCTAAGTATGTCCTTGTGCCTATTTTCCTATAACATTAGTATAACTTCTATAATTAAGAATTCTTTTGCATAATTGAAAGCTAGGGAATCTCTCAGTATTTAAAGTTGCCTAATAATTATATTGAATCTACAGTACATTGCTCAGCAAGTTGAATGATGTCAGGAAATTTTGTACATCAGTGCCGGATATAATGGCATATTTGTTATAGTAGGACAGCCATTTGAATATTGAGTTGGTGATAACTTTAATTATTTGCTTGACATAATCAGGCATTAAACAATATAGTAGATCAAGATGCATACCACTTTGATGACAGCGGCAAAAATGTTCGCTTCCGTCACACGATTCCAAGTGCCCTACAACACCATACCACCAACCTGAAAAAAATTAAAAAAAAAATTAAAATGGATTTATATGTATGAATCTCAAATGCATTGTGAGTCTGTGACACAATCTAAGTATAATATACAATAAAGCTGAATAAAAACTCTTTGTGCTACATTCTATACTTCATGAAGATATATACACATTCAGTTGAAATGCAGTGAAAGCTGAAACTAACAGTAGAAGAATGAAATAACGGATAATGAACCAGAAATAAAAATACACACCATAAGGGAACTCTTTATTCCTTCGCCACTGAATTTCGATATGATCTCCAGGTCTCAAGTCGTGTAAACAGTCAGAAAGATGCAGGGTATGTGCAGGTGTATCCATAGGAGGAGCCCTTACTCTTTCCCATTGAACTCCTTCTTCAATCACCACTGTTCTTTTACCATGTGGCGGGTACCTAAAGGTATATACAACACCATTTTGGAACATATACATTTCACGTCTAACACCCAAAGAAATATACATTTGGCTAATTCTATTTGTACAGCAAAATTTACCATAGATACACTTTTTTTATAAAAAGAATAATTAAGACTAAAATACCATCATCTACCAACTTTAGAAAACAGTACTGTGCAGTACATTCTCTGGGGGTGTGTGTATGTTTGTATGTATGTATGTATGTATGTATATGTGTATCTTGTAGCTGATCTACCAAGTGTACATTACTATCTCGTATTGTCTCATAGTTGCTCCCTCGATCGGGACAACAAGAGAAATTTAACGGGATGGATTGATTGTTTTGTAGATTGCATGTTGTATGTAAAGTAAAAAAGGATCTACAATGTATGTAAAATAAAATATGGTGTATAAATAGAACCAGCCTTGCTTTATATGTGAATTAATATACGTACCTAGCTTGGAAAGTGTTGGTGCGAGAATCGTAGCTAAGCTCGGCATCATAACATGACAACATAAATCCCACATGCCCATGCTGTAAGATTAATACATCAAGTTTATTAAACAGGTTCTTCAGTGATCTAGACCTCCAAAAAAAACTTACTACAAACACAGAAATGGCCCATATATACATTTGATTTCTGAAGAAAAACTAACATTGCATTCCGTATATGCCTATATACAGCTTTAGAGAATGCTTGTGAAGTAGAAGTTTATTCAGTGTTTTGGGTCATTGAATTATAGATCTAATGACTTAAAAAGACAATGCAATTTAGCAAAATATTAAACATTGCTAAAAAAATATCATTGTACCCAAGGCTCAAAACACTGTGTTACTCTTGATCTGGTTTTGCACTATAGCAGAGTATTTAATCAATATCAAGACTTTGTTTTTGCCTATTTCTAACCAAAGGTGTAAAAAGAGACTAGAATGCATCATGTATATATGCTGAAACATAGATGATAGAGTACCTCGCGATTGTAAACCTGAGCAGGGAACCAAAACCTTCCGGTCTCAAGAGAAAGATACCAAGACATAATAGAATCATCAATCAAAGAAGCTTGCGTCGATTGATTGCAATAAGTAAGTCTGGATTTGAGCCAAGAAAGAGGCCAAAGAGAAGACAAGGCTCCAATCCATTTCTTTTTCACTGCATTATATTCAACAGAATCCGACGAACAATTCTTCCTTGAAGATAAATAGCTTTCCCATTCCTTCCTAGCAGATTTTCCAATGATTCTTCCCCATTTCTCCCTCATATGCCTTTCCCAAAAATAATCACTCCTACACTTTTCCCTCATCGAACTACATACACATGCCATATTGCATAGTTCATTTGGTGCCAGTTTGCTCAATATGCAATCTATGGCTAAATCTGGCAAATCAAGTACAGATACATCGTTCCTTCCTTCGACGTTTACATCTTTTGTTACGCATTTTCTCTTGCAAGCCATTGAAAATGAAGATTTGAATGTAAAGCTGTTTAAAGAGTGCGATAATGAGTACAAAAATTCTTGGAAAAACAAAACTGAGAGCAGTCTGACTTCACTTGCCCATGATGGAAGAGGCTTAATTGGAAGTTGTTTGGAGCAAAGAATAACAAAGGGAAGGATTGATATAATGAAGAAAAACATTAGATAATGATATGAATGCAATAATACCACATATGAATCCCACTAACAAAGATTTGTTTTTCTTCTTTTGGATTGAAGAAGGAAAAAGATTCAAGCAACAAGGTGTTTTATTTTGGATAAGATAATACACACTTGTTGCTTGGAGGCACACAAATCACCTAATTCGCATACAATATACAATTTAATAATGATTCTTTGGGTGGAATGGACATTCACAAAAGGGTAAGAAGGAATCAAGAAAGAGATTGAGTTCAATAGAGAAATGGAAAGGAAAGGGGATGAAGATTTAGATGATGAACAATGAGTTCACCAAAATCTTCACCAACAACCTACCAACTCTCCAGACCAATCTCTTTCTTTTTGCTTATTTGTCTATGATTCCTTTCAAGAAAATATAAACTATGGAAGAAAGAAAATAAAGGATTCTTATCCAATGAATCGGTGGTTAAGTAGTTTTCAAATTTTCTATTTTTTATTGGATGGGGTGAGACTGGCTAATGATTATGTGCCACGTGGAATTCTGGTTGTTCTAACTGCAACCATGCCTTATTTAATTTCTCAAATTGCAGAAAAAATAGGAAGGCCAGAGAAATATATATGTATATTTATATATAACCGAAGCATGGGGAGTGCAACTTTGTTTAGCACTTGTGCTGATATAACCATCATTGCTAAAAGTTAAAAACAATAACATGTATCCACTTTTATCAACATATAAATCAACTAAAGCAATGGTTAACTAAACATTTTAAAACATGAAATTATAATTAAACAGAAGTTCAATTCTGAAAACTCAAATTCTCGGTTATTTACTTTATTTTCTAATAGTTGAATAAATCAAATGGCTCTCATCAAAAATTATGTTCGTTCTTCTTGGAATTCCTTTCGAGCCAATGTATTTACTCGGTTTTAAGAATAAAAGAGCAAAACCAACCACTACTGAATATTTCACAAACCATGTTATTATTACTAATTGAAATTCACTTCACATTATTAATAATCGTTGGAGTTGGCGATACAATATTTCCAGGTCAAAAAAAACGACGCATCAACTGAAGAAGTAAAGATGTGGCGGAGACGGGACAAATAAGACGAAGAAAGTAGATGGAGCACCGGAGGCCTATAACATAAGTTACAGGCATCTAGTCGACTGATAATTTTTCCAGTCGACTGGATTTTTGGCTGTATTGAACCCAAAACCACTTGCTTTTTCAGTCGACTGGATTTTTGGCTGTATTGAACCCAAAACCACTTGCTTTTTCAGTCGACTAAATATCACTTCCAGTCGACTGATGACTTTTTGTAATCGACCGCATTGGCTTTTTTGGGTAAATTGAAATGCGAATTTTCTGGGGCAATTTGGTCTTTTCAGGGTGTTTTAGAGTTTCAACGTAGATCTCTGCATATTTTTAATTCAAATGGCTGGGATTATTTTAGACATCTATAAATATACTTGCATAGGAGTTATTGTAATGGCTGTGGAAAATGGTCACTGTACTAGGATTATGGCAATTGAGATTTTTTTCTCAATTTTATGGTTTATTCTTTGCAATCTTTTAGAAGAGTTAACAAAGTTTATTTGAAGAAAATTATATGTATATTTTTTTCTTCATTTTTTATCTCTTCTCAAATCTGAATGCATGTTGATACTTGGGATAACCCTAATAGTTGATATCAAAGCCTAATGTAGAAATTTTTTTGAAAACGTTTGGTTATAGAGAAGACAAGTGTTGAAAATCTCAATGGAAAAAATTGAGGTTATGGAAGGCGATGGTGGAGGATTTTCTATACCTCGATGATTTTTTTCAATCATTAGCGAACAAAGAGGAGAAACCTAGTTATGTAACTGAGGAAAAATGAGAAATTTTGGATAAGAAGGCTACAACGGTTATTCTGTGTTTTTGAAGAATATAGCATTTCATATTGTTGCTAATAAAACATCTGCCTATTCCATTTGGAAGAAATTGAAAGGAATTTACATGAACAACTCTGCAACAAACAAGACTCTTCTAATGAGAATATTGATAAATTTGAAGCTTAAGAAAAGTGGGTCAATTGGAGAGTATCTTAATGATTTTCAAGAAACCGTGTACCAATTGGTGGTTATGAATTACAAGGTGGACGATGAGACACAAGTTTTGATGTTGATGAGTTTATTATCAAAAACTTAGAAAACACTTGTGATTGCATTAAACAACTCAAATTTGGATAGAGTTGTTTCAATAGAGTCAGTGGTTAGTAGTCTTGTTAATAAGGAGATGCAGAGGATGGAACTAACTGTTAATGAAGAAAGGAAAAAAAGGAAATATGATTGAAGAGGTACATCTTGCAAGAAGAGGTAACCGTCCAAATATGAAAAGACGGTCCAAATAGACAAATATGAAAAGTATTTCATCTGCTACTATTGTGAAAAACCAGATCATCGGCTGTGATTTTGTAACAAGCTAAAAAGGGATAAAGAGAAGATGAAAACATTAAAGGAAAACAAAGACAACCTTGAAGAATGCATCGATGATAAGGTGAATTTTGGCATTAGCAATGATGTTCTCAGTGTCGACGAAAAAAGAAAGAAATGAATGGGTGCTTCTTCCCATTTATGCAACTAAAATGGTGCATTCATTGACTTAAAGGAGCAATAAAGCAAGGTGGAATGGGCTAATGGCGGAGACTTGCATGTTTAAGGCATAGGTTTAGTTGAGTTGAAATTGTATGATGGAAGGGAGTTGAGGCTTATGGGAGTTAGGCATGTCCCAGAAATTTAGAAGAATCTTATTTAAGTAGGATAATTGAAAAGAAAATGCTGGAACTTTTCAACTCAAAGTGGAGTCACAAGGATTTGGAAGGGTAATAGGAAGATGTTGTGCGAAAAACGGGAAAACAATAACATATACAAATTGCTTGGAAAAACAGTGGAGAATGTAGGAACTTCTTAAAGTGATGTTGGAGAGGCAAACCTATTTGAATCAAGGTGAAATCGCAATGGAAAGCCGCAAAGTCCACACGGAGGCCTTTGCGGTTACAAGCATTTTTAATTCATTGATGTATGCATGTTTCAATTGGAGGGCATGCATAATTAGACGGTTTGGATGTTGGTTAAGTTTTTCTTTTTAGGATGGAGACATTTGTTCATGGTGATATTAAAGTTGTGCAGTTAAAGCACTTTGTAGTTCTATGGTGGTGGAGGTACAAAAAGTTATAGCGCGGGTATAGCGGAAAATAGTGGAGGTGCGAAAAGTTTCATTAAATTTAAAACCAAATATTTAAAGTTAATTTATTTCATTCTCACATCATTTGTGTAAGAAAACAAATATCGTTTAATCTGATATAACAAATCCAAAGAACTTCATGATTTATGCAGTTTAGATTTGATGACTACAATATATTCCTAATTTATATTGAGCACTTATGCCTTAAAACTAAGTCTTTACCTTAACTTTGTTCATTTAGTTTAAAAGAGAACTGGTCAAATTAAACTTTTTAGTTGCTAAAAAAGGTGCTAAGAAGCCTTGATTAAGTGGGTGTCACGGAAAATAGTGTGGTTTAAAGCAAATCTACAATTTAGTAGCGCTAAATTGATCAAATATGACGGTTGAAGAGCGCTTATGCACTATGGCAGGGATTTTGCTTGGCTTTAACAACACAATATTGGAGATTGCTTAGAACTTGGGATTGTAGATGGAGTTTGGGCAACTATATGGAAATATGGTATCAAGGTAGAGATTGTTGGAGTTTGTGATACAATACTTCCAAGTCAAAAGTCAAGGACTACTAGCTCAATTGATCAGTGTTATAATGCTATAGACTTAGGTTCTAGAGATCATTGGTTTGAACTCATGAGACATCAAAATAACTAGTTTAATAAAGTATCACCCTTATTATCAAAAAAGAATTTCCGGGTCAAAGAAGGCGGTCATCGATTGGAGAAGTAAAGATGCGTTGAAGACAGGATGTAGGAAGACGAAGAATGAAGATGAAGCATTGGAGGCCTGTGACATAAGCTACAGGCATCCAGTCGATTGAACAAAATTCCAATCGACCGGTACTTTTTTCAATCGATTGGATTATATCTTATTTTGGATCCTAAAGCACTTTTCTTTTTCAGTCGACTGGAAATCGCTTCCAGCCAGTTGATATATTTTTCCAATCAACCGGATCGGCTTTTCTGGAGAAATTAAACTACGAATTTTCTGGGGTAAATTTTCTTTTTAGGATGTTTTGGAGTTTCAACCGTAAATCTCTACATATCTTTGATCCTATAGGATTACTTTGGACTTCTATAAAAGGCTTATATAATGGTTATTGTAATGGGTGTGGAGATGGGCTATTGTATTTGGGTTTTAGGGATTGGGATTTCTTCTCGATTTTAACTCTTTTTCTTTGTAATCTTTTGGAGGAACTAATAAAGTTTATTTGAGGGAAATTATCTATGTATTGTTTTTCTTTACTTCTTATTTCTTCTAAAATCTAATTGTGTAAGAATCTTTAGGATAACCTTACAAGAATAACAATGTCTATAAAATTCACTCAAAACTATTTTTTATTATTATCGTTGATGAATTTGCCCAGAAATTTTTAAATAATACTCTTATTAAAACTCATTATGTATTCACTTTTAAAAATCATTTTGTAAATGTTACCGATAAATATTCTAATAAATTTATAAATAACCCGGCATCGTTTTTTTGTAATAATTTTATACTTAAACAAATTAGTTAGCAACTACTGTTTATTTCAAAATCGCAACCAATAATTATCACAAAATATTCACTTATCATCCAATCGACTAAACATAACGATACAACAACTATCTCAATCAAATAATATCACTCAAGTATTTTAATAACTTAATTCTTTTTAACAATAAGAGTGGTATTTTATGCAAGCAAAAGATTCATATTTATGTCTTGGAGGTTCGAACCAATGAACTTCATAACCTATGTAAAGCAACTTGCCACTTAAACCAGTGGTCCTAGACATAACTCAATATATCATCATCTAACAGTATAAAAACCCTATCAACATACAATCCTCTAAATGTTATAATTCAAATATGCAACATTGATTAACGGTTTATAATATAAACATCCAACAAATTATTTATAATTTACCTTAAACAATTTAAGATTAATATATACATTGAACAATAATATTTATAGTTATATATATACATATATATTAATATATATGTTTATGTTTATGTTTATGTTTATGTTAATTAGTTAACTTTTAATTATTTATTTATTTAATTACTCCAATTAAATAAAAATTAAATAATTTTTGAAAATATTAATTTATTTTAAAAAAATATTGAAAAACATTTTATAAATTTTATAAAATTTATTTTATATATTTTATATTTGATTTTTAAATTCAAAACATATTTTAAATTTTTAAACTGAATTTTAAAATTAGACCAAGGCCCACTTTAGGCTTACTACAATTGGACCAACCTTTTGGACTTACTCCACCATTGGGCTGGGCCAGTATCCAGAAAGGACATAATACTTAATTATCCAACCTCACGCCTAGACACTACTATTTTAGACATCCATCTGACAGACAAGCTTTATTATTTTGCCCTAAAGTTGCTAATTTAGACCGCATAGACCATTTGTGCTCTGATACCATTGATGGAACTGAGCCGGTTTGAAGTGAGTGTACTGTAGATTTCAAAATTTTCCTTATTTGGATCAAGTGGACCTATGAAGTCTAATGGATTGTACTAGATCCAATATAGTTAATTTGAATAAAATCCAATGTTATTTAATTTAATGATTTAATTAATTAATGATCTTTATTAATAAATATTTATATAGAATATAAGTATATAATTATACACACATGTGTGTATGTCAAGCAAGTGCAACATAACAGGGTGTACATGGTTAATGTACACATAAGTAAACAATGAGATTTATATTCACTATGTATACATTGGCTATTTATATATGTGTTGATTATCCCAAAATACTGTTTAATATATTTATGAAATATATAAACTCAAATGAAAATTTCGAAATAATTCGTATGTAATAAAATATAAAATATCTTACATAATTTTGACTAAGTCAATAAATTTTAAATTCAGATTCTATATTCAAAATATCTAATCAAGGCTTAGTAAATTTATTTAAAATTCAAAACTGGATCTCAAAATCATTAATTAAAATATCTTTACTTCAATTAAATATGCATAAAATAATGTTACTACCAAAAATATTATAACTTTTTTAGTTATAGTTTATTAATTTACCCTACCTAACAATAGTTTGTCATCCTAGGGTTATGTACACCTAATGCCTTCCCAATAATAGACTGTCTGTCTCAAATCGCAGTTTTCTTAGGGTCACCATGAACCTAATGGTTTTGCAGGCCAACCAATAACCTATCGGACTAACTCGGGCCAAAACATAATCAGATGTCCCCAAATCTCCAAATACGGTTAGGAGTAAAACAACTTAAGTAATCTGATGAGCATATATTAAGCTACGAATTCCGTTCTGTGCGTAAACATCCTTTTAGTCTCACTACTGACAAAGCCCTACACAAAGGAATCTTGGACCTTTACCAACCAGAGGCTAATGGCTGAAGCATAGAGTGCGACCCTACGCCAGTCCTACCTGAAATCTTATCTGGTTTTAAATTCATGAGTCATATCTTTGGATCAGTTTAGGGCATCCTAACACAATGATCTATCTGATCTTCAGGATGCAGTTATACTCGCTCTGTAATTTAGTCTGACCATACTTACTACTGGGACAACCTAACAGGTAATTATGCTCCCCAAAGTCCCAAGATGCGATGTTGGGTAATGAATTGTGAATATGACAATGATAAATTATGTAGATTTATCAGATCAATTGATAACAAGAACATATAACGTCCTTCAATAAAATATGTTCAATTAACAGTCACATACACAATAAAATTACTTAAAGTTAAGTAATATTTTCCATTGGCAAACTTCAAACAAAATTTGGCTAAAACATCATTTATTTCCTTGAAACCATTTAGTTTTAAAATTGACAAACCACTTAAAATCATTCTTTAAAACAAGGAAAACTTCGCACATTACTTAGTCAAATCTTGTGCCAAAGCACTAACCTAATGGCATAAACATGTTGTCATAAGTCTAAACTGATGGCATAAAATAGTGTGTCATAAGTCTAAACTGGTGGCATAAAACTAGTCGTAATAAGTCTAGACTGGTGGCGTAAAACTGGTCGTAATATGTATGGACAGGCGGCATAAAACTAGCCATCATAAGTCTAGACTGGCGGGATTAAACTGGTTGTCATTAGTCTAGACTGGCAGCATAAAACAAAGGGTGGCATCAATAATAGGTGGCATTAACATTAATGTCCTAGGTGGCATCAACATGAAAGTTTATAGGATCTTTATATAATGCAACTTATATACAAGTGTGAGCCTGTATATTACAAATTACACTAATCATAGAATAATAACTGAATATAAAGAAGGTAAATAATAAAAGCAATCATAGCAGATATTTTATATTGGTTCAGATCTCTCGACCTACGTCCAGTCCCGAAGCTCCGCTTTGGTATTACCGAATAACCCTCACTTCGCCCTGAAGAATAGGCTAATACAAAAGTGTTTCTCTGACAATCTTGTGTTCCAAATAACACGGATTTTGACTAATAGTACAATTCTTCCTATGATCTCTTTTGAGTATGTGAATGTGAATACTTTGAGTTGTAGAAAGTGGTTTAACCAAAATGATATTTTAGTTATGATAGATTGAGAATATATAAGCAAGAGATGCACAAATATATAAATAGAGAGTGATAAGAAATCAAGAGAATTGTTGAAATCTTGTTTCAATTAGCAATATTTAAAGTATATATGTGTTTAAGTAGATGCATATGAGGAGTTGTTACTATTTAAAAAAACTCTATTTGTTTTAATGACTGCAAACATTGAAGAAGGGATACTATTATTCAATATGAAATGAAGCATCTTTTCAGAATGGAGCAGTTGCTATATGACAAACGTCCGTGGGAAACCCCAGACGCCTGTGGCTTCAGGAATTAAATTCCAATAAATATTCATAGACATTTGCGGCTTTCCCATAGATGTCCGTGGATGGCCATATTTGACTATCATAGTTTTTTTATGCTAATGTTGAATATATGAATTTGTGTGTGCATATATATACTCAAGGAGACCTTACAATATTTTTCTAAGACTCTTAACACACTATTATAACCTTACTAATCATAGCATGGTCCATAAGTCTTTGTTTGTCTTCGAGTCATGATATCTTTTAGCATGATGATCTCTTTTAGTACATACCTGTAATCTTGATAAGATATAATATATGTGATTGTATAGTTGTTGTCATTGAAACCATAGAATGGATGTTCTAACATTCTCCCATTTTGGATGATGACAACTATACAATCGTTAGTTATAAAAATAACTTATGCTTAATTTTATCTCCTTCTTTGTATATGCATATATTTCTCCCACTTTGTCATTATCAAAACAAAACAAAAGAAATTATGCAGACATAAAATAGATATATGTTCATAGATATGTCAAACAAAGTTAGAACATAAAATAAAGTTTTAACAAGAGACATAAGTAATACAAAAAAATAGAAATAACATAGTTCATAAAAAACGAAAAAGATGAAATGAGTGAAGCTAGTTATACCGGCTTGAAGAATAGGAAAATCCACCATAATTTTCATAATACTCCCGGTATGCTGAAGGACCTTGCTAGTATGCTGCTGGCCAATTAGTTTGATCGTTATACTCCTCATTTTCTTGAATGGAAAGTCCTTGAAAATCCATATAAGGTTGATGTTGAAATTGGTGAGGGTCGGATAAGGACATATCATCACTATATTTGTCCTCCTCTTTAGGTTGTTCTTGCTTAATAGTCTTCCCTTTGTCTTGAGAGATTCCTTCATGAAAAGTATGAGCATGGTAAATTGGTGTTTGAGTTCGAGGAGGTGGTGCAGGTGACGGAGAAGATGATGATCGAGAGGATGATCTGCCGTGTACCTTTCTTATTACTTTTCCTAAGGTGGAGATGACATTTTATATAAAAAAAATCCGTCTTAGTCGTTTGTGCTGAAAAAATTCGTTCCAAGCCAGTCATTTTACCGTTTAAAGCCCACTGGTTGGCCGTGATTAACTTTTGATTTTTAAGTGTTAAATCATGGATCGATTCATTTTGCATTGGTTCAATACGAGCTTCTTGAATCTCTGAATTAGAATAATATTCGGTGGTATGACTAGAGAAGCCAGGTTGCCGTAAAGGACGAGGTAAATGAGTTTGTTAAGGAGCAGGAGGAGGTTGAGGACCCGGATACATTTGATGTTGCTGTTGCATGGTCCATTGTGCCAATGAGATGATTGGAGGTGGTCGTTAGGGAAGGTGCATTAAAGATAAAAAAATT
Organism: Allium fistulosum; assembly: GCA_030737815.1. NCBI lineage: Eukaryota > Viridiplantae > Streptophyta > Magnoliopsida > Asparagales > Amaryllidaceae > Allium > Allium fistulosum. The sequence goes on from CM060908.1 coordinate 52,775,035, forward strand.
ATTGCGCTCTCCTTGATAGGAATTTCTTCGAAATGAAAAATGTAAGAAGGAACCTCGAGACCATATAAGAGACACATAATGTATGGTGCATATATAATTGAGCATTGGTGATAAGATCAAAAGCTTTTTATTTTGTCATGAACAAACTTAGCCTAGAGCATAGAGGGTTCTGTGATCATTTTCATATATTTGTTCATGACTTTCTAAGCGGGGAATTATCGTATTGATTATCATACGATTTAACATCCGAGCCTTTGGACGTAAGTAAACTGATTTCCATTATGGCATTCTATCCTTCTAAATTTGATGTGTTATTTCATCACGTGGCGAATTCCTATGGTCGGGAATTTCTTCTAAATCGAGTTCGGACAAGGAACAATCAAGTATACGACCAATTGTGTGTACGCTAATTTCAAAATACGATTGTAAACAATTGTCCATAACCAACCGTCGTCATTCTCAGACGTCCAAATATCATTACTACATAAATTGGCGTAAAAAAAGTTTTCCAATTGATAATTTGTACCTCATTTTAGTCAAAATTGATTAAATCTCGACATTCGGAGGTGATGGGGAGTTCTTGAATTCCGTATTCGCCAAACTTGCACAATCTGTAGAATGGGTAAAAATGAAGCTTTTTTGTTTGAACTCTTCAAATCTCTTGTTAGCAATCATGGTATTTCAAATCCACTCTTGAATGTGGGCATCGGTGACTGAGGATGTTTGAGAAGATTGATCTTTCTTATATCTTTTGTTAACGGGAGTCTTTGCCTTGGGAGCCATTATTTGAGAAATTGGAGCTTTTGGGAACTAGGGTTTTAGTTTAGATTGGAAATAGTTTTGTAAATAGTTGAAAGGGGCAAAAACATGACTATATAGGGCTCCTGTAAATGGAATCCAAGAGCAGCGACATACGTCTATGGGTGTACCACAGACATCTGTGGTTTCAGGAAATTTTTTCCTGAAACCAGTGACAGACGTCTGTGGGTTTTCACAAACGTCTGTGGTTTCGGGAAATAATTTCCTGAAACCTATGACAGACGTCTGTGGTTTCAGAAAGTTATTTTCATGAAGCCAATGACAGACGTCCGTAGGATATCACAGACATCTATGCCTTCAAAAAATTATTTTCCTAAAACCATTTATAGACGTCTGTGATATTTTCACAGACATCTGTGGTCTGTGTTTTCATAATATATGTCTTTAAACACAAAAATATTAAACTTTTTATTAAAATTTCAAGAGAACTTCTACAGAAAACAATATATATATATATATATATTGCAATACTAGGAAAATATTTTAGAAGAAATGCTATCATAATTTTAGTTTTTGTTAAAGGGCCGTATTTTTAAATCTGTTGTACGTCCCATGAATTCGGTTCAACCTTTGAATCGTCGATTAATAGCTTTAGTGGAGACCAACTTGGGCGAGCTGGAGTGTCAATCCAGTCTTGGTTTGATGGTCCTTCCTTGCATAAATTTCTTGGAGTAATGTGATATGCTTTTACAGGAGTTTCTTGTAAATGAGAAGACTTTTGATGTATACAATTTTTAGTTGATGAATGACCATAAATTGCTAAAACGCATTTTTCGAGAAAGTTTAGATGAGATCCTTAACGTCGTTGCTCATAATACATTTCTTGTTGAACTCCCATCATTTCTGTAATGACCCAGAATTTTTGTCATTTGAAATCGTATATTTAATTAATTTTAAATATTAACAAGTAAATTTAATAAGCTGAGTAACTTAAATTTTGAATATAGTGATTTAATTGGATAATTAAATCGATAATTTAATATTTGAAATTGCGTAAATAATTGGAAATTGGGTTAAATGTGAATAAAAATGATGTATAAAGTTATATTAAATCATATTAGAGTTAGAAGGATGTTTGTAAACTTTTAAAATTGAATTAAAAGTTAAATTGTGAAAATTGAATATTTTAATATTTACTTGACGAGTAAAAATAGTCATTTTTCAAACAGTCTCGGATTTCGACGAAACTAGTTTCATCGGATCCGTAATGTGAAATTATTGCAAGGTTTCAAATTTCGTGTCAATCGGACTTACGATTTGTCCGGGGCGAGCCGAAATGCATCGAAATCATTTTAAATCGATTTAATTTAAATTTGATCGTTTATTTCCGTAACTCGCACATATGACCGAATTAGCCTCTGAAACACATTCCATTGTGTCCGGAACGTGGGTAAAACCTTAGAAATGCCAGTCGGCACGTTTGATTTCGAGTTCGAAAATTTTCGAAATGAATAGTGTCGTCGAATTTTCTATAAAAGGACGTTGTATTTTCATTTTTGCACTAAACCCTAGTTTCTTCTAGTAGCCGCCAGTGATGAATTTAATGGCCGAAATATTGTCGTCTTCTTCCCTCAAAATCTCTCGATCCATCAACCTATTCGAAAAACTTTCAACACGAAAGATGAAGAGCATCGTGAGATCTTCCAATCTATACGGAGAAGATCGAGTTTATGGGAGTAGTTTGGCTGCAAATCAAGCTTGAACGTCACCCGTTCGCGCGCGTTTATCAAGGAGGATGGACAACCGAGTTCGACGTGCTTTATGGTGAAGGTGGAGTGAGGCTCGAGCTTTCGAACGGCAGCATCTGATCGTCGTCAAAGTGAAGATGTGGTCGCGATAATTCAAACCCTAGATGGCGGCATTGGGTTTTGTTCGAACGTGAGTTTTTCACGTTGGGGAAGAAAGAAGCGCACGTGGCCCAGATTCCTCAAAGGAAAATCGAACGGTGATGATGAGCTAGGGTATAAAATATAAAAAGAAAATTGTAAATAATTATATTTAAATTCGTTCAAACTTTGAAAAATCATATCTTTTTGATACGAGGTCGGAATTTAACAAAACGACTTGCGTCGTCGTTTTGACGAGCACTACGCAATGGAGCAGGATTGGAGTCGATTGGAGCTAGTGATAATTTTGAGTAAAATTAAACGTGCGTTTAATTTTATTCGAAATAAAATACTACAACCGTTATTTAAAGCAAGGTGAGAACTTCTCACTCAATCGAATTGTTTCGATTTAAATTTTAAATAGTTAGATTTAAAATTGCTTGATTGTGTGAATTGAATGATGGTTGTTATCTATTGTGCTGAAATAGACCCTATACGCCGTATATTAAGCGAAGGTTATTATATTAAAAACATATACCGCGATATTCCACCGTGAAGTGGAATTGGTATTATATATGTATCTGGAGTTGATTTCCCACATTATATAGCGGATGAGACCCTATTGCACCGCATAATAGCGGATAGTATTTTATAAATCCCGTATACCGCGATATTCCACTTCGAAGTGGAATTGGTATTGTGCTAACATCTGTGGATGCAGGGAAACAGGTTGGAGGGATCCAACAGGATTCCTCAAACATTTGAATTTGTTTCATATGTTGTGTGTTGATGATTTATAATCACCGTGTGATTATATTTGTGGAAACTAGAATTGTTGAAGGCTATAATTTAGCCGAATATATTTTTGGTATCGTTGGATACCGAAAATAAATAAAATTAGATTTTCGAAATTCAAGTTGAAAGTTTATTGAAAATTTTATTTTTGAGAATTGGATAAATTTAAAAGGAGTTTTAAAAAGATAAAAGTCTTATTTTTGAACTATATTGAATTTAATTTCAAATTTGGGAAAAAAGGGCTTAATGAATGGATTTAGAAAATATTATTTATAAGTTGAAGAATTTATTTAAATTTAGATTTTTAAATAGATTTGAAGAGATAAAGGAATTTATTTTAAAAGGAAATAATTTTGGAAATTCATTGGAAATTTTTTGGGGATTGAAAATCAAATTGAAAATTGATTTGGAGTTGAAAAATGAATATTTGTGAAATTGATTTGAAAATCGTATAAAGAGCAAATATTTGGAAATGTATATTCACAATGGAAATTTATAAGGGAAAATTAATTGGTTATGGTAATTAATTAAAATAATTAATTAAGTATTAATTAAGGGTTAATTAATGATTAATTAAGGGAAAATTTATTAAATGTTTTGTATTTAATTGGTAATTAATTTACCATAACTAGAAAAATTGATTTATAGAAATTTATCTGACTTTAAATTAATCAGATAATTAAATTAATCCTACTTATGGATGTTTGGATTATATTGGATGTTGAATTGTTTGACATCTTTGATATGTGATGCTTTGTGATATATCTTGTTCTGTGTTGTGATCCGTAAATTGTTTATCTGTGATATATGTATCTGTGATCTGTGAATCAAAGATAAGCGTTATAGTTTTTACCGCTTATCAAATATACTGTTATATTTGATCTGTGATGGTTGAATGTTGTTGCACTATTGGGTTAAACCCTTGTACTACACAAAACACACATAAATGTGGATTTCACGTGGAAATCAGTTAAGTCATAGATTTTTATCAATTTTGAAAAATTGAATTTTTGAATCCAAAATTAGTTTTGGAATTGGAATTGAAAGTTTTTGAAAATGAGTTTCAAAAATAAAAGTTATTTTAAATAACGTAATAAAAATTGGAATTTAAATCATTTGATTTAAATTTGAATTCAATATTTTGAAATTGAATTCAATAATTTTGGAATTTTGGTTTAAAAGATTTTTCAAGTGTAAAAGGTGTTTATATGGGTATTCAACCATTTGAAATATGATTTTGGAAATTTAAATTTTTATTCAAGTTTTATACTTGGATGGCTTTAACCTGTGTAATTGTAACCAGTTTTTCCCAAAACGAAAACTATCTGTTTTCAAATAATAATAGCTTTCATAAAGTGAAAAGATTTCCAATTTGTATCGAAACATTTCAAGTTGAAATGAAATTGTGAATAGTTTGGAAAAAACTATGAATTAACCTTTGTGAAGATGATTAAGCTTTATTTTTAAATCAAAGAAGATTTTAAAAGGTGTATCTTTTATATTATAAAAGACTTGAATTGTGAATAGTTTTGAAAGCTATAAGTTAAATCTTGATTTAAAGATTTAATGGGTTGATCCAATTGAAATGGAAATTGATTTGGAAATCTGTGAATGAATCTTTGTGAAACTGGGTAAACTTTGAGAAGTAAATCTTTTTGTTTAAAGATTTGAAATGGTAATTTGTTTAAACCATTTAAAGGAAAGGATTTGGGTAATAAGTTGTGACTTAATTGAAATCCCTATATCCATATGTTTTAAATATTGTGCTCACTATTCGGTTTAGCCGGGAAAGGACCTTTGTGTCATATAACCCATTCCGAATAAGTGATATAACGATATGGATAATATTTGAAGACGGGTGGTGAAGACCGGGTATTTGTGAAAACGATAGGATGACCTATCGATTGTCTCTGCACCATTAGCTACGGTATAGAGATTTCCTTTGTGATGGGAAGTTCGATCGGGATTGTGAATACTCGGATTGCAAGGGCTTCTTTGGAAGTGCCTTCGGTTCTGTTCGAACCCGGAACAGACTTGTATGGTTACATGTCTGACATTACATTTTGAGATATAAAGCTGATTTATTTCAAATACATTTCTGTTTAGTGGCGGAGAATTTATTCTCTTAGCTTAACACCCTTCTCTGAGACGTGCGAGCTCAGAGGTTATGTAGTTGAAATTTATCAGTGATATACTCCCAATTTGGTAGTGTGGCATGCTGAGTGTTGCTGTGTGATGATTATTTATTGATCATTTGTTGATCAAAGCGTGGCTTTGTGAAAAAACATAGCTTTGTGGATGAGACCTCTTCGGACCTCACAACTTGGAAATGGTCGAAACAGGAATATGCGGCAAGGTTATGAGGGTTGCTCCCTTTAGGGTATGTCATTTCCTTCTGGAAAAGGGTGGTATCAGGTATGGAGCCCTGGTATTTAACCTATGTGGTTACTCCAATCTCATTTACTGTGTGATTGTTGTTTTGTTGAGGCGCCTCGGATAAAGGTCCCAAAGGACCGGGGAATGGCATAGTCGTGTAGTAGTTACCTAGTGTAAGAGGTAACCCGGCCTTGTGTTGGCAGAGAGCTAGTTAGTTCTTGGGACGTCCCACCAGAGGCATACCCATTGGCAGTAGGAAGTTCCTTAGCCTGACCATTTGTTGGAAATCCAAAGAAACAATACGAGCCTTGTACGGTTTTAGTTGTATAACCTGCTATTGAACATAGTAGCTATAGTAGGCATACAATAATGGTTGTATGCTGGCTAAGATTAATATTATACTTTCGAAATGTTTTCTACACTATGCACTAGTAATAATATCAAAAATGATTTGTTTTGCGTAGTAAGCATGTTTGACTATCATAAGGAGAAATCTCCTCCAATTCTGCGTTTGCATTGTGTGTGTGGCGGGAGGCCTTATGGTAGTTTCATTTTCCAAAAAGCATTACGGATATTTTCCACTTCCTTTGTTGTTGTTGTTTTAAAGATAAATAACTGTTTTAGTTCTCACACTAGTCCCATGACTGACCTGGAGTTTATTGTTTCCTTCCTAAACTCTGGGTGCCCACCAATTTCCACACGGGCAGTCTAGAGTCAGGTTATCAGGTCATTCTGGAATTCAGGAGTTGCTGTGGAGATCAGGAGCAAGCTGGATGGCGAGACGTAGCATTTGTATATGATATTATTTATTCCGCTGTGTATTCTGTATGAGGACAAGTTTGTATAACTGTCCATTGATGTATTGTGTGTATATTAACTCTGATGATGTAATGTATAAACTGATATAGTTCTTTGATTTAAAGATTATTCATTTATCTATTATATGTTGTTCCGTTGCGATATGTGAGATTCTGATATTGTTTCTGTTGTTTCTTCTTTCTTTCTTTATGTCTTCTTCTACCTCTTCTTTTTAAACCATAACAATTCGGTTTTCCGGCATTCGATTGCTCGGCAGTTGATACAATGGACGTATTAATGTCGATTTTAGAGCGCCGAAAGATCGTAATCATTACATGTGGTATCAGAGCATATGGTTAAGCGATAACCTTGGCTCTGTTGGGTGTTACTCATTAAAGATAGAGTCAGTAGTACTCTAGAATGAGTTGAGTGTAATAGATACGAGCGCGTATTTGTTAGTGAATATGAAATTGTTTTGTATTGTGTTGACTTATCGGTTGATTGTTTATAAATTCTGGTCAGTGTAGTCTAGCTAACTGTAATCGATAAGGGTTTCTAAACTCTTAAACGAGATAAACCGACATAGTATGGTTTTAAATTGGGTAAATGAAATAATTTTACCTCGATTATATTTTGTATATAAAGGAAATAATTTTTCAGAATTATTAAAGTGTATATAAAATTGAATTGTTTGGTTGTTGAAAATAAGAATATATATATATGTCAATAAAAGTTGTTTGAATAATCTAAATAAAAGCAACAATTGTATAAGTATGGAATTATAATTAATATGATTTGCAATTGTGAAATAATTTTGTATAAGAAAAGTAAAATAGTGAAATTATATGAGAAAAAGATTTATAAATGTGATTTATAAATAAAAGGAATTTTTTAAAAGAATATTAAGCACTGAATTCACTACTGTTGCTGGGAAATAATAAGGGTGATGACTGCAGCATCATCAGTATCATTTTCGAGTTTCTGTGTGATGGATTTGTTACCATAATAAATTGAAAATTTAAGTTTTGTTGTGATAAACAAAATTGAAATTAAAATTCAAGTGGTAATTAATGAGTATAAGTAAAATGAGTTTTGAACTTATTATATGAGATAATAAATTTAGCTTTGGTAAAAGTTAAATAGAATTTACTTTAGAATTGGAATCTGAATTTGATTTATAAGTGGAAATTTAAGTTAAGTTAAACAAATGAAATTTGAAATGGAATATAACTTAGGTAACGTTGAATGAATTTGATTTTGATATCGAAGTGAAATAACAAAGTGAATTAAATGGATATGAACTTGAGTTATGTAATGAGATTCAACTTTATTTGTAAAATGAATTAGCAATTGAATTAACAAATGAATTGAATGTTAGTCAATCTAATGTAAATGAATTAATATGGAATAATGGATGTAAGTGTTAATTCATTAAAGCTAATGTAATTGGGAATTGAATAATTGAATGAAAATCAATAGAATATTAAACCAATTAGAAAATTAAAAAAGTGTTAAACCAAATTGAAGGTAAACAATTTGAATAAATTTGGTTGTGTTAAATATACATTGGTTGTTATATGATTGTTGGTTGATTGTATATAGTATAATTCACTAAGTATTAATGAAATTGAATTAGTGAAATTGAAAGCTATGTAATTGGGTTTAAATTGAAAGTGAACCAACTTGAATTTAAATTAGTGAATGTAAACTAATTGAAAATGAATAATTGAATGTCATTATATATGAATTGGTTGTAAACAATTACAAGTGATGTCGAAATTATATAAGTTGCTTATAAACTTTGTTTAGTATGCATTTCTTTTAATATGCATGTGTTGTAGTTGTTTAAAAGAGTAAATTGTTAATAACCTCATATATATGCCACTTACGTGTTTAAATTGAGTAAGTACAGGTGTCGTGGCTGCCGTTCGGCTAGTTTGGTTGCGCTAATAAGCTAATAAATAACTGCTTTGCTTAAAAATGCTAAAAAGGTACACCTACGCAATAAAAATAGAAAATATGAACTGTTTTTCTGCTTTTCCGACCGTGTGGGTCGATGTATATATATTTATGTCTATTGCGATTCTACTACGATTGAACCGCGCAAAGGAGGCTATGGTGAATTTTTCTGAAAATTGAAGGCGTTAGAAAATTTTCAGGAAATTTTGGAAAATTTGTGAAAACTAAATTTTGGATTTGGAGTTAAAAGTTAAACGATATAGTTTGTTTTGAAAAGTATAACTAAGTATAGATTTGAAAAACTTAGTAAAGTTTTTGAAAGAGTTTAACTATTGGATTTTGGGGAAGTTGTACACTTAAGTGATTTTGAAATCTAATTTGAATGAATTGTTTGAAAAGTTAATGATTTTGGGGCATTTTTCTTACTTTGCAATTTCGAGGACGAAATTCTTTTAAGGTGGGAAGATTGTAACGACCCAGAATATCTGTCATTTGAAATTCGTATATTTAATTAATTTTAAATATTAACAAGTAAATTTAATAAGCTGAGTAACTTAAATTTTGAATATAGTGATTTAATTGGATAATTAAATCGATAATTTAATATTTGAAATTGCGTAAATAATTGGAAATTGGGTTTAATGTGAATAAAAATGATGTATAAAGTTATATTAAATCATATTGGAGTTAGAAGGATGTTTGTAAACTTTTAAAATTGAATTAAAAGTTAAATTGTGAAAATTGAATATTTTAATATCTAATTGACGAGTAAAAATAGTCATTTTTCAAACAGTCTCGGATTTCGACGAAACTAGTTTCATCAGATCCGTAATGTGAAATTATTGTAAGGTTTCAAATTTCGTGTCAATCGGACTTACGGTTTGTCCGGGGCGAGCCAAAATGCATCGAAATCGTTTTAAATCGATTTAATTTAAATTTGATCGTTTATTTCCGTAACTCGCACATATGACCGAATTAGCCTCCAAAACACGTTCCATTGTGTCCGGAACACGGGTAAAACCTTAGGAACGCCAGTTGGCACGTTTGATTTCGAGTTTGAAAATTTTCGAGATGAATAGTGTCGTCGAATTTTCTATAAAAGGATGTTGTATTTTCATTTTTGCACTAAACCTTAGTTTCTTCCAGTAGCCGCCAATGATGAATTCAATGGCCGAAATATTTTCGTCTTCTTCCCTCAAAATCTCTCAATCCATCAACCTATTCGAAAAACTTCCAACACGAAAGATGAAGAGCATTGTGAGATCTTCCAATCTATACGGAGATGATCGAGTTTATGGGAGTAGATTGGCAGCAAATCAAGCTTGAACGTCGCCCGTTCGCGCGCGTTTATCGAGGAGGATGGACAACCGAGTTCGACGTGCTTTATGGTGAAGGTGGAATGAGGCTCGAGCTTTCGAATGGCAGCATCTGATCGTCGTCAAAGTGAAGATGTGGTTGCGATAATTCAAACCCTAGATGTCGGCATTGGGTTTTGTTCGAACGTGAGTTCTTCACGTTGGGGAAGAAAGAAGCGCACACGGCCCAGATTCCTCAAAGGGAAATTGAACGGTGATGATGAGCTAGGGTATAAAATATAAAAAGAAAATTGTAAATAATTATATTTAAATTCCTTCAAACTTTGAAAAATCATATCTTTTTTATACGAGGTCGAAATTTAACGAAACGACTTGCGTCGGGTTCGTTTTGACGAGCACTACGCAATGGAGCTAGATTGGAGTCGATTGGAGCTAGTGATAATATTGAGTAAAATTAAACGTGCATTTAATTTTATTCGAAATCAAAAACTACAACCGTTATTGAAAGCAAGGTGAGAACTTCTCACTCAATCGAATTGTTTCGATTTAAATTTTAAATAGTTAGATTTAAAATTGCTTGATTGTGTGAATTGAATGATGGTTGTTATCTATTGTGCTGAAATAGACCCTATACGCCGTATATTAAGCGGAGGTTATTATATTAAAAACATATACCGCGATATTCCACCGTGAAGTGGAATTGGTATTATATATGTATCTGGAGTTGATTTCCCGCATTATATAGCGGATGAGACCCTATTGCGCCGCATAATAGTGGATAGTAATTTATAAATCCCATATACCGTGATATTCCTCTTCGAAGTGAAATTGGTATTGTGCTAACATCTGTGGATGCAGGGAAACAGGTTGGAGGGATCCAACAGGATTCCTCAAACATTTGAATTTGTTTCATATGTTGTGTGTTGATGATTTATAATCTCCGTGTGATTATATTTGTGGAAATTGGAATTGTTGAAGGCTATAATTTAGCCGAATATATTTTTGGTATCGTTGGATACCGGAAATAAATAAAACTGGATTTTCGAAATTCAAGTTGAAAGTTTATTGAAAAATTTATTTTTGAGAATTGGATAAATTTAAAAGGAGTTTTAAAAAGATAAAAGTCTTATTTTTGAACTATATTGAATTTAATTTCAAATTTGGGAAAAAAGGGCTTAATGAATGGATTTTGAAAATATTATTTATAAGTTGAAGAATTTATTTAAATTTGGATTTTTAAATAGATTTGAAGAGATAAAGAAATTTATTTTAAAAGGAAATAATTTTGGAAATTCATTGGAAATTTATTTGGGATTGAAAATCAAATTGAAAATTGATTTGGAGTTGAGAAATGAATATTTGTGAAATTGATTTGAAAATCGTATAAAGAGAAAATATTTGGAAATGTATATTCACAATGGAAATTTATAAGGGAAAATTAATTGGTTATGGTAATTAATTAAGTATTAATTATTAATTAAGGGTTAATTAATGATTAATTAAGGGAAAATTTATTAAATGTTTTGTATTTAATTAGTAATTAATTTACCATAACTAGAAAATTTGATTTATAGAAATTTATCTGACTTTAAATTAATCAGATAATTAAATTAATCCTACTTATGGATGTTTGGATTATATTGGATGTTGAATTGTTTGACATATTTGATATGTGATGCTTTGTGATATATCTTGTTCTGTGTTGTGATCCGTAAATTGTTTATCTGTGATATATGTATCTGTGATCCGTGAATCAAAGATAAGCGTTATAGTTTTTACCGCTTATCAAATATATTGTTATATTTGATCTGTGATGGTTGAATGTTGTTGCACTATTGTGTTAAACCCTTGGACTACACAATACACACATAAATGTGGATTTCACGTGGAAATCGGTTAAGTCACAGATTTTTATCAATTTTGAAAAATTGAATTTTTGAATCCAAAATTAGTTTTGGAATTGGAATTGAAAGTTTTTGAAAATGAGTTTCAAAAATAAAAGTTATTTTAAATAACTTAGTAAAAATTGGAATTTAAATCATTTGATTTAAATTTGAATTCAATATTTTGAAATTGAATTCAATAATTTGGGAATTTTGGTTTAAAAGATTTTTCAAGTGTAAAAGGTGTTTATATGGGTTTTCAACCATTTGAAATATGGTTTTGGAAATTTAAATTTATATTCAAGTTTTATACTTGGATGGCTTTAACCTGTGTAATTGTAACTAGTTTTTCCCAAAACGAAAACTATCTATTTTCAAATAAGAATAGCTTTCATAAAGTGAAAAGATTTCCAATTTGTATCGAAACATTTCAAGTTGAATGAAATTGTGAATAGTTTGGAAAAAACTATGAATTAACCTTTGTGAAGATGATTAAGCTTTATTTTGAAATCAAAGAAGATTTTAAAAGGTGTATCTTTTATATTATAAAAGACTTGAATTGTGAATAGTTTTGAAAGATATAAGTTAAATCTTGATTTAAAGATTTAATGGGTTAATCCAATTGAAATGGAAATTGATTTGGAAATCTGTGAATGAATCTTTTTGAAACTGGGTAAACTTTGCGAAGTAAATCTTTTTGTTTAAAGATTTGAAATGGTAATTTGTTTAAACCATTTAAAGGAAAGGATTTGGGTAATAAGTTGTGACTTAATTGAAATCCCTATATCCATATTTTTTAAATATTGTGCTCACTATTCGGTTTAGTTGGGAAAGGATCTTTGTGTCATATAACCCATTCTGAATGAGTGATATGACGATATTGATAACATTTGAAGACCGGTGGTGAAGACCGGGTATTTGTGAAAACGATAGGATGACCTATCGATTATCTCTGCACCGTTAGCTACGGTATAGAGATTTCCTTTGTGATGGGAAGTTCGATCGGGATTGTGAGTACCCGGATTGCAAGGGCTTCTTTGGAAGTGCCTTCGGTTCGGTTCGAACCCGGAACAGACTTGTATGGTTACATGTCTGACATTACATTTTGAGATATAAAGCTGATTTCTTTCAAATACATTTCTGTTTGGTGGCGGAGAATTTATTCTCTTAGCTTAACACCCTTCTCTGAGACGTACGAGCTCAGAGGTTATGTAGTTGAAATTTATCAGTGATATACTCCCAATTTGGTAGTGTGGAATGCTAAGTGTTGTTGTGTGATGATTATTTATTGATCATATATTGATCAAAGCGTGGCTTTGTGAAAAAGCATAGCTTTGTGGACGAGACCTCTTTGGACCTCACAGCCCGGAAATGGTCGAAACAGGAATATGCGGCAAGGTTATGAGGGTCGCTCCCTTTAGGGTATGTCATTTCCTTCTGGAAAAGGGTGGTATCAGGTATGGATCTCTGGTATTTAACCTATGTGGTTACTCCAATCTCATTTACTGTGTGATTGTTGTTTTGTTGAGGCGCCTCGAATAAAGGTCCCAAAGGACCGGGGAATGGCATAGTCGTGTAGTAGTTACCTAGTGTAAGAGGTAACCCGGCCTTGTGTTGGCAGAGAGCTAGTTATTTCTCGGGACGTCCCACCAGAGGCGTACCCATTGGCAGTAGGAAGTTCCTTAGCCTGACCATTTGTTGGAAATCCAAAGAAACAATACGAGCCTTATACGGTTTTAGTTGTATAACCTGCTATGGAATGTGACGGTAACCTGTTATTGAACATAGTAGCTATAGTAGGCATACAATAATGGTTGTATGCTGGCTAAGATTAATATTATACTTTTGAAATGTTTTCTACACTATGCACTAGTAATAATATAAAAAATGATTTGTTTTGCGTAGTAAGCATGTTTGACTATCATAAGGAGAAATCTCCTCCAATTCTGCGTTTGCATTGTGTATGTGGCGGAAGGCCTTATGGTAGTTTCATTTTCCAAAACGCATTGTGGATATTTTCTACTTCCTTTGTTGTTGTTGTTTTAAAGATAAATAACTGTTTTAGTTCTCACACCAGTCCCATGACTGACCTGGAGTTTATTGTTTCCTTCCTAAACTCTGGGTGCCCACCAATTTCCACACGGGCAGTCTAGAGTCATGTTATCAGGTCATTCTGGAATTCGGGAGTTGTTGTGGAGATCAGGAGCAAGCTGGATGGCGAGACGTAGCATTTGTATATGATATTATTTATTCCGCTGTGTATTCTGTATGAGGACAAGTTTGTATAACTGTCCATTGATGTATTGTGTGTATATTAATTCTGATGATGTAATGTATAAACTGATATAGTTCTTTGATTTAAAGATTATTCATTTATCTATTATATGTTGTTCCGCTGCAATATGTGAGATTCTGATATTGTTTATGTTGTTTCTTCTTTCTTTCTTTATGTCTTCTTCTACCTCTTCTTTTTAAACCATAACAATTCGGTTTTCCGGCATTCGATTGCTCGGCAGTTGATATAGTGGACGTATTAATGTTGATTTTCGAGCGTTGAAAGATCGTAATCGTTACAATTTCTTATTGATAGTGATGTATTTCATCAACTTTGTTGTTAAGAGATGTCGGTTGTAGATCAATTTCCCGTTTGGCTTTCGTTTCCGTAGGAGGAATACCAGTGTGATACGTAGGTGATGCAATTATGTTTAGAGAGGCTGATCGATTTGATGGAGGTATGGATTTAGTTAGTGATGCGTAGGTGCTATTCGATGAAGGTGAGCTATAGTCGATAGTCGAATAATTAGAGTCATGATCGGAAGACATTTTGAGTAGAAATGGTTTGCAAACGAATATGTATTTTGTTTGCAAAACATTTTGGTTTATATATAAAAGTTGTTTTATTATATATAGATTTTTATTTGTTAGAATAAAATTTTTAACCATATAATATTAACAGAAGTTAGTTAGTTTTTATGAGGATAAAATTATTTTTGATTAATTTTACAAAATTTATTCTGTGTAAGTTATATGAGTAAAATAAATTTTTATCTTAGTTCTCCAATTCATTATAAGAAAATATTCCTAGTTCTCGTCTAAATTTATAAAAGTTAGTTCGCTCAGTGGTTTGGTAAAAATATCCACAATTTGATTTTCGGTATTTACAATTTGAAGTGATATAATTCCCTTTCAACATTATCTCTTAAGAAATGGTGACGAATATCAACGTGTTTTGTTCGAGAATGATTAATAGGATTTTTTGTTTAATATATAGGAGAATTTTTTATGATTTTACTAAAATCTTGAAGAGTTTGTTGCATGTATATTACTTGTGCACAGGCTAAGCCTGCTGATATATACTCGACTTCACATGTTGAGAGAGATACATAATTTTTCTTTTTACTAAACCATGAAACCAGATATTGACCAATGAAATGACATGTGCCACTCGTACTTTTTTATCTATCTTGCAACCACCAAAATCTGCATCACTTTATGATACAAGTTCGAAAGAGCTGCCTTTAGGATAGAAAAGTTTGTATTCTTTGGTGTGGGTCAAATATCATAGAATTATTTTAACTGCTCGATGATGTGACTACTTAGGTTGTGCTTGAAATCTTGCACATAAACATACGCTCATTATAATATCTGGTCTACTGGCCGTTAAATATAATAGAGATCTAATCATACTTTGGTATACTTTTGATCGAAATCTTTTTCATTTTCATCTTTATCTAAGTGTTAGAATAGTACTCATCGGAGCCAGTTTACTTGAGATATTTTCCATTCTATAGCCTTTTAATTAATCTCAATAGTATTTTTCTTGGTTTATAAAATTCCATTTTTTAGTTGTCTTATTTGTGAACCCAAAAAATAGTTTAATTCGCCCATATGTGACATTTCAAATTCATTTTTCATAATAACAGAAAATTCATTGCATAGTTTTTCATTAGTTGATCCAAAAATAATGTCATCAACATATATTTGTACAACTAATATGTCATTGTTTTCTCATTTTATAAATAAAGTAGAGTCTATTTTACCAATTTGAAAACCGGAATTTTGTAAATGAGTTTTTAATCTTTCGTACCAAGCACGAGGTGCTTGTTTTAATCCATATAGAGCCTTTTTAAGTTTATATATATGATCGAGATATTTCTCATGAACAAATAGCGAAGGTTGTTCAACATAAACTTTTTCTTTTATAAAGCTGTTTAGAAAAACACTTTTTACATCCATTTGAAGAAGTTTAAAATTGTGATGACATGCGAAAGCAAGTAATGTTCGTATTGCTTCGAGAATGCTATGGAGCAAATGTTTCTTCATAATCAATTCCTTCTTCTTGATTATATCCTTGAGCTATTAATCTTGCTTTATTTCGAATAATGTTTCCATTTTCGTCCGCTTTATTTTTAAAATTCCATTTTGTTCCAATTACAGATTGATCGTTTAGTCTCGGTACAAGTTCCATACGTCATTTCTTTCAAATTGATTAAGTTCTCCTGCATTGCAATAATCCAAAAATCATCATTTGATGCTTCTTTATAATTTTTAGGTTCAAAATTTGATATAAATTCTACTTGACTCATTTGATTTAACTATTGTTGATACTTTTGTATTTAAATCACCGATAATATTATTAATTGGATGGTCTTTTAATATCCTAGGTGGTGAAGTTATTACATTATCATTATTGTTATTGATATTATTATCATTATTTTCATGTATAGGTATATAGCTTTATTTATAATTTCTTCATCATCATCATTTTTATTTTTAAAGTTTTCATCAAAGGAAACATGAAGAATTTCTTCTATAACGTTTGTTTGTTTATTAAAAATTCTATATGCTTTACTTTGATCCGAATAACTAACAAAAATTTCTTCACAGCTGTAGAATCGAATTTTCCAAGATAGTTACGATACTTTAGGTTTCTTTTTGAAAAATGTTTCATAACATGTGTTTTTAGTCATTGGTCTAAGTGTTACACGATTCAATACATAACATGCGGTAGCAACAGCTTCAACTCAAAAACTTTTTGGTAGGTTACTACTATTTAGTAAGATTCGTGTGTATACTTGCAAAGTTCAAATTTTCCTTTCTACAACATCATTTTGTTATGGTGTATGTGGAAATGAAAAATTCTGACTAATTCCTTTTTTGTTGCAAAAATTTGTAAATAGTTCATTTTCAAATTCACATCCATGATCGCTTCATATATTTTTAATGTTTAAGTTCATTAAATTTGTAATTCTTATAGCAAAATTTTTAAACATTTCAAAAGTGTCACTTTTATGTTTTAAAAATAATGTCCATGTATATCTTGAAAAATCATCAAAAATCACATAAACATATTTGTTATGATTTATTGAGCGTACTTGAGTAGGTCCGAATAAATCTAGATTGCTTTGTGGAGATATATTTTTTAGATTTAAAAGAATTTTTCTTTAATTTACCAAATTGACAAGTGTCACACAGGTTTTTAACCTTGTAATTAATTTTAGGTAATCCTCTAACTAATTCATTTTTAGCTAGTTTGTTGATATTCTTAAAACTTATGTGACAAAAACGTTTATGCCATAACCATGGATCATCGTGATTTGTGGCTAAGCATAAATTTGTGAAGTTTTTGACATTCATGTTTAAAATATAGTGAAAATTAGGGTCACATCCCTAAAACCAAACGTAATTCACAAAAACTCCTTCCGTTCGAAACTTTATAAATCCGGTCCTTATTTTTGTTTCGGCTTAATTCTTTTCCATAAATACCCTCGTTTATACCGTGCTCCATTTTTTTTATCTGTGATTATTTGGTTTATATTGAACGATAAAATTATCTTTGCTTAATGATTTATCTGTTTGCAATAAAAGATTTTTACTGAAATACCGTGTAAGTTCGTTTTCTGCAACTATTTGCAATAGTTGCAGAAATGTCTGTAACTATATGCAATAGTTGCAGAAATGTCTGCAACTATATGCAATAGTTGCAGACATTTCTGCAACTATACCAAATAGTTGGAGAAATGTCTGCAACTATTTGGTATAGTTGCAGAAATGTCTGCAACTATATGCAATAGTTGCAGACATTTCTGCAACTATTTGCAATAGTTGCATCTGCAACTATTTGCATTTCTGCAACTATATCATATAGTTGCAGAAATGTCTGCAACTATATGCAAATAGTTGCAGAAATGTCTGCAACTATTTGCAATAGTTGCATCTGCACCTATTTGCATTTCTGCAACTATATGCAATAGTTGCATTTCTGCAACTATATGCAATAGTTGCAGAAATGTCTGCAACTATATGAAATAGTTGTAGACATTTCAGCAACTATACCATATAGTTGCAGAAATATCTGCAACTATATGTAATAGTTGCAGACATTTCTGCAACTATATCATATAGTTGCAGAAATATCTGCAATTTTTATATATTTGAAAAAAAATCGAAAATGTTCAATATTTTATGAATTGTCTGCAAATATTTGAAATAATTGCAGATTTAATACAAATTTAAATTTTTGGTATCAACAATGGATCTCATTTTAAAGATCATAAAATTTACGATTTTTTGGTGAAAACGTTATGTTGATCCGGTTTTTGTAAATAAAGTTATACACGTTTGAAAAGTTAAAAACATAAAGGGTATTTCGGTCTTTCTGCGTGCGTGAATTTGAAAACAGGGAGCGGAAACGTAAATGTTGGTTGGGAAGGATGTTTTCTCTATTTTAAAACTTGTTAGGGATGTGAGCCAAACTTACCCTAAAATATATATGTTTTGATTTCTTAATCCTTCAAAAATTAAATTTTTATTTTGGTTAAAGATATTGCATTTTTTTTCTTGAAATCAATTTGAAAACCTTTATCACATAATTGGCTTATGCTTAATAAGTTATGTTTTAAATTTTCTAATAATAGGAGAATTAGAAATACCAATATTTATAACTTCTCCGATACCGATGACAAATCCTTTTGAATTATCTCTTAATGTCACAGTGCCACCATCAATATATGTTATATTAGATAACATATGAGCATTTTCAGTCATGTGCTTGGAGCAACCACTATCAAGTATCCATTTCTCTTTACTTTTTATTTTAATTTTGGGTACCTGCAAAATAAGAAAATTTTAATTGGTACCCACATTCTTTGTTTAGGGTCCTACATGTTAGTGGAAGAAGGTAGCCATATTCATGAGGATTTGGTTCCTTTAGAAATGTAATTATTGTTATGTACGACTTTCTTTAAATATTCATCAATATACTTTTGTCTAATAAGTTTATTATTTGTTTTAGGAATCCATATTTTGATCATATTAGTGTATGAATTTTTAATCTTAGCTTCTAACTTTGGCTTTTTGAATTTTGTGTATAATGTACTATAATTCTTTGATCTTTGTTTGCTTTTAAAACCCAGTCCATTTCGGTTTCCAGATGGTTTAGATATTTTAATCAAATTTTCTTTGTTTTCCTTTGTTGAATTTTGTCACATTATTTGTTATTTTATCTAACTTATTTTTAAGATCATAAATTTCAATATTGCTAGAATCCAAATTTGCTTGTAATTCTAGTTTTTCTTTTCATGTTAATTTTTCTAACTTATAATTTTTTAAATCATGTAATAAGATGTCATTTTGAGATAATAAAGTTGCACATTTTTTGAATAATTTCTAATTCTTCTTCGAAGATAACTTTTTCATCTTTTAATAATCCAAATTCTAATTCTGCTCTATTTAACTTTCCTACATATTCCTTATTTAACTTTTCTGATTCTCTATATTTATCATCTAATTCAACGCTAATTTCCATTATTTCATCATAATTAAGTTCAGGATGCACCTCATAAGTGTTAGTCATAAATCACATATTTGTTTATTATGAGTTGCTTTTAATATCACTGTCAGATGAAGAAGATGAATCTGAATCGTCCAATGTTACTTGGAAAGCTCTTTTTTCTTTTTCTTGAATTTCTCAAATTTGCTTTTCGTTTTATCATTATTGAGTTGTGGACAATCCTTCATCATGTGGCTAAATTTTCATACACATCATTTAATCGATGTTTGATTTAAGGAGTTTGGTTTGCCACCATTTTGAAACCTGATTATCTTTCTGGAATTTTTGAATTTGTTGTAGTTCTTGGCAATAAAAACAATCTCATCTTCTTCGAAGTTTGAATCTTCGTTACTTGCTTGGAATGCTATGTTTTTCTTTTCATGATTTTGATCCTTTCTAGCCTGCAAGTTAGCTTCATACGACATCAGATTTTCTATTAGCTCTTCAACTTTGAATTGAGAAAGATCATTAGCTTCATCGATGGCTAAAATTTTTCTTTTCCATTCATTTGTCAAAGAGCTTAAAATTTGTTTGACTAAATCAAAATCTATGAATTTGACTCCAAGTGCCATGAGATCGTGTAGAATAGTTTGAAATGTAGCATACATATCAATAATTGATTCATTTGCTTTCATCTTGAAAGATGAAAATTTGTTCTGTGAAATCGAGATCTTAGTTTGCTTGACTTTAGTTGTTCCTTCATGTGTGACTTGTAAAGTGCACCATATATCATATGCAGTGGTGCAAAGCATGACACGTGAAAATTCATTTTTATCAAGTGAGCAAAACAATACATTCATAGTTTTGGCATTGTTAGATGCCATTGCTTTTTGTGCATCAGTCCAAGTGCTAATGTCAGTGTCAGGTGCTTCATATTTGTTTTGAGTTGCTAGCCATATTTCTAACCTATTTGCTTCCATAAAAGTTCTCATACGAGTTGACCAATAAGCATAGTTAGAACCAATAAATAGTGGAGGACGAGCAGTTGATTGACCTTCTTGAAAAGTACTTACCATATTAATGATTTTTCAACTACGTGTTACTGTATATTGAAATGACAGTGCTTTAATACCAAATGAAAGTCTATAGGATCTTTACATAATGCAACTTATATATAAGTGTGAGAGTGTATATTACAAATTACACTAAGCAAAGAATAATAACTGAATATAATAAGGTAAATAATAAAAGCGTTCACACTAGATATTTTATACTGGTTCTGACCTTCCATCTTACGTCCAGTCCTAAAGCTCCCCTTCGGTATTACCAAATAACCCTCACTTCGCCCGGAGGAATAGGCTAATATAAAAGTATTTATCCGATAATCTTGTGTTCCAAAATAACATGTATTTTGACTAATAGTACAATTCTTCCTATGATCTCCTTTGAGTATGTGAATGCGAATACTTTGATTTGTAGGAAATGGTTTAACCAAAATGATATTTTGGTTATGATAGATTGAGAACATATAAGCAAGGGATGCACAAATATGTTAATAGAGAGTAATAAGAAATGAAGAGAATAGTTTAGAAATTCTTGTTTCAATTCTCAATCTTTACAGTATATATAGGTTGAGTAGATGCGTATGAGGAGTTATTACTATTTAAACAAACTCTATTTGTTTTAATGACTACAAACGTTGAAGAAGGGATACTATTATTGAATATGAAATGAAGCATCTTTTTAGATTGGAGCAGTTGCTATATGACAAACATCTATGTGAAAACCACATACGTCTGTGGCTTTAGGAATTAAATTCCCAAAAATATTCACAGATATCTGTGGCTTTCCCACAGACGTCTGTGGATGACCATATTTGAATATCATAGTTTTTTTATGTCAATGTTGAATATATGAATTTGTGTATGCATATATATACTCAAGGAGACATTACAACATTTTTCTAAGACTCTTAATACACTATTATAACTTTACTAATCATGTCCATAAGTCTTTGATTGTCTTCAAGTCTTGATATCTTTTAGCATGACGATCTCTTGTAGTATATACCTATAATCTTGATAAGATATAATATATGCCATTGTATAGTTGTTGTCATTGAAACCATAGAATGGAGGTTCTAACACAACATGGATGCCGTCAACAAAGGGTGACATCAACGTTGGGTGGCATCATTGTTGATGCCGTCAACAAAAGGGTGAAATCAACATGGGTGGCATTAACGTTGATGTCATCAATAAAGGGTGGCATCAACATTAAATGGCGTCAATGTTGATGTCGTCAGCAAAGGGTGGCATCAACTAAAGGAATAACATTTCTATGAATAGCTTGAAAACTGAATTATTTTCTTTTGAAGATAATACATTCCACGAACTCTTGCCTCTTGTCAAATTTTTATTAGATAACAAATTCTCTTTTCATATTCTTTTCTGAATTTGTTGGAAGATCAAATTTTACTTTTCCAAAGCAATTGACATACATTTATAATTAATATCATTAATTAATATTAATTAAGAGCTTTTATATCATCGAAAATTCATAGAAAATCATAAACACTTGAATAAAATATTGAAAAATCATCAAAAATCCAATTTTCCTTCTTCTTTCATATATAAAATTTTCGGGACAAAAATATTAATTTTATTATTTTTAATAATTAAAACCCGAAATAAACACTTTTTCCTTCTTAGAAAATTCATAAAATATTCTTTTGAATTTGGAAAATTACGAAATTAAAACTCATCTCTAAAATAATGTTTTGCACAACATATTCGAATTTCAAGTCAATTGGAGATCAAAAACTAGGTTTTACCTTTAAAACCTTTAAGAATAATTTCATAACAAATTCCAATAAATCATCATTCAATCAAATAATGATATAATCAATAAGCATGACATATTATCGTAAACAAATTGGAAATCATCCATAGACCCAAAAATAAACCTATGCTAGCGATAACGACCTAGGCTCGAAGTAGGGCATGGCGGCATGGTTAATGGAGGCTGGGTGGGTTCGTGCATGGTCGATGTTGGGTGGAGGACATGACCTAGGCCATCGTGATGGTGCGAAGGTGTGTGTGGGCATTGTGGCTGCATGATAGAGGAAGTTGCTAAGTGGTGTGTGTCACATCGTGGTGGCTAAGATAGTGACATAAGGCTAGAACTTATCCATGAATTGTCGAGGAGATGCAAGCTGAAGCCATTGGAGAAGTTTTGCAAGCAATGGTTAAGGTGAGTTATCAAACTCACATCTATATCTATTATATATCGCATGCCTTGTTCTGATTATGAGTTGCGATAATCATTAGGGTGAATGATTAAACTATAATTGCATGCGATGGTTTCAATTGGTTTGGTGTTTGAATAGGTTGAATTGTGTGTTTGAAATTTTGGATTCGATTTGATTGCTGATTATGAAATTGCATATATGTTGAATACCATCAAAATGCAAAGGAGATGTTGTCCAAATGCATTTAATTTCTGTAACTAGATTATATGACATTTGTGCATTATTTGTGTGCGATCAGAGTTCGCCAAAAAGTAACTTGGATATTTAAAATAATTCTCTATTATGGATGATATTTTCTGAAGAAAATTTATTATAGAATTTGCATTTTTCGCTAATTTATTATCGAACTTGTTTTTAAATATTGATGGATGATTTTGATGAAGATTTTAAATATTTAATAATTTTTCAATTGTGATTTTATCTATTTCTGGGTACTTAATAAAATTCTATTTGAAAATTATTATCAAATCATATTAAATCCGTAACCCATTTCTTATTCAAATTCTATTTCAAGTTTTATACTGGTTTTATTTATTTACAAAATCCTTTAAAATCACTTTTTCAATTATATTTGAAATTTGAGAATGTTTGAAGGCAAATAAAAATATGTTGCTCTTTTATAAAATAAATTATAAAGGTACCTATCTTATTTCTTTGATTATAAGCTATTTAAATATTTTTGGAAGAGTTTTCAAGCTTTTGAAAATAAAGTAATCATTTCCCAAATTAATTATAAGGATTTTAAAAATTTTTAATAAATAAATTTTCCTTTTGATATGATGAAAGGAAAAACAAAGTATGGTATAGAAGAAAATATCTCATTTCAAATTATTTTGAGTATAAAAAGTTATAAAATTAATTTTGAAAAGTGTTTTCATACCTTTGAAAATAAATAACCCTTTTCTTTACAATGAATTAACGGCTCAAAAGTGATTTTTGTGGGATTATACCCTCGTATCTGAAATTAAATAAATATACATATATATATATATATAATTATTTAAAAAAGATATGAGAGCGAGAATTATTTTAATGAAGTAGATTTAAATAGAAAGGTGTTATAAACACTTGCAATATATTTTGAATCTCTTTAGTAAAGTATAAGTGTGTTTTATAAAAATTATAATTAAAAATTCTTCTAAATACTTTTCCATAAATAATGTCTTTTCTATATAATAAGGAGTTTAAATAAACAATATAGTATTACCGATTAGTATGAGACTTTCGGTAAAACTTTATCAGGTATTTATACAACTTGTTATGTAGAGTATTTTAAGTGAGTGGAATTTACTACATTGTAATAAATATTCAAGCTACACCATGTGGTATGGGATGTACAGACGTTACTCGAGTGATTACTGTTTGTAAGTATATGATTTTAAGGTGACGTGCTTTCACGCTTGTCTTTAGTGAAGTTTACTACCTTGTAGTAAATATTTAAGCAACACTGTTTAGTATCGGACGCACGTGCGTTACACAAGTGATACAATTTGGAATTATATGACAATTTTGAGGTGATTTGCTTTCATGCTCATCTTTAGTAAAGTTAACTACCTTGTAGTAAATATTTAAGAAACACTGTGTAGTATGGGATGCATGGGTGTTACTCGAATACGTACTATTTGGAAGTAGATAACACTTTTTGGGTGATGTGATTTTAAGTTGTCTTTGAGTTGAAGTTCTTTCATGCCATCTCTGAGTTGACGTGCTTTCAGGCCATCTTTGAGTTGATGTGCTTTAAAACAATCTTTGAGTTGATGCGCTTTCAAGCCATCTTTGAGTGGACGTGCTTTCAGGTCGTCTTGTTGGTGCCTTTTTGTTTTTCTCTTTTATTACAAACTTTATGATTTAATTAAAGATGTTTAATCGCTATATTTTCTATGTTTGGCTGTTAAGGGCGTGATATTGTTTTATGATATGGTGATTCTATTAATGATTATGCCATTTATTTCATTTCACTTATGGCATATTTTCTAGTTGTGACTATACTATTTTAGATTATGCCATTTTGCTTTATTAGATATTGGCATATTTGTCCTAGTTATGACTATATTGCTTGAGATTCACATATACTTTATTACTATGATCTAACCCCTTTGAATTAGATATAGCCTGACCCGTTTATTATTTTAATAATACTTGGGTCAGACCGAAAAATAAAATGTAATGGGGGCTCACTGACCATGGATGTTGGGCTAGCTCTTGGGGATGTGTATATATATTCAGTGATATCATTTTGTATTGGTCCTTCTATATATATGTTTGTACGGTTTTTGTATGAGTTAGTGTGACTGGCGATGTATATTCTTTTGAAACTCATCGAGTATTAGATGTATATGTATCATATGTGGATCTAGTCTTTTCATTTGTAGACTCACTTTACAATTATAGTTTTAAGATGTATATTTTCCACTTTGATTAGTGACACTGTGTTCTCTATTATATTATATATTGTTCTATTCTAAATTAGTCAACATATTTATTGCTTTGTGTCGATATCGTACACGTCATTTATAGTTATATGAGGTAAAGAAAAACGTGACGGTGTTAGCCTAAAAGAATTTTCATGGATGGTCGCTCCTAACTAGCCTTATTCTCTGCATTAATAGAATATTACTATGTATATTCTTTGGTAGTATGGGTATAGAGGAGGGGAATTACAAAATATGTTTTGGCTAGAAAGAGTTTTTAAACAATCGAAAGTAATTTAAATATTTTAAGTATATAAATAAATGTTTTAAAATACTTTAGGTTTTAAAAATAGTAAAGAATCATCTAAAAATAAAAGAAAGTTATTTATAATATTTAGAAAATTAATATATAGCCAAATATAAAATATTTATATACATACACACATAATATATATATATATAACTTTTGAACTTAAACCAATACTTTCATGTAGATTAATTGTTTAATATGCTTTAATACATTAATGTTTATGGCGAGACAATATCACATAGGTGGAGTTAGTTGCTGTTGAAAATCTTGGTGACGTTGCTAGTGATGAGAGGTTGTGCTAGGAGTTGACATCGATGAAGAGACATGAACATGGAGACGTATTAGTCGCTAGTCTTGAGGCAAGGATAGCAGCGGTGAAGGTCAATAGTTGTTGATTCGAAACTTCAAATCGTCATTTTGGTGAGTATTTCTCACTCACTACTATGTCTAAAATTTATTATCCATCATACATATGCATATAATCCCGATATTGTTAAATTACTTGGTTGAAATATTTATTTGAGTTTTGATGGATTGTGTATGTTGAATTGGATTGTTGGATGAATCGTCGATCTAGATATTTAATTGATTGAGTGCGATAGGATTTGAGTTTGTTGTAAGTTTGAAATGCAACGGAAATGTTGTCCGTTTACGTTTTAATTTATGTAATTTAATTATATTATATATACAGCATGTCTGTGGTCGAAATTTGAAGGAATTCGACTCGGCCACACGATAAAATTTACTTTGATGATTTTATTGTTGATTTTGAAGAATTTTGCTTTATAATTTATATTTTGGACATTCGATTGATTTTCTGGTATTACTATATATATATATATATGAGAGCTTTAATAAATTATTTTAGAATTTTAAATTAAATTAAAGTGTATTTATAAATAAATAAAATGGTTGGAAAATATGTTGAATTCTTGGAAATTATTTTGGAAATAAAAATTATTTTTGAAATTTAATTATTTTAACTGTTTGAGCATAAAGAGAATAATTTTAAATAAATTATAGTTTGAGATGAAAAGAATTATTTTGGATTTTTAAATTTATTTTAAAAGTATTATTTAGTGATAGAAAATTATAGAATAATTTATATAATTAGTTTTGATTTTGTAAAGCGAGTTTTGATGATTTGGAAATTATGTATAAAAGGGATTTAGAAATGAATTTTAATAATTAAATTTTATTATTGAAATGACTTCAATAAGGGATATTTGATTTATAAAGTGTCTTGAATGTTTTTAAAATATATATAAAAAATTTGGAAATGAAATTGGCATTTATATCTTTATTTGGAATCATATTTTGTAGCTAGAAATAAATACAATTTATTTGAAGTTTATATATATGTATATATATTACGAAATAATAACCAACTATAAAGAATTATGTTTGACCTCTATTAAGTGATTTTAAATGATACATACATATATACATATATATATATATATGTATATGTGTGTATATATATATTTGAATATTTGATTTAATTGTTTAAAGAGAGATTTTGTTGAAATTTATTATTTAATTTATAAATTGAACTGGAAATTTACATATGATTTCTACATCTTCTGATTTCTCATTTCCTATTCAAATTTCGATATTGTGAATGATTCACCATTGATATGGAATGGTTTATTGATTTGATATGATATGATGATGATATCTTTCTATATGATTTTGTGATGATTTCTATCTTCGTAACGAGAAATCCGAATAAAAGGATTAGTAATACCGTTTGGATGGGGCATTTGTTCTTTGGACTCGTTATATAGAATATTGAAGGAGTGATTATGATGTGTGAGCACTGAATAAATGGACTAGTAACACACGGTGTTATAGGACACCATTGTGTTATTTATTTAGTTACTCTTTGCTCATGGATAACACTCATACAAGAGTATGTTATGTGTTTTGACTCACTATGGTGAGTATTTATGGAGGCTACTTGTTATCTACACAGTTTGTGTACATTATGTGTCTGTCTACCTTTACCCAATTCCCTTTATGTTTCGGGAGTGAACCAGATCAGCTAGTATCCACCCTGGAAGCCTGATCGTGGGGTCGTGCCCTATATCAGTCACACCATTGTTGTTCATGATATGTGATGCGCATCACGAGATTGATAGTTGGTTGCCCCAGGTGTCACATAGGCCAGCAGTCAGTTACCATAGGGGCACATGTTGGTAGTCGTGGTCGAAGAGGCTACACATTGTCGAGCTTACGGTGGATCATTATCACGATACTGAGAGAGGAGAGGTAATGGTAACTGATGATTATAGGAGTCGTGTCATATGGACCACATGTGGCTCCTGGAGCAAGCAGACATGTAATCAGTCTCCTGTCTAGTTTTGGTGTAGGTGTATGTATGTAGGTAGTAGATAGACATATATTATGTATATATGAGATTATACCTAAGACTGTGTTCAGCGTATGATCAACCCCGTATCAATCTCAGGCATATGGCCTACTTATTATTGATTTGTTGTTTCTATCTCTTAGGGCCTTTCAGTCGAGAGTTTTGCCACTCCAAGGGCTGTGGGTCGAAATATATGATTTGCACATTGCGGCATCGTTATGAGCTTGATATTGAGATTTTATAATATGAAATTAAGGGAGATGGTGGGAATTGCTTTATTACTGCCCGAATTCACTTGAGGATATCTCATTACTATTTATTTTGGATTCGATGTCGATTTCTAGAAATGTATGATTCACCCATTTGTGTTGATTATGTGATTTATGATTTGATGTGTTTTAATATAGGTAATGACCTCTTTTATGCATGGTTTAGTGATATTTGATGTTATGTGACACATTTGTGATTGTCTAACATATATTTTAATTACATATTATGTATATGTTACTACATATTTATTAATATTATGGATGTCACCATATTATTATTATACTTCGCATATGTTGACTTGCATATGTTATTATCCTTGTTTTAGATATAGTATGACATGCGTGTTATTTAAATAATACTCGAGTTAGTTCGAGACATTATAGGTATAGGGATGACATGACCATCATTGGTTTGAGTGGGCTTAGAAGAGTTTACTTAGTAATTGTATATATTATTTAGTTGACATCGATCCACTTTATGTAAATATATAATTGACATTTGAGTTGTATTGTATTCTTATAACATTACTGTATTATATACATTATATGTATTCTCGCTGCGACTGACTCTGTGTTCTCTGTTGTTTATTGTATATTGTGTATTGTTTTGTCTTAGAGGTACACGTGTTTATTACTTTGTACCGATATTGTGTATGTATATATTAGATGTTTACTTGATGTTCTAATACGTACCAGTCTTAGTCCAAAGGAATATTCATGTGTGTACCACATATAGCCTCATTCTTCGTATTATCCGACAATATTACTCTGTAATACTCTTGGATAGTATGGATATAGGGGTAGGGTGTTACAACTAATGTTCACACATCAACTTTGCTAGTGGTGTGACAGTTTAATTTAATTCATCACTTACAAATCTCATCAATAAAATCCAATTTTACGAATTAAGCATTACCTTTTAGTAATGATTATTTACATTGACTCTCTTCATCAACACTATATCACTTTAGAATTTATGGAATTTGGTTCTAGTCAAAATTCCAATATCATCCACATTCAACTTAGTTAGTCTAAAAAAAGTCTTTGGTTCAACAGTAACATTTATTATTAACCGTACTACTCTGACCAAAGATTTTGACTTTGAATTGACCATAGTTGATCGTGATACTAACCTCATACAATCGAGGAGATGAATTCTCTATTGAATAGTGTTTCATTTCCAATGCTTCTACTTAGACCCAACTATAGTCACTCGATGGTCGCTATGCCGTGATTTAACTATAATCAAAGTGGAGTATCCACATTATAGTTCAACAATATTCTCAAGTCGAGAGAAATGTGTAATATCATCACTCAAGATTTTTTGTTTAACCTAGTTATTGTTAACCAACACGAAACTCTTGGACTAATTATTCCATATTTATTCAACAACTATCAGTACATAACCCATTGGTGCCCCTAGCAGCCATGAGTAATACACTGACCAACATTAGAGAGAATTACGTACTTTGGTCTCAACGGATATATCGATATCCTTTCTCGAAACATCTTAACCAAGAATATTTAAAACTATACGTTGTTTTATATTGTGCTATAATAGCTTGCAATTATTATCACACAATATATATTTATTTAAGGATTTTCTAATTAATATACTTTAAATTAATTACATAATTAATTATATCACT
The DNA here is from genome assembly GCA_030737815.1 of Allium fistulosum. Lineage (NCBI taxonomy): Eukaryota > Viridiplantae > Streptophyta > Magnoliopsida > Asparagales > Amaryllidaceae > Allium > Allium fistulosum. The sequence continues at coordinate 52,804,898 of CM060908.1, forward strand.
GCATAATAAAGCATATAATAGAAATCAAATACATTTATTATGAACAAGATTGATTATAGGTTAGATATATGCAATAAATTACATAATTGCCCATATGGTATAATTCTATCTCTTTGAATCACAACCATTTTTACAATGATTTTGACCTAGAAACAAAGTTAATCCGAGAAAATGGCAGCAATTTAGTGCAAAGGTCGAAATAGAGTCAGAAAATCCTTTCTTTGTTGTCCATAGTCTTCTATTTATAAGTGTACTCCTCCATCATAGTCGGCAAAACATGTTTAAGCAAGTATTTTTATAGAGTTCCACCCACGAAGAAGGAGTCCAAAGTGAAATATCTGGACATCATAATCGTTTAGTACCGACCAGTTTTGGTCGGTGCCGAACAGTTTTGCTAGTTAACTTCTTCAATATCTCTTCATATTTGTTTGAGTCTCCAAGCTTTGAATCTTCATTGACAAAACTGCTCGCCAAGGACTGGTCGGTACCGACCAGTTTTTCCTATGGAAAAATGGGTTGTCTGTAACATAATGCGGAATTGATCTTAAGGCTATCTATACACTAGAGGGGGTGAAGTGTGTATTTCAACTATTTTAAACTTACTTATGAATTTAAAACTCTATCTACTTAACTTGCAAACAAAAACAAGTAGTCACAAAATAAGTAAGTAATAAAGTAAAATGCAGTAAAGTAAATAACACCAGGGATTTTTGTACTGGTTCGAATTGTCCAATCCTACATCCAATCTTGTACTAAACCGTACATAATTTCACTATCACGGTTTGCTTTCCACAGGTGGCAAGAACACCTTCACAATCTTGATTTCACAAGCTACAAGATGCACCCTCTTGATTTACGGGCTAAAAGAACACCCTCTTCTCATCACAAACAACAGTAGAGTATGGAAAGTAGTCGTATCTTCAATACAAATTCCTACAGATTCAGTACAATGATCATATAGACCTCCAATAGCAATATATCTTTGAATTCTTTGATGAATAGGATGAAATCAGAGAGAGCGATTTGAATTCAAGTACAAACTCTTAGACATTGTCTGGTTTGGAACCCTTGAATAATTGAAGTGAAAGAGTATGGGTTTGCAAAGAGAGTGGAAAAATATGTAATGTATATTTCTCACAAATGTATGGATATGAAAGAGTAAGAGAAAGAAGAGAAAAATTGTTGTTAAAATTCGTTTTTCCTTTAAATAATGGTTGAAGAGACACGTCTTTGATGAAGTGGTGGAAGAAAAAATCCCTTCATTTTAATTTTAAAAAAAAACTAAAAAATGGCAAATATCTCGACATACATAAGAAGATATGTCAGTTGTTACCGCCAATTCCCACTTCAACCTTGTCGAAACCAAGATGAATAGAAAAGAAGGAAGAACAAGATATAAGAGCACCAATAAAGCCTTTTGAAGGAGTCGAAGGGATGCTAAAGTCAAAGGCCATATGTGTTACAAGCTTTCGAAAGGGTCGAAAGGGTCGAAAGCACCATTGCGCTTCAATTGCTTCCTTTCGAAAAGAGATGCTTTCGCATGCATGAAGGTGTTTCGAATGGGTTAAGGAATACCTTTCGAAGGCAGCTAGTAACAACCACACACATGCACATCAAACCTTTCGAAACCAAAGGTTTTGCCTTCATTCAGGTTACTCAGAAGAATATTTCGTTGGAACAACCCATTTGAAAGCATAACTAAGGCTTTCGAACTGGTCGAAACCTTTCACAACTAAGAGGGATTTCGCATCTATCCACAAGCATATCTTCAAAAGCTACCTTCTGCGTTAAAACATAGAGTATTTCAATACCTTCGAAACCCCAAGGATGTACCGGCTGACAAAGTCGAAAGCTCATGCTACTTCCCACTAGCAACAACAAAGCAATAGAAGAGGAAAAGGCGTATCCACCTCTTTCGACGAAGACGGAGACATTCAAACATATTCAAATGCAATGCAGAGGGATACGCAAGTGTCAAAGGTGACGAAAGGTCTATAAAGCCACCTTTCGACCAGGTCGAAAACTCTGAGTCGAAAGGTGCCAACTCGCACCGATAAATAAGACCCTAGGGGTCTGGTTTTAGGGATCCGAATTCATTCACTCTTTTGTTATACTTTCTTAAATTTGTAAATTTGTAACCCTAATTTGGAAATCAGATTGGGGAAGTTGATCAGTTTGTACATCATTAGTTTAATAAAGATGAGATTTTGAGGCTCTTGGTTATGCAATTGTTTTGAGATTTTATTGAATTCGATTGTGTTCTGCTTCTATCGACTTCTTCGAAAGAATAGCTTCCGAGTGAGTCTAAACCTCTCATTTTACTAATATACTTAAGTTCTTAGCTCCAAACCACTACTCATCAAAAGTTCAACTTTTTAGTAAGTTAAAACCTCAAACTCAGCCAATATCCCTAGATTTAAAGTCCAAACCGAAGTCATCAAAGAGGCAAGCCTTCGATGAAGTCGAAACCCATCATTTAGTCAATACCCAACAACTTTAGAACCAACCAAAAGGTTTTCACCATTGTTTCAATAGGGTGTTTCGAACCGATTAATAGGTCATCAAAGCTGGTTTGAAAGACTTAAAAAGAAAAAGATATAAGTGTTTCAACTGGATCGAAAGGGTGGACAAGGAAGTGTTCACACAACAAAGATTTGTTCGAAAGGTGAATCAAGGGAAGCAATAAGATCCTAGCTTTTTCTACTTAAACAAAAGAGGTGTAAAAGGACATACTTGCACTTCTGACTCTACTTTGGGGTATTGACAATTTTTCTTGTTAACATTTTGGCGCTAAAAGGAGGGCATGAACCTCCGCTCTTGTTAAACTTCCAACACCATTTTCCTCTAACCCAATCCTATTCCGAGCTTACCCACTCTAGAATTTACTTCATCATGATTGGCAAAGTCAAAAGATCCGAGCAAGGATCCTCTGAACCACATCAAATTGGATTTTCCCATGTAACAATTAATGATTCAAATGTACATGAAGAACAATTGTTGAGAATGAAGGCTTTAAAGATCATAAGGAAAAAGAAAGTGGAATCCTATAATCCGAATAAATGGAGTTTAAACCCTTTTCATATTGGCCCTACTCCTATTTTGCTTTATGAGAAAAGAAAAATGAAAGTGATAACTTGTTTGATCAAATGAGGAAAACAATTCAACATTATACCAAAGGCACAATCTTTGAAGAAGGAATGATGGATGATTACAACGCCTTTGCACACAAATGGTATCAAGCAACAATTGGAACACTACCAACATAGAAACTTCAAAGGGTTTTAAAAAGAAAACTAGTCGTAGAGGGTGAAACTCCGAAACTAAGTAATAAAAGACCAAGAAACCATCCTCGAGAAGCAAACTTCAAATCGAGACTTCCTAAGGAATGCTATTTGACAACATCAATCGAGAATGTTTATCTGCTAACCAAGGAAGAGCTCAACTATTAGCCATCACAGAAGAAAAGGCCAAAATATGAAAGGAATGTGGGAGGATCCTATTGCCACTGCCATATGATGAATTGTCATGAAACAAATCGTTGCATAGCGCTCGAAGGAATGATAATCAACTTTTTTAGACAAGGCAAAATAAATGGGTTTGTAAAGAGATCATAGATGAAGTCAATAAAGAACTACTTTACTAAGGAAAATCTACATGGTTGGGAGTGAAATACTCCTTGCACTTGGACATTACCTTAAACGGTCAAAGCCTTTGTCCACGTTGAGTTGGCGAGGTCAAAGCGCCTCCTAGAGGGAGGTTAGAGTAAGCCTTTACCCTCGCCACGCTATGGCCAGATTAAAGCATCGATAAGACCTTGGCCATGGCATGCTATGGTCAGGTCAAGGTACCTCCTAGAGGGAGGTTAGAGTAAGCCTTTATCCGCACCATGTTATGGCCAGGTTAAAGCATTGACAAGCCCTTGGTTGCGCCACGCTATGACCAGGTTAAGGAGCCTCCTAAAGGGAGGTTAGAGTAAGCCTTTATCCACGCCACGCTATGGCCAGGTTAAAGCATCGACAAGCCCTTGGCCGCACCATGCTATGGCCAGGTCAAGGCGCCTCCTGGAGGAGGTTGGGTATGTCCTTGGGTCCTGCTTGTAGATAAGCTAACCAAGCATACCAGACAAAAATGGACTAAGATGTCCAAGCCCAAGAAGTGGCATATCAATCAACAGACTAAGATGTCCAAGCCCGAGAAGCAACATATTAAACAACAAACTAAGACGTCCGAGTCTGAGAAGCGTCAAATGATGGACTAAGACGTCCAAGCTCGAGAAGCGGCGAATCAAACAGCAACTACATACAAGGCTTAAAGAGTCTACACATGATGGAATAGAAAAATCCAAGGAACAGAATAGAACAGAAGTCTTAGATAAGAATTTACAGCCTCCAATTAATCATCGAAGAGGAATTTCAGAACTTTGCTTATTAATACCCGAATCTAGGTTTCGGGTCATTCACCATTAAGTTCGGGATTTTACTTATTAATACATGAATCTGTGTTTCGAGGCTATTACTATTAATTACTGAACTTCACTCATTACTGTCTGAATCTGGGCCTAAGGCTACCATTAAGAAGATTATTATTATTGATTTCTGGTTATCATCCACTAATACCCGAATCTGGGTTTCGGTCTTCTTAACTTTTAAATTTCATTTATTAATGCTCGAATCTGGGTTATTGGACTTCTTCCACGAATTTTCAGAAAATGATTTCTAGACTTCTATAATGCGATCATCATCGACTTCCTATTAGTTATCTCCAGAAGATGAATCTCTAAACATCAATAATTAAATTCTTAATTGAATTTATGGTTTTCTACCATTGGATCTATGGAATTCTACCAATATAATTGAATTCTTGGTTATCTCTCATCATTACCAAAGATGGGTGTTAAGACACTCAACCGAATTCAATTATAGAATTGCTTTTCACTTACTATCATATGTTAACATAATTATATGTTAATCTCCGCAAGTAATGTGGATAAACGTCTATATAAATTTCAAGTTAACAATAAGGAATATTTACTTCGTGCTTTTCAGGGAAATGAAATAAGTAAAAAGGATTGGAAGATCCAACAAATACAAAAGCCATAGCACAAGTTGTCAGAAAGATGATTCAGAAACAACATTATAAGAAAGAATTACAGCCAGGTGATATTTACAATATTTTCATAATTTACATAATTTATAAAATTATTTACAAGTATACAGTACAAATATATACTTTACAAATCTTGAGCAGCTTTATCCAGGTTTTCGACAATTAAAGGATCAAGATGTGATGAATAGCAATATGAAGAACTTCCTTAAGCTCTTCTTCTTTTTCCTTATCTTATCATCGTCATCAATAGATTTGATGTTAGCCTTCAAAGCACGATTAAAAGCTTTGTTTGCACCTTTGAGAGTTTTATTCTCCCTTTCTAAATCAGCAATACGCTTCTAAAGGAGATACTTTTCACGTTCAAGCTTTTGAATCCTAGCTGCATATTCATTTATGCATTGCGAGTACCTTATTTTTATTGTTCATCGAAATACTTCATCATCTCAAATTGGACTTTCCTACACCATTCTCCTACTACCTTCTCGTCTAAACCAGGAGAAGAATTAGTCGTAGTAAGGTACTTTTGAATGGAAAATAAGTAGACCTTGTTGATTTTGCGACAGATGTAATAACAGGAGAAGTTGGTAAATTATTGTTTGAGGTGTTATTCCCCATAATGAATTCAAGCGATTCACATTGAGCTTGACTATCCTTTAACTTTATCTCCAAATCACTTATTTGCTGGAGAATTTCGGACATCTTATGGTCAAAATCAATTGAAGGATTTGATTTTATTTGGTGCTTCAATAACAAAATTGTTTCATTCTTACTCTTAACGTCCGCCTCTAGAGTGGCGATCTGGTCATTGAGATTTCTAATGGTCGTCTTTTGGCGCAGATATCTTCTATGCCATTCTAGAGCTTCGGAATTATTTTGAAAGCAAGTAAATAAAGGATCATTAAGGAGTTTTCTCTTTTCGACGTCTGCTAATAGCCTATCCCTTATGATGAAGAAATGAGATGGTGAATCTAATGAGAGCGGTGTTATTGATAACTGTAACTCCTATTTAAACAAACAAAGAAAAGTAAAATAAAGTCAAGACTTGAATAATCAATTTATTTATTATAACAATAGAAGATTACAACTTAAAAAGAACTGAAATAAAAGGTACAATTTCATTTAACACTTATTTCACATTTGCAGTTGAGAGACAGCCTTTTTGGCTTTATTCAAGGAGTTAGCCGAAAGGGTAACTGTTGAATCAAAAGGAACATTAAATCCTTCCAGGGTAATAACTGGAGGATACTTACTGTAGTTCCACTCGCCGGCAGGAGGACTATCATGGCCACCTATCAGTTTAATATGATATGTCCGAATTTCTTTAAGCAATTTTTCTTTTTCTTCACCAAGAAAATCGAAACGGAGAGGAGGATGTTCCATGTAAAGTCTTTGCAAATCTATAAGAAAGAAATATCTGACTAATTTTAAAGATTTCAAAAGTGAAGTTTTTTCTAGATATTCTCTTCTTAGTTTAACATACTTGCTTAAATAATCTCTAGAAACAAAGCTGCCAGTGGGACATTCATTCTATGATAACGTAATAAAATACAGCTAAGTATAAAAGGAAACAAGAGCAAGAAATTTATAAACCAATATTATTACATAATTATGATTGATCATCTTGTTCATACAAAATTGACTTTTTAAATAACTCTGAAATAAATTTGTCCTTATAATATTTAAGTTTCTCAGAAGGCAATCCTTGGGGAATCTATCTGACACGTGGTAAGTTCCAGCATGCTGTAGGATGTGGATCAGATCCAAATTCATCCAAGTATCTCTTATGTAAACGCCTAAGTAGACCCCCACTAAAATCGCCTAAGTATGAGAAATCTACAGTTCGGTGTCCACAATTGGCCTTTTATAAAAAGTCTACCAGGATGTTCCTTTCTTCAATCAACATCCAAAAGATGGTAATCAATTCCTGATTCTCTTTCAAAAGACTATCATATCGAATGCGCACCCTTCTCAATCGTGGGGTAGCTTCTATATTTTTGAAAGATGCTAACACTACCGCACTTCTGTTAAGTCTATGATACTTAAAGGAGAGAATATTGTGTTCTTTCAATTATTTATCTAACTCTTTATACAAGCTATTTATTTCCGCCTGTTTTCTTTCAAGCTTGGTTTTATAAGGGTGAATGGGTTTTCTCCTTATCCAAAATAAAGGATTTAAACTATTATTATCTTGGAAGTGAAAGCTATTTAAACAAAGAATCCCATACCTGAGAGACGGGAACTGATGCTTGAGGGACCTGCTTTGTCTCTCTTGGTTCTTCCACATTAATGTAAGCAGGCTCTTTTTAAGGGTCAGAAAGCGTAGGGGGTTCAGGTGGGCTTGCTTCATGAATAGATGGATCAGGATTAACCTTTTCTGAAGCCTTGGTGTTGTCATCATCATATTTTTCAGGAGCATCAGTGTGACCACCCCTGTTGCCACCTGAACCATGACCTCCATCTACATTATCATCATTATTGTCTTCATCATCATCATCATTATCATGATCATCGTCATCATTGCCGCTCTCTTCCTCGGCAACTTCATCTTTGTCACCTTCATCTTCAGAGTCGGAGTCTACTTCGAAGGAAGGGACTTTAGAGGCATCGATCTCCTCTCTTTTAGAAACTTCAACCCCCTGCTCCATTCTTTTAATATTGTCCATAACTCTGTTGACAAGAGCAGGGTCGAGTGAAGGAAAGCTCAAGTCTGGGCATTTATCTATATTGTGGGGGTAAGCAAGCATCATGGCGTCTTCAAAAGAATTAACATGATGTCCTCAAAAGAAGTATCAAGGAATTGAGACACTCGTTGCTTTGCATCAGAAATAACATCAATAGCCAACTTTAGAGAATCTTTATTTTTCTTCAGTTTTTTCACTAGAGAAGATCGTTTTGCTGCCATTTGAGGTTTTTTCATCCTCGGATTCTTTTAGGGCCATTTTCAGGGCTAAAATTTCATCAGCAAGGAGTTGATGAGCTTTCCTCTCCTTAGAAACAACAGAATCTGATTGAGCAAGAGAAGCTCTCAATCACTCTATCCGCAGATAGGGAGGAAACTTGACTATTTAAGTTTGAAATTACTTCTTGAAACTTAGATGATCCAGAGAAGGATTTTAATGCGTTTTCTTGCAATGAGAGCCAGCTTTTGGAAATCTAAAATGGAAAAAGTATAACATAAGTCAAAAACTTAGAGAGAAACAATAACAATAAGGTTAAGTGATATTAAGTATACTAGGAGTTGTTGTTTAACTAGAGAACAACAATGATCCATTGGATCAGGAACGGACAAAGGCGGATGGATAGAAGTAAAGGATGGAAAGCTCAAGATAGACTAAACCATCTTTTCAAAATCACTCGAAGGCACATGTGATGTGGATCTGGGAGAGTGCAACTCCTAGGAAGGGGTCGAAGTCCCCAAGTCTTTTTGCATTTGATCAATCACACGAGGAGAGAATGAGATGACAATACGCAATAAGGGATCGACCTTTGTAGGAGTCTTCTTGGGTTGATCAAGAGAAGCTTCAATAGTTGGACTCTCCAGAGTTTTATCAATATCAACAGACTCCCCCTCTTCTTGTGGTGGAGAATCGGGAACTTCAATGATCTTGGCTTTCTAAGGGGATGGTTACGCCGCGATCGCTTTACCTAGTTTTCTTTTAGCATCCACCTTCGACCTAGCAATAGCCTGAGACAAAGATGACGCACAGGATGTAGAAGCGGGGAGAGTTGGATCACTTATAATTGGTTCAACCTGAGAAGCAACTGCTGAAAATTCAAAAAATTACAAGTCAGAAAAGCAACTTAAAAGGTAATGCAACAGCCAACTACAAGTACTACGTTTAAGCTTACCGGAGTGATCGTAATAAATTGGTGACATTATGGAGAAATTCTTTGGATCACCCAAAGAAAGGAAGCGTTTGCTCCGAGAAGTGTGTTGAACTAAAGGAGGTTGTCCAAGTACTCTCCGACCTGCTGGTAGGAGGGAATGCTTTTGTAAATTTAAAGGATTCAACGGAGTTAATCTATTCCCAATCCTACTTGAAGCGGCAATCTGCAACTTTAAAGTTTTCTTATCTTCTTCATTCAGCTCTTTAACAGAAGCACCTGACAAGGAAGCATGGATTAGAAAAGGAAAGAAACTAAATGGAAAAATAAAGACTGTGATCAACTTACGGGGGGAAGAGAAAACCTCACTGATGTTGGGAAAGCATTTAACGAAGAAGAGTTGCGTTTCCCAATCTCTGAATTGGTTTACCCCCTCGAATATTAGCTTTTTGGGGGAATTGGCTCTAAAGATTTGATTATTCAGGTTGCCGAGTTTAACCGGTCGAATAAGATAGTTCAAAACTTCAGCGTTAAGTGATGGAATTACAGACTCCAGTGCCATGAGTTCCAAAGATAGAAGATAGTATATACGTTTGGTGATAGCTGAATGGAAGCAATGCGCAGGTGGGTCAGAAACTTGGCCAAGAAGTGTGGAAAAAGGCAAGAAACCACCGTGCCAAATGTGGATAGCAGTATAGGCAAAACACCCTTCAGGTGGGCATTGGATAATATCGCTATCACTGAGGGTAATAGCTTCCACCCCAGTGATGCCGAATTCGCTAAGAATTGCGTCTACCGCATCTTGAGTAGATATCAAGGAATGCTTAGAAGTTGCTTCAATCTTCTTAGGAGAAGATTCCGTCACCGGCATTGTGTCTTTTTCTGGTTTGTGGGAAGTCTTTTTCATGCCCATGATCTTGTTAGATAAAGGAAAGAGGAGAAGAAAGAAATGTGATTTATAAGAAAAGTCAGCATGGGGGGAACCGTATGAGCAAATGTAAATGAATGGCCAGGATTTGCACAAGAATATGAAAAGGAGGAAAACATTATAGGTTTCGAAAGTGTTGACTTGGAAAGTCAAAAGTATCCCTTTACCGGGGGGGGGGGGGGGAATGTTACCACCAATTCCCACTTCAACCTTGTTGAAACCAAGATGAATAGAAAAGAAGGAAGAACAAGAGATAATAGCACCAACAAGGCCTTTCGAATGAGTCGAAGGAATGCTAAAGTCAAAGACCAGATGTGTTACAAGCTTTCGAAAGGGTCGAAAGCACCCTTGCGCTTCAATTGCTTCCTTTCGAAAGAGATGCTTTCACATACATGAAGGTTATTCGAATGGGTTAACGAATAACTTTCGAAGGCAGCTAGTAACAACCACACACATGCACACCAAACCTTTCGAAACCAAAAGTTTCACCTTCATTCGGGTTACTCAGAAGAATATTTCGTTGGAACAACCCCTTCGAAAGCATAACTAAGCCTTTTGAACTGGTCGAAACCTTTCACAACTAAGAGGGATTTCGCATCTATCCGCAAGCATGTCTTCGAAAGCTACCTTCTGCGTCGAAACCTAGAGTATTTCAATACCTTCGAAACTCCAAGGATGTATCTGCTAACAAAGTCGAAAGCTCATGCTACTTCCCACTAGTAACAACAAAGCAACACAAGGGGAAAAGGCACATCCACCCCTTTCAACGAAGACGGAGGTATTCAAACCCATTCAAATGCAATGCGGAGGGATACGCAAAGTGTCAAAAGTTAACGAAAGGTCTATAAAGCCACCTTTCGACCAGGTCGAATGCTCTGAGTCGAAAGGTGCCAACCCTCACCTATAAATAAGACCCTAGGAGTATGGTTTTGGTGATCCGAATTCATTCACTATTTTCTTATAATTTCTTAAATTTGTAACCCTAATTTGGAAATCAGATCGGGGAAGTTGATCAGTTTGTACATCATTAGTTGAATAAAGATGAGATTTTGAGGCTCTTGTTTATGCAACTGTTTTGAGATTTTATTGAATTCGATTGTGTTCTGCTTCTGTCAACTTAATCGAAAGAATAGCTTCCGAGTGAGTCGAAACCTCTCATTTTACCAATACACTTAGGTTCTTAGCTCCAAACCACTACTCGTCAAAAGTTCACTTTTTAGTAAGTTGAAACCTCAAACTCAACCAATATCCCTAGACTTAAAAGTCCAAACCGAAGCCATCAAAGAGGCAAGCTTTCGACAACGTCGAAACCCATCATTTAGTGAATACCCAACAACCTTAGAACCAACCAATAGGTTTCCACCATTGTTTTAATAGGGTGTTTCGAACCGATTAATAGGTCAACAAGGCTGGTTTGAAAGACTTAAAAAGAAAAAGATATAGGTGTTTCGACTGGATCGAAAGGGTGGACAAGGAAGTGTTCACACAACAAAGACTTGTTCGAAAGGTGAATTAAGGAAAGCAATAAGATCCTAGTCTTTTTTACTTAAACAAAAGAGGTTTAGAAGGGCATACCTGCACTTTTGACTCTACTTTGGGGTGTTGACAATTTTTCTTGTTAACATCGACATATATGTGTTATCAGAAACATGAAATCCAATAAGGTGTTGCAGAATTTTAGATTTCAAAATACCTCATGTTGGATATTTTGTGATTCGGTTCACGTCAATGGTTGTTGATCTTCAAGTATAATTGTCATGGGGTCTTTAACAATGATTCTAAGATTCATCACTTCAAATATCTCTTGTCGTTTCATTCTTCATCAATCAGTTTTGTTCTTTCATTTTCTCTAATTAATCTTCATATATATATATATATATATGTATGTATCTATATGTATATATATGTATGTATCTATATATATAATGTATTTGCTCCCACTGAGTTCTTGTTTATCTCTGTAAAATGTCTCCGTAATATATTTGAAAGTTTTGCACAACTCGGAGAAATGTCAGTAGTAATATTTATATGGTTGTTGTCTTCAAAATCAATATATGAGATATTAACATTGTCCATTCAAAACATGTCTTTTTCCTCAACGTTGCAAGTAATATCAACCATAGCTTGAAGCAGACCCCAAATTGGTTTGGATAGGTCGGCGTCGACGGTCTGGACTGTTCGATACCGACCAGTTTGACTTCTTTCAAATTTTGCTAAACCTCTTGAGGTTCCTTCATCTTCAATCTCGACATCTTCCGAGATTCTTGATCTATTTCTCTATCGCCTCGAAGTCTTTATTTATCGCGATGTCGTCTGGTTCAAACACCAGAAAACACTATGTGTTTATAATATTATTGTATGTAATGGTCACATGACACCAATTATTTACCCAAGCGATAAAAGCAATTTTAATATATAATTTCTTTATCTCAGTAAATCCATTTTCCATTGCGTAACAAAGTCCTAATGTTAAATTTCTATTTTTAACAGTAATTAAATTACAAGTATATTAATTATTATGGTCTTAAAAATACCGTCTGCAGACTGTTTCCCGTGTGCAGACTGTTTCTTAAATTACAAGTGTATTCGATGCCTTCTTCTTCAAAGGCACACGTCGTTTGAAAGAATATAATCTCTCTGCATTTAGTCAGCCAATATTCAGATGGTATCAACCTTATTTCCGACGAATTTTCACCCAATTCAAAACCTAGCATGCATTGCTCAATACGTTCTTTAAACCGGATTTCTCCTTAACCATAAAACTTAGTATTTCTGATTTGTGAAATTAGTTGCAGACAAGGCGTTCGATAAAATTCGCATTCCAACCCTCATAAAAATGTACCGCACTTTCTTGAACTCCTCCTCACCCAAACACCTGATCACAAAATCATACTTTTCAACTTCAGTAGATCCATCAGCTTCTCTAACTCTTCATTTTCTGATGAACTCATGCAACCTTTCTGAAGAAGCAGCTCTCCGCATCTCCAAACAAGTACACATAAGAAGAACAAAGACCCCTCATGCAGTGCTTTCCCTTCTCAAGTCATACAACTTTCCAAACCCCGGCATTGTAAAAGTCATAACCCGTCTCCCAGTAATCCTTTTAAGCAACCCCGACGGTATCATAAAGCCCAAACTCGAATTTTTTACAAACATCGGGTTCATGGGTTCTGCATTGACCCGCCTAATCACTTCTGATCCAACATTGCTCCGCTACAGCTTACAGAACAAGCTCCTTCCGAACTACAACATTCTAAAAGGCATTCTACAAACAAATGAAAATGTGATGTCTGCCATAAGGAGCTCCACACCGTTGCTCATGGCCGATCTCGATAAGACATTGCTACCAAGGATTAAGATTCTCAAAGAGAATCGTGTTTCAGTCGATGTTATATTTAAGCTGTTGACTATGTATAACAAGCATTTGATGGTGATGCATGATAATTTTGATGAGATATTAAGCTTTCTTAAAAAGACTGGGATCAGTGTGCAAAGTTCGATGTATGCGCATGCTTTTGGTGTGCTTGCTAGAATGAAGGATAACGAATGGGATACGAAGGTTGAACATTTCAAGAAGTTAGGATGGAGCGAAGAAGAAGTTATGGTTGCATTCACCAGACATCCTTATTGTATGAGTACGTCAACTGATAAGATTACGAAGAATTTTGAGTTTTACAAGCAGAAATTTGGTTGGGATTCAAGCTATGTTTCTAGGAATCCTGATTTGCTATCGTTTAGTTTTGAGAGAAGAGTTTTGATGCGATATAGGCTTTTGAATGTGTTGGAAAGGAGAGGTTTGTTTAGTGGAAAAGTTGGAGCAGGAAAGTTTAAGTTAGGGGAAAGGGAGTTCTTGGTGAAGTATGTTATGAAACATTATGGAGAAGTTGAGGAGCTAATTGATGATGATGTTAAGCTTAAATTGGTAGATTTTGGGCTGTTGATTGATACCAACTAAGATACTTAGAATGGTGAGTAATTTTCTCATTTTCAAATTGAATCTTTACGTCCCTATCTTCATTTGAAGGTAATCAGTTACTTAGAAGAGTAATTTTCTACCCATCTTATACACACATATACTGATGTTGTGATATAATGATGGTTTTGAAAGATTTCTTTCTAGGAATCACTTTTGTCCTAGAGAACGGTCATTTAATTTTTATTTCGGAGAGCAACTTTTCCACTTGCATATAATAGCCAAATACCTTTTCAAATTCAAATTCAAATTAATTAAAAAATAAAATAAAGTGCATGCATGGGTGCTAAATATGTATCTATTTCTTTTATTCTCGGTCTTACACTTTATACTATGGTACTTTAGTACATAGTAGAGTAAAATTAGTGCAATTGCATAGTTCTGTCCGTGCATATATAGTCCAAAACTTTGAAAAACTCATCTGAGGGTAGTGCTTTCTTTTTTATAGTGGCAGCTGTACAGTATTTTTGCTTATGCTAAATTTGTTTTACTTGCTTCACACAGGTCAACGATCAGGAGGAACGTACTAGTAGAATCGTTGAAGACTGCAATTATTTCTAGTAAGGTAGATATACACATTTCTGCATTTTTCCAATTTAATATATTTTAAATCCATCCATGCAAGAATTAATTTTGCATTGTTTTTCTTGTCCATAATTACTGGTTGTAATTCATATGTTCAGAGTTTTATAATGGCAAGAATAAGACATAGGACACTAACTTTAAAAGCAGTATCTAACATTAATTTGAAAGTTTTATAAACAAATAAATGCTGATTCTAATATTTATGTTGCTCCCAAACTTTCCCATCTATCTTTTATAAATACATACATCTTGACTGCTAATAATGAGAATTTCATGAACTAAATTTAACCATGTCTTTTTGGATTACCAATAACACCTTTGCATTTTTATCCTCATTTGCTTGCGTCTGCTTAGTATTACATAATACAAATTAACTGAATATATCGACACAGAACCTTACTTCAAAGTTCATACATATTACATAAAACTTCATACATACTTCAACCTTCAGCAGACAACAACGACCCAAATTACAGAAACCATATGTAGGTATACTTCAGTCTTCAGTAGACACTACAACAACCAAGCCAAGAAGATCTAAGACACACACATGTAGGCATATATTAACTGAATATATATGAACTAAATTGTTTAACTGAACCGAGTGTGTGTCCACGCACACGCACACTGTGACGCCCCACCTCTATACTCGCGCTAGCCAATGACACTACGGGGTAATGCCGTCGACTAGCACGAAGAATAAGGCCGTTGAGGAGCGACCATCTATGTAATTGCTTTGTGCGAGTACGGATATGCCAGATAAAAATATAACTTTTCATCTCTAGAGGAAATCCGACATACCGATACAAACTCAAAGCTACTACACGGTGGCTATGTATATATACTTCGGAAACAAATATAGAAATAAACATAACACAAATCAGTCATAGACAATTCATATTACAAAGGCGGAAATAGATATGAATATAACACATGGAAGTGTACATCAGAGTAGTGGTCAAACAAGATCCACAATTATCAAAAAGAATAGATACAAGTGCTAGACAAAAGAATAAGTATACATCAAGGAGTCTGTATCTCAAATGTATACAACAAAAACTATAAGCTAAGTAGTTAGCCAAAAGTCAGATGATGGTTCCAGATAGGAAGACAAGAGGAAGCACCTGTAATATCTCAGTCTGACCCGAGTATTATTTAATAAGAAAATAATAAACGGATCAGTCTAGCTATAATTATCAGATAAAATGAGATATAAGAAGAGATATAATAAAAACGTATGATAACAAAAAATGTCATACCTCGACAAGTATACATTAGAAAATCAACAAAGGAAAATCATACAAATATCTCACGAATCTCATAGCATAAAAAGAATGTCATATTCTTTATTTAATTCACCAAGCCACAATAAATGACATACATATCAATGCCAACTGAAAAAGGCGGTGAAACATAAATTCCAGAAATCGATCAATAGAAATCCAGAAATCACAAGAAAAGGATGGCCAATCCCAAGCGGGAGCATGAAAACTCACTAACATGTGTATCACAAACAATTCAGAACATCGACGCAGTACAAACGGTACGTCCAATGAATCAAAAGGCCGAGACATCGATGTAGTACAAACGGGACATCCAATGAATCGAAACACAAAACAATTCGGAACATCGACGCAGTACAAACGGTACGTCCAATGAATCGAAAAGCCGAGACATCGATGTAGTACAAACGGTACATCCACTGAATCGAAACACAAAACAATTCGGAACATCGACGCAGTACAAACGGTACGTCCAATGAATCGAAAAGCCGAGACATCGATGTAGTACAAACGGTACATCCACTAAATCGAAACACAAAACAATTCGGAACATCGACGCAGTACAAACGGGACGTCCAATGAATCGAAAAGCCGATACATCGATGTAGTACAAATGGTACGTCCAATGAATTGAAACACAAAACAATTCAGAACATCGACGCAGTACAAATGGTACGTCCAATGAATCGAAAAGCCGAGACATCGATGTAGTACAAACGGTACATCCAATGAATCGAAACACATTAAAAGTACATGGGTCGCTAGCCCACAAAGAAATGAGACGAAGCTCAATAAAATGAGGTACAATCCTCCAGGTGGACTAAGAGACATCGCACCTTGCTAGTCTAAACCATAAAATGATCATCATCGATCATCAAGAAGTGTCGATTACACTAAGCTAGTAAATATAAGAGTTTAGCTTCATGTCCCATAACCACTAGCTTAACTAAAATATTTACGAACAGATTGTAGATTCCCACTCAAAATTGTCACAAGAGTTTCAATCGAACAAGTCCATATATTAACCGACGAAGTAAACGCAAGCATTTCATACTACTTGTTTTGCTAAACCGTTTAATTAGATTTTCTCATACGAATGAGGTAAAGGTTTGTATATACTAATAGATTAGAAAACGGTTTTAGAAACGAGCTTTGTATTTAAAAGTAGTGTTGAAATCATTTTGTAAAGAATTTGAATATTTACTATTAGTATAGAAACCTTTGTATTTTAAAGTGACAATTCATAGAAATGATTGTAGAAACAATCAATCATTAAAATGCACATTCGAAGACGTGAATCAAATCCAATTAAATCGATAAAGAATCCATCGAAATGGATATTCAAAAATCCCGAAAAAGGAGTCATCAAAGTCATAATAAATGATAACAACAAATAGGATCATCACGAATCGATTCAAATTGGAAATTCAATCCCAAAAGGCAAAGTGGGCTGAAACAGCAAATTCAGTCGACTGACTCAGGTCTTGGAAACTTTCTGTTTCCAGGTTCAATCGACTGACTCAGAGATTTCAGTCGACTGAATCATGCCTGGGAACTTTCGGGTTCCAGGTTCAGTCGACTCAACAGAGATTTCAGTCGACTGATACTGGTCCAAGAAATTTCCTGGCTTCAGCTCAGTCGACTGAACGCTCTGAGTTAGTCGACTGAACTAGGATTTCCAGTATTTTCAGCCTAAAAATGAAGAGGCAATCTCTTCGCAAATGCAACCGGACGAGCAATGGGCGCTAATGGTTTATGCCAATAGACGACCCGGCCCTACAAGCTCTTTGATGCATCACCAAAAACATGATCAAACATCCATAAAAGGATTTTCACACAAATTTGACTTCAAAAACCAAAAATTGAAGTATTCACAAAACCAATCCAAATCAAGAGCAAATGCACATGAAGAAGTGTTAGGAATTCATACCCAACAACCAAAGATAATTATAGTCATAGATGTGAGATAAAAATCTCACCTTTAAACCCAAAACAAATGAAGAAGAAACTATAGAGCAATGGCAAGAACAATCACTCTTCAATTCCAACCCAACAAGCTTGAATCTAAGCTTAAAAGAGAAATATTTCCTAAGTTAGGTTTAGGAATTTCTGAAATTGATAAGAGAATGAATTGGAGAAGAAGAAGAGAAGGCTTACCAAAGCTTCTTCTTTGAATTTGGAGCTAGAACTTGGATTTGCAAAGATGATTAGGGCTTGGAGTTTTAATTTCTCATTCCACTCTCCATTTTTATCTAAAGCTTGAGTTGTATTAGGAAAATGAAATGAATGAAGAGAAGAGAGGGTGAAGCTTGGGTCTAATGGGCTGAAACTAAACCAAAGCCCTAAGTGAAAAAGTATCAAAATTTCACTAACTCCAAACATATCAATGTTTATACTCAAAAAGGTCGCAAACGACATTTTCAACTCAATGGAAGTGGTCTCGAGTCCCAATTCGACTGTTTGCAAAAAGTAGCTTTTCGGACATCAATCCGATTAACGATTCTATATTTAAATAAAATATTTAAATATTCAATCGTAAAATATGCGGGTTGTTATAGACTCCGATCCTTAAAGAAATTGCGTCATCGCAATACTTAAGAAGAAAATAAAGAGTAACAACCATAGAAGCATATCAACACAAAAGAAAATTTGAAATAAGAAGTTCACCATAAAGAGCATGAAAGAGTTAGCCCGAACGTGTTCGCTCGATGAATCCTCTGGATTCCCAAGAGCAATCCTTGGGATTTGAGAACCATTGAACTTTCACAAGAAAAACATCTTTATTTCGAAGGCGCTCAACCTCCGAAGCAATGATGCGAATAGAACGTTGCTCATAAGTCAAATAGGCGAAACTTCAATTTCCACAATAACACCGGGCTCAAGAATAAAAATCGAAATCCAAAGGCATTTCCGTAGTTGAAAGACGTGGAAAACGTCATGAATAACAGAAAATTTAGCTGGGGCAACGACGTAGTACAATAACAATACGCCCGAGAAACTGGAAACACGAATAACTCCGAACATCGACGTAGTACAATAACGGTACGTCCAATGAACGGAAACTCATATAATTCGGAACACCGACGTAGTACAAAAACGGTACGTCCAATGAACGGAACACCATAAAAGAACATCGGCGCTAGTCCATATAAGAAATGAGACGGAGCTCAATAAAGCGAGGTATATTGAAACGTCCGATGAACTTGGTAAAAAGATCATAAGATACAAGGAACTCGAGCCAACAAGGTTGACGCAAATTAAGTTTCTTATAAGAAATAAATATTTCAAAGATTTATGATCGAGGTGGAGAACAAATTTCTCCGCCAAACACAATGATGCCAAACTCTAAAAGTGAAATCAATAGTCGCGAGCACTAGATCATGAGTGACATATCTAGTCTCGATAGGCTTTAATGATTTAGAAACATAAATGATAGCACATTCTCTTTTGTAAGAGAATGGCATCCAAACCAATACGATTAGCGTTGGTACAAAAGATAAAATCTTGGTTCCCTTCGGGAATCACAAGAATAAGAGTATCGAAAAGAAAGAATTTCTTTTAAATAAACTTCTTTCCCGAAAAGCTAAAACTTTCAAAATTACATTTATCTTTATGTAATAATCTTTCCAGACAAATTTACATTTTTACAAGTCAATATATCGTGTCTGACTGTCTCATCAAAGCGTTTAGGAGATTCTTATCGATAACGTTGATCAAGCGCATCGACCAGAATTCTTAAAGCACTTAATGGGCAATACAATCACAAAATCATCTTCTATATGATAAACATGTTTCTTAAAAAGTTTTAAGAATATTCTTTGCTCGTTTCAAGAACAAAATCTAATTATGCTTATAAATAAATCTTATGAAAAATATTTGCAAAAATTTTTAAATTGCTATTTTCATCCAAAATCAATAAATACATGAATGGTCTCATCGTGATATTCGTAGAATACTCGATTCATAAAATGGATGAAATAAGCTGGACAAACTGAATGACATGATTAGTCATTCATAAGAATCATAACGAGTTTGGAATGCGGTAAGTGGAATGCTAACTTCCGCAACTCGTAGCAAATAAAATCGGTGGCAAGGTCGAACTAAAAAGACCCTAACACCTCTCAAAAAAATTGCTCAGGAGATAATCCTAAGACAAACTCAAAAATACCGGAAAGTGTCACAAACTATTTAGATGAGAGAAATAACACTTCCCTCATCATGAGGGCTTAAAGAATAAAATGACGTTATCAAACTGGAATCAAAATCACAAAGAAAAATAGAAATCTGCTTAACAGATTAAAAAAAATGTCGAAGATGAATAGTCCACTCGGGACATAGGATATGGCTTCATAATGATTAAGCCAATCCTTTCCAAAAATCAATTCCAAAGCCTAAGTAAAAAAAATCGGTTTGGAAAGAAAAATCACATAAAATAATTTTGACATCAATAATAAAAAAAACAAGTTGAGTGTTGCGGATCCACCATCCGGATTCGCAATTCTCAAAGAAGACATCAAGCCCAAATTGTTTTAAAGAAAAAGAATTCAACAAGTTCTTTTGATATAAAAATAACGAGATAAACCCATATCAACAAGAACTCGAATTAGGATGATCACGAAACACAATAATGCCATCAAGGATGGAATGAAGAATACCTTGACCAAGAGAAGAGTTACTAGGGGCTTGCAGCTTTCCTTTTCCCTTGCTTGGAAGCTTAGGACACGAAGATAAAAGATGACCCGAACTTTTGCAATAACGACAAAAGAGGGGTTTCGGACACTCCCTTGCATAGTGGTCCATGGAACCACAATTGTAGCATTGTCCACGACTAGAGGTAGGAGTCTTTGCTACCGGAGTTTGTTGCTTCCCTTTCTTGTTGGGAGTGAGGCCTTTGAATTTGATAGGCCTCTTCACGTTATTGTTGAAGTTCTGTTGGGCACCCACAACTTCAACATCACCTTCATTATCGGCCTCTTCAAGTCGAAGAGCGATATCAATAAGTTGATCAAAAGAAACTTCTAGTTTCAGAAGTAAAGGCTTTTAAAGGTTCTTGTTCAACCCATAGACAAACCTTTGATTTTTCTTCAATGGGGCATTAATATACTCGACCCCATACTTAGAGAGAGATTCGAAAGATGCGACGTAGTCCGTCACAGAAGATTCACCTTGAACAAGGTCGATAAAACGTCGGGCCAAAGTTACTTTTTCAGCCTCCGACACAAATTTCAATTCGAATCTTTCCCGGAATTGCTCTCAAGTGAGATCCGCTTCAACGATTTCAGAAATAAGAAGCTCATACCAATCCAATGCTCTTTCTTGGAGCATGCTAGAAGCCACTTGGACTCGGTGGAGATCAACAAGATTCATGCGAGAAAAGATGCGGTCGCATGATCTAAGCCAAGCTTGGATTTCAATGACACTCTCGGATCCCCGGAATGGCCTTCCACCCAAATCGGTATAATCTCTACACAAGCGTGCAAAACTGGATCTAGGATGAGTAGGCTCTGGAATGGGTCCGATAGCTTGAGCATTCTTAACGAGATCTAGAAGCTGTTGGGCAGACATAAATACTCCCTCCTGAGGAGTAGCACTGGATTGACCGACGTTGGTACGGCCAGATCTAACCATTTCTCTTCTTTAAGAAAGAAAGAAGAAGAAAAAGTTATTCTCAAAATGAATATCAAACAATCATGATTGATAAAACAAGAAATCATAAAAGAAAATAGGATAGAACGGTACGAAGACTCGAATTAAATCCTAAGGCACGACTCCTAAGAAAGACTTAGGACAATGATCCTTGTTAGATTATTCTACATTGTTCCGAAGTTTGGCTCTAATACCAAGCTATGACGCCCCACATCTATACTCGCGCTAGCCAAGGACACTACAGGGTAATGCCGTCGACTAGCACGAAGAATAAGGCCGTTGAGGAGCGACCATCTGTGTAATTGCTTTGTGCGAGTATGGATATGCCAGATAAAAATATAACTTTTCATCTCAAGAGGAAATCTGACATACCGATACAAACTCAAAGCTACTACACGGTGGCTATGTATATATACTTCGGAAAAAAATATAGAAATAAACATAACACAAATCAGTAACAGACAATTCATATCACAAAGGCGGAAATAGATATGAATATAACACATGAAAGTGTACATCAGAGTAGTAGTCAAACAAGATCCACAATTATCAAAAAGAATAGATACAAGTGCTAGACAAAAGAATAAGTATACATCAAGGAGTCTGTATCTCAAATGTATACAACAAAAACTATAAGCTAAGTAGTTAGCCAAAAGTCGGATGATGGTTCCAGATAGGAAGACAAGAGGAAGCACCTGTAATATCTCAGTCTGACCCGAGTATTATTTAATAAGAAAATAATAAACGGATCAGTCTAGCTATAATTATCAGATAAAATGAGATATAAGAAGAGATATAATAAAAACGTATGATAACAAAAAATGTCATACCTCGACAAGTATACATTAGAAAATCAACAAAGGAAAATCATACAAATATCTCATGAATCTCATAGGATAAAAAGAATGTCATATTCTTTATTTAATTTACCAAGCCATAATAAATGACATACATATCAATGCCAACTGAAAAAGGTGGTGAAACATAAATTCCAGAAATCGATCAATAGAAATCCAGAAATCACAAGAAAAGGATGGCCAATCCCAAGCGGGAGCATGTAAACTCACTAACACGTGTATCACAAACAATTCGGAACATCGACGCAGTACAAACGGTACGTCCAATGAATCGAAAGGCCGAGACATCGATGTAGTACAAACGGGACATCCAATGAATCGAAACACAAACCAATTCGGAACATCGACGCAGTACAAACGGTACGTCCAATGAATCGAAAAGCCGAGACATCGATGTAGTACAAACGGTACATCCACTGAATCGAAACACAAAACAATTCGGAACATCGACGCAGTACAAACGGTACGTCCAATGAATCGAAAAGCCGAGACATCGATGTAGTACAAACGGTACATCCATTGAATCGAAACACAAAACAATTCGGAACATCGATGCAGTACAAACGGTACGTCCAATGAATCGAAAAGCCGAGACATCGATGTAGTACAAACGGTACGTCCAATAAATTGAAACACAAAACAATTCAGAACATCGACGCAGTACAAACGGTACGTCCAATGAATCGAAAAGCCGAGACATCGATGTAGTACAAACGGTACATCCAATGAATCGAAACACATTAAAAGTACATGGGTCGCTAGCCCACAAAGAAATGAGACGAAGCTCAATAAAATGAGGTACAATCCTCCAGGTGGACTAAGAGACATCGCACCTTGTTAGTCTAAACCATAAAATGGTCATCATCGATCATCAAGAAGTGTCGATTACACTAAGCTAGTAAAAATATAAGAGTTTAGCTTCATGTCCCATAACCACTAGCTTAACTAAAATATTTACGAACAGATTGTAGATTCCCACTCAAAATTGTCACAAGAGTTTCAATCGAACAAGTCCATAAATTAACCAACGAAGTAAACGCAAGCGTTTCATACCACTTGTTTTGCTAAGCCGTTTAATTAGATTTTCTCATACGAATGAGGTAAAGGTTTGTATATACTAATAGATTAGAAAACGGTTTTAGAAACGAGCTTTGTATTTAAAAGTAGTGTTGAAATCATTTTGTAAAGAATTTGAATATTTACTATTAATATAGAAACCTTTGTATTTTAAAGTGACAAGTCATAGAAATGATTGTAGAAACAATCCATCATTAAAATTCACATTCGAAGACGTGAATCAAATCCAATTAAACCGATAAAGAATCCATCGAAATGGATATTCAAAAATCCCGAAAAAGGAGTCATCAAAGTCATAATAAATGATAACAACAAATAGGATCATCACGAATCGATTCAAATTGGAAATTCAATCCCAAAAGGCAAAGTGGGCTGAAACAGCAAATTCAGTCGATTGACTCAGAGATTTCAGTCGACTGACTCAGGTCTTGGAAACTTTCTGTTTTCAGGTTCAGTCGACTGACTCAGAGATTTCAGTCGACTGAATCATGCCTGGGAACTTTCGGGTTCCAGGTTCAGTTGACTGAACAGAGATTTCAGTCGACTGATACTGGTCCAAGAAATTTCCTAGCTTCAGCTCAGTCGACTGAACGCTCTGAGTCAGTCGACTGAACTGGGATTTCCAGTATTTTCAGCCTAAAAATGAAGAGGCAATCTCTTCGCAAATGCAACCGGACGAGAAATGGGCGCTAAGGGTTTATGCCAATAGACGACCCGACCCTATAAGCTCTTTGATGCATCACCAAAAACATGATCAAACATCCATAAAAGGATTTTCACACAAATTTGACTTCAAAAATCAAAAATTGAAATATTCACAAAACCAATCCAAATCAAGAGCACATGCACATGAAGAAGTGTTAGGAATTCATACCCAACAACCAAAGATAATTATAGTCATAGATGTGAGATAAAAATCTCACCTTTAAACCCAAAACAAATGAAGAAGAAACTATAGAGCAATGGCAAGAACAATCACTCTTCAATTCCAACCCAACAAGCTTGAATCTAAGCTTAAAAGAGAAATATTTCCTAAGTTAGGTTTAGGAATTTCTGAAATTGATAAGAGAATGAATTGGAGAAGAAGAAGAGAAGGCTTACCAAAGCTTCTTCTTTGAATTTGGAGCTAGAACTTGGATTTGCAAAGATGATTAGGGCTTGGAGTTTTAATTTCTCATTCCACTCTCCATTTTTATCTAAAGCTTGAGTTGTATTAGGAAAATGAAATGAATGAAGAGAAGAGAGGGTGAAGCTTGGGTCTAATGGGCTGAAACTAAACCAAAGCCCTAAGTGAAAAAGTATCAAAATTTCACTAACTCCAAACGTATCAATGTTTATACTCAAAAAGGTCGCAAACGACATTTTCAACTCAATGGAAGTGGTCTCGAGTCCCAATTCGACTGTTTGCAAAAAGTAGCTTTTCGGACATCAATCCGATTAACGATTCTATATTTAAATAAAATATTTAAATATTCAATCGTAAAATATGCGGGTTGTTAAAGACTCCGATCCTTAAAGAAATTGCGTCCTCGCAATACTTAAGAAGAAAATAAAGAGTAACAACCATAGAAGCATATCAACACAAAAGAAAATTTGAAATAAGAAGTTCACCATAAAGAGCACGAAAGAGTTAGCCCGAACGTGTTCGCTCGATGAATCCTCTGGATTCCCAAGAGCAATCCTTGGGATTTGAGAACCATTGAACTTTCACAAGAAAAACATCTTTATTTCGAAGGCGCTCAACCTCCGAAGCAATGATGCGAATAGAATGTTGCTCATAAGTCAAATAGGCGAAACTTCAATTTAGAACTTAAGTTCACACACACACACACGAATTGGTTAATGAAATATTTTGTTATATCTCAACTATAAAGAGAATTCAATCGACATGATTGACGTGGTGTCGTTTTGAAATTTTAAAATTACCTCTCTTCGTTAATGGAATCTTACCACCCTTTCCGACTACCTACCAACAGAATTATACTATCAATTTGTCATCGATATCACCAACAAAACAACTTAAAATGTGTTGTGACTAAAAAACATTTACACTTAAAACACACATCCATCCAAGATAAACAAATATTAGACGCACGTACGTGCTTTGTATACTAGTATGTACGTATGTTCTTAGTTTTGGTTTGAGTTTGCGTATATGTGTTTGGTTTTATTAAAAAATGGTTATACTTCAATTTTCTTACCAAACAAGTTATAGCTTCGTGTTCATAAAAGACCAAATTCTTCTTAGATGATTACTAAGTTCACTCACCAAATTCTTCTTTGAGGGACTAAGGAAAAGGAGTTCTGTTGAGATATAGACTTCAGAATGTGTTGGAAAGGAGAGGTTTGTCTAGTGGAAAAGCTGGAGCGTAAAGTTTAAGATAGGAGAAAGGGAGTTTCTGGTGAAGTATGCCATCAATAATTATAAAGAAACTGAAGAGCTTATTGATGATGATGTTAAGCGTACATAGGAAGACGGTGGGTAGTTGGTTGATACTGCCTAAAATACTCCCGAATCTGTGCCTTCTCTATATAGTAACAGTAATGCAACATTTATGGTTTGCCAAAATTACGTTGATATACATCCATTATTTCCTTCATTTATGACGTGATTTTTCATTTTTTTTATATCTATGATGTACTATTAATATCGAGGATGGCTTCCATAGCTCTGAAGCCCTCTCCAATTTCTTTGTAAAAGTTGTTGTGGTATTGCCATGTGTAGTATTAAAACGAAGCGTCGCTTTTCAACGCATAACATTAATGATTTACTTTGTTTTCGTTCCCGTCTCCTGGCAGATAATCCTAATTAAATTTCGACACACTTCTCGATCTAAACCTTCTTTTCATATCGATAAACGTCCGTCGCTCTACCTCTGACGAAATGTAACGAACCGTAATTTTAAAGATAGGATGTTGAATCATTATTGAATTGAAAGTTCAAAATATGACTTTTCGCATACGATCAAATTAAGATTTGAGACCAACTTTGTTGAGCCCGAATCGACATTACGGATCAAAATGATTACAAATATCATTATTTGGAATCACGGTATTTTTACGATTTGCGTATCGTTATACGTGTTTTATAGAAATACGTGCGTAGTCGAGTCTAATGGAATATCTACTGACAGCTTGTGTTTTTGAGATGAGAACTTCGTTAGAGACGTACGGTTGATGGATTTTTGGAATCGGACGATCCGATCACCAAAACGACCTCGAAATGCGTGAGTTTATCATCTCGGAGCGCTGTCTCAGACAGCGATGAAATTTATACCATTGGAACCAGAAAAATGAAGAGATGTAAGCTGACGAGTTTCATTGCGGTTCGATATGTTGTGTGATCGTACGAGCTCGAAAGTTGTAGAGGTTTATTTAAGAAATCAGATAAAAAAGTATATTTTAATATATAAACCCCCACCCTTGTACTTTTCCTCATTTCATCCCCCCTCCCCCCTCTTTTCGTTTTTCCTCTCTAGTAAACGAAATAAAATGCATCCACCTTCAAAAACTAAAATTATGAACTCCGGACCATGAAAATTGATGAAACCAAATCCGTTGAGGTCGTGGTGAGGAGAGCTTTAAATTTATATGGATTTGGGAGTGCGGCTCATCTTGGCCGAGCTCGACGTTGTGGATGCTAACTAGGGTTGAGGAGTGGGAAGATGGAGAGGAAGTTGGGTTAAATGGAGTGTACCGTTGGACTTCCCTTGTCGAAGTGCACCTTCCCACATAATCACAACCGTTTCGATCATGTTTTGGGGGTCGCGACATTAAGGGTTGTGAGGGGACGCTACAAGGTCGTGTTTTGGCTAGGGCATGCAGACTTGGAAAATTCAGGTGCGTTGTGAAGCTTGCATGTTGTCGAAGGCGGCTCGTCGTTTCGTCGTTTGTAGGTCGTGAAATCGAGGAGAGAAGGTGTAGAAGGGTGTGGGTTTTCTTGTGTCTATGCGTGTTCATCTACAGGAATGCATGAATTGGGGAAGAAGAGATAAGTGAGGTAATTAGTGTTAATTATGGCTGATTAATTTATTGATTATATTGTTTTGTATTTAATTCGTATCTCTTGCATACAAGGTCCAATCGAGACACGGTCTTCGTTGTGCACTCGTAGCAAGCTTATGTACGACATGGTACAGGCTTGGACTGGGTTCGAACACTCGAGAATTTACGGTTTCATGTGAGCGGATTATGAAGCTTTCTCCAAACCGATTAAGAAGGATGACAAGCATTTTAAAATACCAATTTGGTTTCATGCCTAGAAGGTCGACTACAGAAGCGATTTTCTTAATAAGACAACTTATGGAGAGATTTAGGGAGCAAAAAAAGGATCTACACATGATATTTATCAGTTGGGAGAAAGCTTATAGCAAAGTGCTGAGAAATGTTATGTGGTGGGCTCTGGAAAAGAAGATAGTCCCAACAAAGTACATTACCCTTATTAAGGATATGTACAATAATGTTGTGACTAATGTCGGAGCATGTGATGGTGAAACCAGTGACTTTTCCATTAACATAGGATTACATCAAGGGTCAGCTTTAACCCTTTATATTTTTGCCTTAGTGATGGATGAGGTTACGAAGGGTACACAAGATGAGATTCCTTGGTGAATGCTCTTTGTTGATGATGTTGTGCTTATTGACGAAAGTAGGATAGGGGTTGATAGACAACTGGAGTTGTGGAGGCAGACTTTAGAATCAAATGGTTTTAGGTTTAGTAGAACTAAAACATAGTATATGAAGTGCGAGTTCAGCGGTGTCCGGTTAGAGGATGGAGATGTCATTCTGGCCGGACAAGTAGTGTCCAAGAAGAAATCCTTTCGATATTTAGGGTCAATGTTGTAGTATGATGGTGAGATTGATGAAGATGTTAGTTTTAAAATTCGAGCGGGATGAGTGAAATGGCGACTAGTGTCTAGCATTCTCTGTGACAGGAGATTCCCACAAAAGCTTAAAGAAAAGTTCTACAGAACGGCAATTAGGCATGCGATGTTGTATGGTGCAGAATGTTGGCCTGCTAAAAGAAAATATGTCCAGAAGATAAGTGTAGCAGAGATGGGTATGCTGCGATGGAGCTATGGTCATACAAGACGAGACCGAATTAGGAATGATGATATACGTGACAAACTTAGAGTAGCACCAATTGAAGAGAAGCTAGTCCAACACTGCTTAAGATGGTTTGGACATCTTCAATGGAGGCCTCCCGAGGCACCTATGCGCATTGGAATTATAGACCGCATCGAATGCTCAAAGTGAGGTAGAGGTCGACCAAGGTTGACATAGGAGGGAGTAGTAAAAAGGGACTTGAGAGATTTGAATATATCCGAAGAGCTGGTGTCGGATAGAAACGAGTGTAAGTTAGCGATCCACGTACCAGAACCATGTGCTAGGAGTTTTTACTTAGGGTTGGTTTAGGGGTAGTGTTATAAGTTTTAGATTATAGGTGTTTGTACCAAAATTGGGCACAACACTCTTCGGAAGTTTTTGAAGAGATAAAGTGAAGAAATTAAATGGAAAAAGGGGATTATCTAACAAAAACTCCAAATTTCAGATATGAAAATAATTAAAATGCAAGGAGACACAAGAATTTAGAGTGGTTCGGCGTATCGCCTACGTCCACTATGAAGTTGATAACTTTATTGGTCTTTCTTTGAGGATTACAAGTGAATTCAGCGAATTACAGCAGACAATGATGATTTACAGCAGTGAATTTCGTTATTGGCAGCAGTTATGGAGTTTAGATCTAGATCTGGCAGAGTCTGGGCGTTGGAGAATTCAAAAGAGAAGAAGCCCCTTTTCTGTATGCCCTGGGGCTCTATTTATAGGTGTAGGAGGCTGGTATTTCGCTCAGATCTTGGGAGATCCTCTCTGGCACGTGACCAGGCCCGCGCGCCCAAGCCCGGGAAGTTTCGGTCCGATCCGTGATCGATACGAACGGATTTCGTATTGATCAAGATTTCATTCAATGGAGTCGAAATTTGGCGTGGACATTCTTTAACATGTACGTAAGCTTCTGTCAAAATTTCATATCATTTGGACTTGTAGATTAGGAGATATGATCGATACGAATTAGGATCTTCGGTTGGCTGTTTCGTTCGACTCCCTTATTTCGACTCGCTCTCGCTCAACTCGATCATTTCGACTCGCTCTCGTTCGTCTCGATAGATACGCGTGACTGTGAGATGACGTGGCGCTTGAATCTCTGGATCACTCCACTTTCGATGCCGAGTCGAATGAGTTGTCCTTGAACCTTGCCTTGTTCGAATCGAAGTCCGTTGCCTAGCTCGAATCGATCAACAGCTTGTTCCTTCGCATCGATCTGTAGCATGCCTTGTTCGAATCGATGGAATCGGTTTGTTCATATCGATGATGGTGACTCTGTTGTCCAGTTCGAATCGATCAACAGCTCGTCCCTTCGCATCGATCTGTAGCACGCCTTGTTCAAATCGATGAAAGGTGCATAGTTCGCATCGATGGTTATGCTATGTTATGTGGATACGAAGTGGACACTGGATGATCGAGTCAAAACGTGGCTCTCTCATGGATGCGAAGCGGAGCGAGTCGAACAGACGCTCTCTGATGGATGCGAAGCGGAGCGAGTCGAACAGAGGATCTCTGATGGATGCGAAGCGGAGCGAGTCGAACAGAGGCTCTCTGATGGATGCGAAGTGGAGCGAGTCGAACAGAGGCTCTTTTTATTCAATTTTGCATCGATCGTAACTTGAGCATACGAACTCGGATTGACTTGAAATTTGGAACGTTGGCTCTCATAGCTTCGCTTGTCGTGTCATATCAATTTTAGCTCGATCGGGACTCAGATAAAATTCGTCGATATCCATAGTGAGTCTGCGTATAACCGATTTTCTAGACGAACTGTCTTTGGTTTCTAGTCAAGTTCTTGGTGTCACGGCCTTGCCAAAAGGCGGGATAACAATAGGACTAGTGAATAGGAGCCAAAGACGTCGTGTTTAGTCTTCGGTCCTTATTACTATTAGTACCATTATTACTATTAGTATTATTATTATCATGGTTTTTTAATCTACTTTTTTTGTTTTATTTTTATTGTATTTATTATTATTATTATTATTATTATTATTATTTGTTTAATTATTTTACTTTACTTGTTTAATCTTTATTCCTATTTTCACCTTATATATATATATATCTAATATTGTTATTATTGCTTTTAAGTTGACTTTGTCATTTAGTTTTGGATTCCATATCTAGCCGACCCCAACTTGTTTGGGAATAATGGCTAGTTGTTGTATATATGTACGTATGTATATGTATATACACACACACACATGAAATGATTTCCCAATTTGATTGGATTTATTTGAGTAGATATTCGGGATAGTTGGTTAAAATCTCGTATATTTAAATTTTGTTCTAGTCATATTAAATTGAGCTAGATAGCGATGATATTGATTTATAAAATGATTATAAATTAATTAGACTCTAATTCGTCGTTATATTAGTGATAGAAATATTATTATATATTTTATTACTAATCGGGAATGAGAGTATTACTTTTAAAATAAGTTAAAAGGCTTAAAAATGATTTTTAAGCTAGTTTTGTTTTTTTATAGAATAATAGAAAAATATTGGACTTTTGTTGAAAAGATTTAGTAAATAAAAGTAAGAATTTGATCATTAAAAAATTGAATTGTTTATATAAATGTGTATACGTGTATGGAAATACCCATATAGGTATATCATCAAGTTGCGAGCAATCTCACGTGGCCATAGCAACCATCGGGCATGCTAAGTTGTGTGGGAGATTCCCAGGTCGAGTTGCCGCCCCGGTAAAGCTCGTAATGCAACTTGCAAAGCAAATGTGAGTTTGCATGAACATTTGTGCATAGGAGTTTAGGAATGGGTGTATCGACACACGTTTGAGCTAATGCAAGGGGTTCGGTCGGGTTTATTTTGGCATGTTAGAGGAGGCCGAGTCACTATAATCGCCCGTTGAACTCG
Source organism: Allium fistulosum (assembly GCA_030737815.1). Classification (NCBI taxonomy): domain Eukaryota; kingdom Viridiplantae; phylum Streptophyta; class Magnoliopsida; order Asparagales; family Amaryllidaceae; genus Allium; species Allium fistulosum. The sequence goes on from CM060908.1 coordinate 52,836,155, forward strand.
GCGTGTACAAAGAGTGGATTTTGTTTTGAAATCGGTTTTCGAACACTCAAGTAGCTACTTCCAAAATATCACCCCATGGGGCTCCGGATGAGGTCCGATGTGGCGGTGGCACGTTGGGGTACAAGGCCACTCTTCGGGCAAGGCGTCCGAGAAAACGACACTGTCCTAAGATTATTGCCTAGGACCTACTGCTTTTAGTCGATTGAGGGGGTATTCAGTCGACTGAATGTGTGTTCAAAGCACTCCCGAGGGGGGAACCTCAAATAGAAGGCTGGGTAAGCCTAGCTCATCGTCTAGCTCGGTCGACTAGGAATTGGATTCAGTCAACTGAGCTTAGTAGACTGAAAAGGATTCGCGGTCGACTGTTTCCCTGGGCAGAGTACTTTCGGGGAATTTCTTTCCCTTTTCGAGCATGGTTCTTTGTGGGGTCTTAGCACGAATTCAAAGAGGCTTCAGGCTACTCGAGAAATGGAATGCAAGGAAAAGCACGAGATCCGGATATAGATGCAATGAGATGCTTAGTGATTTGTTATGATCACTAAGGCGTTCGAGCAAGCAGTCAAGAAGGCGATCGAGGCAAGGAGCGCTAGGCATAGACTATTCAAACATGGGGATATTAGAAGACCGGGATAACGATCAAGCTCCAATCAGACATGGGATCGGGATAGTGATTGGCTACATGGTAATGTACGATAGGCGTATATGATTAGAAGAAGCACGTGACGACGTGGAGTCCGTTCCAGACTTAGGAAGATGTGGGAGCACGAGTCCGCTTGAACGGTTGCAACAGGTGGTTGCGATGTGTTAGTGGTAATGTACGGTCCAAAGATGAAGGAGAGACTCGGCATAGGTACCGAACGGTTGGGCCATGTGCGAAAGAGGTGGGGGTACTCACCTAAGTAGATTCTTCGGTAGTGGGAACTTGTTGGACCCATGAAATCTGCAGAAGGATGTGCGTGACATCGTAGGGTGTAGACAGACATGCTTCTTTATTGCTCTTTTATGGATGTATAGGATCATACCACACTTAATAGAGGTCTGACTGAGACTCTATTCATAGGAATCTGAATTCCATCTTTTCTTACGTTACGGGTAAGTAGCATACGTCGTGGCTTGTAGCGTCTAGTGGAGTTTCCTCTTTTCTTACATTATGGGTAGGTACCGTATTGCGTGGTTGTAGCACACAGAGTTCATAGCATTGGCTTTTACTGTATTCAGCACTATATTATGACTGTGCTAACTTGTTGGATGTAAGAGCAAGGTAAGATGAGGTATATGGCAGATATTCCCCATAGACCTTACTCATAATTACTTATATGCCTATGTAACATTTTATATAGATTTTGAGATAGTTCCCTTCACACCGGGCTTTATGTCTAACCCACGTTTTGTCTTTGTCTGTTTATGTCATGATCGCTCTCGGGTACTTGATTGAGTAGTTTGGGAGTCAGGTGCTGTTATCCCGCCTTTTGGCAAGGCCGTAACACCAAGGACTTAACTAGAAACCGGCGACAGATCGTCTCGTAGACCAGCTACGCACAAGGATTGCTATGGATATCGGTGAAATTTGTCCGAGTCCAGATCGGGCTACAATTGATAAGGCACGTCAAGCAAAGCCGTGGGACCCAACTTTCCAAGTCTCGGGACAATCCGAGTTCGTATGCTCAAGTTATCGCCAATGGAAGATGGATGAAATAGTATAGGTTTGGATCCCTCAGAAATAGGCTAGGTTCGAATCGATGAGAGGAGGATTGATTCGAATCGATCAGACAAGTATTGTGTCTAATCCACGAAGAGCATGTATGCTTCGACTCCATCGAGCAAACCCTCATATGCCTAAGTTCGAACCCATCTTCGCATACTCCGGTTCGAATCCATCGAAGGAAGGAGCGCTTCGAATCCATGCAGGCAGAGAAGCTCCAATTCCATTCCAAAGCACCGACATCATCGATTCGAAGGAAGCCAGCCTTCGACTCCAGTACCTTCGAATCCATCCAGTTGTAGGGACTTTGACTCCATTTCATAACTGTCTTCGAATCCATCCTGGTGAAGCAGATTCGAATCGATCAATAGTGGCATACCTTAATCGATTCGAACGATCGCTGATCCAATCGATTCGAAGGAAACGCACCTTCGAATCCAGTACCTTCGTATCCCCCAAGTCCACACAACTAAAACCCGGGGTATGACCCAGAAAACTCGGAGAAAAAGGAGGATTGACCCGAAGCACGCGCACCACGTCATCGCCTTAACGTACAGAAGCCTGGATTCGACCCTATGGATTCGAACCATATCGATTCGAACGAATCCATAGGACGAAGAACACGAAAATCTCCAACTTGAATCGATCATAAATCAAGTTTTGCAAGTCCAAATGTCATGAAATTTTCACAGAAGCTTAAGCACATGGTGAAGAATGTTCACACCAAATTTCAGCTCAATTGGATGATTTCTTGATCGATTCGAACCACGGGTTGAATCGATCCCAAAGTGGGCCCGGATCTCCAGATTTCGGCCATGTGGACCCCCTCACGTGCCAGAAGCGGTCTCCCCGAATTTTAGGCGAAATATCAGCCTCCTACACCTATAAATAGAGCCCCTGGTCATTCAGAAAAGGGGTCGGAGAATTCTAAGTACTGAAGAGCGCCCAGATTCTGCCAGATTTACTTCAGAACACCGCCGCTGCTTTAGATTGAGACTTAGCATATAAATTCAGTTGTATTACAGTATAAAGAATTGTAATCTTCAAGTATCGAGCAATAAAATCATCAAATTTCATAGTGGACGTAGGCAAAACGCCGAACCACTCTAAATCGCTTGTCTTTGCAATTTACTTTCTGTTATTTGGAGTTTTTGTTAGATAATCCACAGTTTTAATTTTCATTCTTCACTTTTATCTCTTCAAAAACTTCCGAAGAGTGTTGTGCCCATTTTGGTACAAACACTTTGGTGCTTTCACTGAGAATTGACCAGCTTTTTTCTCCTGCTCCTTGGATCTACCATCGATACCGGATTGCACAAATCCAAGAGGAAGATCCAGATCTCTAATTCATCATCCTTCCATTTTATTCAGATTTGCATAAAGTCTAGGAAAAGGATTCATCATTCAAAATGGTTAGCACGAGAACCACTTCTACAGCTGCTGGACAAGAAGGTAGGGATGGACAGAATCCTGCTCAACAGCAGCCACCCAACCAAGACAACACTGCCCACTCAGATCCGTCTGGGGCAGTCACTAGACAAGAATTCCAGGTGTTGCTTCAAGAGTTGACTCAGAGTCGGCAACAATTGGCCGAACAGTTGCGTGCTAATATTGAATTGACAAACCAACTGAACCGCCAGGGCCGTAGGAGGTCCAGAAGGGATGATGTTTCCCGCTCATCCACTGAAAGTTCTGCCTCATCTGACTATCATCATAGATCTACCCGTCCCCGATTGGACGGAAGTCATGCTCAAGCTGCTGGATATCAACCCGCCCTAAATGTCGGACAGTTGAGGGTAGGACCGTCAACCAGCTTCCAGGCTGGGCCATCAGCACGAGGTGGTCGTACTCCACAATATACTACGGACAATCATGTCACAGCTGCCACAGTAGAAACAAGGGTTGATACCCGACATCTTCCAGATTCAAGCAATCAACAGCAGGGACGTACTTCTGAACCATACGGCCCGGAAGATGCTGAGCCAAGGAGGCGAAACTTGGATCGTCGACAGCGCCCGGTCCAAACTCGCACTGTGGAACCCGACCACACCTTAGCTCAGCATGCTCAAAATGTAGCAATGCCAGACATCTCGACTATGATACGTCAGATGATCCGCGAAAGCCAAGGTCTTACCAACGACGATTGGGGGATTTCTCGGAGTCATACTCCTTTCACGGACGAAATACTATACGCTGAACCTCCTCGGCGATTCAGAATGCCAACTCTCCCTATGTACGAAGGAAATTCTGATCCCAATCAGCACATATTGAAATATGAATGGTCAATGAGCGCCGCAAGGGCCGATGATGCAGTGAAATGTCGAAGTTTCCCCATCTCACTGGGAGGAATTGCAACAATGTGGTTTACAAGATTACCTCCAAGATCTATCTCTTCATTTGACCAATTGGATAAGAAATTTGTTGAACAATTTCGCATGCATGTCGCTAGACCCAAAGATGTTAACACCCTGTCCAGTGTTACCCAAGCTCGTGGGGAAACACTAAGGTGTTACTTGGAGAGATTCCATGCGGCATGTGTGGAAATTAGTAATCCCAACGACAACTCAATTTTAATGGCCTTGACAAAGGGAATTGATCCCGATTCTGAATTTGGAAATTGGTTAGCCGGAAAGCCACCCGCATCGTTGGACCGTTTCTACTCCAAAGCCGCTCAATTCTTACGGCAAGAGGACGCGAAATAGTCTAGGAAGCAGGACGATGCGAAACCCGGAAATGAGGGAATACAAAGCAATGTAGCAGTTAAACAGTCCGGTGACAATTCCGGAAAAGTTCAGTTAAACATACAGAACAAACAAACTCAGCCAAGAGGTAGCAATGGTCAAAATAAGAAGAGAGATCCGAATCCAGGCCCACGGCGTAGGGCTCCGATGTTCGAAAGTTATACACCATTAAACACATCGCTGGAAAATGCGTACCTACAAACTTGCAACACTGAACAATATAAGAAACCCGCTCCGAAGCGGTCATCAGAGAGGCAGATTCAGACAGGAAAGTTTTGTAGGTTTCATGAGAGTTATGGCCACAATACTAATGACTGTCGTCATTTGCAGGATCTCATAGAAAAGTTGATCAGGGAGAGAAAGTTAGATCAATTCGTGCGGGCACCGCAGTCTAGTAGTGCGGGCCCATCAAACCCAAACCGTGCGCAAGACCAAGAAAGACAAGAGGAACCCGCTCATACAGGCGGGAGGCTAGTTATCAATACCATAAGTGGTGGTCCTCATCCAGCGGACAGGAGCTGGAGGGAAATGGAGTCGTATGCTAGCTCTATCAGGCATGCGAGCTTCGAATGCTGCAGTAATTGTGAGGATGGAACCCCGACTAAGCAACAAAAGACGATGTCTGACGACATCATATTTATAAGCAAAGATGCTGACAAAATCGAAGCCCCAACAATTGACCCACTGGTCATATCTGCCCAGGTTGGTCCTGCTTGGATGAAGAGGATCCTGGTTGACAGTGGGAGTTCTGTAAACATTCTATTCAAACGAGCTTACGATTTAATGAAGATGGAAGCAAAAGACTTGAAACCCTGCCAATCTCGAGTTCACGGCTTCAATGGGAGTGCAACAATACCCACTGGGATAGTGGAACTACCAGTAGAACTAGGGATTGGGGAACGCAGGAGAGTCTGACTGCTGCAATTCGTTGTTCTTGACATCGCTTCACCGTACAATGCATTCCTGGGTCGACTAGCCCTTGCTGAATTCAGGGCAGCCATTGCCCCGTGGTGTTTGACTTTGAAATTCCCAACTGACCATGGTATAGGAATCGTTCAAGGAGATCAGGTAGCAGGAAGAGCCTGTTATGTTGTTGAGTTGCGTGAAGCATAGAAGAATGAGAAAGGAAAGGGCGTAGAGGAATCTCTCTGCGTCCGTTTTACTGATAATTGACAACTAGCGCCCGGGCCCCGGCCCGGTCACCACTACCAATTCCTTAAAGATCTTGACCCTAGAGATAACGAAGATAAAGATGAAGTCAAAGAGAATCAAGCGTCTCCAGCCGAACTGACTGTGGACGTCCCAGTCAGTGAGGATGACGACTCAAAAGTACTAAAAGTTGGATCTCAGCTGGGAAAACAGATACAACAGGAATTGGTTGAATTCCTTCAAGCAAATATCGATGTCTTTGCCTGGACGCACTCTGACATGTGCGGAATATCACCGAACATTGCAAGTCACTCCTTGAATATTGATCCGCGACATGTTCCGGTCAAGCAAAAGAGGCGTGGTATGGATCCAGAGAGATCTGCCGCCCTTAAAGAAGAAATTGACAAGTTGCAATCAAATGGTTTCATCCGAGATGCTCTATACCCAGAGTGGGTGTCAAATCCGGTAATGGTTCAGAAACCGAATGGGAAATGGAGAACTTGTGTCGACTACTCCGACTTAAACAAAGCTTGTCCAAAAGATAGTTTTCCACTCCCTCGAATTGACCAACTCGTAGACTCAACTGCAGGCCATGAATTGTTATCCTTTATGGATGCTTATTCCGGTTATAATCAAATACCTATGCATCTACCCGATCAAGAACATACCAGTTTCGTGACCGATCTGGGACTCTACTGTTACAGAGTCATGCCTTTTGGTTTAAAGAATGCCGGGGCAACTTACCAACGCTTGGTTAATCGAATGTTCGCTGACCAGATCGGGAAGACCATGGAAGTTTATGTGGACGACATGTTAGTTAAGTCCCGATTTTCCGCAGATCACGTCAGGGATTTAGATTCAATGTTCCACATCCTACGTGAATATGGAATGAAGCTTAACCCGTTGAAGTGCCACTTTGGCATCGCATCCGGAAAGTTTCTCGGTTTCATCGTCAACGCTCGTGGGATAGAGGCAAACCCCGAAAAGATCTGAGCAATAAGGAATTTGCAAACTCCAAGGACCATAAAGCAAGTCCAGAGTCTCAACGGGAAGGTAGCAGCGCTAAGCGGGTTCATTTCAAAATCCACTGATAAATGTATTCCTTTCTTTGATCTAATCCGGAAGGGAAAACGAAACTTTGAATGGACCATGGAATGTGAAGGCGCATTCCGATCACTGGTTCAGCATCTCTCTACACCACCGATCTTGTCAAAACCGATTGATCACGAACAATTATACCTTTATCTAGCAGTATCAGAGCATGCGATCAGTGCTGCTCTGGTCCGAGAAGAGGATCGGGTGCAGAAACCGGTCTATTATGTTAGTAAACGATTGACCGGAGCTGGAAGAAATTACCCCAGATTGGAGAAACTGGCTTATTGCTTGGTTATTGCCTCAAGAAAGCTTCGTCCTTATTTCCAAGCCCATCCGCTTACTGTGTATACCGATCAGCCGTTACGACAGGTCCTCACGCGGCCTGAGACGTCTGGAAGGTTACTCAAGTGGAATATCGAACTGAGTCAATTTGACATTACTTATGCTCCGCGGAGAGCCATTCAAGGGCAAGTCCTGGCTGACTTCATAGCCGAATTTACTGTTCCAGACGACTTACTCGAAACCAGCGAATCTCCTGAATATGTTTGGAAACTTTATACAGACGGTGCATCAAACGATCGGTGTTTGGGCGCTGGTGTTGTACTAGAAACCCTCGAAGGTCGATCCATATGCTATGCTTTGAAGTTTGATTTTCACGCAACCAACAATGAAGCCGAATATGAAGCTCTATTGACTGGGTTAAAGCTTGCCAGAGATCTGAGAATTATCGCTATAGAAATTTATTGTGATTCACAGTTGGTTGTGTGCCAGGTACGGGGAGAGTATCAAGCGAGAGACCGAAGGTTAGCTGCTTACTTGGTTCGAGTTCTAGAAATACTGGATCAATTTGATTATTACGCCATTTACTATATACCTCGAGATCACAATCAAAAAGCCGACTCCTTGGCAAAGCTGGCCAGGACAGGTGAAGCACAGCAAATGGGACTTGTCCCCGTCGAAACTTTGCCCTCTCCAAGCATCGATCAAATAAAAACGAATGATGTGTTAGAAACCTCTCCCGACAGAGAATCATGGATGACTCCGTATCGAGATTACATTGAGAATGGGATGTTGCCTGAACACCTAAATGAGAAAAGACAAATTCTACGAAAGGCTTCACGGTTCGTCATTCAGGACGGAATCATGTATAGAAAAGGTTATTCTGTTCCTCTCCTTCGGTGTATCGCTCACGACGAAGTCAAACGAGTATTACATGACGTACACGAAGGAGAATGTGGCGATCACACTGGCGGACAAGCGCTGGCTAAGAAAATACTCCGATATGGATATTACTGGCCAACAGTGAACCGAGATGCAGCCAATTATGCCAGAAAGTGCGACAAGTGCCAGAAACACGCTCGCATTCCAAGAGCCCCACCTACCGAGATAACTCAAATGGTCAGTCCCTGGCCGTTCGCTATGTGGGGTATCGATATCATCGGCGCTTTACCTCTGGCAAGAGGTGGTGCGAAGTATGCCATCGTCGCTGTTGATTACTTCACGAAATGGGCCGAAGCCGAAGCTCTCGCAACGATTACGACAAAGAAAGTAATAAACTTTGTAGTCCGCAATATCATTTGTCGATTTGGACTCCCGCATACCATCATCACCGATAATGGGACCCAATTCGAAAGTTCAGAGTTCAAGAATTTCTGTCAACGATTTCATATTCATAAAAAGTTCTCTGCAGTCGCACATCCACAAGCAAACGGTCAGGTCGAAGCTGTTAACAAAGTTATCAAATCCATCTTAAAGAAGCGACTGGAAAAGGCTGGGGGCAAATGGGTCGATGAACTTCCTATGGCATTATGGGCTTATCGAACAACCCACAAGACCGCAACAGGACACATCCCATTTTCCTTATCCTATGGCTCGGAGGCCGTTATTCCAGTTGAGACAGAAGTATTTTCTCACCGCGTAACTTATTACGATCCAAAAACAAATGCTATATTACTCGCTGAATCTTTGGATCTGTTGGACGAGAAACGGGAAGAAGCTGATTTGAGAGCGGCCGCATACCGAAGCCGGGTCGCCCGGTTATATAATACCAAAGTTCGACCCCGAATCTTTGAAATCGGTGATCTTGTCCTCAAGAGAATCTACCCGGTTCCTTCACACATGAAACCAAATTGGGAAGGACCGTACGTGATTACACAAAGACTTGGGGATGGCACATTCAAACTATCAACCGTGGACGGTCTAGCTTTACCAAGGGCCTGGAACAGCGAGAGTCTCCGTCGCTACTACATATGACAGGCTTTATTTATTTCATTATGTTTTTTATTCAGCAATTTACTTTTGCATTTCGAAATTAGAATTTGTAATAAGGCAACTGATTTGCCATATTTTCTTATTTCAGCAATAAAATGCCATCTCTTCAAGCCAGAGCTGTGATTCATTAAATACAATGTACAACATCACGATGCACGAAGAGCTAAATTCCATCACACAGTGGAATTTATTCAAGTAGGGAGTGGCTGTGAAGCAATCAACCACTCACTAAATGAAACCCGAGCTCGGGGGCAAGCCATCACATCAGGCCAATAAATGGGTTGATGTACGACAACCCTTCACTTAACTCCGTACTCCCAGAGTGCGAGGCGGAGTACAAACATTTTCCTAACTCCGTACTCCCAGAGCGCGAGGCGGAGTATAAACATTTTACTAAACTCCGTGCTCCCAGAGCGCGAGGCGGAGTATAAACATTCATTCAACTCCGTACTCCCAGAGCGCGAGGCAGAGTATAAACATTTTCTTAACTCCGTACTCCCAGAGTGCGAGGCGGAGTATAAACATTCATTCAACTCCGTACTCCCAGAGCGCGAGGCGGAGTATAAACATTTTCTTAACTCCGTATTCCCAGAGTGCGAGGCGGAGTATAAACATTTTCCTAAATCCCAGAGTACTCCGAGAGCGCGAGCTGGGTACAAACTTTTACTTAACTCCGTACTCCCAGAGTGCGAGGCGGAGTATAAACGTTTTCCTAAAACCCCAGAGTACTCCGAGAGCGCGAGCTGGGTATAAATATCGGCAAACTCCAGACTCCGAGAGCACGGGCTGGAGTATAAACATTACTCAACTCCGTACTCCCAGAGTGCGAGGCGGAGTATAAACATACGTCAACTCCACAGTTATCCCCAATACTGGGGGCAGAACCATAACACATAACAAGTTGAAGACAAAAGGGAATACATTCTCATTTCTACTATCGACAAAAAGAATCTGATTACAAAATGGTTCAAAAAATTGCTACTAGTGGGAGCCGAATCCACATCTATACACGGCTATAGAAAAATCAACAAAATGCTGCCCTACGCAACAGAGATTTAAAAAAAGAGTTCAATCTTTCTTCTTCCTTATCTTCTTCTTCGGGGTAGCTCCACCAGATCCGCTGCCTGATTTTCTCCTCGACCGCTTACTCTTTTCAGGCTTTCCCTCCGGCAACGATATAATGTCAACGTCCTCCTCAGAACTGGAGGCGACGGAGATTCTTCTAGGAGGTCGAGCTGGAGGCATAGGAGTAGTAGCGGGAGGAGGGACAGGAGCAGTTTCAATCACTACAGTACCGCCCGGTGAAATCACCATTAACGGGGCAGGCCCGGGCGGATTCATACCAGCATTCCCTGCTGCCATCTCGGCATCAATCTCAGCAATGATGCCATCCTCACGGGATACTTGGGCCGCATCGGATGTGCCAATAGCTGGCATAGATGAACTAACGGCCGGAGCAGCCCCACTCACAGCATCGGACGGGTTGACGGAAGGATCGATGGGCTCATTAAGAAGCTCCTCAATCATTTGAGCGCTGAAAGAAAACATATTTGCATCTCCCTCTTCGCCAATCAAGGTAGAAGTCGTGATGGCTTCAGAAAAAACAACCCCTTGTGTTTGATGTGGAACTGATGGAGCAAGAGGCGCAGAAACAACGACTTCAGTCACTGAAATACGACAAAACGAAGATTGTTAGCCAAGTGTGTTGCTTAAAGTTCTTCACAACTGAACTACGAAAAGCGTTCAAATACCTTCCTTGGTCTGACCGAAACGTGGGCAGAATCATCGGCGGAAGATAATAATGGTTGGTCAGGATTATATGCAGGAACAGACTGGGGATCTACCGCACCAGTGGTTTCGGGCAATGTTGGAATTACAGCTCCAACACTTGCCTCGTGATGCGCGATCCCCGAGCCTTCGCCTGTCTCTAGAGATTGAACTCCAAGCTTTTCTTTCACCATAGAGATCACCGCCTCATGAAGGATCTTCCTCTCATCCTCGGTGAGCAAACGCATCTCCAGCTCAAAGTCGTCAAATGTTTCATCTGGATGCGCTGCTCTCTTCTCATTCACCAGCCGGGTCCAGGCATTGTACAAGATCATGGAGTCATCTCCCAGCCACGCTAAATTTCTGTGTTCCAGCACATTAGCGTTGTACGTGACTAAGAGATCATCAAACTCAGCATCTAGCCTAGACCTCTCCTCCAAGATCTTTTCTTGAATTTCTGCTTCCGCAGACTTAGCCTTGACCGCCACCGCAGAAAGTTCGGCCCTGAGAGATACTGCTTGGTCGCAAGCCTCTTGAGCAGTGGCGTTTGCATCGTCCTTCTCCTTCACCATTTCAGTAAATTTGGCCTTGAGCTCGTTCAGCTCTTTAACGGCTAAGTCTCGCTCAGCTGCAATGGTGGTGTTGCGGTGGCCCATCTCTTCTACCGTGGCGCAGTGTTCCTGCTGCATCCTCGCCAGTTTGGCCACGACATCTTCATGTTTTTGAAGTGTTTCAAGCTCTGACTTCCGGGACGTCTCCACTTCAGATTGAAGAACCTGAATGATGCGTTTCTGTTTAACAATGTCAGCATCACGTTCAGCAATAATCTTCGCCCGGTCAAAAGCTACTCTAGAAGCCTTCACGGCTGCCTTGTACCACTCCTTATACCGAGCGTAGAAGTCGCGGATATAACTATGAGCAGTGGTCTCAGCGTCCGAAGGAATTCTTTTAAAGTTAGGAGGGAAGACATAGCCATCCATGCAAATTTCAGGGTAGTCATTTTTCATTTGGGCGAGTTTAGCAGCTCCCTCGCTTGTCAACTCAGCCGGAGCTTGTTCTATTATAGCGGCTGTTGTCGGTTCCATTCTTGGCCGCTGAGCATCAGGCCGAGAAGATTGAGAAGGCAGCTGCTGCTGATGAGAAGGCCCTGGGAGGTCTGCTGGGGCCCTGGGAGGCGGAGGAGAGCGAGATCGGGGTCGGTACTGGTATCCCCGGTCTCTGTGAGAATAATCATAGCCAGAACGGCCCCGCGAGTAATCTCTGTCTCTATCATAACGTTCTTGACTTGAATAGCTTCGTCCATGATCCCTATCTGTCTCTCTCCTGCGGGAATCGTAAAATGGAGAAGATTGGCGCACATTCCGAAGCCTATCCAGAGTAGAGCCACGTCCTGACATCTCACCTGCGATAAGAAAGAATTACGGATTAGGATCCCATAAAGCAATGTTTACTATGCAAAAGTCATGAAGTGCTGTGGAAGTGTGTGTAAATGTGTAAACCCCCAAACCGACCGGAAGTGTTGACCGCACTTAAAGGAAAGGGCTCGGTCATGTTTAGGGCATCTTGAAATTCCTCCAACCCAGGATTATGAGAAATCGATATATAATCTGGGATGGGAATATCGTCAAGCCCTTTGAAAATGTCTCTCGAATGAGAAGGGGCGGCCTCAGAAATCATAACTCCGGAAATGGGAGGAGACACATCCACAGATTTCCACCCCTTAGACTTAAGTTTTTTGGAAACGACGACCTTGCCTTTCCGTCTTCCTCCCGACTCCTCCAAGTTTCCCGAGAGGTCAGCCATTGGCTCCGAATCCGTATGGGTTCTTTCTTCGTCACTCGCCTCGATTATTCTGATTCCGGGTGACTTCTTCGCCTTTCTCTTCTTGGTTTTCTTCTTATCTTCCTTCCTGGAGGCGGGCTTTGCCAATCCCTCGACGACTATACTTTGATTGATGTCGATCAAACCAAGAATTCTTAAGTTATAATCGTTTAGCACCGAGTCAATGTGTCTCAACTCGCTTGGAACTTCTTGAAGACTCCGGACGATACCCTTGAAACGCCCTCCATCGGGTCTGGAGATAATGGCTGTAAAGGGAATGAAGTGTCAATTTTAATACCAAAGAGCTATTGGTCAAGAAAACAGGTTAAGGCGCTTACGTCTAGACAACCATCGCCTAGCGAAACCCGAAGGGCACCAAACATAGAACCACTCGTTCTTGAAATAACTCAGTCGGGTCCAAGCTCCAACTACAACTTGGCAATTCCTAACTGCCTCCAAAAATGTAAAAGACGGACTATCACCCCTACTCTTGAAGTTAAATATGTGTCTGATCTCGGTGGGCCTCGGCGGGCGAAAGAGACAGTCCATAAATATGACAAAGGCACTGTTCAACAATGCGTGCCCGTTGGGATGAAGTTGCGAAGGAGCAATTCCTAGGTAGGATAGCATCCCTCTGATATATTGGTTGAAAGGAGGGAGAGTTCCGGCCGCGCAAGCATGGCGATAGAATGCTGTATATCCTTCAGGCGGATTGTGCGGTCTATCAGTGGCGCTGGGCAATAATACGTCACCTAGAGATATGTTATGCTTCAAGCATATTCGGCCCAACAAAGATTCGGAAATGTTAGATTGGACAGAGTCGACAGGGTCCTCGATAAATATCGCCTCCGGTAACTCGTCCGGAGCCGGGTCGATTACGTCGGCAGGAATATCGGGAATCTCAAGCACTGGAGGAGTCAAGCTCTGTACCTCTTGTTGTTGGGAGCTCGAAGATTCCATAATTAACTAACTCATCAGAAAGCAACGTTAAGTTCATAAAGAGCCCGTGCATTCCCCAGTGTGAAGTGTGTGAGCGTGTCGTGCAGTGCAAGTGCTGTACGTTACTTAAACAGATTCTACAGATTAAAGTAAGATGTCCGTACAACAAAACTTGGGAATTTGAGAATGAAAATGACCGTCATCGCTGACCGTCACTTCCACGCCATCCAAACGCTACTGACCACTTCAAGTATAAATCAGTCGTATGATTGGTTAAGTCATGGTTCCATCGACGAGCTTCAAAAGAAAGTCAAGTATAGTCCCAAAGTCAAGTCCAATTAGGCAGGGCCGAAGCTCGTCGGAGTAAAGCATGCTAAAGTTCATTAAGTTCGTCAAGTTTCGACTGAAATTGGTCACGTTCGAATCCATGGAGCGAACCAGAGATATTGCATTTTTTGAGTTAAGGACGATCGAATCAACACCAATCGACTCGATGTGCTTCGAATCGATGAGGGTCGACTCGACGCGCTCCGTATCGATATGGACATTGGAACGATATCTCGTATCGATTGAAGGAACGCTTCGAATCCATCGGGATAGCATTCACGACAGTCAATAACAACCACTTCGAATCGATCAGGCCCGGCATCTTCGAATCGATCGTAGGGTTATGAGTTCGAATCGATCGACACGAACCACTTCACCTCGCAAGCTTCGATTCGAAGCCACATACGATCAAGATCGATTCGAACTACCTCATCCCAGATCGATATGAGGCAAAGAGAAAAGTAATTCCTTAAGATCTCAACACTTTGTCGCGCACCATCCCTCGATTCGATCGATTTCACTCAGATCTCGATACCCTTCGAGGTTAACCTCAGAAGAATTCAAGAATGATGGCGAGAATTTCCAGTTCCATCGTCCGTGGTTTGGCCGTATGCGTTAATTACCTGTTTTATTGTGATTATGATTGAAGGATTGAAGGTTTTTGATCGAATCGGAGTAGCGTCTCTCTCAAGTCTGAAGGATCGATACGAAGAAGAAGGCAAGGAAACAGTAAAAGTAAAAAGTTAAAAATGAACAGGACCCCGGTATATATAGGGGAAATGATACGATTCGTCTCCCGGTCAAGCGCAACCGAAAATAACGGGTCCAGCTCATCGATTCGGATGAGTATCTTCGAATCGATCACTGCAAGGCATCCATCGATTCGAAGTTGACCAGGTGACTTCGTCGATTCGGACTCAAATATCTACACCAGACAACTTCGAGACTTTTCCTTCGAATCCATAGCATTGATTCAAAGCACGGCGTCAGAAGGGTCAGGGGGACGTTCGACTCCATCGATTCGAACAGTCAAGTTCGAATCCCTTAATTACAAATCCATCCAAGCTTCGAATCCACCCGAAAACCATCATTTCGAAGTTCCATCGGATCGAGGCAGTTAACCGAAGATGAATCAAAGTCGCTGTGCCCCACCGATTTGGAGTGCCAACTTCAAAACTATCGACTTGTAGCACAACGAAGAGTATCAATTCGAGTAACCTTCTCGAATCCATCAAAAACGATCGAATGGGAGTAAAAGCATTGCTTCGAATATAAAATTATTGCTTGACTACCTTGTACAACGATTCAGGAGAGGATCGATACCGAGGGATAGTCATAAATAATCATTAATGCACTGATTAAACTCGAATCTCAAATCGATTCAGGAGAGGATCGATGCAGAATTCGATAACAAACCAAACTGGCAACGACTTGCAAACATGCAACGTTCACCAAAGTCAAAGTGGTACATATATGCACATATGTTTGACTAGTGTTTAATCTTTGTCATTTACAGGGATCAAATGTTCATCCCGTCATAACACAGAAAGCTAACAGCCAGTCACAATTATACGACGGTCACTTACAGCGATACAGAATACAACTTTCGGTAAAGCATGTCATAACGGCCCAATGAGAGACTGCAGCTTATCAAAGCACGTCATGTTTACACAAGACGTACTTTGGGGGGCAAATGTTATCCCGCCTTTTGGCAAGGCCGTAACACCAAGGACTTAACTAGAAACCGGCGACAGATCGTCTCGTAGACCAGCTACGCACAAGGATTGCTATGGATATCGGTGAAATTTGTCCGAGTCCAGATCGGGCTACAATTGATAAGGCATGTCAAGCAAAGCCGTGGGACCCAACTTTCCAAGTCTCGGGACAATCCGAGTTCGTATGCTCAAGTTATCGCCAATGGAAGATGGATGAAATAGTATAGGTTCGGATCCCTCAGAAATAGGCTAGGTTCGAATCGATGAGAGGAGGATTGATTCGAATCGATCAGACAAGTATTGTGTCTAATCCACGAAGAGCATGTATGCTTCGACTCCATCGAGCAAACCCTCATATGCCTAAGTTCGAACCCATCTTCGCATACTCCGGTTCGAATCCATCGAAGGAAGGAGCTCTTCGAATCCATGCAGGCAGAGAAGCTCCAATTCCATTCCAAAGCACCGACATCATCGATTCGAAGGAAGCCAGCCTTCGACTCCAGTACCTTCGAATCCATCCAGTTGTAGGGACTTTGACTCCATTTCATAACTGTCTTCGAATCCATCCTGGTGAAGCAGATTCGAATCGATCAATAGTGGCATACCTTAATCGATTCGAACGATCGCTGATCCAATCGATTCGAAGGAAACGCACCTTCGAATCCAGTACCTTCGTATCCCCCAAGTCCACACAACTAAAACCCGGGGTATGACCCAGAAAACTCGGAGAAAAAGGAGGATTGACCCGAAGCACGCGCACCACGTCATCGCCTTAACGTACAGAAGCCTGGATTCGACCCTATGGATTCGAACCATATCGATTCGAACGAATCCATAGGACGAAGAACACGAAAATCTCCAACTTGAATCGATCATAAATCAAGTTTTGCAAGTCCAAATGTCATGAAATTTTCACAGAAGCTTAAGCACATGGTGAAGAATGTTCACACCAAATTTCAGCTCAATTGGATGATTTCTTGATCGATTCGAACCAAGGGTCGAATCGATCCCAAAGTGGGCCCGGATCTCCAGATTTCGGCCATGTGGACCCCCTGACGTGCCAGAAGCGGTCTCCCCGAATTTTAGGCGAAATATCAGCCTCCTACACCTATAAATAGAGCCCCTGGTCATTCAGAAAAGGGGTCGGAGAATTCTAAGTACTGAAGAGCGCCCAGATTCTGCCAGATTTACTCCAGAACACCGCCGCTGCTTTTGATTGAGACTTAGCATATAAATTCAGTTGTATTACAGTATAAAGAATTGTAATCTTCAAGTATCGAGCAATAAAATCATCAAATTTCATAGTGGACGTAGGCAAAACGCCGAACCACTCTAAATCGCTTGTCTTTGCAATTTACTTTCTGTTATTTGGAGTTTTTGTTAGATAATCCACAGTTTTAATTTTCATTCTTCACTTTTATCTCTTCAAAAACTTCCGAAGAGTGTTGTGCCCATTTTTGGTACAAACAGTTGCTTTTGGGGATATGCTTTCAGGGTAACAAGAGCATGCTATGGAGGTAGTGTCGAATGAATTGTTGAGTAACGGTGGTCGGACCAAGTTCTCCATCTTCAACACGTGGCGTATGCATATGAGTTGGCACACACTTTACTGTAACAAAAGGAATCCCTAATGTTACATGCCTACCAACTCATATATATACACCGCTTCTCCAAGTTATTTAGCGATTAGGACTATTACAATTCCAAACCGTCATTCCTACTTATAACATGCAAGATAACCCCAACAATCTCCCTATTGACTCATGTTGACAAGAAATCTAGTCAACATCTCAAAGCAAAGTTTAAGAAGGAAACAACTCCTTCGAAACCCCTTTAGAGTGAGTTGAAAGTGTCTTTATACCTTTAAAAGGGAATCCTTTCGAAGGCATGGATTCTACTATCATGGAGAAGGTTCCTTCGAAAGGAATTATATGTTTCGAAGTATTCAAGCACCTTTCGAAGGAGTCCTCTCAAAGGATATGACTTTAATGATCACATAGTGAATCTCTTCGGAACCCTTTTCGAATGAATCGAGAGGGTCTTTATACCTTCGAAAGGACTCGAAACATAACATATATAACAAATCAGAAGTAAATTCAATTTGCTACGATTTCTTATCTTGGATAAATGATCCAAGTCTCATTGACTTGCCAGTATTGGATTATCATCATCACGTCAATTTAGTATTATATGGACTTTAAATGTGATGATAATATGCTTCGAAATCAAAATATCTAAGTAAACTCCATAGCATTGCATATGCCACATAAGGGTTAGGAAGATAAGTGAGTATCATGTGCAATTGGTCATTGGACAAGCTAATAGCCGAAATGATTTTCCTCATATTCGAAATTGATATTAGATCCATGCATCTTCTCATTTTTATTTCTCAAAATTGGATTACAAGTAAGAGAATTTTCCCCAAATTGATCTATTGTTACAAGAATTTGGTTTTGCAAAGAAGTGAGAAAGAAATTCAAGAATCCAAAAACCGGTTTCGAATTTGGACCCCTATGGTCGCATTTATAGATGCAAGTTGGACCCTTTCGCCCCCATCCTTTCAAAGCTGTTGAAAGGTTTCTTTCCCACCTTTCGAACCCATCTTTTTGCCTTTGCTCTCCCGTCTTTGTCGAAAGCATGCTAGTGAAAAATATTGATTCGTTGTTTACTAATATTTCTTTCGGGTACTTCTAAAGCCTATCAACATCATCAAGGGTATACTTTCATTAGTGGCGAATGAGTCATGGTACATCTCCGTGTTGTTGAATGTAAGCGGAAGCATTTTTAACTTCTTCATCTCCTTCGAAACCTCTCTATTGTTGTTAAGATCTGGTACTATCATGATAAGTTATCGTTTAAATGAGTGAAGCAGGGCATTTAGTTGGTTTCGAATGGGTTTAATGGTGATGAAAGGATCTGTACGAATGGTTATTTGTGATGAAGGAAGCTTCTTGGTGGTCAAATGATAGTTGCGAAAGGTGGCTTTCAAGAGCATCTCCTTGGTTAGTGTGAAATCTCATCCTTTGATGTCTGCGGAGGCAATATGGGTTACGTGCGAGATCTCCCTAAAACTTGTGGAAGGATTTAACTATTTCGAAAGGCTAGTCTTTGTTATCGAAAGGGTTGTTTTAGTAGAATCTTATCCAACCGTTTCAAAAGATCCAATATATATGCAGAAGCTTGTTATTTGATACCTTCGAAAAGCATTCTTAACACATTCAAAACTCCTTTATGCATAGGAATCAAACTGCTTCAAAAGGATTAACCGAGTCGAAAGGGTAGCTTTGCCTCCCTTTCAACTCCTTCGAAAGACCTTATTTCACTTAATACTTGTACGAGCATCAGGTGCTCACTACATCAATCCAACCTCTTCGAAAGCTACTTCAATGCCTTCGAAACGCTGCTTTTAAATCATGGCAAAACCCTTCTTTTCAATTTTTGCGAAGCTTCTTCAACACTTTCATGGGCCTTCTTTCATACCTTTGTTCTTAAGTGAATTTTATGGTTAACATTTTGCCCCCCCTATGAAAGAAGCTTTTGTTATTTAGGACAAAAATCTAATAACTTTCCTTTTGCACTATTCTATCCTTAATGACCTTATTTCCCCGCAAAGTACAAAGAAAGCAACATTCTTCATTGTTAGTTCAAAATTTATGTAAGAATATGTTCAGTGGTTTGTTCATAATATAATTGAAGATAATATTAGAATTTCTAATAACAGAATTCCTGAATTCTAAATATGGAAATAACAGAAATTAATAGACCATCATCAGGAGTTAATAAGTGGTAAGAAATCCACAATTGGGAATGATTGAAGATAAAAAATTCTTGTCTGGCAATAATAATTGAAGTCTCAACATCCAACTTTGGTAATAACGAAAGTAATCCAAAAATTAAACCCTTGTTATTTTAATAGAAGACCAAACATCTAATTTAGATCTGACATTAAGTTCAGAAGCCTTCTTCTGGTAATAACAATTGTCTGGTAATAAAAGTTTAGAATTCATCATCTGGAAATAAGTCATAGAAAACCGGGAATCCTCATTTGGGGATAAATAATAGAAGTTTAGAAATCCTTGTCCAGAAATAGTAGTTGTCTTGAAACCCAAATTCGGGTGTTGACAAGTGATGTCCGAAAGTTAGTAGTAGAATGCCAGCGACCCTAATTCAGGTATTAGTAAGATTGAACCAGAAGTTAATAGAAGACTAGAAGTCTATAATAGAGGTCTCAATAGCAATAGTTCCGGAACACAAATTCATGCATTAATGAGTGAAGTCCAAAAATTAATAGTAAAAGACCCGAAACCCAAATTCGGGTATTAATAGTTGAAGACCAGAAATTAATAGTATAAGACCTGAAACCTAGATTCTGACATTAATTAGTGAAGCAAAGATATCATCCTTTGCAAATTATCCAACAGCTATAAATGCTTTTCCGAGCTTCTTGTTCTGCACCATTGTTTGAATGTTTTGCTTCGAGTTGCCTCTTCTGGTTCTCAACATGTGCCACCTTTTAGGCTTTATATGTTGTTATTATTTGGTGTGCTGCTTCTTGGGTTTGGACATCTTAGTCCGCTGTTATCCGGTGTGCTTGGTTAGCTTGTCCACAAGCAAGACCCAAGGACTTACCCGACCTCCCTCCAAGAGGCGCTTCAGCCAGGCCTTATAGGTGGGACTGAAGGCTTGTTCGGTGCCTTGATTGGGCCATAGCGTGGCGGGATCAAGGGCTTACTCTGTCCTCCCTCCAGGAGGTGCTCCAACCAGGCCTTAATGCGGGATTGAAGGCTGGTCGGTCCTTTGACCTGGCCACAGTGTGGCGCATTCAAGGGCTTAACTCCATCCCCTCTTTAGGGGGTGCCTTGACCTGGCCATAGCATGGCGCGATTAAGGCCTTGCAGATATTTTACCCTGGCCATAGCGTGGCATGGATAAAAGATTACTCTGACCTCCCTCCAGAAGATGCTTTGACCTGGCCATCTTGGCGCGGACAAAGGCTTTTGGCCGTTTAAGGTAGTTTCCAAGTTTAAGTAGAATTCTACTCCCAACCATGTAGAATTTTCTTAATAAAGAGGCGCTTTATTCGTTCATTGCGAGAAAATATGGTCACAAATGTTCCACATTCCACTGTCTAGGAACCATATTGCCATCTGGTCGACATAATTTGTAAGCTCCAGGAGGAATTACTTTGCACATGATTAGGGGACCCTCCTAGTTTGGCCCTAGCGGTCCATCCGCAGGATTTCTTTTGTTTACCATCACCCTTCGGAGTACTAAATCTCCCTTTTGAAATGATTTTGTCTTTACTTTTGAGTTGTAGTATTTCGAGATTCTCCTTTGATATTATGCAGTCCGAATAGCTGCTTCACCTCTTAGCTCATGTATTAAATCCAATGATTCTTTCTTCAATTTTTTGTTTGGATCGAATGCATAAGCGATTCCTCGATGTGAGGGTACCTCAATTTCAACTGGTAACATTTCTTCACACCCATATGTTAGAGAGTAAGGGGTATGACTCGTTTCAGTTCTAGTGGATGTACGATAGGCCCAGAGTACAAGTGGAAACTCCTCTACCTAATTTCCTTTGGCTTTATTCAATCGTTTTTTCAGGATAGTCTTAATAGTCTTGTTTGCCGCCTCAACGGCTCCATTAGCCTTTGGATGTGCCACAAAAGAAAAGCTTTTGATAGTCCCGTTCTTATGGAAAAATCGAAAAAACTCTTCGCTTTCAAATTGTGTTCCATTGTTAGATATAATCTTGTAAGGGATCCCGAATCTAGTAATGATGTTTTTAATGACGAATCTAAGCACTTTCCCAGAAGTGATTTTGGGGAGTGGCTCCACTTCTACCTACTTAGTAAAGTAATCAATGGTCACAACAGCATATTTTGCTCCTCCTTTGGAAATTGGCAATGGTCCGATTAAATCGATTCTGCATACATCGAAGGTCCACGGACTAGAGATCAAGGGAAGTTCAAAGAGTTATTTTTTATTTTAAAATGGGAAACTAAAAGAGTTATCTTTTATTTTAAAATGGGAGATCTTATGTTTAGATGAAGGTGGAGATATTTTAGAAAAGGATATTTGTGGAACCAGTTTATATAAAATGTTGAAAATAAAAGAACAGATTTATAAATGGTATGGTATAGATTTATAAACAGTATCTTATAAATAAAGGAAATCAATATCATTTTAATAAATTGGAATAAATAATTCCATTTGTGAATTTATGGAAATATATGAATGACCCAGTAATGGGAAGTATAGGAATTTTATAATTATATATTGGAGTTGTAGTTATATTTAGAGTTGTTGTTTTATAAAAAAGGAGTTTGTAATTCCATTTAGAAATTTATAAAATAAGTTATAAATGAATTTGGAATTTGTAAAGAGTTGCAATAAGTTTGGAAATTTATAAAAGGAAGCTGTAATTATATTATATATATATATATATATATTTATAAAGGAATTTATAAACGGTATTTTATGAAAGGAATTCTAAAATGGTTTTAGAAACTTATAAAAGGGTTTTATAAATTGTTTAGAGATTAATAAGGGAGTTTTATAACTTGAAAAGAGATCTTGAAATTTAGGAAGAAATTTTATAAATGATTTTGGATATTTCTAAAAGAAGTTTTACAAATGGTTTTGGATATTTGTAAACGATTTTTATAAATGGTTCTGGATATTTATAAAAGAGTTTTATAAATAAACTTGGAGATTTATCAAGAGTTTTATAAATGGTTTTGGTATTTAAGTAAGTGAGATGCTCATAAATGAAAGAGATTTATTAAAAAGGATTTATCGAAGAATTTACAGAAAATATTGAGATTGGATTTCTCCAAATTGACCTTCCTAATTTTAGTGGTGTGGACATTCGTTCCATGCTTAACACAGAAGGAATAACGTTTAGAGTTATCCTTATCTCCGTTTCTTTTAAAATAATATTAGTTTTAATCCTTTTGATATGATTTTGAAATAAAAATCTTTCATAATGTTTTATGAATATACTTATACCATTGAGATAAGTATATGATTACATTTTCTAAGTAGGGAAAGTGTGGTGTTTTTTGAAAATACTTATACCACTGAGATAAGCATATGAATATTTTTTCAAGTATTGAAAGGAGTATAAAGGGTTTGTGAATATATCTTTGTAAAAGTATTTTGATACAAGTATTTACAAAGTAATTTTAGTTAATGAAAGGATTAATTAAAGAGGTTAGTGGTTGCTTATGTGCTTAACCAATGTTGGTTTTCCTATGGAAGTAACTACATGATTTGATTGTTGTGTTTATTTGATAGTTAAATAATCGATTATCAAACGGCCAGTTTTAAACTATCGTTGTCGATTCGGGAAGACCAGGATCAGATATGTTATCTGAAAACTACTTCGAACCGACATAAACGTTCGAATGGAAGACATCTTGATGATCGTTTCGAAGATGGAGTTTCTTAATGAACAAGGGCTACTTGCTACTAATCCTGAGTGTGATTTCAAAATGGACGTAGTAGAAGTAATGCCTTCGGTTTCATTCAGACCCAGAACGAATTTGTATGGTAAATGCTGGCATTGCATTTTTCTCTGAAGGGTAGTGTTAGCATTCCAAGTGGGATTTCTATATAAAAGGTAAAACGTAGCCTCTGGCCTCATTAACCGGGAATGACAAAAATAGGGGATATGCAACAGGGCTTGGGTTACACCCATTAGGGTATTATCATCACCTTTCTAGATATATACATTTATGGATTTGGTTGTGCATGAGAGCTCTCGGAAAGGTTGCAAAAGAAACCAGGGTGATGAAATATTCAGTACAATCCAGTAAGGGGTAGGCCAGTCTTGTGTTGGTAGGGGTCCATGTGAGGCCCTCGGTACATTTTTATAGAGGCATACTATGGCAGGCGATACCCTACTCCCTTGTCATTATATGGAATCTAATTTCCAATTAGTGCCTTTCGGACTTAGTTATATACTTATTATGCTAGAATTTAATTAATGTAACAATTTCGACTATGATTCAATGTTTATTTCAAACCTTAGACATTATTATAATATCATTGAATTTTCTATAAAATAGTTTGGTTATCGTAAGGTAAAAACTCGTCCGTATTTATATGCGGCGTGGTCTTATGAGATACCTTTTTTTTGAATGGTTTTATAACATTAAAATCCATTTGAGATGTGTTTCGCATGCTGGTTTAGTAAACTAATCTGGGTGTTATTTTATTATAATGTTCGAGTCAGACCGAGCATATTTTCAGAACTAGTTTGAATGCCTTGGAGCTTCAGGAGAAGAGTTGGATGTCCAAGATGTATCTCTCGTATATTCTCTATTTCCTCTACATGTGTTGTTTTACTCGTTAGCATTTGTGAGGACAAGTTGTTATAACTGTCCATGCTGATGATTAGTGATTAAGCATACTTTGATTTTGATGGATGTACATTACTGTTTTCTTTTGTAAATATCTGTTGTATATTATATATTATTCAGCACAATGCGAGATTATGTTTTGTCTTTTCTTTCTTTTTCCCCAACAATATATCTTTTTGGCACTCAGATGCTTGGCACGCGAATACCGAGGAGGTATTACTGTCAACTTTTGAGGGTCGAAGAGGCGGGTCGTTACAGTTCAGGTCTCGTTGAATACCTATCTAGGACCTTTTGCAAGGGAGAGCGATTACTATGCTGATAATGTGAGGTCCTACTAGATCCTCCATAACAATCATCACGACCCTTATAGTCTCTATGATGTGTTTCTTGTACTCTTTTACAACACTTGCTTAAATCAAACTCGTGAGATGATTTGTAATGATGACGTAATGCGTCGGCCCTTTGATGCTCACCACCATAGCTCTAAAGCTCATTAAAATGATGTGGGTATCCATGTATCTTATAATAATACACAGTCAAGTTAAGACCTAGAGGCTGAAGCTTAACACATGTAGTACGAATGCGTAGTAATTCGAAGTGCTATGAACTAAATGTGTCCTAATGCCCCCCACAAACTGTAGTCCTGAAGTTTACTAATAGGAGTTATCTCCCCTGCACTGGTAACAAGCACATCAGTAAGCAAACGAATGGGAGAGTCAATGTCATGGATGTAGATGTTATCAAGATTATAGTAAGCTATTCTAT
The DNA here is from genome assembly GCA_030737815.1 of Allium fistulosum. NCBI lineage: Eukaryota > Viridiplantae > Streptophyta > Magnoliopsida > Asparagales > Amaryllidaceae > Allium > Allium fistulosum. The sequence goes on from CM060908.1 coordinate 52,860,816, forward strand.
TTGGTATGCTCCTGAACGAGCCAAATATATCTCTAAATGGAGGAATCAGGGTCCTTTTTTCTACTAAAGTCGGAGGTTCCTATGAAAATGAATGGGATGAGTTAATCTTTAGCTTTGGACATAGAGGAATGACTAGCACTTGATCGTCGCTACTCGTCTCACAAGCAGATTCATGACCAAGGTCCACATCCTTATCATCACCTTCGTATTCATTGTTATCATCATCATTATCGCCATCTCCACCATCACCACCTTCTATGGTGATGTCCTTATTTTAGTCTCCCCTCGTATTCTCTTCTCGATTGAGTCGGGGATCTTGAACGGTAGGAACATCTAGATTCTCCTAAGCTCCATGAGCAAGTTAGGCATCTTCATGAACAATCAGCATGGTCCCCAAACAATGGTTATGGTCCAAGAGATTGAACTGTCACATCCTTTTATTTTTTAATAGGTATCTCATCACCCACTTGCCTTCAAGGATAACATGCAAACATCTAATAGTACTTGCTAGGGCTGAACCGGCAGGCCTTCATGGGATATTTTTGAGACTTCATGAAATAGAAAGATTAGCAACCTAGATGAGTTAATGCCACTGAAGTGGTATATTATAGTATAATTTACATCTAGACAACCATTTCTAAGTGAATCCAAGAGGGAAATGCACGAAGAAGTGTTTATCTTTGAAATAGCTGAGCTTATTCCAAAGACTAACGATGATATGGTAGCCCTTAGATGGCTCTAGATAGGTGAGAGAGAGAGGCTATCTTTTCTCTTTTTGAAAGCACATAGATAAAAAAATCTCCTATATTGTTGGCACCCTACCAAATGATGAAGAAAAATCATATATATGTTGTGTGATGATGCATGGCTATTCAGGGGAAGTTGCGTAGAGGAAAGCTTCATAAATTGGAGCACGAACTGAATGAAGTGATTGAATAGAAGGATGTATCTAGATAGGCACATATATCGATTACATGCAGATAGACATTAGGTGGATTATGGGCCCGATGATAAGGCTCTAGAACAAGAACATCTCCAAATGGGATGTCATGCCTTTCAGAGATTATTCGAACGTAGGCTTCAGCTAGCCTGGATGTTGGAGACTCTTGAGGGTTACTAAGAATTATAGCATCCCTAAGATCAACGTCGAGGCAATCCCCACGAACTCTTCATTTTCCATTATGAAGGAAATTATCTCCAGATAATACCTTGTCAGACGAAGGGGTGGTTAAGGTCAGGAAGGATGTCAAAACAAACGGCATAGAGGTTGTCGAAGTGGAGTCTAAATTCGACTCCATCAGGAATTGAACTGACTTTGAAGTTGATGGACCTTTACCCATTATTGAGATACACAATGCGCGTCTACGATCTACAAAGGTTGAAAAATTAATAGATGAATGAGGTCGGGTAGAATTTAACTTTGATTCCCATGTTGAAATATAACCTTGAAAGGTCGATGTATAAAAACCAACGAATATCAATGTGTATTGATCAGTCCGATCTTATACACTGACGAGGGAAATGATATACAATTCAATCTATGTAGTTTGTGTGTCCACTATTTAGAGCATGATGAACGCAAACATTTTGTGTAGATAGCTCGCTCGTGCTGGCAAACAAGCACTGTCACACAAAGGAACCGTGAATTGGCGATATCGTACGACTTACGATAAAAAATCATTATCTACTGCGACATGGGATTTCTCTTTGCAGGGACATCGAAATGAAGTGTTAGTTTTAAAGCCGTGATCAAATTTCCATCCAGATGTTGGAGCGCATTTGATGTGACCGTTATCTATAACCGTCCCATCGAATCTCAACCATCAACATGCACTTAACTAAAGTGAACTCAAACATCTCATTTTCCACCTTTAATACTTGAAGTTCTTTGTCAAAGCTAGGAAACCAACACCACACAAGAAACCTTAGCCGTATCTAGGTAAAACCCATAGTTAATACGACGCAAGCGAAGGAAAGCACAACTCGAGCCATGGTTGAGAAAATGGCAGGGGAGCTTCGGGTCAATTTCGAGTCAATCATCTCCAATCCAAACTCATGCCGGTGTGAAGCTGTGCAGTCCACTAAAGCCCCAAAAATACCCGCTATAGTGCATAGCACTTTTTGACTGCTATGCTATTTCAATTTAGCAATATTAAATAGTAGACCTTCTTTAAGCCCAACTATTTTCCGCTACACCCATTAAATCAATGTTTTTTAGCATCCGCTTTAGCTACATTAATATAAAATTCTCCTTTAATCCAAATCAACAAAGTTAAGGTAAAGACCTAATATTAAGGAAGTGCGCAATATAAGTTCGAAATCTATTGTAGTCACCAAATCCTTTCTACATTAATCATGGTATACTTCGGCTTTGTTATATATGATTAAAAAATAATTTTTTTTTCTACATAAATGATGTTTGAATAAGAATAAATTAACCTTAAATATTTTGTTTTATACCTAATGAAGCTTTTTGCACCTCCGATATTTTCCGCTAAGTCCCTGCTTTATCCTTGCTATAAATTTTTGCATGTCCACCGTTATGGAACCTGTAAGCGCTTTAACTGCATAGGTATAAAGTCATTGGTTTCTTAAAGATGGAAGATGAGATGTTCGTCACATCTAAGTACAATCGATGGCCAGAGGATGACATCGACGACCCTTGTAGTGGCCCCACTACCCAAGCTGGCTAATGATGTAGGAGGCGGGGGTGAAGTCAAAACGTTTAAGATGAATCTTGAATCAATTTGGGACAAATCAAATGAAATTGGGATTGGTTGCTTTAGACGTCGGAGATGGTCGGCGGCATTAGTTAGGCAGTGGAGTTGTTAATCGATGGTGATGGAAGTTAGGTCGAGCTCGAGATTGTCAATTGCAGAATCTTCGGCTCGAGAATGAGTAAGGTAGCAAAGTGAAGAATGATAGAATGAAAGTTTACCTAAGTTTTGAGTCATAACCATAACTCAGCCCAAAAATAAGCTCTGAACCATACTCCATAAGTTGGTACCAACCTGTGAATGTATTAAAAAAAGAGGAAAAATGGGATTGATAGCTTTTGGCAATGAATATGAATGTAATCAAAGTGGAACCATCCTACCTGACCATCCAACCAAAACAATGAACTTCCGAAAGTTCCAAAATCCAATGGAAAACACAAACAAAATTCAACTTTTAAATCCTAAAAAAGATATGAATCTACAACTGTTCAAAGTGATGCGACGGTCTAAAGAAGACGTATGGCTTTGTGAAAGCAGTTCGAATGATGAAGATATCCCTTTGAACCACAATTGAAATCAATGCCTTATCTCAATCCAAAGCATGCCTTTTTGATAACAAGGCATTCTTTGGAGGGAAAATGTTATCCTGCCATTGAACCAGGCTGTAACGACCCGCCTTTTTGACCCTTAAAAGTCGACACTAATACATCCATGGTATTCATATGCTGAACATCTGAGTGCCGGAAAGACAGATTGTTGGGGTGAAAGAAAGAAAAAGAATAGATCTCATAACGTGACGAGTAATATGTAATATATCAGTGATCTTTACAAAAGAAAAACAATAATCTACATACATCACCGGAGTAACTAATATGTCATCAGCCTGGACAGTTATAAAAGTCTGTCCTTATAATTGCTAATAAATACAAAAAAAAATATAGTGGATATAAAATATGTAAACACGACTTGGAGGCATCCAGCTCGTTTTCTAAAAAGCTCCAAAGCATTCATAACTAAATCTAGAAAAGTACTCGGGTCTGACCCAAGTATTATAAGAAAATAACACCCGGATCAGTCTGGTAAACCAGTGTGAGAAACTCAAATGGATTTTTATATTTATAAAATCTTTCAAAAATAAAAGTATCTCGTAAGACTACGCTGCACATAAACACGAACAGTTTTTACCTTACGATAACTAAACCATTTTTGTAGAATATCCAATAATATTATAATAATGTCTAGCGTTTAAAATAAATATATAACATATTTGGAATAGTAACCTATAGTTACATTCAACAGTACTAGGTTCTACAACTAAAATCGTAAGGCATGTATTGGAGATTGGATTCCTACAATGATAAGGCATCGGGGTACCACCTATCATAGTACATCTCCAGGAAATGTACCGAGATTGCAAACCTTGCAACCTCTGCAAACACAAAGTCGGCTACCCCTTTAACATGGCATACTAGATTACATCATCCAAGGCTGTAAACTTGCACCCAGCCCCACCTTTTCCGTGCGCATGCATACCAAAATCCATAAATATCGATCTAAATCTGAAGAATGGTGCTCCTAATGGTAGCGAACTACATAGCTCTGCTGCATTCCCTTGTTTTAGTCATTACCGGGTTATGAGACTTGCGAGGCCGCGATGACCTTTTCCTCTTTAGAAAATCCCACTTAGAATGCTAACACTGCCCTCCGGACAATAATTCAATCCCAGCATTCATCCATACAAGTTGTTCAGGATATAAATAAACTGAAGGCACTACTTCTACTACATCCATTTCAAAATCACCCTCAAGATTATTAGCAAGCAGCCCATGTACTTCAAAGAACTCCGTCTTTGATCCATCATCTCAAACCAATCACGAATATCTTCCAAAGCATCAAACACATATATGGTTTTGGAGTGGTTATGGTTTTGAGTCATCTCATATAAGTACACCCCTCCGCTTATCGGTCGCTCTAAAAATAATTGATAGATTTTCTGTAAACTCAACTCTGATTCTTTTGGAAGTAAATAGAATACATAAGAGCAGAGATCACCTCCTAGCCGATTAGGGGTCAGATTTCCTTATCATTTGTCCTAAAAGTGAGAAATGAGTTTATACATACAATATAGCATCATTGAAGGTAACTGTACCATATAATTCTCGTGTTTCTTCTAAATATTTCCAAAGTTATATTTGGTCAAGATTTAATAGTTGGTAATCTAACAATTAAATAAACAATAACTATCAACCCAGGATTTTATTTCTCATAGAAACCCAGCATGATTTAAGCACATAAGCAACCACTAAGTCTCTTTAATTAATCCTTTCATTAGTTAAAATCTATGTCCAATTATTTCAAAAATATTCATATACTTATCTCAACGGTATAAGTATATTCACAAACCATTTCACTTCCAATACTTAGAAAATATTTTCCCTTTCCCAAAATCATATTTAACTGGGCTAAAACAATTGTCATTTAAAACATTATTTACTATAAACCCAAACCACTTTTCTTTTTGGTGTAAGTAAATAATCGTATGGAAATTAGACTAAATATACTTACCACCACCTTTCGATTTGAAATAGTACTATCCCTCGATTAACAATGAAATCAGACAGGTTAGAAAACTATCCTTGCTTCGACATACATTCTTAATTCTCAAGATAGAGACGAGTTTCCATACCTCAGAAATTAGTATTAAGTATGAAAAAAATACTTTCCATACCACCATAAGTTATAAAGATCATTTATGGAAATAAATCCCTTTCCTTTTATAAAACACTTTTTTTTATAGATCATTTTTATAAAACTCCTTTAATAAAATCTCTTCATTAAAATTCATTTTATAAAATCGCTTTATTAAAATTCCTTTTATAAAACTCCTTTATAAAATCTCTTTATTTAAATCTCATATACTTTCTATAAAATGATCATTCCATATATCATTGTAAATATAAAGATCATTTTTTGAAATCAAATCTCCTACGCTTGTCACGTTTCCGATATTCTCGACTTACCCTATCCCTCACCTAGAATCGAATCTAGGCAAGTTAGAGCACGGATTGCAGATCAAAGCTGCGAGGACCCGTTTCTTCGACTCTCGAAAATCGCCACTAATACATCGTCGGTATTCACGTGCCATAAATCAAAGTGCCGAAGAAGTGGATTCTCAAGAGTAAGAAAGAAAAATAAAGACAATAGAATCTCACATATGTTATCTCAATAAAAACTTTACAACGAAAATTAAAATACATTTATCAGAGTTAAAACATGGACAGTTATAAATTTCTGTCCTTACAATTGCGAATACTATAGTATAAGAGTGTGGTGGAAATAGATAAAAATCTTCAGTAAAATCTTCTGACTCCATGCTTCGAGCTCCATCCAGATATCTTCTAAACAAAACCTGACAACTAGGGTGCCCGGGAAAATTTAGGGCACCCAGTGTTTAAGGGAAAGGAAAATGAACTCCGGGTTGGGACTAGTGTGAGAACTCAAAATACGTGTTTTGAAAACCAAAAAGTATCTTATAAGACCACGCTGCACATAAACACGGAACGGGTTTTTACCTTATGGTAACCAAATCATTATTACGTAAAATCACTTGATATTATTTTTAATGACATATCTTTAAAAACATTTGCAAGTAAACTTATTAATCTTAGCCAAAATTGTTACCATTATTAAATTCTAACATACTAGGTTCTACAAACAAAATGGCAGGCTCTTATTGGAGAATGGATTACCATACAAATGACCACGTGAAGGGACTACCTTCCGGCAGTACATCTTTAGAGGAATGTACTGATGTGCACGTAAATGTGCATATTTTTACTTTCATATTTAATCTAATTATATTAAATAAATGATCGTATTGGGTGTTTTAATATGTTTAAAACAAAATTAAAATTAGTTTCAAATCGTCATATATTTATCTTCATATAGGGGCAAAATGGTCATTCTTGTGTAAATATTAATTTGAGAAAATTTACTTGAGCTTTTTTATATTATTTTTGTAGGAATTTGGATTCAAATGGAAGAAGTTTTCATGGAAAATATGCATGCACAAGAGAATACAAACAAATGAAGATGGAAATAATTCATTTCATGACAACATGGAGGATCCCACCTACCCACTTACCTTAATCTACATTTAGGAGCTAATGCACATGCTAATGGCCATTAAAGTTACATGCATATTTGATGATGGATTAATTAGAGACCAACATAACTTGGTGGCCATACTTCCTAAGAGGGTAGTTTGGGTAGTTCCGAAAAATATGGATTAGGGTTTCAAACTTGTATAAATACCCCATATGCTTATGTAATTAGTCTCTCCTCTCTTAGCCTCCTTTGAGACTCCATTTTTAGTTAGTTTAGTTTGAGGCTAAAAAATAAATCAAAACTCTCTTTTCTTTTTCATGGCTACTTAGCCATTTTCTTTTATGTAATTTCTTTTTATGCAATGTTAATTCATGTTCTTTCTTATTTACATGCTCTCTTTCCTCTTATGTTAGTAGCGTAGTTTCATTTCTTATGCAAGTAGATTAGTTTTTATTTCATTTTAATTAGCACTCTTTTTAATTAGCTTGCCTTTTCTTATTTTTGTTTCATGATGTTGCAATTTACGTTTGTTGATATGATAACAAATATGAGAGGCTAAACCCCTTCAATTTAGGGATAATGAAGCTCACTAATTATCTAGATTCAACACATTTTGATCATTTATGTCCTCTTTTTGTGCTTATTGGAAAGTTGCATGTTGATGTAAGTTTATTAATGAATTTGATAGTCTATGATGTTAATCACTTATATGCTATGCTTACTCAAATAAACACAATTTACATCATCATCTAACTAATTGATTATCGTAATGAAGTGAATGTTGAAATCAAAATTTGATGGTATATATTTTTAATCAATAGTTAATAGGCCATGATTAAAATAGATTTTATTTTTAATTTCATTGCAATTTTCATGAGAGTTAAGAAGTGGTTTAATGGGCGTGTTATAGTTTGATGGTTTATATTGGGCTAATTAATAACAAAAATATTTCATACTGATGATAAACACATCAATTAAATTCACTAATGACAAAAAAAAGATATCATAAGTTCATGTTGTGTTGATTTATGTGATCAAGATAGTGGATTTATCTCTAAATTGCATTCTACTATCATATTTTTGTCCATTCTAGCTTTTGTTAGTTTTTACAATTTTTTTAGCTTAACACTCTCAAATCTTGATTTAATTTGATTGAATAGAAATTTTAAAATCTAAATAATTCCCTGCGGATCGACCCGTACTCGCCACGTACTAGAATTGTACGCTATGCGGTTGTGATTATTTTAATTTAAAATTTGATCGGCTGTTTTCTAACTCGATAGAAATTTGGCCGTCAAACAAGTTTTTGGTGCCGTTGTCGGGGAATTTGAATTGATTTTATTTTCTATTATTCGAATTATTTTTGTTTGATTTTTGTGTGTTTTCATTTTGTGTGTAATTTGCATTTATTTTTTTTTCGTTGTGTTGTGTGTTGTGTGTGATTTTTGTGTTCAATTTTGTTTGTGTGCTTCTTGTTGTTTTCTATTCGCGTTGCATTTGCAAATTGAAAAAAAAACACACAATTTCATTTGAAAAAGAATTTTTTTTGTTTCATATACGTTTTCATTCACATTTGCATTCACATCTTTTACATTTACATTTTTATTTCATTTTCTTCTTTTGTTACATATAAAAAAATTGTTACACTGTTCAACTGTTACACTGTTTCATATCTACAACTTCATTTTGTTTTCACTGCCTGTTCAACTTTCATTCCCGTTCTTCTAACCACATCATCACAGTTCAACTCCACTTGCTACTGCCAAGCTAACTCCTCCACCATATCTCACTACTACCCCCCTGTCATTGGCCAACCACCTCTGCTTACTGTCAATAAATTCATCACCCATTCACCACAGCAACCAATCCATAGCACCAGAAAACTACACATTACTCTCAACCATCATCACATTCACCTCTGATCAACACCCACATTTCAATACTTCATTTACATCGGCCTATATCAACTACTGTTGCAACATCCAACAATACAACCTGACATCCTCCACCCTCTTCGAACCATTTAAGGTTCAACAGCAATCAAATTTCAGTAACATCATACATACCCGAACAACTTCTTCCACCTGCCTCTATCACCACTGCTATCAACACAGTCATATCCCCCATCAAACTTACAACCAACCTCAACTGTGCACCCAATCTTCAAATTTATGCATCCATATCCCACTGATACACTTCATTCCATCAAATTGCCACACTGTTCTTCCACTTCAAACTTCAACCACTGCTACAACCATACTCACTGCTTTTGTTCAGACTTATATCTTCTTTGCCTTAACATCTACTACTGCTGTCACCCTCCCCATATCTGGTCGTCCTTCAAACATCATCTCAACAACACTGTCATCTCATACTTCAATACTTCATCGCATTTTACTGCAGTAACAAAGCCACTCGAACCCAAACGAGCAACTGCCATACCAACAGAACTGCCTGAACCTTCAACATAGCATTCTTCACATCACCATACTTCTCTGCCTGCCCTGTACAAACCACAAAACATCAATAACTGTTGCCTTCACCATATCCACTACTGCTCTGCCTCATACTCCTCTACCACTGACAATACGACCAGCATACAAAATTCACCAACACTTCTCCATTCCTTCCTTCATCCATCTACATATTGCCTTTCATTACCACTGTACACACATCCTTATATCTGCAATGCATATTACAACTACATCAACCAAGCACTGTGTTGCATATTACATATTTCATTTTGACATCTCCTTAGACCATCGAACAAGCTTTTGACCAAAACAACTCAGCACAACAGCTTCAACATTGCCACAACAACCACCTCAAACACCATTCAACTGTCTGCAACTCCAACCTGCCACTACAACAGTACTCACTCTCCTCAAAACTGCCCCTCTGAATCATCGCATTTCACTTCACATACAATAACTCTGTATTCAACTATCATTTCACCCCTCTACCTTGCACCATCTACCCACCAGCACCTGCACAGTATCGCCATTATTCTCCACCACCTCAACATACCTTCTACAATCATAATTTCCCCACGTTGCCTGACACACAAGGCTTCACTGCCTTACGATTCATTACATCACCAACATCCATCACGCATCCCCAATCGACCCTCGACCAACTCATGAAAAATGAACGAACGAACGTGAAAATTTTGTTGTGGGAAATTCAATTTTGAGTTTTGCGGAACGAACGAGAAGATTTTGTTTAGGAACTGGTTTTTATTTTTTTCGGGTCAGTTTGTTTTGTCTAGGGGAACGAGAAAATTTTGGTTACTTTTGTTGTTGGGCCGGGTTTTGAGTGTTGGATCGATTAATTAGTGTTGGTATAGTTTTCATTTAGTTTTCTTTATTCATAGAAAAACCAAAAAAATTGAGAAGAAGAAGAAAAGCAACAAATGTTTTTTTATAGCAAAGCTAGCTGGCTTTATAGTGGGTTGTGCCACTGTATATAAATGAAAATACAGGTGTTCTACATATGCACAGAATAACTATCATGGTTTTATAGTGTCCATTACACTATACAAACATAAAATAGATGGCCTCCAAAGAGGAGGGACCACTGTCATCAACAACGGGACTAGGCCCCATAACACGTAGAAAACCTGAGAAATGAGCCGCAATATCTGGATCAAACCCCGAAGAATCAGAGGAGTAAAGATAATGACGATCCCAAGTGCCATCCTAAAAAATAAGCTTATTGTCATCACCATCCTCACCATCACATGTAAGAACAAGGCCATTACCAACAACATGATAAAATAACCTCCTCATATCTCCATTTCCACCTACAAACATATAATAACAATCAAACTCAAGACTATATCGCATCTCAGAACTCAAATGAACCCAAGTCTTCTCTCTGGTGTTCCACTCAATCACGGGAGACATGATGACAACAACAACAGAAGGAATACCAAGAACAATAGAAGACTCACCAATGACAGGGGAAGGAGCAGCATCAAAGTTACAAACATGGACTTGACGGATCTTGACAGGGATATAAGGAAGGGGATCGGGGTCCTCAAGTAAAGTGAGGCGTGACTTAGGAACCCACATACTGACTAGAGGCCGAAGTAGGGGGACCTTATCCGGGATAGGAAGAGGAGGGTCATCAGAAGAATTAGAAGAAGGAAGGTACTTGCATGAGAGTGCCACATGACTAAAACAGTGAAAAATCTCACAGATATCAGGTTTCCATCCATAGTGAACATCAATTTCCGCTACCTGACCATCAGACGGACATACTCTGGGGTTGGAAGGAAGAGGCTTGGAAGGGGTAATTTCAATCAGAGCTTTCGCATATACGATCCTACCTCTAGCCACTGTGTTCGAATCAAAACAATTAAGATCTCCAACCAAGCTAGCGATCCAATTCAATCCAAGATTGAAGAACAGAGGGAATATGAGAGAAATGCACCCAAACAGGAATAGATTATACCCGATGCCTAGCACTATCAACGGACCTACTCCAAGAAGTAATAATTAGAGGTTTACCCTTAATGAAAGTTGGCTCGGCCTTAAGCACACATTGTAGCTCCTCCTTTTTAGCAAACTTAAAGAAAAACATAAGGTTATCAAACTGAACCCGGAGACCACCCGAGAGTTTCCAACGATTCTTACAATGAGCCCGAACAATATGGTATGGTGGATTCGACTCAAGGAAGAACCCCACAAGATAGTCAGCCCAATAGTCTTCGCTAGCTTAATGACCTCAGGAAGAGGAATCGAAACCCTGTTTACCTCCTCAGTTTCAAAATAACGGGGAACATACTCACCCGCATTGCGCGACAATGTTTTAAAAAGCGAAGACAGTTTTGGAGCAGAAAGGGACTTAGCAGAGGAACAGGGAGGGGGATGAACTACAACAGAGGGTTCTTTAGGAATGGGCACTTGATCATGTTCACGTCTAGCAGGAAAACTTATATTCAAGGCAACATTTTCACAAACAGTTTGCGTGCAGAACTCAGATGGGTCACGTTCAATAGCAGGCTCAACCTGTATACCACCAACAAATACATCGTTCATACTAACAGAGGGAACAGAACCATGATTCACACCACAATCATTTTCGAATTCACAAGGAAGACCAACCACTATTTCGGACCAAGATGGTTCATTAGTGGCAGAAGCAAGAAAGGAAGAAATGAGATTCTCACCGGGTTCTTCGTTGGCATTCAGAATGCTCGATAGGCTAGCAGCAGTCTCACCATGGTTCGAGAGGGCAGAGTAGCCTAAAACAACTGATCGAGCCCAACATCAATGTCGTTCAATAAGAAGGAGAAGGGATTTGCCAACGGAATCGAAGCAGAGTCACACACTCGATCAAAAGTGGCAGCAGTAGACAAAACAGGCTCAACAAAGGAAGAAACTCGAACACTAGAATTGGTGAAGGGTCTGCCTGAGCAAGTCAGCGAAGTATGTCGATCCAGATCTAAAGGAGATAGGCTCGATTGCTGAGGCATCGACACCTTATTTTTCGGCATGAGAAGATGAAAAGTGGGACGGCGAAACGGTATGGAAAGAAGATGTGAGGCGGAGGGGAAACTGAGAGGGGTCAGGTTGAAAGCATACGAAAGGGAATGGGAGGAGGAGCGGCCATTTTTCTGTTTAAATTTATTATCAATTATTTGTTTTAGTTTTATTTGTTTTATTTTTCATTTGTTTTAGTTTCTTCTTTAACATATATATATTAAAAAAATTGTATATGTATTGTTTTTGAGTTTCAGGTTACAAAAGCAGAAAATTGCAGGTGGCAGAAGTGCTTGCCAAAAATAAATTGCTTTGCTTGCTTGCTATATAAAAAAACTCCGCTTTAAAATAATTGCTAATAAATTCTGCATGCTCTGGTATCGTGCTTCTATCTCGTGTTTTTCCTTTTCCTTTGCATTGTTGATTGCTTGCATTTTAAAAAAAAATTCAAAAACAAATTTCACTCGTAGTTGCATCGTTAATTCACGTTAATTTTGCTTTGCATTTCATTTTTGAATTTGATTAATAATAACGGTTAGACATTGAGAACACTTAATTGTATATTGACAAGTTGTCCTCTTTCGAAAATTTAATTTCTTGGTGTTTAGGCTACGGCAGAGCAATAATCGATTATAAAAATTACGGTGATTCATAAATATTATACCGAATTGTTTCTCTGAAAGTACTTAAACACTCGGCTGCATTTGCTACAGTGATTCATGGTGCACTGATAAATCCTGCCCGTTACCTGGCTGAGAACTATCTTGTTGGATGAAGACAAAGTGTGATTATACAATTTTCGATTAGGAGCTACTTAGGGTAGAAAATTTGTAATTAAACCCTTGCATTCTTTTAGTTGCATTAGCTCATGCATATTTAAAAAAAATTCAAAATAAAAAAAACTAAAAAAAATTGTAAATATTCCTTAACTTTGTTTTTATATCCTTTCTTTTGAATTTTTTTTTCAATCAAAATCAAAAATCCAAATAAAAAATTACTTAGTTTTTTTTTAGAAAAACAAAAATCCAAAAAATATAAAATCTTTTCAAAAACAAAAAAAAATCGAAAAACCAAAAAACAAAACAAAAATCAATATTTTCCCTTTTGAAAAATAAATTCCTTTTGGTAAATATTTTTCATTTATAAAAAAGCCAAAAACATTTTTGAAAATGTCCGAGTTTCTGTTTTCTTACTCGCCAGAATTTTATAATAGTTGTGAAAGTCAATATAATCCATATAATTTCACACCAAATTCTTCTAGATATTTCAATGACACCTATTATACAAACAATTCGAATTTTGAACAACAAAGTTTTCAAAATAACGAGAAACCCTCAAATCTTGGAAAATAGCATTGAAATGATGTCGTCTTTACTTGAACTCTCTACATAACAAAGTCAAATGATAAATGAATTGTGTAAAATATTTGTGCAATAACTCGAGTCAAGGATTTGAAAATTTGAATTCAATTCAAAATTCAAATGATTTCAATTATAACTCATGCCAATACAACTTCGAACTCCAAGATGAATTCAAAGTCAAAATGAAAATGTGAACCACATTTCAAATAATTTTGGCAATGAGAATAATCTCGACTATGGTTCAATGGAAATTTTTTGTTCTCAACAAGTTCAAATCGAAAATTCTCAAGTTAATAATTATAAATTTGACTTTGTTGAGCAAATGGAAGAGATTTACAATGATCTCACATATTTGTTGTTTGAAATATATATGAAACAACGTGAGAAACAAAATCAAATCCCAACGTGTGACGAGTCAAGTGATAATCAATCTTTTACCCAATTTGACGATTTCAAATAACAACTTTTGAAACTGAAAACGACAATCTTAATGAAGTTGTTGAAAATATGGTAATTGAGTTGGATTTCAATTCATTTGAAAGTGCGGAACCAAATTTAATATTCGATCTTCCTTTTACTGATTTTGAAAATTTGAATACAACAACTTTGGATTTTGAACACGATACATGTACTGAAGTTGTTGATAATCCAATAAAGGAAGACGAATTTAATGAATATAATTTTTTGGGACTTTTCGAAGATGAGTTGTTAAATTCTAATGGGGAAGATTTAAATCATCATTTTGATTTTGAATCAGTAATTCCGAAGAAGTTTTCAATGATAAGTTTGAATTTCAATTTGGTGAAAATAAACTTGAATTCAACCAATTATTTTATCAATCCCGAAAATAATCGAAAATAAAACAACTCATTCAATTTTTAGTGAAACGACATTCATTTTCCCCAATCAACATTCAACTCCGAAATCTTTTAATGGTTTGGTTTTTCGTGCGTAAGCTATGTCTCTCATACTTGACGAGACAAATGAATTGGTCTTTGAAAGACTGTTTCATTTACCCTCTGACGATATACTTTCTGGTGTCGTGTAAATAATAATCTTTTTATGTAAATATAGGTCATATATTTATTTTTATTTTTCTCCTTTCACTTGGGTTGACTGTGGGGACACAGTCAAAATCAAGTGTGGGGGGAGTCTCATCTTCATTTTTATTTTTTCATGGTTTATTTTTACATTTTCTTTCCAAAATTTTAAAAAAAACTCAAAAATTAAAAAAATCTAAAAAAAAATAATTTTTTTAAGCATTTTGATTTATTTTTAAAGAAACACTATAGGATAAATATATGGTTTTGGTTAATTAAATTGAAATTTTTGAAAAGTTATTTGTCTCAAAAAAAATATAAATAAGTTTGATTACAAGTAACGACGGTTTATAGTAT
The DNA here is from genome assembly GCA_030737815.1 of Allium fistulosum. Taxonomy (NCBI): domain Eukaryota; kingdom Viridiplantae; phylum Streptophyta; class Magnoliopsida; order Asparagales; family Amaryllidaceae; genus Allium; species Allium fistulosum. The sequence continues at coordinate 52,875,884 of CM060908.1, forward strand.
ATAGGAAGGGTCATGGTGATAATTATGAAATATATCCTAATTGAAAATCTTTGTTTTAAAAAGTGGTGGATTTAAAGAAAAGGATATAACATTTTTTATCTTCTAAGTTAAATGATGCTAAGATGATTTTGCAAAACTCTCTCTTCAAAATATATATATATATATAAGAAAAAAATATTGTATAGATGTATATATTTTTTATTAACACCTAGAGTCATGTGTTCACACGCAAATGTGTTCACTAGCCATGCTCTGTACCCTTCTCACGTAAGTCCGAAAGGCAGTGCACGATCGGTATATCTAGCCTCAGTTTATCTGAGTTAGGTGTATATGTATATAAAAATTCTTTCATTAATAATGCCTACAGTCGATAGGTGGTCACACTTGTGTGTCCACTCGCCACGCTCTGTATTCCCCTCATGTAAGCCCGAAAGGCAGTGGATGGGTAATATATCTGGCCTCAGTTTTCTGAGTTAGGCATATGTAAATATTATTAATATCAACAAAATTTTCAAAAATAGAGAGAGTAAGCAATTGAAATCCAAGCACTATTTCTGCTTATTTGATTTGACTTGTTATTCAAAAGAAATGAAAATACCACTTTGATAAACTTTGAAAATCAACTAAGGATTTATTTCAAAGTTACATTATGTTATCAACCGAAACAACTAGCCAAACTATAGTCTATTTTTATGATAACTTAATTTTTATTGGAAATTTTAACAAGTAAATGGACTTAAATTTTCTGATAATGACCAAAACTTATATTTAACTTATTCGTGTCGATTTAAATGTTAATCCTTCAATTTTAAATATTTTCAAAAACTTGCATTCATATCTTTGTAAATAAATCTTGCATTTAGGGATTTTCATCTTGCATTTGGATTTTGTGGGTAGTATCCGCTGAAAACTCTCATGAGACAACACTCGTCCTACTAGAGACACCTAGAGGTTTAACGGCTTGTTGCATACGCTCAATGCAATCGTGCTCCCTACGAAAACGGATTTATATTAGTTTTAGTTTATTTGAGAACGAATAAAAAGATAAGTGTGAGAGTATTTGTTATGCACGTAAATGTGCATATTTTTACTTTCATATTTAATCTAATTATATTAAATAAATGATCAGATTGGGTGTTTTAACATGTTTAAACCAAAATTAAAATTATTTTCAAATCGTCATATATTTATCTTCATATAGGGGCAAAATGGTCATTCTTGTGCAAATATTAATTTGAGAAAATTTACTTGGGCTTTTTTTATATTATTTTCGTAGGAATTTGGGTTCAAATGGAAGAGGTTTTCATGGAAAATATGCATGCACAAGAGAATACAAGAAAAGAAGATGGAAATAATTCATTTCATGACAACATGGAGGACCCCACATACCCACTTACCTTAATCTACATTTAGGATCTAATGCACATGCTAATGGCCATTAAAGTTACATGCATACTTGATGATGGATTAATTAGAGACTAACATAACTTGGTGGCCATACTTCCTAAGAGGGTAGTTTGGGTAGTTCCCAAAAATATGGATTAGGGTTTCAAACTTGTATAAATACCGCATATGCTTATGTAATTAGTCTCTCCTCTCTTAGCCTCCTTTGAGCCTCCATTTTTAGTTATTTTAGTTTGAGGCTCAAAAATAAATCAAAAATCTCTTTTCTTTTTCATGGCTACTTAGCCATTTTCTTTTATGTAATTTCTTTTTATGCAATGTTAATTCATGCTCTTTCTTATTTACATGCTCTCTTTCCTCTTATGTTAGTAGCTTAGTTTCATTTCTTATGCAAGTAGATTAGTTTTTATTTCAATTTAATTAGCTCTCTTTTAATTAGCTTGCCTTTTCTTTCAATTTTTGTCTCATGTTGCAATCTACATTTGTTGATATGATAACAAACATGAGAGGCTAAACCACTTCAATTTAGGGGTAATGAAGCTCTCTAATTATGTAGTTCAACACATTGTGATCATTTATGTTCTCTTTTTGTGCTTATGGGAAAGTTGCATGTTGATGTAAGTTTATTAATGAATTTGATAGGATATGATGTTAATCACATATAAGCTATGCTTACTCAAATAAACACAATTTACATCATCACCTAACTAATTGATTATGGTAATGAAGTAAATGTTGAAATCAAAATTTGATGGTTTATATTTCTAATCAATAGTTAATAGGCCATGCTTAAAATAGATTTTATTTTCAATTTCATTGCAATTTTCATGAGAGTTAAGAAGTGATTTAATGGGTGTGTTATAGTTTGATGGTTTAAATTAGGCTAATTAATAGCATAAATATTCCATACTTATGATAAACACATCAATTAAATTCACTAATGATCAAAAAATATATATCATAATTTCATGTTTTGTTGATTTATGTGATCAAGAGAGTGGATTTTTCTCTAAATTACATTCTACTCTCATATTTTTATCCATTCTAGCTTTTGTTAGTTTTTACAATTTTATTAGCTTAACACTCTCAAATCTTGGTTTAATTTGATTGAATATAAATTTTAAAATCTAAGCAATTCCCTGCGGATTGGCCCGTTCTCGCCACGTACTAGAATTGTACGCCGTGCGCTTGTAGTTATTTTAATTTAAAATTTGATCGGCTATTTTCTAATTCGATAGAAATTTGGCCATCAAACATGTACCGAGGCACAGAACATCTACCCTCTACCAACAAAAGACCGGCCTACCTTTCTCACTGGATAGTACCTAATATGTCATCACCCTGGTCGTTACCGACCTATCCGAGGGCCCTCATAGCATACATCCACAATAATTTAAACACGAATGCCATAACGGGTAGAAATATATTTAGAAGGGGATGATCATATCCTAATGGTTGCGAACCTCATAACCGTGTTGCATCTACCCTGTTTCGGCCATTTCGAAGTGTGAGGCCTGAGGTAATGATTACCTTTTACTTTGCACATTTCACTTTGAATGCTACATCACCATTCCATCGATCACTATTGACTTCCACAAACATACACCTCCGAGCTTTTACGTCTCAGAGAAGGGTGTTAAGCTAAGAGAAGTTCCATTCTCCGCCACCAAACAGATGTATGGTTATAAAAGTTAACGATGAAATCTCAAGAATGCAGTGTCAGACATTCATTCTTAAAAGTTCGTTCTGGGATTGAACGAAACCGAATGCACTCCTACCACATCCTGTCGGGAATTATCCCTAAGATTAGTAGCGAAAAGTCCTTGCAACCCAAAGAGTTTCAGAAATGAAGGGACCACTACTACTTTAGTATTTGGGAGCTAACCAGAATTATCAACAAGTAGTCCTTTCATCTCGAAAATCCTCGGTCTTCATCCTTCATTTTCTTTATCATGTCTTTATTTTTTGAACGCATACATCGGTTCGAAGTGGTTTTCGAATAGTATTTACCCCAGATTCAACCCCGGTTCCTTCGAACCAATCATCGATAAAAAGGGATTATGTGAATAGGGAATAATTCTTTAATTGATTAAGTTCTTTTTATCAAAATCTCTTTTAGAGATATATATTTCTAAGACATTCTTTCCAGTATATACGAAATCATTAAACCTTTCTTATCAAATCCTTTGATTACTTAAAACACTTTCTAATCTTGGAATAATTCCAAATCATTTCAGTTTTTCACTTAGGAAAACATTTCCAAATTATTTCATTTAAATCTTAACAATGATTTCTTAATTCAAAACTCATAATTTTGATTGAGTTAAAACCATGTTATCTAGGATGTTAATCCAAAACCACTAAATATTAAATGAGCAGAATCTATATAAATCATCTAATTCTACTCAATATCAATTCCCGTATTCAACAAATACTATGGGCGGAATAACTATAGAATCACCTTTTAAATTCCACAAATATTACGAGTTCTCTCTCCGGGATTTAACACCAAGTGTAAGAAGATCATCTCTATACAATCAAATTGTATTTAATTTGGAAAATTTAAATCTTTTTATACAAAACTCGTTTTCGACATTTAGACCTTGTCTATCCCTCGCCCAAGGAAGAGGCCAGGTGAGCCAGGGCACTGGTTGCTCCTGAACATCTCCTTAGTTTAAGCACCTCACATCCGGATCTCACGAATAGAAATATCCAATCTACTCGTCGGCTTTTAAAACCAAGGTTAAACCCTTAATTTAATAGCTTTTCTTTAAACATTTATTTAAATTCTTTTTAAACGAACCATAAAACTTCCAAATCATTATTAAAACACTTAATTATCCATTTGAAAACATTTATAAAAGATTTGGAAAAGAATTGTTAAGTTTAAATCTATATTTCAAATGTTATAGAAAAGTGTTGCGGAAAAGTGCTATTTTAAGCTACATTGATCAAAACGATTTTTATTATTTGAAAATACATTTTTATTACTTAAATCACTTTTAAAACATTTTAAAATATTTATAAGATTTATTCCACATTTTTAAACAATTTTAAAATATCATATTCAGAGAAATCCAGTTTTGGATTCTGAATTGCAAAACCACGATTTTTCAAAAAGCTTGTTTTACTCATATCTCAAAATCTACTTATCGAAATCTCGATTTCCTTTCCCCGTTGGAAAACTATGGATGTAATAGTTTGGAAAATTCTTATCTCGAAGAATTCCGAGCTATGTTCCATCTTTTACACTTGTTTGACTTTTACGGCGCGAAATCGCGAACTGCCATTACGCGACGCGCCTATTTTTAACTAAATTTTCCATTTCTTTTCAAACATCACCAAAACGCTTTTCAATGTTTATAAAAAAATTCAAACTCATTTAAAACTTTTTTTTAGAGAGGTTTAACATTCCATACACACCATTTCATTAATTCAAGGAAAGTGATTTCCTTTGTGCTTATCGGCGTGTATTTCTGTGACTTGCATATATATTCAATATTCATATGAAAACATCCAAACTTGATGATCAAAGCATATTAAACATCCATTTACAAACATCATATCATCATCAAAATATAATATAATAGTTTAGGAGTTCTCACCTTGAGTTTTAAATGATTAATTAAAAATTCAATATAGCTCCGCTACTCGGTTTCCGAAGCCCACTATTCTTCGGATTTTAGATCCTAGATGCCTTGACCAAGACTTGAGATTGCTTGGGGTGCACGGCCTAGGGTGGAGCAAAGAAGTGCTCGGCCTAATGATGAAGTGGGGTGGAGATTTGAAGAACAAAGAGAAAAGATGGAGTTTCGAGATTGTTTTTGAGGTGTTTAAGTATATATAACTATATATTATAATTTAAATTCTTCGTGAAATAAATTTTGACCTTATTTTTCTTAGGATGGAAGCCATTAAAGTGGAAGACAAAGCTTAGAAATATGAAGAAGAAGATGAACGAAAATGAAGAGCAGAGGGTAGGGTATTTATAGGAAAAGAAGAGTGTAAAAGTATCCATGCATACATCATCATCTTCATCACCATTTCAAGGCTTCACCAACACACCTCCCCCCTTCCAAGGCACGGCAAAAGCCTCCCCCCCATGTGCGCATCACTTTCATATTCTCATGTATGCATATGTTGACTTATATATGCTTAAGGAGTAAGAAATCTTAAAATATATTATATATTTTATATTTTATATTATACTTTTATACTTAATTATTTTGGTATATATATATATATATGTTTATGTGCATGTTTCATGTATGCATATGTACATGTATATTTGTATGTAACATATTGGTATATAACACTTCGAACGTCTTCGAACAACTTTTGTTCGTTAAATCGTTGAAATCTGGAGAACCGATTATCAATCACATTTTCACTTATTTATTAACATACATATATTTGTAAAAAAAAATTCAAAAATAAATTTCTTATCATTTTAAACTAATTAAAATGATCATATTTGAATTATAAAACCATATAAATTAATATTAAAAATTATTTACAAAAATTGCCTTTACATCGACAAAGCGATATCGATTTTTCCTTATATTTTCAAATAAAATATACTCTTTATAAAAATATTATAAATGATTCATTATCACTTCATAACTATTCAAAATGAATTATCGTCATTTAAAATAATTATCTGGATAATTAAAATAATTATTGAATCATTAAATCTCTATTTAAATTAAATAAATCAATTATTTAAATACAATGTCATTTTACCGATATCAATTTCGAGGAAAATATTTATTTAAATATTTATTCAAAATAAGATTACTATTACTTTTTATCACTTGAAACAATATTATCCTTTTTATTTGCACAAATTAAAAATAAATCCAATTTATCAAAGTGATAAATTTGCGGGTTGTTACAAAAGCTTTCCTTCGGCACTCCGATTCTAGATCCCAAAGATGGATGATCAATCTACTCATTGACTTTAAGTGCCAAGTATAGGACTACTTGCTTTCCATAAGTAACCCAATTTATATATGGAAATAATACTTTATATGAACATTAATCTTCGATTTCAAACTTAAACTATTCTTTGGATAATAATGAGGCTGCTCAAGTTGGGGTGTTATTACCTCTCAAACCTTGAGTCGATGACATTCTTATCTTTTAGGATAAGTAGAAGTTTCCCTACCTCGAAGTTTAATGTCAAGTATACGATTTCATAAATCCCATATGCTATTTATTTAAAACAAAATATTATAAACAACTCCTTTCCATAAAAGTAACCTTTGCTTTAATTTACCAAATAATCACTTACATAAATTCCAAACCTCTTTTTAAAACATTTTAAACAAAGTTCAAAACTTCCATTCAAATCATAACTTAAACCCATCCTATTTAAAAGAAAATTCGATCAGGAAAATGAAGAGATTTCCTTTGGATTAACCACTTTTTTAAATATCTCAAAATAAATCCTTAAAATATGTTTAAAATATCATCCATCTTTAAAACATTCTACTTTTCAAAAGTACATTTTTATAATTCTCAAAAATATAGTTCAAAAACTCTTATTCAAAACCCCACTTGAAGATCATTATTTAAAACCAAATTTGATTTGGAACGATAAGATTTTTCTTTATGTAAAATTGAGCGACATACTTAAATATTTCAAAAAAATCCTTTTAAAAATATATTTAACTCCAAACCACCCTTTTTAAACACTTCATTGCATGAGAAAGCTTTGAAAATAAACTCAAGTTCAAAAACCCCTTTAAACATTTTGGAAAACAGAGAAACAAAGCCATAGTTCACATGTCGCATTTAAAAATCATACTTGAAACCAAAGTAGAAATAAAAACATCTAAAGAAGTACCTAGAGTCATTAAAACAAATAACTTTTCAAAGTGTTGGAAAGAGGCATGCAACTTCTATAGTGCTTAACACATGCTACTATCATTTTTATGTCAAAGAATTCAACCTTTAAAGCATATCACAAATTTTCATACAATAGGGTCGGGATACCAATCTTCCGACACTCAAGAAATTCATATACACAACATATAACAGAAAGTAAAATCAACAGTTATGAGGAATCCCATTGGACCCCTCTATAAAAATCACATCCTTTCGAAGTGTATTCATAGCGGCCTATCCATTACGAAACACTTCGATTTCCTCTTCCATATGTCCTCTGCCTAATCCTATATGTCATCCGCTTCCAAGCGGGAACTATTACGCAACCACCTTCCTTCACTTTGGCCCGACCTAGGCCTCTCCCACTACCAAGAGTGGTCGACCATAACCCCCTCCCTACCCCCCAATTCATACATCATAATATAAGCAACATATAAATTGATATAACAATTTATACACATTAAAATATACGACCTAAAGTGAGAATCTCACTTACAAAAGCTACCTAGGCCCCGAAAAACTTTGTACTACTAACCCATATCACAGAACGTCACTACACCATACAAAAAAAGCTCAAGGTCCCGAACAACCTAGGGGCACACTGCCTAGGGTTAAAAATGAGAAATGGGCATTAAATTTTGGATCTTTGAGAATGTAAAGGGCTTTGCTATGGTAATATGACCTTATGTTATGAATTTAAAGCTTGTTTAAAGTGGTTTTGTTATGGTTTGGATTTTGAAAACTTAAATGAAAACTAGGAAGGAAGTGGAGCAAAAGAAGAAGTGGAAAAGTAAAATGGAAAAGTGAAATGGAAACACAATTTTATAAATAAAGAAAAATGGTTTTTACACCCCTTACCCCTTAGCAAATTTACCACTCTACCCTCCTCTACCCTTCCTCCCTTGTGCTACGCTATGTGCAAATATTTTCCTTAGTACCATACCATCACATCTTCTTTTCTAATGTCCTTTTTGTATTACAATTTTGTACTTTTCTCTTTTTAAATTAGAAAGAAAAGTACACTCTTTAATTAATTACTTAATTACCTTTTTCAATTTGTTTTTATCTAAACCAATTAATTAGTGAAGTGTTTTATTTTTTGTATATACGTACACATATGTACACTAATATGCACAATACATTCCAGCAACTTTTAGTCGAAGAAAAGTCAAAAATCCTAAAAATGATTTTCGATCACATTGTCGATTTTTCTCCGAACTACTTATTTTTGCAAATAAATTTTCATAAATTTTTTACCATCATTATATATTAATTAAAAGAAGGTTATTTTACCATTAAAAACCATTAATTGAATATTTTAAATTAATTAAATATTCCCAATCAAAGCGATAAAATTTCGGGACGTTACATTCTTCCCTCTTAAAAGAATTTCGACCCTGAAATTCCATTACAAAAAAAACTACCAAATAAAGCCATACCAATTCTTAACATTTCCCAAAATGTTAAATGACTAAAAAACCACTTAGAGTTGACTGAGTTGACAACCTTCTCATTATACAAGGATGATAAACAATCTACCGAGCATATCACATGCTCAACATCCATAGGTTATTACTCAATGGATTATTCACACTACCTCATGAAAAATCGAAGAGTCATCTACCCAACTCCTCATAAACCACAAAACATTAAAGGAAATAGATTTAAGCCCGTATGATGTGCATGAATCATCCATAAACAATATCCTACCCGATCACTTGCTCGTATACATAAATCTCTCATCCAACCTAGTATAGATCACTTAACTTCTCCATTGTGGAATCCTGATCCAGTTCTTTGATTTGGTACTTATGTGTTCCTTACATAATTCTAAACTACAATAGAAAACACTCACATCATTCCAAGAATCCATCTCAAGTACTTGCATATAAGAACTGAGTGAAAATGGCTAGTTCGGACTGGTGTATAACACCTAGAAATCATTTTCCTGTACGTTGAATCAAGAACTGTTATGCGAATAAAATAATCCAAGTACAACTTACGGTTTTATCCCTTTAGGGTAACTTAATAATTATACTACCTCAATTCTTTTACTTTCCAAATTATGTATGAAAACAGCTTATAAAATATAACTTAAGTTTTAAACTTATATAATACCCAACTATATCCTGAGAATATATACAATTATCTAATTTAATCTTATTCTTTTTAAATTCAGGTGCAAGCCTAAAATAAATTTGGGTCTTAAAACTGAGTCGATCTCTTCAACCTCCTTACCCATCTAGTCTGGTAAGTAGCTAAGAAGAGTAGGATGCTAGTATCCAAATCCAGTCCTGGAGTTTGCTTTTCCTTAGACATTTCTAAGGTAAAGATGTTTTATTAGTCGTCCCAATAACATCCAATAGTTTATACAACTTAGATGTTAAAACAAAAGACAAGGTTTTAATGAAACAAAGTTTATTAAAACCTTCCTATTAATCTTTAGCCCATTAAAAATTTCATTTATCAACATATTATTTTACCAAAATACCTTTTTATTTTAAATACTTTTTCTGTAAGTAAACTTAAGAACTAAATACCTGGCTTTTATTTCAAACCTTTGAAATAATTATGTACTTTAATCCTTCAAAAATATACATATAGATTGAGTAACCCCCAAAATGATACCAGGGAACTGGGTCCTACCAAATAGTATTGTTACTCGATATTGTAACACCCCTAATTTTTAATAACATTATTCAGGAGATTTAATTAGATAAATCAAATAGAATAATGTAAACATTAGAGTGATAAGGGGACTGAGATTTGAATAAATAATTAAAGGCCGTGCTTAATTATTTAAATGGGCTTATAAATGGGTTATATATTAATTAATTAAAACAAGGGTATTAGGGTAATTGCCACCTACATTTCTATTACCCTTATATTCACGTTTCATTTCCCATTTACGTTCATTTTACAAAACACAAACATAAAACGAAAATCGAAAGGATTTAAGCTAGCCATTACTAAAGAGTAGGAAAAAGGGGGAAAATCAATCTAAAGCTAAGGAATTAAAGCAAGGAAGATTAATCTCAATCAAATCTCAAAGTCCTTATCCTAATCAAGGTGAATAATAATCTAAATCATCTCTATTTTGTTTTATAATCTTTTTTTTTCGGGTTTAAGATTAAATCCATTATTATGATGATTTTTGATTGATGATATGCTTGGATTTGGACATGTTGGATTCAAACAAAATAATTTGATAATTATTTTACACGGTTTTAAGGGTAAAACCAATTACAATGATTTTCGTATGCCATGAGAAAATTTAATGTTATGTAAAACATAACTTTAGAGATGGGTTTTAATTCTTATATTTTTCCAAGCTATGGAAAATTTATTATGAATTTTCAAAGGAAAATATGAATAATTAGGTTTAGAAATTTACTTTCATTATTTTATGAAGAATTTAGGTCTGGAATTTTTATATGTTAATAACATATTGAAAGTGAATTTCTGTCATTTTTGGGGATTTTTCCTAAGTGATTTATTATGGAAATTAAATTAATTTTGAAGAAGGATTTATATGTTTTATTTGCTTAGCTTAAAGAAGGGCTTATTTGTTAAAATGGTGTTAATTAGATCTGAAGTAATTTCGGTAGTTATTTTTGTAAAGAATTTGAAAAGTATATGGCAACAAATTAAATATATACAAATAGGCAGGTTAGTTATAAAGTAATTACTTTAATTGGCATTAAGTCAGTCTTTATCTAGAAAAGTGGGTTCCACCTCTTTCAGAAGCACTTTTCAACCCATTATTTCCGCTTCGATCAAGTCAAAACCTATCAAAGCTGAAATAATATCACAATGATGGTATGTAGTGGATAGGAGAAAGGCAGAAGACATGGTATCGAAACCATTGCTTTCGATGGGGGCGAAACATTTGTTTCGCTTTCAAAAGATAAGTGCCTACCTTGTTTTCAAAAGAATACTTTTGACCAAGTCAAAACCTTTGCTTTCAAATATGTTGCTGCCTCTTTGTCTAAGTGGAGCTTTCGAATGGGTTTATAAATCAATGCTTTCAAAAAGGGTAGTTTTGACCTAGTCGAGACCTTGCTGCCAATCTCATGCCTTTCGAAGGTATTGAAGTCATCAATGCTTTTGAAAGGTAGCTTTTGTTTTAAAATTGTACTAGGCCAATTCATAAAAGATTTGGAATAGGTTCAAGGGTTTCGAAGCGAATGGCTTCAAAAGGGGGTTTCGATGATATCCTTCAATGTTTTACTTAAATGATTTGAGCTTTCGAATGGATGGTTCCGAAGCCATCGACTTTTCCCTAAACAATTTTATATAAAGATTAATGGTTTCAAAAGGGTTACTTTCATATGTATTCACTTTGACCCAAAAGATATTTTAAGGAAAGACCCAATGGTTTTGAAGAGATGTTTTAAAGTGTTTCGAAAGGTATATGTTAGTGTTTTGAAAAGAAGATTTGAATGCTTTTGAAGGAGGTTGTCCAATGGTTTCGAAAGTTAAGTTTTTAGGTTTCGAAAGCCTTAGTGTTCAAAGTAAATAACCCAATCTCATTTTAAAAGAAAACCATGGCACAATAAAAGAGTTTTGAAATGGTTTTTAGTATGGAGTTTTTGAAGAAGTTTTCCTTGATTATTAGGTTAAAGGGATTAACCAATTTTTATATAAAATGTATTTCAAGGATATTAAACCACGGGTGATGGTATTATTATGTTATTATGTTTGCTTCTTCACATATATATATATATATATATTCACATTGAAATGGACCTATAACTGTATTTTGGGGAGAATGGGCAGAATAAGCAACTAGATAGACCCATTAGTGAATATAAATTAAGTTAACTTCTGAATGAGTAGAATTGCATCTAGGAGGTCAGATAGACCAAAATGTAGGATGCCTAAATGTTGATTAAAGAATTTGTCAGGTAGAGAGGTTCATAGTAAACCCATGAAAACTATGTTTAGATGAAGTTATTGGCATGGGCCAATAGGTTCATAGTAAAACCCATGAAAACTACGTTTAGATGACGTTATTGGCATGGGCCAATAGGTTCATAGTAAAACCCATGAAAACTATGATTAGAAAGAGTTATTGGTAGGGGCCAATAGGTTTGTAGTGAACCCATGAAAACTATATCCGGATTAAGTTATTGACAGAAGTCAATAGATTCCTAGTCAAACAATGAAAACTAGGATAAGAGGGAAGTTATTGGGAATACCAATAGGTTCAGGAAGAACCCATGAAACGATAATGTTATTGGCAGGGGCCAATAGGTTCTTAGTGATCACATGAAAACTATGAAACCGAACAGGGAGTCCACAATCTTTAACAGGTTATTAGTAAGCCCATGAAAACTAACAGGTTAATAGTGACCTTAGAAACAATAAATGAGACATTTAGTCAAAATGAAAGGGGATGGGAAATCCAGAATTGATTTACTTGTTTGCATATCATCATATTATTTTGAACTACTTTGTTTTAACCATTGTGGATGCAGGAGCACAATATATGGTTTTATAAAGTTTAAGGATACTAGTGAGGGGAAAACCCATTCTGCTAAGCGGCGTGGTCTCACTAGATATCAAAATAGTTTGAGATGGTAGATTATTATTTATACCGGGCTTTATATTTGATTCGAAATTTATTTTTTCCCCTTAAAATCTCGAGTGCTTAATTAACTTTGAGTAGTTTGAGACTTGAGGTTTTCAGGTACCTCTTTAGACGAATAAGCTTCCGGAGACATGCAGGAGGCATGATAATTATTTAGAGTTCTTTTCTATTTTGATTCCGCTGTGGTGTTGTTGTAAAGGCAAAGTTATTAATTGCCTATATTATACTCTGATCATCCAAGGGGGCATCTTCATATTTCGCTGTTGGTGTATGTTGTAATAATTATATTTTCTCTGAACGTGGTTAACGACTGTGGGATTATGTAATGAATTTCAAATGCTTTGAAATGGAATGAGAAAGTTGTTTGTTGATTTTAATTTTTTTTCATATCCATGTGTTTCTGTTATATCAATGTATCTAACATTACCGCATTTGGTTGCCGAGGATTAATAACTATGGATGACTATAGCAACCGTAGCCGTTAGTTTTGGGCCTCCAAGTGGGGAATGTTACAAATATCCTGACCTGTCTATATTGAACTGATTGTGCAAGATAGATTCGACTGTTATCAAGAAGAATGACCATGGAGTAATGGCTGTAGGACCCAGAAGTAGTGATCGGATGGTTATATGAAGCCAGGATTAAACGGACTTGGTAAATAGACGATGCAGGATGCTAGAAATATGGAAATTAGTTTGGACAAGCAAGGGATCGACATAGCTTAGTAGTATCAGAGGGACCGACATGGCATGGTGAAACTCCATGGATCGACATGACATGGTGGAACTCCATGGATCGACATGATAGGGTGGAACTCAAGGGATCGACATGAATGAAGCAATTGAAGGATCGGCATGAATAGAGGTGTATGGATCGGCATGGTTAGTTAGATGAGGGGTCGGCATGGATGAAGCAATGGAGGGTTAGGCATAGGTGGTGGTGCATGGATTGGCATAGTTTATTGGTTTGAAAAGCTATGTTTCAACTCGTAAGCTAGGGATCGACAAAGCATAAGAGGGCTTGACAAAGAATGATAGTTAGTAATGGATCGGCATAATCCATTTAGAGGGTTTGGCAGAAGGTAACTTGCAAGTGGAGTCGAATCAAAGGTCCATTGGTTGTGTGAGCTCCATTAGTCCAATCAACATGATATTTGAAGGGCCAGCATATCTAAGTATGAGGAAGACAACATAGGGATCGCTGCCCTTGAATCGAACAATGAAGGGATCGGTACTGATCCCTATTCATTAGGATTTAGGCCTAGTGACTCCTATGGTGGACCCATATGGATAAGAAGGTCCTATAGCTGAAGTTATAGAGAGACTGGTGGTCGCCTTCACCTATAAATATTGGCCTAGGGGGTCATTCTGAGGAGCTTTACGCTGCTGGTTACATTAGCCTTTATTGTAATCAAGTTTTCTCCTTGTTTCTTGCTATTTGCTGTTGTAATCAAACTATCAGCGAATCAATAAACATAATCTTCAAAGTGGACGTAGGCATATAACACCGAAGCACTATAAATTCTTGTGTTCTTGGTTATTACTTTAATTTACTTGTTAGTTTATTCTATTCCTCTGTTTTAATTTTACTTTCTTCATTTACTTCTCTACATAAATCTATTATTGGGTGTTTGTGACCAATTTGGTTGCAAACATTTTGGTGCTTTCGCTGAGAACCTGATTCTCAGCTTGCTAGGATCCTAGATGTTGCTATTGGATTGGGCAAATCCCCCGAAGGAGATCCATAGCTATCTTCATAAACTTGCTTACACTACTCAAATTTGCAAAAATCTAAACAAGGAGATTGACAATGGTGAAACATACCTGATCTACTTCTCGGAATGTTGATGAAAATGAGACTGCTAGCATTCAACAAGGAGGTCCAAGCAACCAACCTACAAATTTGAATGCTGATCCGGTTGAAGTTCAGAACCCTACTAATTCTATAACCCGAGCTGAATTTCATAATCTGATGAGAGAGTTGATGGAAAGCTAATGGCAACTAAATGAGCTAATTCAGACCAATATTAGCCCGATGAACCAGATTCCCGAACAACGGCATGTGAAGGCCAGAAAGGATCCCACTCCTTACTCGGAATCGGAAAGTTCACACTCATCAGATGAATAACAGAGGCTTAGGCGTCACAGGCTTGAAGGAGATCATGCAGAAACGTCGGACCGCCGCTTGGCAGACCGATCGGTGCCAATCCCTCCCTAGGGATCAGTATCAATCCTTCCTCCAAAGGAGGGATTCCCCCACTACACTTAGGGAATCGTGCTGGAGTTCTTCCTGGAAGCTTGGATGTTGGAGCTCAATCAAATGCTGACCAAATACCTCGCCGGAATGCTAATGAGATAAATGTTCAAGGTGCGCATCAAAAGGATGGTGAACCAAGAAGGCACGAAACGGCCCGTAGACACTGACCGGACAATTCACATGAGGTGGAGCATGACCACCGGTTGGCACCGCCCATCCAGACCCCTGACTTATCAGCAATGGTCAGACAGTTGGTGAGAGAGAACCAAGACTTGACTAATAACGACTGGGAATCTCGAGAAGCCATACCCCGTTTACTGATAATGTTCTGCATGCGGAATACCCGAGAAGGTTCAACAGGCCATCAATTCCGGCCTATGAGGCAAAACCGACCCCAGGCAGCATATCATGAGATACGAATGGCTCATGGATTCTACGAGAGCTAACGACGCAACCAAGTGCAGATGCTTTCCCATAACCCTTTCCGAGATAGCAACGATGTGGTTCACAAAACTACCTCCGCAGTCAATTTCAAGATTCGATGAGTTACAACCAAGTTTGTAGAGTAATTCCGAAAGACGTGATGTCCCTTTCTAGTGTGATCCAGGCCTTAGGGGAATCGTTGAAAGATTACTTGGAGAGATTTCATACCGCCGCCATGGAGGTTAGTAACCCCAATGATCATGATATATTCATGGCTATGACGAAAGGGATTGATCCAAAATTTGAGTTTGGCGACTAGCTGGCTGGAAAACCGCCTACCACGTTTGAGCGCTTCTATTCGAAGGCAGTTCAGATTTTGAGGAAGGAGGAGGCCAAGTCCTCCTAGAAAAAGAACGTTGCAGATACGAGTGGAGAAGTAGTATAGAGTAATATTGCAATAAAACACTCTGATGACAGTTCCAGGAAAGTTCAGGTGAATGTTCAGAATAAGCCGAATCAACAAAAGAAAGACGGAGACACGAATCGAGAGAATAAGAGGGATTTTGAGAGAATAAAGCCTATGATTCCAATGTATGACAATTACACGCCGCTAAACACATCCCTGGAGAACATTTATCTATCCACTTGCAATACCATGTAGTACAGGAAGCCGGAACCAAAAGATTCATCAGAGAGATAGAAGCAGACCTGGAAATATTGTCGGTTTCACGAATGTTATGGGCACAATACAAATGAATGTAGGCACCTCCAGGATGTTATAGAAAAAATGATTTAGGAAAAGAAGTTGCAACAGTTTGTGAAAACTCCACAGGATAGCGGACATGGGACATCTGACCCCAATCAAGGACAAGCTCTTCGTAGGGCTGAGGAGCCTATATGGACCGGTGGAAGACTGGTGATAAAAACGATAGTTGGGGGACCGCACCCTATGGACAAGAGTTGGCAAGATATGGAGCGCTATGCTAGCACGAAAAGGAATATAGATTTTGAACGTTGTTCGAATACGGAAGATGGAACTCCGGCAAAACAGTTGCCCACCATGGCTGATGATATTGTATTTAGAGACAGTGGTGCAGCTCCAACAATTGACCCGATGGTCATTTCAGCTATGATTGGTCCTGCGTTGGTAAGAAGGATTTTGATTGATTATGGAAGTTCAGTGAATATAATCTTCAAAAGGGCAGATGATCAGATGAGAATGGAAGCTAAAGACTTAAAGCCATCTAAAGCTCGTATTCATGGTTTTAACGGCATGGCGAACAAGACTGTAGGATATGTAGAATTACCTGTTGAATTGGGAGAAGGTGAAAGAAGGAGAGTGCGAACCTTACCATTCATCATTTTGGATGTTGACTCTCCGTACAACGTTTTTCTGGGCCGACCAGCCCTGGCTGAATTCTGGCCAGCTCTTGCCTTATGGTGTTTAACTTTGAAGTTTCCGACGGATAATGGTGTAGGAGTTGTTCAGGGCGACTGGACGTGCCTGCTATGTAGCTGAGTTGAGGGAAGCTCAGCGTAAGGAGAAGGGAAAGGGTGTGGACAAGGCTTTCCGCATCCAAACTACTGAAGATTGACAACCTGCGCCTGAGCCTTGGCTCGGGCGCCACTGTCGGTTCTATAGAGATATAGATCCAAGAGATGATGAAGAGGAGCCCAACGAGACCAAGGTTGCACCAATTGAGCTGACGATTGATATCACGATCAGCCACTACGACGCATCACGAGTCTCGAAGATTGGATCATAACTCAGCCCCTCAATGATGAAAGAATTTGCCCGTTTTCTCCGAGCGAGTCTAGATGTATTCGCTTGGACTCACTCTGACATGTGTGGAATCTCGCCTGCCATTGCGAGCCATGCATTGAATATTGATCTGAAGTATGTTCCAGTGAAGCAAAAAAGACGAGGCATGGATCCAGAGAGATCTATCGCTCTTAAAGATGAGGTGGATAAACTAAAAGTCAAAGGGTTTATCCACGATGCCCACTATCCTGAATGAGTATCTAATCCTGTGCTTGTGAAGAAGGCGAATGGAAAATGGAGAACGTGCATTGATTATTCAGATCTGAACAAAGAATGTCCAAAAGACAGTTTACCCCTTCCAAGGATTGACCAGCTAGTTGATTCAACTGCAGGACACAAATTGTTATCGTTTATGGATGCGTATTCGAGATATAACCAAATCCCGATGCATATCCCCATTCCGGAGCACACCAGTTTTGTTATAGATGTTGGGTTGTATTGTTACATAGTAATGCCATTTGGATTGAAGAATGCCAGAGCAACCTATCAACACTTGGTTAACAGGATGATTATGGATCAGATTGAAAAGACAATGGAAGTGTGTGTGGATGATATTCTCGTGAAGTCACGACGGTCAAGCAACTACATCAGAGACTTGGGAGAAATGTTTGACATCCTCCGATATTACAAGATGAAAATCAATCCTTTGATATGTTCGTTCGATGTTGCATCAGGAAAGTTCTTGGGCTTTATTGTCAATGCTCGTGGAATAGAAGCTAACCCAAAGAAGATTCAGGCTATCCATGATATCCAAGTGCCAAGAACCATTAAACAAGTGCAGAGTCTGAATGGGAAGGTTGCCGCTTTAAGTCGATTTATCTCCAGAGCTACCGACAAATGCATTCTTCTCTTTGATCTGATTAAGAAGGGAAAAAGAAACTTTGAACGGACGTAGGATTGTAAAGATGCCAAGTTCTGGTGAATCATTTGGACAGATCCCCTATTTTGTCAAAGCCGGTAGATCATGAGGAGTTCATTTATTTGGCTGTATCAACACACGCTATAAGTGCCGCCTTGGTTTGTGAGGAGAATCGGATCCAGAGGCCAGTGTATTTTGTCAGTAAACAATTGACAGGAGCAGAAAGTAATTATCTGAAAATAGAGAAATTGGCGTACAACTTGCTAATGGCATCACGGAAGCTTCGTCCGTACTTTTAGGCACATCCGATCAATATTTACACCGACCAGCCATTACGATAGGTCCTACAGCAACTTGAGACGTCTGGGAGGTTACTCAAATGGAATATTGAGCTAAGCCAATTCGACATTACATATCTCCCACGAAGAGCTATCCAGGTACATGCTTTGGCGGACTTTATCGCAGAGTTTACTATGCAGGATGATCTTCTAGAAGGAAGTGAAATCCCTACTGTGCGATGGAAGTTATATACCGATGGAGCATCTAATGATCATTGTTCTGGAATGGATTGTGCTTGTAACTCCTAAAAATCGGTCGATTTGTTATGCTTTGAAGCTTGATTTCCCAGCAACAAACAATGAGGCTGAGTATGAAGCTCTGATTGCTGTACTTAAACTCGCTAAAGAACTTGGAGTTAAATCTCTTGGAATCTTTTGTGATTCGCAATTGGTGGTGTATCGAGTTAGAGGAGACTACCAGGCTAAGGGACAATCACTTGCCCCTTATCTTACCTGAGTTCAAGAGTTGTTGACAGAATTTGAATACTATGACATTTCACATATTCCACATGATCAAAACATAGAGGCTGATTCTTTGGCAAAGTTTGCTGGCACCGGCGATGCATAAAAGATGGGTTTGACACCGGTCGAAGTATTAGATACCCCAAGTATAAACATGATGGAAATCAATCAAGTACTGGAGGCGGAATTTGAAAGGGAATCGTGGATGACTCCAATTAAAGACTATTTATTGCATGTGGTTCTGCCTGATAAATGAAATGAAAAGCGACAGGTCCTTCGCAAAGCTTCACGATATATTATGCAAGAAGGAGTCATGTATATGAGAGGTTTCTTAGTCCCTCTACTCTGGTGTATCGCTCATGATGAGATAAAACGTGTTTTGAAAGAAGTTCATGAAGGAGAATGTGGTGATCACACTGGGGGGCAAACTCTAGCAGAGAAGATACTCCGATATGAGTATTATTGGCCAACCGTAAATCGAGACAGAGCTGATTATGTAAGATGATGTGACAAATGCTAGATATATGTAAAAGTCCCGAGAGCTCCACCAATAGAAATCACGCAAATGATCAGCCCATGGCCGTTCGCCATGTAAGGTATATATATTATCGGTTCATTACCAATCCTTAAAGGTGGCGCGAAGTACGCTATTGTGGCAGTTGATTACTTCACCAAATGGGCCAAAGCGAAACCTTTAGCTACAATCACGACCAAGAAAGTAATCAACTTTATCGTCTGAAACATCATATGTTGCTTTGGTCTTCCACAGACTGTTGTAACAGATAATGGGACTCAATTCGATAGTACAAAGTTTAAAGACTTCTGTCAAAGATACCATACTGAAAAGAGATTTGCAGCGGTCGCTCACCCTCGGGCAAATGGACAGGTTGAAGCTATAAATAAAATCATCAAGTCAATTCTGAAGAAGCATTTGGAGAAGGCTAGAGGCAAGTGGGTGGATGAACTCCTTATAGCACTTTGGGCTTACAGAACCACTCACAAGTCCACGACTGGCCATACTCCATTCGCCCTCGCTTACGGTTCAGAAGCCGTTATTCCTGTCGAGCTCGAAGTTCCTTCTCATCGAGTGACTTACTACGATCCCAAAAAAAAATTAAAATGTCCGCTTGGAATCTTTGGACTTTATAGACGAGAAGCACAAGGAAGCTGATCTGAGGGCAGCCGCACACCAACATTGAGTTTCCCGGTATTACAACACTAAAGTTCACCCGAGAACCTTCGAAATTAACGATCTTGTCCTGAAACGGGTTTTTCCTACCCCATCACACATGAATCCAATTTGGGAAGGACCATATGTCATTGAACAGAGGCTTGGAGATGGAACTTTCAAGCTAGCGACTGTCGATGGCATTACACTTCCAAGAGCATGGAATAGGAACATCTACGATGCTATTTCACCTAGCTTATTTCCTTAACATTTCAGTTGTATTTATTTTCAGAATTTGCTTAAGCATTTGATTTTTTGAATATGTAATAAGACAGTTTATCTTGTTCCCTTCCATTTAATGAATAAAGTTTCAGGCTTCCTCTTTATTTATGTTTGCTATTGCATTGCATGATAATTTCATAGCGAAACCGGTTGATGTCGATGTGTATGAACAAGCTCCCAGAGTTTGGAATCGACTAATCGTGCTAACTCCCGCTGGAATCAAACAAGATGAGCACCGTCAACTTGTTCGATTAATGATTCTTGCCCGGACTGTGGGACTGAAGCAGAAATCAAATCGATCAAGATTCGACCGATCGCTCGCTAAATCAAAACCCCAAATTTTGGAGGGGAAATTAATCAACCAAAAAAGAGTGTGACCTAACCGCTTTTTGAAACAACACTAAGTCCATAGTGCGGACTGGAGTATAAACATAAATCGGGTGGATACCGACTACCCACGAAACAACTCTAAGTCTACAGAGTGTGGACTGGAGTATAAACATAAATCGGTTGCAAGGTTTCAAATCTCGGATTTTGGCCAATATCTCGGGCAAATATCTCGGCTGTCTCGGGCGATATTTAAAAGACTTATAACTAACCAAGCTGCCAAATCTCGGATTTTGGCTAATATCTCGGATTTTCATCTCGGCTGATCTCGGGGAGATTTAAAACCTTGATCGGTTGGATACCGATTGCCGGCGAAACAACTCTAAGTCCCCAGAGTGCGGACTGGAGTATAAACATAAATCGGGCTAAGACCGACTGCCCGCAAAATAACTCTAAGTCCCCAGAGCGTGGATTGGAGTATAAACATGAATGAATAGATTGGTGGATTTCGATCATTCTTTATTCCGCAAAATAACTCTAAGTCCCCAGAGTGCGGACTAGAGTATAAACATGAATGAATAGATGAGTGGATTTTGACAGTTCTCTATTCCATAAACTCCGGCCTGAAATCGAAAGGAGGAGTATAAACTCGCTAAAGATGAAATTTGATCGTCCGACTTATGGCCTCGCCAAATCAATGCCGGGGGTAGAAGCACAGTTATTTAATAAACCACTGAATCCGACAGTGTAACACTAATGCCCGAACTTGGTGTTTGATATGATTCGAGGCCAGGGCTACGTAGAGGCCTTGGGATGGAGATGGTGAATTGTTAATAGAATTTACAAGCAACGGATTACAAGTACATTGAATGGAAAGTAATCGTTCAACTACTTAAATAACAATTCACACGAAGCATAGTAGAAAACAAAAGCTTTTATTTACATAACAGGTGCCGAAACTTCGGTACAAGTTATTTCAAAACATCGGGATTCATACCCGTACAACTACAACAAGTGAAAGAAACGATTATGCAAACTATGCACATTGAGCTGGAGCAGTAACTACTTCTTTGACTTTCTTTCTCTTTTGGATTTCTCGGGGGTAGAGCGGCTTGTGATTCTCTTTCGGGACCCTTGGCCGCCTTTGGCCAGAGAGCTTGAGTTGGTAGGAGGAAATTCATCAGGGATTGACCCATCCAGTGGAATAATTTGCAATGGCACTAGATGAGGATAATCGACATCCACCTAGACAGGTTCAATTTTAACATTTCTTTTCAACATTTCCTCCTTTTCGATCTGCTCCCTCATGTTGGTCTTATCAGTGTGTTCTGAGGCACCAAGAATTATTACGTTATCAGATTCGTCTGCCTGGAGTGGATCCTCGGTCCTATCTTCATCAAGGGCACCGATGACGTAAGCATTGGGTCCTGGAACATTAGCAGTAGCCGGGTTTCAACTGTTTCCTTATGTTGTTCTACGACAGCACCACTTATGGGAGTTTGACTGGGACATGTAAGACCTCAAAATTTAATAAAACAGGGAGATTAGATCAAAGCCATTGCGCGTGAAGAACGAATACTTTTCATATACTAAGGAATAAAGCAAAATAGCAGCATCTGGTAGACTCTCTGTCGTTGCCGGGGTGACTCCTCCTAAAATGGGAGATAACATCTTGGGTTCGAAGCCAGACTGTCTGGATCATAATCGATATCATGCTCCGTATCAAGAGAAATTGATGTTCCAGCTACTTGGGATGAAGAAGGACCTTTAGGATCAGTCCCTGAAGACCCGGCAATATCCTTTCCTCCTTTAGTAGGTGCAGAAGCCTTGAAAAATCGAAGTTTTGCAGCAGCTAGATTTGAAGGCTTGTTTCCGCGAAGAATTTCCCTCACTAATTCTTCCTCGTTGAGATCGGCTTCACCCAGCTCATTCTTCTTCATCTTGACGATGTGCTCCCAAGCTTCAGCGAGCGATTCGAGGTAACCCTCACCGAGAAATCTTAAGTCGCGACTGATCAGGAATTTGGCATTGTATTCAATAATCAACAGGTCGAATAAGTCCTTAATCTCATTCCTGCCGGACTCCATGGTAGCTTCCACTTGGGAGTTAACTTGTTCGGTCATCTCTCCTCGGCCCTCTTCACGAGCTTCTTCTTTAAGAGCTTCGATTCTAGTGAATTGCTCGTTTAGTTTAGCCTTTAAGCTCCTAGCCTCAACAAATTCCTTGTAGTATTTCTACGATTCCTCTTGAGCTTCAATGTTTTCCTCCCTTTCTTTCTTTAAAAGTTCTTCAAGTTCGTCGACACGGCGAGCAAGAGCGTCCTTTTCCTTTTGTGAGAAATCCTTTTCTAAAGCGAGTGCCTCGCTACGATGAAGTGCCGCGTCGAGTTCCTTTTTTTAAGTAGCTTCCAAACGACCTACTGCCTCTCTGCTTGATTATATCCCTGTCATGTATAGCTTCCAACTTAAGGTGGTCTATCTCGTATTGTCGCTCAAGAGAAACTTCAGAGACTTTCTCTGCCAAGTGTATAAATGATTCATGCTGCATAAATATGTCATTCATGCATGTGAGAGAACTTTCCTTGGCATGTCCTTGGATTATGTGAATAAAAGGAAGGAATTTGAGACCATCAAAGCAAACCTTTGGAAAAGTGGCCTTTAGCTCGGCCAACTTCTCTACTATGGAAACGTCAGGAGTAGTGGCCGGCAAAGGCATTTCAAAGGAATCAAGAGGATGTTTGCCTGACCGGTGCTCACGAGATTGTTGGAGCTTGAAGAGCCAGAATATTGCTCGTGAGATGCGGCGATATGAGGACCATGATAGGAAGGCTGGTCTCTACTTTGGGCAGGAAAGTCAGAGTGTTTGCCTTATCGACATGTTTGGGATTGGGGTTTGATTTTGGAAGAGGAAGATGATTCCCTTGAATTATAATTCTTATCTCATCCCTCGTCCTTCTCCCTGTGCCGAGTAGACTCTGAATCCTGGCTTGATTGATGGTATACAGAAGAACTTCTAAGGCGATCAAAGGCTCTTGATTGAGACATTACACATATAAAGACCAAATGGGAGCGTATTGGTAATTGTCACATGAAAGATCAATAGTAGTGTATAGTGATGCGTGTGGTTGTGTGTGTCCTAATGTTCCCCCCAACAGACTGGTAACGGTAGCTTTGCTCAACGGCGTTTTCTCTCTTTTGTCTGAAGGTTGGATGCCTTCGCCACTTCTGGTGGGAGAATTGAGTCCTTCTTGGAATTTGAAGGTTAGAAAATCCCTTTAACG
Source organism: Allium fistulosum (assembly GCA_030737815.1). Lineage (NCBI taxonomy): Eukaryota > Viridiplantae > Streptophyta > Magnoliopsida > Asparagales > Amaryllidaceae > Allium > Allium fistulosum. Next base: position 52,899,987 of record CM060908.1, read on the forward strand.
AGCTTTCCAAGTGCTGAGAAGACGATTCCTCTTCAACCGGAGTAATAACAAACTCCAAGTCCGAGGAAGTTTTTCTTCTACATAGTCTGTACGCCAACCTCTTTTTTCTCTTTATAGGTGTTTGGGATTGCCCGACTTGCAACGATTTAACTATCGGCGCTTTTCCAAGGCCTGCATCGACATCTCCCGGTTTTTCGGCTTGAGAATCCTTAATTTTGCCCTCCTCGGTATCATCCTGAGTACCCTCGGCAGGGGGCACAACGGGGTTGATAGTATCCCTCTTTTGTTCTACAACATTCCTTAATAATGCCGCACTCCCAGGAAGTCTAATACTACGACCGTCTTCCAATAGACCAAACAAGGATAGAAGTTCATCAGTTATGAGAAGTTTGATGTCCCTATCCTTAATGGGAGTAGCGTGGATGGCAGCGACGGCTCTAGAAAAATTAGCGCCTTCAGAATGTGGACGAACACCTGAAAGAACTCTAGATGTTAGTGGATTCAAAGTAAATTATGGCTTGAATTAGAGAACTTGAGAGAGAAGAATAGGTAATGCTTACATCCTTCTAACCATCGTCTCGCGAATCTAGGAGGGCAATGCACGTAGAACCATTCATGCTTAAATAGCGAGAGTTTGTTCCAAGCGCCCTCAGAACTTGGCAATTTGGCGAAGGCTCAAGAAAGACATAAGAAGGGCTTCCCGATCGTCGTTTGAAGTTATAGATGAATTTGGGAGTAGGCGGAAGAAATAGAACGTTCATGAACAGTAAGAAGGTTCCATGAATAAAATCATAACTATTGGGATGAAGTTGTGTAGGGGCGATCCCAAGATATCTCAACATTTCTTGGACAAATGAATTGAAAGGCGGTACGCATCCAGCCCAACACATAAACTTATTGCAAGCTGTATACCCTGCTGGGGCAAGTGAGGTCTATCTTGTCTTGAGGGAACCAAGATGTCCCCAAACGGAATTCCGTGGATAGAGCATAACTACAGAGAGCAGCTTCGCCAATTCGAGTAGCCTGTGAATCCATTGGATTATTGAGAAGAATAGTGCCATCTACGACATCAGAGGCATGGCTTATGTCTTCCATTGGAAGGACTGGGATATCGGAAAAAAGATCAACTTGTGGATTAGAAACTTCTATTTGCTCCGCATGATGGCTTGGAGAAGGCCTACCAAATATAGTTGTGGAACTTGACTTCGCTTTAGATCTAATATGTCGCATCGCCGAATCAGAAGACATGTCAACTGAATGCTTCAAGTGTTTGGGATCTATGTCAGCTATACTCAATGGATAATTGAGATTAGAAAAATAACTTGTTCCCTCCATGTTAAGTGTGAACTAGTGTAGTGTGGTGCAATATGTAATAGACATAAACAGTTTGAAATCAGAAAAGCAAAATAAGGCGACAAGACTTAGGAGTTTTGTCCAGAGAGACCGTCATCGCTGACCATCTCAACTAGCAAGAAAATTGATCGGTAATGAAAGCTTTGGGATTGACTATCGTCACATCGAATTAAGAAGTCTATTACTTAAGTTCATTAGCAAGTTTATCGCTTAGCCCATACTGAAACGTTCGGAAGTTTGGTTGATCAATTTCAAGTTTGACAGTTCAAGTATGCATGTTATATTGTTCATTGCCATCGTATGTTCAAGGTCAGCAAGGCAATCTAGCATTGGTTGTTCGAATGAGTTGAGTTGGATTAGTTTATAAGGCATATGCTGATCCCTAGTGTTCACCGCCGATCCCTTTCCCAAGAGCTCCCTACCGATCCCTCTACTTGACCACATCCACCGATCCCTCCATCAAAAGCTTTCTATACCGATCCCTATACAGGTCCCTTTCCAAACCTTTCCTTTCTGATCCCTTTCCTCAACCACCCTACATTTCATCATCTCCTCAACAAAAATAACTAAACAACCAAACCCTCACTTGCCGATCCCTGCCACTGTCATCTTACCGTAAACCGAACCCTGCCTTTCTCTACTCCTATCTCCTTCTTCACCAAAGCCCTTCACCAACCCCTCATCTCTCTTTTCCTCTTCTATTTCTACACCCAAGTCAACCCACCAAACCTCTACTCTAGTAATCGTTCATCTTGCTAAGATCATTTACCATCACTACCTCAAACACTCGCTAACAATTCAAGGTAAAGAACCATGTCGCATAATAAAGGAAAGTATTACCGAATCTTACCTATATGAGGACGTGGAGATGCAAATTTAAATAGGAACGAGCGTTTAAGGATTATCAAATCGTAAACAAAAGGAAGGCAAGTTTGTGGGATGGCTATAATCGTAGTTAGATTTGAGGTCGAAATTCGGGGAGCCTGGGTTCGGAAGGGAAGTTTTGTGCAAAGGAAAGTAGAATAAAAAAGTGAAGGAGGAAGTGGAGAAATGAAAGTGTGCTATGGATTATGTAATATGGATATATGATAATATAGAGTATAGGGATGATAGTAATACTGTAAATACTGCGGAATATAAAAGCAGTATAGTAAAATGACACCATAGATTTTTATACTGGTTCGGAGCACCGTCCTACGTTCAGTCCCAAACTCCTTCTAAAATTTCACTAAAACAAAAACCCTCACTTAACCCGGAGGAACAGGTCTATACAACCCCTGAGCAGCCGAACAGGGACCTGAGCAGTAGAACAGGATTTCGCCTCAGCAGCTGAAGAGGACTTCACATGCCTGAGCAGCAGAATAGGACTTCAACAAATACAAAAATACTTTTGACTTTGTGTGTTCTTAATAACACGAATTTGTCACTTGTAGTACACCCTTCCTATAATCTTCTCCTCAAGTATAAATATATATATATATATTTGAAGTATATGAAGAATAGAAAGGTCTAGTATTACTTTAATGCAGAATATTTGAAAGTGTATTGCAAATAGATAGAAGAGCAAAGATAAGAGAATTAGATTATGATTCAGTGATTTGAAATGAAGTTGAAGTATGTATTTATAAAGATTAGAAAGCAGCGACTGTTGGTGAAGAGTTTCGATCAAGTGTTGCGTCCGAATCTTTTCGTTAGAGGTTCGCAACTCTTCACAAAAAGTCGTGTCTTTTCGAAAAGTGGCTGTTATAGAAATTCAGTCAACTGAGCCTCTGAGTCAGTCGATTGAATATTCAAGATAATATTTAAATTTAAACGTGTATACTTATGTAACTGTGCATGCTTCACAAAAATACCAGTGTCAGTCGACTGGTTCAGAAGGTCAGTCGACTGACCTGGTTAATTTTGTGTAGTTTGCACAATTTACATAGATATATTAATTTCTATAACTTTAAAACACTTTTATAATTTAAATGTATGCTTATATATGTATAGAATATTTAATAAATATTATGATTAAATATATAAGCTAATGTAGACGTAATCGAGGGGAGATTTTAACAATATTGACCTAAGACTTGAAAACAAACAAAATACCATAGTTGAAGCACTAGTTTTTAAAGCCTCGTCTCCTTGTTTCTTTTTGTCATAACAGTCGTCAAATCTGTATGTCGTAGTGATAGCTTCGTGTCATGAATCAAAACCAAGTCTCAACATTCTCCCCCTTTTTGATTAATGACAACCTGTAAATAGATATAGATTTCGACTGTATATATATATATGTAACATAAATACTTACTCCCCATTAATCTTTGACGCTCTATATCCTGCATTCTTATTGTTAGCAATAATATTTTCCCCCTTTGTCATCGACAAAAAGGAATAAATAAACTAGAATGGCCATTTAGTACAAGCCATATGAATTGAAAACAAATGTTTTGATAAGAAAAAGAACATTTTACGCTATCGGTTGCTTACCCCTACCACTGTAACCTTCATCACCATCATCATCAGTACTACTTTCTTGATCGTCGTCAGAAGAAGAAGACTATGTAAAGACGGGTTGCTTACCCGGATCGCCTATAGTAGCAGTAGATGTCCCGGAAGAGCATGATATATCTTGCCATAATTTGGTAAAATATCCTTTTTATCAAGCTTCTTATCAACTTTGGTGATGTTGGATTGTAGAATTTGTTGATTTCGGCAAATTATAGAGATGGATTCATGTGGTTGAAGACCTGGATTTGGAATTATAATTTCTTCTTGTTGATGGCGAGTCGATCTTCGACGAGATGGTCCTTGAGATGGCATGCCATATTGTTGTGGTTGGTCTTGAGCTGTTTGCCTTTGTGTCCATTCGTAATTGCTCACATCGCCTTTGCCGATGATATATCCCTTGGAATTATCTCCAAAAGTGACAGAACCTCCATCTGAGTATGTAATATTTACCAGCATATCTTTGTCTCCTGTCATGTGTTTTGAGCAACCACTGTCGAGTATCCATTTTCCTCTTTTCTTGAGTGGGACCTGCAAAAAATATGAGATTACGTTGGTACCCACCTTTTTAATAGGGTCCTAAGAGTTAGGTCTTAGGAAACCAAACCCAAGTGGGCTTAGTATCCCTTTTATAAATATAATTTTTATTATTATGAACATCTTCTATAAATGAACTAATATACTTTTTCCTTATTAATTTGTTATTAGTTTTAGGTACCCATATATTTATAGTTTTAGAGACTAATGTATTTGAATATGTGGATGTTTTATCATACTTAACTTTATTTAAATCACTAGATTTTAAATCCTTGACTTTCTTCTTATATCCTAAACCATTTTTATTACTAACAGATTGTGAATTCTCAATAATTCTAGATAGATTTTCTCTTCCTTTATTGAAATTTGAAACATTTTTAGTGATTCCATCTAGTTTGGTCTTTAGACTTGAATTTTCTAGTTCAACCATTTTAATATTAGTTTTTAAAACATGATTTTCAGAAACAAGACTATCATTCTTTTCTTTTTGAGTTTCAATTTCTTGACTCAATAATATAAGTTGAGAATTAACATTTCAAAGGGATTCTTGAGTTTTCTCAAGTTCTTCTTCCAATATTTTCTTCTCGTCATTAAGCATATCTCTTTCGAATTCTGCCTTGTTCTGATTTTCTACAGCCTCTTTATATTTTCTTTTGAGATTTTTTAAAGTATCTAATAATTCAGAATTTATTTCTATCATATCATCAAAATTTAAATCACTAACCTCATTCTCTTTGGCCATAAAGCATAAGTTGGCTTGTTCATTATCGCTGTCACTTTCACTTCCAGAAGAAGAGGAGGAATCTGAATCATCCCATGTAACTGAAAAAGCTTTCCTTTTGAATTTGTCCTTCCTTTTATTTCGATATTCTTTCTTTTGATCTAGACAGTCCTTCTGCATATGCCCCTTTTTGTGACAGTTAAAACACTCCATAACTGATAAAGATGGTGGTTTATTGCTGTTTGAGTTTTTCTTGCCATTATTTCTGTTTCCTTTTCTATATTTCAAGAATTTCTTGAAGTTCTTGGCAATAAAGGCTAAGTCATCTTTGTCTGAATCTGATTCTTCTGGTTCTACATGGAATGTTATATTCTTTTTATCTTGAGCTTGAATTTTTTTAGCCTGCAAATTTACTTCATAGGACATTAGATTTCCTATTAACTCTTCTGGAGTTATTTTGGAAATATCGTTCGCTTCTTCAATAGCGAGAACTTTTCTTTCCCATTCTTTTGTTAAAGAGTTAAGGATTTTGGAAACAATATCAAAGTCTGAATATTTTTCTCCTAGTCCTACTAAAGAATGGTAGATATCCTGAAATCTTGAATACATATCATTTATAGATTCATTTTCTTTCATCCTAAAGTTTTGAAATTGACTTTTGAGCATGGATATTTTGCTTTGTTTGACCTTGTTAGTTCCTTCGTGAGTAATTTTGAGTGTACGCCATATTTCATATGCAGTATTGCACATGCTAACACGGTTAAACTCATTTTTATCTAAGGCACAAAACAACATATTCATGGCTTTCTCATTTGCTGTGGCATCTAATTTTTGTGTATTTGACCAAGTAGAATACTCTGTAGTAGGAATAGTATATTCTGACTGAGTTATATTCCATGAATCAAAACCATTTGCTTGCATAAATATTCTCATTTGTGTTGCCCAATAGTTATAATTCATTCCATTAAAAAGTGGTGGACGTGCAGTGGATTGTCCTTCAATGAAGCTAGTGTTAATGCTAGTGCTAGTGTTAGTGTCCATATTATTTGATTATCAAATAACTGTGTTACGGTTATAAGATGACCTTGCTCTGACACCAAATGAAAGTGTGCTATGGATCGTGTAATATGGATATATGATAATACAGAGTATAGTGATGATAGTAATAATGTAAATAGTGCGGAATATAAAAGCAGTATAGTAAAATGACACTAGAGATTTTTATACTGGTTCGGAGCACCGTCTTACGTCCAATCTCAGACTCCTTCTGGAATTTCATTAAAACAACAACCCTCACTTAACCCGGAGGAACAGGTCTATACAACCCCTGAGCAGCCAAATAAGGACCTGAGCAACAGAACAGGATTTCGCCTCAGCAGCTGAAGAGGACTTCACACGCTTGAGCAGCAGAATAGGACTTCAACAAATAAAAAAAATACTTTTGCCTTTGTGTGTTCTTAATAACATGAATTTGTCACTTGTAGTACACCCTTCCTATAATCTTCTCCTCGAGTATAAATATATATATTTGAAGTATATGAAGAATAGAAAGGTCTAGTATTGCTTTAATGCAGAATATTTGAAAAGGTATTGCAAATAGATAGAAGAGCAAAGATAAGAGAATTAGATTATGATTCAGTAATTTGAAATGAAGTTGAAGTATGTATTTATAAAGATTAGAAAGCAACGACTGTTGGTGAAGAGTTTCGATCGAAGTGTTACGTCCGAATCTTTTCGTTAGAGGTTCGCAACTCTTCACAAAAAGTCGTGTCTTTTCGAAAAGTGGCTGTTATAGAAATTCTGTCAACTGAGCCTCTGAGTCAGTCGACTGAATATTCAAGATAATATTTAAATTTAAACTCGTATACTTATGAAACTGTGCAAGATTCACAAAAATCCAGTGTCAGTCGACTGGTTCAGAAGGTCAGTCGACTGACCTGGTTAATTTTGTGTAGTTTGCACAATTTACATAGATATATTAATTTCTATAACTTTAAAACACTTTTATAATTTAAATGTATGCTTATATATGTATAGAATATTTAATAAATATTACGATTAAATATATAAGCTAATGTAGACGTAATCGAGGAGAGATTTTAACAATATTGACCTAAGACTTAAAAACAAACAAAATACCATAGTTGAAGCACTAGTTTTTAAAGCCTCGTCTCCTTGTTTCTTTTTGTCATAGCAGTCGTCAAATCTGTATGTCGTAGTGATAGCTTCGTGTCATGAATCAAAACCAAGTCTCAATAAGAAATACTCGTGTGTGTGTTTATATATATATATATATATATATGAATGGAGAAGGGTTCGGCCACGAGAATGTTGAACGAGTAATAAGGGAATATGGGTCGTTATAGAAACTTGTCGATCCCTATTTGCGAAGCTCCATTGATGGATCGGCATAATGAATGCCGATCCCTATAGATAATAAAAATAAGAAAAGAGAGAATGATAGTGAAGGTTTAGTGTAACAGTGAACATACAAAATATTATAAAAATTAGCAATGACCCGTGAGCGTTCGAACACGTCCGAGAGCCAACGACAGAAAAATGTATATGAATATACACATAAGTGATGTAAAAGTTCAACCTTTTGAAATCAACAGAAATTGAATCAAACCTAAAACCTTCAAGTTCGAGGCTGGACCAGATAATAAAATGTTTATAAGTCCCGCATGATCGGATTTGTATATGCTGACAGAATATGGCACTGGACTTATATTATTGGAAGTCGACCAGACATTATAGCAATCAATGGAGGATTCAATGCCTTGGAAAATGATTTGAAAAAGGAATAGCAATCAACCAGGAAGCTAGATGGACTTCTTTCCGATAATTTAGACTTGTTTTGATTCAAAGCATGTCATGTTACTCACAAGACGTACTTTGAGGGGCAAGTGTTACACGGTATCCTGACCCGGCTATATTGAACTGATTGCGCAAGATAGATTCGACTTTTATTGTAACGTTTCGAAATTTTTGACTTTCGAAAATCGACATTAATACGTCCACTGTATCAACTGCCGAGCAATCGAATGCCGGAAAACAGAATTATTAGGGTTAAAAAAGAAGAGGTAGAAGAAAAAGAAGAAAAAGAAAAGAAAAGGCAAAAGAAACAATATCAGAATCTCACATTCGCAGCGGAACAACATATAATAGATAAATGAATAATCTTTAAATCAAAGAACTATATCAGTTTATACATTACATCATCATCAGAGTTAATATACACACAATACATCAATGGACAGTTATACAAACTTGTCCTCATACAAAATATACAGCGGAATAAATAATATCATATACAAATGCTACGTCTCGCCATCCAGCTCGCCACTGAGCTCCACAGCCTCCTGAAATCCAGAATGACCTGATAACCTGACTCTAGGCTGCCCGTGTGGAAAATTATGGGCACCTAGAGTTTAGGAAGGGAACAATAAACTCCAGGTCAGTCATGGGACTGGTGTGAGAACTAAAACAGTTATTATCTTTAAAACAACAACAAAGGAAGTAAAAGACATCCGCAATGCTTTTTGGAAAATGAAACTACCATAAGGCCTCCCGGCACACACACAATGCAAACGCAGAATTGGAGGAGATTTCTCCTTATGATAGTCAAACATGCTTACTACGCAAATTCTTTTAAATATTATTATTAGTGCATAGTGCAGAAAACATTTCGAAAGTATAATATTAATCTTAGCCAGCATAGGCATTTCGCACTTATGCCTACTATATCTACTATGTTCAATAGCAGGTTACCGCCATATTCCATAGCAGGTTATACAATTAAAACCGTACAAGGTTCGTATTGTTTCTTTGGATTTCCAACAAATGGTCAGGCTAAGGAACTTCCTACTGCCAATGGGTACGCCTCTGGCGGGACGTCCCGAGAACTAACTAGCTCTCTGCCAACACAAGGTCGGGTTACCTCTTACACTAGGTAACTACTACACGAATATGCCACCCCGGTCCTTTGGGACCTTTATCCGAGGCGCCTCGATCACACAGCAACAATCACACAGTAAATGAGATTGGAGCAACCACATAGGTTAAAGGACCAGGGTAAATACCAGGGCTCCATACCTGATACCACTCTTTTCCAGAAGGAAATGACATACCCTAAAGGGAGCGACCCTCATAACCTTGCCGCATCATTCCTGTTTCGACCATTTCCGGGTTGTGAGGTCCGAAGAGGTCTCGTCCACAAAGCTACGCTTTTTCACAAAGCCACGCTTTTTCACAAAGCCACGCTTTGATCAACAAATGATCAATAAATAATCATCACACAGCAACACTCAACATGCCACATTACCAAATTGGGAATATATCACTGATAACCTTCAACTACATAACCTCTGAGCTTGTACGTCTCAGAGAAGGGTGTTGAGCTAAGAGAATAAATTCTCCGCCACCAACAGAAATGTATTTGAAAGAAATCTGCTTTATATCTCAAAGTGTAATGTCAGACATGTAACCATACAAGTCTGTTCTGGGTTCGAACAGAACCAAAGGCACTTCTAAAGAAGCCCTTGCAATCCGGGTACTCACAATCCCGATCGAACTTCCCATCACAAAGGAAATCTCTATACCGTAGCTAATGGTGCAGAGACAATCGATAGGTCATCCTATCATTTTCACAAATACCCGGTCTTCACCACCGGTCTTCAATGCGATCCATATCGTCGTATCACTTATTCGGAATGGGTTAAATGACACAAAGGTCCTCTCCCGGCTAATCCGAATAGTGAGCATAATATTTTAAAACATATGGATATTGGAATTTCAATTAAGTCACACTTATTACCCAAAATTCGTCTTCCAAATGGTTTAACGATTTACCATTTCAAATCTTTAAACAAAAAGATTTACTTCACAAAGTTTACCCAGTTTCACAAAGATCCCTTCATAGATTTCAAATCAATTTTCATTTCAATTGGATTAACTTATCCAACCTTTGAATCAAAATTCGATTCATAGCTTTCAAAACAATTTAATTTCAAATAGAATCCTTTTACACAAATTGGAAATTCATTCCTAACATGAAAGCTTTTATTAGTTGAAAACAAATAGTTTTCGTTTTGGAAAAATCTGATTTCATTTATACAAGTTACGGTCTTTGGGTTAATTCAAATTTCCACAACAACAGTTTTACAAAATGGTTTAAATTCATATAAACACCCTTTTACACTCGTATAATCCTTTTAGACCAGAATTCCCAAATCCTTGAATTCAATTTCAAATATTGAATTCCAATTTAAATCAATTATTCGAATTTCAATGTTATTAAGTTATTTAAAATAACTTTTATTTTTGAAAATCATTTTCAAAAACATTCAATTCCAATTCCAAAACTAATTTGGATTCAAAAATTCAATCTTTAGAATTGTCAAAAATCTATGACTTAACCGATTTCCACGTGAAATCCACATTGGTGTGTGTATTGTGTAGTCCAAGGGTTTAACACAATAGTGCAACAACATTCAACCATCACAGATCAAATATAACAATATAATTGATAAGCATTATAAACTATAACGCTTATCTTTCATTCACAGATCACAGATATATATATATATATATATATATATCTTATATATAAAGCAAATACATGGACAAGTGAAGCCTTTTTGTCATTTCCTATAATGACCTTTCTTCTGCATTCCCTCTCAAAAACAAGCAAGGATAGTTATGCCATTTGGTCTCTCACGTTAGCACAATTTCCCATTTTCACGTTATCTCTCTTCCCTTACCATTCTTCTCAGATCGCATCTCTCAACTACCCAGTTTCTATAGAGAAATTACTTCCGTCAAATCCATTTTTCTCACCGGATCGTTTCAACCCTTTACCTCTCCTATTAATTTTCCCAAAGAAGGTATTATCTTCAACATTTTAAAATGATTTTTGTATTTCCCCAATTTGTGAACTGATTTTGATTCAATTTCTATTTAACTTTCACTGAAATACAAATTCCAAAATTCTATGTTTAGTTCAGTGGCTATTCATTAAATGATTTCAGTCTGAAAATTGCTTTCCATTAAATAATTTATGTTTGAAAATAATTTTTCAAACAATCCAGAATCATATCTTTATCAGCTTTCGTTAAATCCTGAATCTTAGATGTGCCTTGAAGGCTTCTTTGTTCTCTATCGAAAATTTCATCACTTGCAGAATCTATGACTATAGAAAACGGTCTCTACCGCTGAAGCTTTAAAGGTAATAAATAACAATCACTACAGTTGCTATATTAAAATCAAGTAGGAGATAAAGGTATATATACAACCTTTCAATTATTTTTTATATTTTTTTCATAGTTTGATAGTTTATTTATTGAGTGAGTTTTACTCTTCTGTAAAATGTACGACTTCTTAGTTTTTGTTCATTTAAATATTTTTATTTTTATATATTTATCTTTTTATTGATTTTTCAATTGATAATGTCTGGCTGTCTTGCAAGATAAAAGTTTCCTGGTGTTAGTTTCTTTTGTTTATACTTGCAAGACAAAAGTTTCAATAATCTTATGGAAAAGTCAATGGAGGCATCTGATGACAATGTCATTGTCAGATGAAAAACCATTAACCTGATTTCTTTTCCCAAAAGTTTTTCTTTCTGTTCACCTTTGTTTTCATTGATTGACAGCCTGCATGGTTGTCTTGGCAGCCTGACTATATCTAAACTAGATTTGGATTACAAAATTTTACTTTTATGAAAACCACTAATACGTTTGTTACATGTCATGTTTTTTTCCATATTTTCAAGCAGACCATTAAAACGATGGGAAAGTTGATTTTTTATTGAGCATATCTACCTTAAAACGATGGGAAAATTGGGATTGGACGAGGAGCAATAAATTACCAGAAAGATTGCTGATCGGGTTCAAATAGGTTAGTTTTTTTTTATGTTTTTTCTACCGATTCTATTTAGAAGCCTGCTTTCTTTTTAGCATATCTATCACATTTTTCATCTAGAAAAACTAACAAATTCATTGCTATCAAGTACGTGATAAGTGGAAGAGTTAAGATGAATGAGTACAGTATTCTTTCAGTTACCATTTTCCTTTCTTAAAGCAATGATTAAATAAATCTGATAAAATCCTTTTATTGAAAATCATAAAAGTTGCTATTACTAAAATTCGCAAAGAACATTACTTACAAAAGCAACATTATTTTATTACGGAAAACCTTTGATTTTGCAAACATAATTGAGTATAATTTTACATATCAAGTATTTGTTCTTGGGTTGCCTATTTTATATTTGGACAGTAATATATAGTCATTTTATTATATGTATTGGATCAACTATGAATATCTATAATTAGTCAGGTAAGTTTGAGTGTGTGTATGTGTTTTAGGTGGGGAGAAATTTAGTTGGAATTAAGGAAAATCTATCAGTTAACTTTCTTCAATTGAAAAATAGCAAAATGGATCGCATCTACCTTTTTGATATTTAGTTATTATTCTTTCTGCTCTTTATTGAGTACCTAAGAGAACATTATTACTTTAATGGATTCAATTCCTCGAAGAATTGCCTGTTGACAGATTGAACATGGTTGGAATATTTAAATCCACTAAAGGTATGATATCTTCCTTTGATTACTCATCTTCTGTTTATGGTTTAAGATGAATAGTTTATACATAATTTAAGATGAGTCCACGTTATTGCATAGATTATTCAGCCTTAAGGTTCTACAATTTGGACAGTATCAAATAGACTTTGTTCATGACTGATATTGCTACACACATATCACTAACAAGGAAGATACGAAACCAATGGTTTCTTATTTTTGGTTGTTTCGGTCAAACAGGAATATGGTATTAAATTTTTTATGTTATTCTTTATTATCGAAAATATTACGCTTACGGCATTTAAGCAACTGTATCTCAGTGCTATTGGATTTGTTGCCACAAATTTGATTGCAAGTTATGTTGAGTGCATGGTTGTAATAAAAATACAATAACCATTGATTTAGCTATAAGATAGTATAACTTTGAACCTAACTATATGGATTTTTAAATAGGGATGAGTGCGAACATATGTCATATGATCATGTTATTTTTTCTACAGGAGGATATATTTTGTCTTTTTATATATTAAATTGTATGTTTATGTGTTTGTTCACAGGAGGACGAGGGTTGATGATTTTTGTTTTACTGGCCACTATGGTGACACGCCCATATCATAACAGTAATCATAAGGTCACACATAACCATTTTTTATCAATAAAATGATATATGACTTATCTGAAACAATCAACCTCTTTGAGTATGGCGAACAACTATTGTTGCCTCTAATAATTATATTACTATATTATTGCCATCAATTTTGAATCTAACTACTAAGTTCGTTCTTCTTCATTAATATGCAGTTACTAAAATAATGGATGCTTCGGTGCTGACATGTTGGCCCATGATTTTCCAACAGAAGGTATAATATTGTTGCCCAGCGTATCATACTTTCTATCGAGTATGGTTATGATTCATGCATACAAAGACGTCCATGAAAGACTATAAATGCTTTTCAACAGGTAACAGGTTGAAAAATTCTTCAAAAGGGTAGTCACCATAGCATCATCAGTTGCCATGAAATGTCTTATACAGCATCAGCCATTGCAGTTTCTAGATCAAAACCAAGTAGGTTTCCCTGTTGAAAAATGTTTTTACAATGTTGGGTATGATATAGTTTTCAATTTGTCTTTTTGAGAAGATATAATTTGATTAAGTGTCCAATATTTATCAAGAAATTGTTATTTAACATTTTACTCCAAAAGTACAATGCGTAAAAATAAGATTAATATAACTACTTTAAACATTGACCATTCAAATATTGCCTTTTATCCCTAATTTTATGGCAACTACGAATGGAATTTTAGCTTTGATTTGTATATCAAACAAGTTTTACGTGTAATCATAGGAGTTTCAACTGTGGGGTGGATTATATGTTAACTATTTAAGATAAAACATGTTTAAACAGACCAAACTTAATTAATGGCACCACCATTTGGTACATTATAGGGTAACTATCAAACGTGTATCATGATCTTACATTTTACAGACTCACGTTTGGTGGATAGCATCATCCTCTAGGAGTTCAACATATATGTGGAGAACTGTTTGGAAATATCTATATAAATATGTGTATATGTCATAGGTTATTTTGTTAATAAGAAAACTCATGAGTTCAAATTTACTAGACAAAAGTTGGAACAACGATCATGGTCGTAGCCTTGCTTTATGTAATGGAATTCTTCCTGAGTTATTCAAGTAACTATGAGAATGAGTACTTTGATATATGTGTCTGTTCCATAATGTAGACGAAATAAAATATAGTATGCATTACTACATCAGTACACGAAATCACAGTGGCATTTATGTGTCCCTGATGATAGCTAATCTAAGCCTAAAGACTGCAAAAGCATGAATAGTTTCCAGAGGTTTGCTTCCATTTATTCTCATTATAACTTAGTTAACCAACGATTTTCTATAGCATATTTATTACTATTACGTAGAATAAATTTATGATTTTTCACAATGTAACTACAACTATAAAAATTCCAGACTCATTAAGTTCGTGATATCCAGATCTTAAATTTCATCGTTATAAATTTTTGTGGTTCTGTTTCAGAGAAAAGAGATAAATGTCAAGAGAGTGAAGAGGAAGGCACATAATGGAGATGATTTGCTGTTGTTAGTGACTACTTCATGATTTAATGTGTATATCAAAATATTGAACCTCTATCTACAAAAGTAAAGGGGGTTGTATTTGTTTGCAATTTTGTCGATTCGTACAATTGTCTAAAAAATTTCCATTCGGTTATAGATGGAATTTTTTACTGTGGTGCACTATAGGGATGAAGGTATTATTTTTTTATCATACGGAAAATGTGTATTATCTAAACAACATTTAATATGCCGATAATTTGAAGAAATTAATGCAATAATCACATTAATAAAAACAAGAACCATGTCACCTTATGCTATTGAGTTTTGTTTTCTGAAGTTTACCGATGACAACTATGTGCTACATGTTTAGTCTTCTTACGTAGTACAATGATCCAAGATTCCATGTACCAACAAGTAACGCACTATTAATTAGTGCATGTGTGCACACTTGGAATTCACAGTATCAAGTGTTGCTTTAACTAACTAATATCGTTATTTTAGGTTGAACAAATTTCAAGCTGACTCTAAGTCAACTATTAAACTATTCCAACTTTATTACTAGAATAGAATTGTAGTTAACATAAAAATTTCCTTATAAAACATTTATAACTCCGCCAACAACATATTACTTATGTCGGTCTCAATCTCGGGACAAGGAGAAGAGAAAATAATTATTACAACTGTACTCAGTTCTTATAGATTACTTTCAAGCTATTACTGTTGCCAACAATATAGAAAAGGCATGGACAAAAATTATTACATCAATTTAAGTCCTACCAAATTTTATAACTATATTATGGTGAACAATAATTCAAAATCTATACACTAGAGTCAAGTAGTTTTATGCTTCAAGTAATATTGAGACTTCATAAGGAAATGAGTATCATGGGAGGTGCGATCTTTATAGTTTAAAAAAATTCATTATATATTAACATGTTGATATATTACTTTTTAAAATAAAGACGATGCAAGTTTTTTAAGTTCCAAACTATTGAAAAAGCTAATTTTAATATTTATTACATTTCTTTATTGATGTAATGGTTGATTACTCTCTTTACCCGTTTAATTATTTTCTAAAATAACTTATTCCCATTCATGTTTTGCTAAATGGTTAATTTGTGCATGTATGTACATAGAAAATACAACATTTCGTATACATCAAGTCATTTTGTAAGAATAAAAAAAATCTTACAAACTATGTTCCATGACACCAATTATTCCTTCCGCGCACGTGCATCGCACGTGCCAATGTACTTGTATATATATATATATATATATATCACAGATAAACAAATTACAAATCACAACACAAATCAGGATATATCACAAAGCATCACATATCAGGGATATCAAACAATTCAACATCCAATATAATCCAAACATCCATAAGTAGGATTAATTTAATTATCTGATTAATTTAAATCAGATAAATTCCTATAAATCAATTTTACTAGTTATGGTAAATTAAAAACAATTAATTACCAAAACCGATAAAATTTCCTTATAAATTTCCAAAGTTATTTCCTTTTTAAAATAAATTTATTTATCTCTTCAAATCTATTTAAAAATCCCACTTTTTAATAAATTCTTCAACTTATAATAATATTAATCGAAATCCATTTCTTAAGCCTTTTCCCCATAATTTGAAATTTAATTCAATATGATTCAAAAATAAAACTTTATCTTTTTAAAACTCCTTTTTAATTTATCCAATTCTCAAAAATAAGTTTTAAAATAAACTTTCAACTTGAATTTTAAAAATCCAATTTTTATTTATTTCTGGTATCCAATGATACCAAAAATATATTCGGCTAAATTATAGCCTTCAACAATTCCAATTCACAAATATAATCACACGGAGATTATAAATAATCAACACACAACATTGAAATAAATTCAAATGTTTGAGGAATCTAGTTGGATCCCTCCAACCTGTTTCCCTGCATCCACAGATGTTAGCACAATACCAATTCCACTTCAAGGTGGAATATCGCGGTATATGGGATTTATAAAATACTATCTACTATTATGCAGCGCAATAGGGTCTCATCCGCTATATAATGCGGGAAATCAACTCCAAATACATATACAATACCAATTCCACTTCAAGGTGGAATATCACGGTATATGTTTTTAATATAATAACCTCCGCTTAATATGCGGCGTATAGGGTCTATTTCAATGCAACCAATGACAACCATCAATCCAAACACACAATCAACCAATTTTAAATTTAACTATTTAAAATTTAAATCGAAACACAATTCGATTGAGTGAGAAGTTCTCACCTTTGCCTATGTATGCAACCCATTCCCAGTTTGTTTTCTTCATATTTCAAACCTTATATAAACATTTATACAATTTATTAATATTCAAATTTGTCGAACAAATTTAATTTCTATTTAAATAAATTTTATTAACTAACTATTTAATTTAAACCATTCTTCCTTTTAAAATATCTTTTAGTAACTAGATAATTTTAAATAAGTTGATTAACCACTTTAATCACCTTATTAAATTATTTATAATATAACTTAGTAAATCAGAATACATGCATATAATATTTTCTTTTAGTTTACTGTAAACGGACAGTATTCCTTGCTGTAAATATTCGATTTTTTTTTTGATTTCATCATATATAATTATATAAATAAATTTCAAAAGAAAATACCTCACTACGAAAGACTAATCTTGATCGACATCCCAGGCTACCACCTCCTCGACTGCTCAACTTCGACCATCACGTCTGACTCCGACAATTTGCACGCGAGTCTGGAAATCATGACTCCAATGCGAGCTCGACGTTGCCTTCCTTGAATGCCGACCTCCCTTCCAATTCCACACGACCCCAAACGCGCGCCACCATGAAACACTCCACCGCGATGCCCACGAATCACCGCGTGCGCCTGCTTGGCTTCTCCCTCCTTCGCGACTTCGAGTGCGTGAGTCTGACCTGCTGCCGATTTCGAGACCACTACGGGTCGTGCCCCTGATACAATCGCGACTTTGATTTTGAAATCGAATGAACTGTTCGTTCATTTTTTTTTAAAAGAGGGGAATAACGTACGCGACCACTGCTTGATTTCGAAAGGGCTCGGCCTCGATTTTGATTTGAAACGAAAGAGGATTTCGATTTGAATTGAATTGAAAAGGAGGAGCGGAAGGAGGTGGTTCCGATCGGCCATTACTAATGATTTTGTATTGAATTCGACTTTTATTTTGAAGGCAGGTTTTCTTTCTTTTTTATTTAAACGATAGGAACGGCTTCGTACAAGAGGTAGCGTGTTTGAGTCCAGTTGCGTGTACGAATAAGCTTGCTACAGTGATGATGAAGTGAAAGAAACGTATTGATGTGAAGAGAAATTTGACTGGTTAATTAGTATATATATTATAAATTTAAATTCAAATTCAAATCAACTCGAAAACGAAGTCAAAAATTTTGACTTCCTATCAGGGCGTGCCGCTAGGCATTTATAATGTTATACGCCTATTCCGGACACAATGGAAAAGGTTTCGAGTCCAAATGTGATCATATGGAGAAGATAGCTTTTCGGACCAATTATAATAAAAAATTTCGATATAAATTTTTCAGCACGTTTGTTTATCGTACGACCAAACGATCACTCTAAACATTACGAAAATTGAAATCCGATAATAATACAATATTACGGATCCAATGGGATAGGTTTCTTCGAAATCCGAGACTGTTTGAAAAATGGCTATTTTTACTCATCAATTAAATATTAAAATATTCAATTTCTACAAATTAACTTTTAATTCAATTTTAAAAGTTTACAAACATCATTCTAACTCCAATATGATTTAATATAACTTTATACATCATTTTTATACACATTAAACCCAATTTCCAATTATTTCTGGAATTTCAAATATTAAATTATCGATTTAATTAAACAATTAAATCACTATATTCGAATTATAATTCATTCGACTTATAAATCTTACTTGTTAATATTTAAAATTAATTAAATATCTGAATTTCAAATGATAGAAATTCTGGGTCGTTACAATCTTCCACCCTTAAAAAAATTTCGTCCTCGAAATTACAAGTTAAGAAGAATGCTCCAATCCCCGTTAACTATTTTCTCAAATCCAAATAGTTTTAAACAACTTGCCAAAATAATCCTTTATTAAAGATCTATTATCACTATAACTAACTTTCCAAACACTTTCATAGTTTTCAAACAACTTTATTTTATTTCACAATTCAAATTCAAATTTAAATTCGAATTTTAAATTATCTAAAATTACTCAAAAATTTTCTAACTCTCTAAATTTTCGAAAAATTTCGCCAGCATCTCCTTTGCGCGGCTAGCTCGGTACGACTACAAAATGTCCCTACGGACTGCCAAATTCCAATAGAAAACAAAATGCCAAGTGGAAAAATTAGAATTCCATCAAATTTCATATTGAAATTTTTAAATACATACCTTATTGTCGAACAAATTCAAATTTACCTTCTGAAATCAAAAATCCCAATTTTCTTTTTCCTTTATAATTCCTGTATACTTTACTTAACAACAATGTCCAAATTTACTTATTGGATTCCCAATACCCATTTACTTAAGAATTTCATTCTTTATTTCTCAAGTTCAATATAATTATTTGTTATATTCATTTTTACTACTTCACTACTGAAGTTTATATTCAAATTGAATTCTACTTTCATATAAAATCAATTTGCTTCAATTATTAATTCATTTCAAATCTCAATACTTTTATTTCCAAATTTTCCATTGAGATTTTCATTTCAAATTTTACTTAAATTCGATTCATCTTCTAATTCTGACTATTGAGTTTTATTCACCTTTATCTCAAATTCCAATTTGAAATCTCTTGTTGTTAGTGAAAATTTCCAAAAATTTTAAAATTTTTCTAACTCCTAAAATTTTCAGAAAATTTTGGCGGAGTCTCCTTTGTACGGAGGAGCTTTTGCAATTTGACAAAAGATGTAAATATATATACATCGACCCACTCGGTCGGAAAAACAAAAACAGTTCATATTTCCTATTTTTGTATTGCGTAGGCGTACCTTTATTAGCATTTTAAGCAAAGAAGTTATTTATTAAGCATTTTAGCGCGACCCAACCAGCCGAACGGCAGCCACGACACCTGTACTTACTCAATTTAAACACATAAGTGACATATATACGAAATCTATTATATTTTACTCTTTTAAACAAATACAACACATGCATATTAAAAGAAATGCATACTAAACAAGGTTTATAAGCAACTTATATGATTTCGACATTACTTGTAATTGTTTACAACCAATTTATATACAATGACATTCATTTCTTCATTTTCAATTAGTTTACATTCACTAATTTAAATTCAAGTTGGTTCACTTTCAATTTGGATTCAATTACATAGCTTTCATACGTTAGCTTTCCATTTGATTAATTCAATTACATATGAATTTCTATACAATCATCTAACAACCAAATTATAATCAACATAACCAAATTCATTCAATTTACTTCACATTCAATTTGGTTCAACATTTTTAATTCCAATTGGTTTAATATTAAATTGGCTTTCATTGAATTTCCAATTTATTAGCTTTTAATGAATTAACAGTTATATCCATTATTCCATATCAATTTACTTACATTCGATTGATTAACATTCAATCCATTAGTTCAATTCAATTGCTAATTCATTTTACAAATAAGGTTGAATCTCCTTTATATAACTCAAGTTCACATCCATTTAATTCACTTTGTTATTTCACTTCGACACCAAAATCAACTTCATTTAACATCACTCAAGTTATATTCCATTTCAAATTTCCACTTACATTTGCTTTCACTATACAACTTAAGCTATATTCCTTTTAAACATTATTTGTTTAGCTTAACTTAAATTTCCACTTATAAATCCAATTTAGATTTTGTTTTTCTTAACAAAATTGTTTAACCATTTTAACAATTGGTGTTACTTACCTTTTCTCATTCTATAGGTTATACAACTTATTATTCAACTTTCCAAATCATATTATAATCACTTATCTAATCCAATTCAATTTATTTAACCTTCCTTTAGTTAAATTCACATCATATATTTACTATGCTAACTCAAATTCTTTAACTTTACCAAAGCTAAAATCTTTATTTCATATTATAAGTTCAAAACTCATTTCTATTTATATTCGTCGATTACAACTTGGATTTTAATTTCAAATTTGTTTATCACAACAACACTTAAATTTTCAATTTACTCTGGTAGCAAATCCATCACACAGAAACTCGAAAATGATACTGATGATGCTGCAGTCATCACCCTTATTATTTCCCAGTAACAGTAGTGAATTCAGTGCTTAATATTCTTTTAAAATTTCCTTTTATTTATAAATCACATTTATAAATCCTTTTCTCATATAATTTCACTATTCCACTTCACTTACATAAGATCATTCCAAATTTATTTATCTTACTTAGATTTATAATAATATAACATCTTTTATTGACTTATATATTTTTACATATTCAACACCCAAACAATCAATTTATATGCACTTTAATAATTTCTGAAAAAATTATTTCCTTTATATGTAAAATAATACCAATGTAAAATTATTCCATTTACCCAATTTAAATGATACCATGTCGACTTGCCTCGTTTAAGTGTTTAGAAACCCCTATCGATAATATGGCGTCCCACATTCCGACCAGAATTCAAAAACAGCTCAACGGATAAGCAAACACAATATAAAACATTTTTATATTCACTAACAAATACGCGCTCATATCTATTATTACACTCACACTCATTCTAGAGTACTACTGACTCTATCTCTAATGAGTAATTCCCAATAGAGCCAAGGTTATCGCTTAACCAAATGCTCTGATACCACATGTAACGTTTCAAAATTTTTGACTTTCGAAAATCGACATTAATACATCCACTGTATCAACTGCCGAGCAATCGAATGCCGGAAAACAGAACTGTTAGGGTTAAAAAAGAAGAGGTAGAAGAAGAAGAAAAGAAAAGGAAAAAGCAACAGAAACAATATCAGAATCTCACATTCGCAGCGGAAAAACATATAATAGATAAATGAATAATCTTTAAATCAAAGAACTATATCAGTTTATACATTACATCATCATCAGAGTTAATATACACACAATACATCAATGGACAGTTATACAAACTTGTCCTCATACAGAATACACAGCGGAATAAATAATATCATATACAAATGCTACGTCTCGCCATCCAGCTCGCCACTGAGCTCCACAGCCTCTTGAAATCCAGAATGACCTGATAACCTGACTCTAGGCTGCCCGTGTGGAAAATTATGGGCACCCAGAGTTTAGGAAGGGAACAATAAACTCCAGGTCAGTCATGGGACTGGTGTGAGAACTAAAACAGTTATTATCTTTAAAACAACAAAGGAAGTAAAAGACATCCGCAATGCTTTTTGGAAAATGAAACTACCATAAGGCCTCCCGCCACACACACAATGCAAATGCAGAATTGGAGGAGATTTCTCCTTATGATAGTCAAACATGCTTACTACGCAAATTCTTTTAAATATTATTATTAGTGCATAGTGCAGAAAACATTTCGAAAGTACAATATTAATCTTAGCTAGCATAGGCATTTCGCACTTATGCCTACTATAGCTACTATGTTCAATAGCAGGTTACCGCCACATTCCATAGCAGGTTATACAACTAAAACCGTACAAGGTTCGTATTGTTTCTTTGGATTTCCAACAAATGGTCAGGCTAAGGAACTTCCTACTGCCAATGGGTACGCCTCTGGCGGGACGTCCCGAGAACTAACTAGCTCTCTGCCAACACAAGGCCGGGTTACCTCTTACACTAGGTAACTACTACACGAATATGCCACCCCCCGGTCCTTTGGGACCTTTATCCGAGGCGCCTCGATCACACAACAACAATCACACAGTAAATGAGATTGGAGCAACCACATAGGTTAAATACCAGGGCTCCATACCTGATACCACCCTTTTTTAGAAGGAAATGACATACCCTAAAGGGAGCGACCCTCATAACCTTGCCGCATCATTCATTTTTCGACCATTTCCGGGTTGTGAGGTCCGAAGAGGTCTCGTCCACAAAGCTACGCTTTTTCACAAAGCCACGCTTTGATCAACAAATGATCAATAAATAATCATCACACAACAACACTCAGCATGCCACATTACCAAATTGGGAATACATCGCTGATAACCTTCAACTACATAACCTCTGAGCTCGTACGTCTCAGAGAAGGGTGTTGAGCTAAGAGAATAAATTCTCCGCCACCAACAGAAATGTATATGAAAGAAATCTTCTTTATATCTCAAAGTGTAATGTCAGATATGTAACCATACAAGTCTGTTCCGGGTTCGAACAGAACCGAAGGCACTTCCAAAGAAGCCCTTGCAATCCGGGTATTCACAATCCCGATCGAACTTCCCATCACAAAGGAAATCTCTATACCGTAGCTAACGGTGCAGAGACAATCGATAGGTCATCCTATCGTTTTCAAAAATACCCGGTCTTCACCACCGGTCTTTAATGCGATCCATATCGTCGTATCACTTATTCGGAATGGGTTAAATGACACAAAGGTCCTCTCCCGGCTAATCCGAATAGTGAGCACAATATTTTAAAACATATGGATATTGGGATTTAAATTAAGTCACACTTATTACCCAAAATTCTTCTTCCAAATGGTTTAACGATTTACCATTTCAAATCTTTAAACAAAAAGATTTACTTCACAAAGTTTACCCAGTTTCACAAAGATCCCTTCATAGATTTCAAATCAATTTTCATTTCAATTGGATTAACTTATCCAACCTTTGAATCAAAATTCGATTCATAGCTTTCAAAACAATTTAATTTCAAATAGAATCCTTTTTACACAAATTGGAAATTCATTCTTAACATTAAAGCTTTTAATATTTGAAAACAAATAGTTTTCGTTTCGGAAAAATCTGATTTCATTTATACAAGTTACAATCTTTGGGTTAATTCAAATTTCCACAACAACACTTTTAAAAAATGGTTTAAATTCATATAAACGCCCTTTTACACTTGTATAATCCTTTTAGACCAGATTTCCCAAATCCTTGAATTCAATTTCAAATATTGAATTCCAATTTAAAT
The DNA here is from genome assembly GCA_030737815.1 of Allium fistulosum. Taxonomy (NCBI): domain Eukaryota; kingdom Viridiplantae; phylum Streptophyta; class Magnoliopsida; order Asparagales; family Amaryllidaceae; genus Allium; species Allium fistulosum. Next base: position 52,923,909 of record CM060908.1, read on the forward strand.
CAATTATTCGAATTTCAATGTTATTAAGTTATTTAAAATAACTTTTATTTTTGAAACTCATTTTCAAAAACTTTCAATTCCAATTCCAAAACTAATTTGGATTCAAAAATTCAATCTTTAGAATTGTCAAAAATCTGTGACTTAACCGATTTCCACGTGAAATCCACATTGGTGTGTGTATTGTGTAGTCCAAGGGTTTAACACAATAGTGCAACAACATTCAACCATCACAGATCAAATATAACAATATAATTGATAAGCGATATAAACTATAATGCTTATCTTTGATTCACAGATCACAGATATATATATATCACAGATAAACAAATTACAGATCACAACACAAATCAGGATATATCACAAAGCATCACATATCAGGGATATCAAATAATTCAACATCCAATATAATCCAAACATCCATAAGTAGGATTAATTTAATTATCTAATTAATTTAAATCAGATAAATTTCTATAAATCAATTTTACTAGTTATGGTAAATTAAAAATCAATTAATTACCAAAACCGATAAAATTTCTTTATAAATTTCCAAAGTTATTTCCTTTTTAAAATGAATTTCTTTATCTCTTCAAATCTATTTAAAAATCCAACTTTTTAATAAATTCTTCAACTTATAATAATATTAATCGAAATCCATTTCTTAAGCCTTTTCCCCGTAATTTGAAATTTAATTCAATATGATTCAAAAATAAAACTTTATCTTTTTAAAACTCCTTTTTAATTTATCCAATTCTCAAAAATAAGTTTAAAATAAACTTTCAACTTGAATTTTAAAAATCCAATTTTTATTTATTTATGGTATCCAACGATACCAAAAATATATTCGGCTAAATTATAGCCTTCAACAATTCCAATTCACAAATATAATCACACGGAGATTATAAATAATCAACACACAACATTGAAATAAATTCAAATGTTTGCGGAATCCAGTTGGATCCCTCCAAACTGTTTCCCTGCATCCACAGATGTTAGCACAATACCAATTCCACTTCGAGGTGGAATATCGCGGTATATGGAATTTATAAAATACTATCCACTATTATGCGGCGTAATAGGGTCTCATCCGCTATATAATGCGGGAAATCAACTCCAAATACATATATAATACCAATTCCACTTCAAGGTGGAATATCGCAGTATATGTTTTTAATATAATAACCTCCGCTTAATATGCGGCGTATAGGGTCTATTTCAATGCAACCAATGACAACCATCAATCCAAACACACAATCAACCAATTTTAAATTTAACTATTTAAAATTTAAATTGAAACACAATTCGATTGAGTGAGAAGTTCTCACCTTTGCCTATGTTTGCAACCCATTCCCAGTTTGTTTTCTTCATATTTCAAACCTTGTATAAACATTTATACAATTTATTAATATTCAAATTTGTCGAACAAATTTAATTTCTATTTAAATAAAATTTATTAACAAACTATTTAATTTAAACCATTCTTCCTTTTAAAATATCTTTTAGTAACTAGATAATTTTAAATAAGTTGATTAACCACTTTAATCACCTTATTAAATTATTTATAATATAACTTAGTAAATCAGAATACATGCATATAATATTTTCTTTTAATTTACTGTAAACGAACAGTATTCCTTGCTGTAAATATTTGATTTATATTTTTTTTGATTTCAGCATATATAATTATATAAATAAATTTCAAAATAAAATACCTCACTACGAAAGACTAATCTCGATCGACATCCCAGGCTACCACCTCCTCCACTAATCAACTTCGACCATCACGTCTAACTCCGACAATTTGCATGCGAGTTTGGAAATCACGACTCCATTGCGAGCTCGACGTCGCCTTCCTTGAATGTCGACCTCCCTTCCTGTTCCACGCGACCCCAAACACGCGCCACCACGAAACACTCCACCGCGATGCCCTCGAATCACCGCGATGCCCACGAATCACCGCGTGCGCCTGCTTGGCTTCGCCCTCCTTCGCGACTTCGAGTGCGTGAGTCTGACCTGCTGCCGATTTCGAGACCACCACGGCTCGAGCCCCTGATTCGATCGCGACTTTGATTTTGAAATCGAACGATCTATTCGTTCGGTTTTTTTTTAAAAAAGAGGAGAATAACGTACGCGGCCACTGCTTGATTTCGAAAGGGCTCAGCCTCGATTTTGATTTGAAAACGAAGGAGGATTTCGATTTGAATTGAATTGAAAAGGAGGAGCGGAAGGAGGTGGTTTCGATCGGCCATTACTATTGATTTTGTTTTGAATTCGAATTTTATTTTGAAGGCAGGATTTCTTTCTTTTTTATTTAAACGAGAGGAACGGCTTCGTACAAGAGGTAGCGTGTTTGAGTCCAGTTGCGTGTACGAATAAGCTTGCTACAGTGATGATGAAGTGAAAGAAACCTATTGATGTGAAGAGAAATTTGACTGGTTAATTAGTATATATATTATAAATTTAAATTCAAATTCAAATCAACTCGAAAACGAAGTCAAAAATTTCGACTTCCTATCAGGGCGTGCCGCTAGGCGTTTATAATGTTATACGCCTATTCCGGACACAATGGAAAAGGTTTCGAGTCCAAATGTGATCATATGGAGAAGATAGCTTTTCAAGCCAGTTATAATATAAAATTTCAATACAAATTTTTCAGCGCGTTTGTTTATCGTACGGCCAAACGATCACTCCAAACATTACGAAAATTGAAATCCGATAAAAATACAATATTACGGATCCAATGGGACTGGTTTCGTCGAAATCCGAGACTGTTTGAAAAATGGCTATTTTCACTCGTCAATTAAATATTAAAATATTCAATTTCTACAAATTAACTTTTAATTCAATTTTAAAAGTTTACAAATGTAACAACCCGCTATTTTAGACCATTCGCATCCGCACGTGTCGGACTTGAATAATTCAAAATACCGCGTTGTTAATTTAAATTTGGCAAAACTGAACATATACAGTAAATAAATAATCACAGATCACAGACACAGAGTAATAAATGCAGCGGAAATAAAAGATAGTAGTTCATGAAGCTACTATATACATATCAGAGTTAAATAAGGTACAACATAAGAGTAATACGATACATCAGATACAAATCAGAATACATCACTGGAATCATCGAATACTGAAAGCAGAATAGATGGCTGGATCTTCAAGCAAAGCTCCAACTCCAAAGGTGAGTCTCGAATACTGGTACACTCAGTCTGACCCGAGCGTAAAGCAAAACACAAAACACTCGAGTCAGGATTAACATTCTTATATAAATAAATCCAACTCAAGTGAAATAGCAATTGAAATACAAGTAACTCAAAGGATGTTGGAATAATCATCATTCAAGGATCCGTTAAACTATCTACTATGTAGTAGTGTACGATAAGTAGATAATGTCTATCAGTAATATAAGATATCAAAATAGTGTTAAGGCGTTACCATTATCCCCCTTAACACATTTTATATAAGCGTTATAGTCTATACAGCACTGTAAACTCCACCGTAAACTAGTGGGCTATCAGGGAGTACTCCATAGGTATAACACAAAACAAATCGTAGTGGTCGCGTATAAAGGGATACAAGTATGACAAGGCACATGAGGCAATACCCAAGGTAGTGAAACTACCGTTTTCCTGATCCGGACTGGTGAGAATGCATCGCCGCAGCGATCGCAACACCGCGAAACAACACTCCCAAAATCAAGGGTGCACCAATCGACAACAAGTAATGAATAGTTTTCGAAGAAGTGTGTTCGCTTGAGGTAGCTGACCTCCATTTGGCCCGGCACGGCTCCTGTTTTAGTCATTTACAATTTGACACAAGTGTCAAGGCTATCCATTATCGTTCTCTTTCTTCAGTCATCACGTACATCATTCCAACCACTTCATTCTGGATCACAACTCCGCGTATAGTTATTAAAGTGGGTTTCGGTTTAGACAGAGAGTATGTCCCTAACCGATTCCGGTCTCTTTAATAACTTTCGTGATTATTACACCGATTGGTCGTTTATATATTTCAAAAGCAATCAAATTCAATTTCAATTAGAATTTGTAAATCAACATTTCATTTGTCTTTCTAAACCAATTTCCATAATTTACGTTTCAAAACATCCAAATTCATAATTTCAAATCTTATAATTCAATTCCAATTTCTATTTAAACAATTCAAATATTGATTCAAGTTCATATATAAGTTTCATTTCGAAAACATTTAAATTAATTTAATTTAACATTCAAATCAATTTAAATTCATTTATCGATTTCATTCAATATTCATTAAGTAAATTTGCCATTCAAAACAATTTCTATTAAATTTCCAATTCATTAAATCCATTATTTAAATTCAACTTCATTATATCAAAACTTACAAATTGAATTAAATTAAATTCATCAAATCAAATTCTTTAAATTTCCAGTCTTACATTAATTTCAATAAATCACATTTTATTTCTTGTTAAAGAAATTCAATTTCACGTATTTACTTACTTATATAATTTTCCAAAACTTAATTAATAAAGAAACTCAATTTCAATTATTTACGAAGTAAAAATTCACTTATTCAAAAGTTCAATTTCTCTTATCAAAGAATTCAAATTTTTATTTAATTATCAAATAATCAAATCTTATTTAATTATTACATATTTCAAACTTAATTATTTAAAAATTTCAAAGCTTAATAATTTCAAACTTAATTATAATTTCAAACTTAATTATTAAATCATTTAAAACTTAATTCAATGAAAAGTTCCAAATTTAATTGTCAAATAATTAATTTCAAAATAACGATCTTTCAACAACTACTATGTCAATATTTGTTTCAGATTTTAAATATTAACATTTCCTTTCATTAAAAATTCAAATTCCAATTTCATTTCAAAACCTTATTGTTTATTCGAATAAAATCTTTATTTTATTTTTAAATCAAATTATTGACCAATTGGGTTTTATTTAATTCTCTATCCTAGGTCAAAGTTCAATTTGGGTATTTTTCATTTCAACCTGATTCCAATTCAATTCAAAATCAAAGCATAGCAAAGGGAACTTGCAGTGTGATAACTGGGATGGTGTCAAAGTAAATAAACAAGCAATAACAACAATCAATAAAAATCAAATAATCAATTCAAATAATCCCGAAATAATCGTATTAATTCGCATTGTTATTTGTGTAAATTAATATAATATTTCTAGAATCTACACTATCATTTCATGTAGATTAAAGATTATTACAATAATATTAATACGGTTCTTCACTTGTCATTCGATTTCAATTTTAACACTACAACAATTAATCCAATATACGTTCAATGGTTCGAAGTGTAATTATCACTATTCTACATATCAATTAATTTAACAATTAAAATGGGTCATATTCAACTAATCAAATTCAACATATATGTCCAATTTAAATCGTTAACTATCATATATCAATTCAATTGCATATTATTTATCACTTTAACATTAACAATTTAACGTCCAATATAAACATCAACAATCAATCATTTATCAACTAAACTGGATTATCATTGTATAAATAGCAGATAATGGTGTCAGATGTCACAGGTGAACTGATTCAGGTAATAACAGATATAACGGTGTAAATAACTAACAATTGCATATTTCAATTGTCATTTCAATTGAAATCAGATTTAATAAATAAAAGAACATTAATCGTGAGTGATTGCTCACCTTTCTAGGTTAGAGAAATTTGACAACAGAACAAGCTACGAATTCCGAAGCAAAGCTAGATGGATGCGCTTCGATGGAGAAAATAGACACGACGGGTAAAGCTGATAGATAAGGAATTGATAAACGAATCAGAATCAGATTGATATAAACAACAATTATATTATCATCGTTATGAATCAATATTAATTTTTTTTTAAACAATGTTAAAATAACATATAAAATTTAAAATCAATGTTTTAAATAATAATATATTTGAGATAAATACTCGTATAGATATAAGCATACCATAGGTATATATATATATAACATAAACAACAATCTAATACTTATCTATAACAGCAAGTATAAATATATGTACATTGCCCATACACCAAGTTTGAAATATTATAATACTATATATACGTACTCCCTATATACAAACGTTGCAAATACAATAAATTTAATCAGAAATATAGATATAGAGCTAACAGCAAACCCAACACATATTCATGGAGCCAGCCAAAACACAGTTACATACGAACTAAGTACTTATAACGAATAAAAGAAAATATGTCAACCAATGGACTGTAAAGAAACTTCATTGTTACAAAGTATAAAATATGAACTATGCTCATATATGCGAAACAGCTTGCACAAGTATTTGTAATATCCTTAAATACCAATCAACTTTTAGATCAAAATACCCAGTGTAGTATAAAACTATCATAATAACATAAAATATATATTTATATCCAAAAGTCAATTTAAACAAAATTTCAAATTAATATTCGATCCAAACACATAAACAAAGTCTTCATCTGAAAAAAAACTACAGTATACAATTCTTAACTTTGTAGAAAAACCCAGACCACTATATATATAACTTACATATACGGTATATCTTTTAAAAGGATATTTACAATAAAATTAATACAACTTACTTAGTAAATATATAAATATGGACTCAAACAGATTTCATACTACTGCTACGGACTCACATATACGACAATATATGATACATAACTATTATGAATTTATAATAATGAAGTGTCAGATCACAATTTTTTTATACAGACTATAGGAAATATAATATAAGACATACAACGATAATAGATAGCAACTCCAATATAAACTACTAGCCAAATATACAAACAACCAGACTCAAGTGTACTTACATGGAAATCTTATATAAATGTAGGTTTCTAATATAAAATATACATAAGAACAAACCGTATATATATATATATATGTATCCTTTATTCATTTTCAAACTAAAAAAAAACTTTGTTACCTTTTTTGTTCTTTTTTTTTCATGGAGGGCGGTTTTCAGGCACAAGGCGAGAAGGCAAGATGGCCGAGGCCAGTCGGCGGAGCAGTTCCGACAATGGTTAAGGCCGAAGAGAAGGAAGAAGGAGCAGCTTCGACCGGGTAGAGAGGCGCCGTGCGAAAGAGATTGCGATGTCTATTTGTAGCCGAGGAGAGTGGATCTCGGAGAGGCCGCGCTCGCTGCAACGTGGTGGAGCGTCGGTTTAAGGAGGTCGGCTTTGAGTTCGGTGAACAGGTGAAGGATGGTCGGTTAGAGAGCGGTGGACGGTGGCCAGGGCGGAGCTTGGTGGTGGTTCGTTTGAAGGCCAGAGTTAAGTGGCAGAGTGGTCGAGTATACTTGAGCCATGATGGTTTCCATTTTGATGGATGCTAGGAGTCTCGACATGTAGAGAAAACATGCTGATGGGTGCTATATATATTTCGGCCATGAGGAGAATAAGGTGACGGGGAGGAGCAGTGGAAGTAAAGTATGCAAAGAAGAAAATGAACAAGTTAGAGGAAGAATAAGTTAAAGAAGGGACAGTACATAATTAATAAAACTAAACGTATAGAAGTTTTTCTATACACTTCAGATTTCGAAGTGGTATGGGCTGTGAACGGTCAAATTCCCTTGATTTCAGCTGAAGCTATTTAATACAAATTAAAATTTTCTTGAGCTGCACGGTAAAATTTGAAAAGGATTGGAAGTCTAAAAGTCACATTTTCGGTACCGGTACAATGCACATTTTTATTGTTTCCGCCACGTACCGGACCTCAAAATACAGAAGTAAATATACTGCAGAGATCAGCACAATGAGACGATCAAAAACGGTATACAGATATTAGCGGTACGATTGAATTTTAAAAATTCGAATTTTCTTTTAGCGGAAAAATGCAGCAAAAACGCAGAAGATTAAGATCGACGGGCTAAAGATGTCCGAATTAGGAAAAACGACAAACTGACATCTTGCTCAGAAGATTGTTTAAAATTTTTCTATGTAAAAATATTTAGGTTTCGAAAACATTTTATTTACATCGCTTTTTAACTGATTAAATTGAAGTAAATTTACGCATGAAATAAACTTTCATATTTTCGGACGAAAATTTACCAGTTGCTATATTTAACTAGACGCATTTCAATCATTAATTTTATATTTAAAAATTTTATCGTTTAAATTTCACAAAATTTCAACTAATTACGTTATTAAACAGTTAATATTTACGGGTCGTTACACTCTCCCCCACTCAAAACTTTTCGTCCTCGAAAAGGAAGGAGGTAGGAGAATAGAAATAACCAGAAAGAAAATAGATTGAAATACAAGTAAACAATTAATTTAAACCATATAAATTTCAATTTAAATTAATTAATATTTAACAAGTTGATTTAAACCCTTTGATTTCACTTAAGCTAAATCAAACTCAACTATTTCTAAATTCATTTTTTTTCTTTATCTAATTATCCTAAATCAACAACTTCTAAATCATTAATTTGTATAATCATTTATCATACTCATATTTTATTCAACAAATTTAATTCTTTTATTCCAAATTATTATTAACTTTATTCCACTTAATATATCTTATTACATATATTTAAACCATATAAATTAATTTAAACTATATAAATTTCAATTTAAATTAATTTATATTCAATAATTGGTTTTAAATTCAAGGTATTTCCATAAGTTAATCAAATTTCAATTTATTAATTCCTTCAAAACAAATTTATTTGTCTCATCTATTATTCAATTAACTTATTATTCTGGCATCTTTATTAGCATTTTTTATAATTAAAATCTAAGTGTATAACATTTATTATAAACACTCAATTTTTTTTTATAAAATCATTTGTATATTGTATAATATCCAATTACATTTTAACTTCTGAATAATTTAGGTAAGTTATATTGAAATGCAATTTAGTACTATACAAATAAAATTTTCAAATTCAATTATTTCAAGTTTTAATATTTATCCAAAATTTTTGACTTTAGCTTATAATTGAAATCATCTTTAATCATAAAATTAAAAATTTAAATCTCCGATTTACTTCAAACAATTTTGAGATAACTTTATATAGTATATATCAGATCAAAATTAGATCTTTTTATATATATAATAAATCAGGTCATAACACAGAAATTTAAATCAAAATAAATTTCCAAACAAAGTGTAGCAAAGCTACTGAATGGTCTCTTCACTTCGAAACTTGAAAATGAATGTCGATGATGCGGCCGTCATCACCGAAATTATTTTTCAGCGACAAAAGAGAAGAGCTCAAATTTAATCATTTAAAATTCTTTGAAACTATTCTTATTTGAAAATACTTTAAATAACATCTCTTTTAAATTTTTAAAGCCCATGTTTGAAATTACCAAAAATTAATTCTCAAATTCTTGATTTATTCATTTCAAGTTTCAATCAAATTATACCCAAGTTTACAAATTCATTTATTTATATTATGAAATAGTCAATTTTTTACAAAACCATAAATGATAATAAAATATTATCATTCCAACAATCAATTTATTAACAGTTTGGTTATAGAAAATTCATACTTATATATATAGTAAAATCATACAACTTTATTTTATTTTCTAAATTTGAAAACAATATTGTGTTAGCTTGCTCTGCTCAAGTGTTTTGGAAATCCTATCGATAGCGCTGATCAGACGAATCGATCAGAAACCCAAATCAACATCAACAACTCAAACAACACAACATATATTAAAACATTTTTTAACATTAATTTCCAAATACACTTCCTCGCTCATCGATACAATAATGGATTTCAAAGCAAGGATAGAGATTCAAATTTGATGGACTCAAATCAAAGAGAATTTTGATTCGGATACAAGTTTGAAACAAAGATATGCTGATTAAATAACAAGGTAGGAAGATTGATAAGTTTATATAAATCGCGGGCAACCTTAACCAGGTCAACCGTGACTTCAAGAATAAGATCAATGCAGAATTCCGAGGCAAATCGACACAAGATCTCAAGAAATAGAATTCAGGCATTGCTAGAGGTAGATAGCATCGTAAACCGAGGATACAAAAATCCAAGGTAAATCAATGCCTATTGTAAAGGAGTTTCACCCCTTTACAAATCATTCAAAGTTTGGCGAGACCGCCGATTCATTATAAGGGTCATTCGAAGTGGAGTTATGGAATGCTCCAGATTTGAAAGAACACGAATAGTGAGGGACACAAATGAATTTCGAAACCGAGGGAACGTTCCAAAATTCAAAGGAATCGAGTCAAAAGGAAGAGATTGAAACTCGAATGAGAGTGATTCTGTAAATAAATTTACCCTATATGCTAAGTTTTGCCTAGAGCTACCAAAACTCTGATACCAACTTGTAACGACCCGCTATTTTAGACCATTCGCATCCGCACATGTCGGACTTGAATAATTCAAAATACCGCATTGTTAATTTAAATTTGGAAAAACTGAACATATACAGTAAATAAATAATCACAGATCACAGACACAGAGTAATAAATGCAGCGGAAATAAAAGATAGTAGTTCATGAAGCTACTATATACATATCAGAGTTAAATAAGGTACAACAGAAGAGTAATACGATACATCAGATACAAATCAGAATACATCACTGGAATCATCGAATATTGAAAGCAGAATAGATGGCTGGATCTTCAAGCAAAGCTCCAACTCCAAAGGTGAGTCTCGAATACTGGTACACTCAGTCTGACCCGAGCGTAAAGCAAAACACAAAACACTCGAGTCAGGATTAACATTCTTATATAAATAAATCCAACTCAAGTGAAATAGCAATTGAAATACAAGTAACTCAAAGGATGTTGGAATAATCATCCTTCAAGGATCCGTTAAACTATCTACTATGTAGTAGTGTACGATAAGTAGATAATGTCTATCAGTAATATAAGATATCAAAATAGTGTTAAGGCGTTACCATTATCCCCCTTAACACATTTTATATAAGCGTTATAGTCTATACAGCACTGTAAACTCCACCGTAAACTAGTGGGCTATCAGGGAGTACTCCATAGGTATAACACAAAACAAATCGTAGTGGTCGCGTATAAAGGGATACAAGTATGACAAGGCACATGAGGCAATACCCAAGGTAGTGAAACTACCGTTTTCCTGATCTGGACTGGTGAGAATGCATCGCCGCAGCGATCGCAACACCGCGAAACAACACTCCCAAAATCAAGGGTGCACCAATCGACAACAAGTAATGAATAGTTTTCGAAGAAGTGTGTTCGCTTGAGGTAGATGACCTCCATTTGGCCCGGCACGGCTCCTGTTTTAGTCATTTCCAATTTGACACAAGTGTCAAGGCTATCCATTATCGTTCTCTTTCTTCAGTCATCACGTACATCATTCCAACCACTTCATTCTGGATCACAACTCCGCGTATAGTTATTAAAGTGGGTTTCGGTTTAGACAGAGAGTATGTCCCTAACCGATTCCGGTCTCTTTAATAACTTTCGTGATTATTACACCGATTGGTCGTTTATATATTTCAAAAGCAATCAAATTCAATTTCAATTAGAATTTGTAAATCAACATTTCATTTGTCTTTCTAAACCAATTTCCATAATTTACGTTTCAAAACATCCAAATTCATAATTTCAAATCTTATAATTCAATTCCAATTTCTATTTAAACAATTCAAATATTGATTCAAGTTCATATATAAGTTTCATTTCGAAAACATTTAAATTAATTTAATTTAACATTCAAATCAATTTAAATTCATTTATCGATTTCATTCAATATTCATTAAGTAAATTTGCCATTCAAAACAATTTCTATTAAATTTCCAATTCATTAAATCCATTATTTAAATTCAACTTCATTATATCAAAACTTACAAATTGAATTAAATTAAATTCATCAAATCAAATTCTTTAAATTTCCAGTCTTACATTAATTTCAATAAATCACATTTTATTTCTTGTTAAAGAAATTCAATTTCACGTATTTACTTACTTATATAATTTTCCAAAACTTAATTAATAAAGAAACTCAATTTCAATTATTTACGAAGTAAAAATTCACTTATTCAAAAGTTCAATTTCTCTTATCAAAGAATTCAAATTTTTATTTAATTATCAAATAATCAAATCTTATTTAATTATTACATATTTCAAACTTAATTATTTAAAAATTTCAAAGCTTAATAATTTCAAACTTAATTATAATTTCAAACTTAATTATTAAATCATTTAAAACTTAATTCAATGAAAAGTTCCAAATTTAATTGTCAAATAATTAATTTCAAAATAACGATCTTTCAACAACTACTATGTCAATATTTGTTTCAGATTTTAAATATTAACATTTCCTTTCATTAAAAATTCAAATTCCAATTTCATTTCAAAACCTTATTGTTTATTCGAATAAAATCTTTATTTTATTTTTAAATCAAATTATTGACCAATTGGGTTTTATTTAATTCTCTATCCTAGGTCAAAGTTCAATTTGGGTATTTTTCATTTCAACCTGATTCCAATTCAATTCAAAATCAAAGCATAGCAAAGGGAACTTGCAGTGTGATAACTGGGATGGTGTCAAAGTAAATAAACAAGCAATAACAACAATCAATAAAAATCAAATAATCAATTCAAATAATCCCGAAATAATCGTATTAATTCGCATTGTTATTTGTGTAAATTAATATAATATTTCTAGAATCTACACTATCATTTCATGTAGATTAAAGATTATTACAATAATATTAATACGGTTCTTCACTTGTCATTCGATTTCAATTTTAACACTACAACAATTAATCCAATATACGTTCAATGGTTCGAAGTGTAATTATCACTATTCTACATATCAATTAATTTAACAATTAAAATGGGTCATATTCAACTAATCAAATTCAACATATATGTCCAATTTAAATCGTTAACTATCATATATCAATTCAATTGCATATTATTTATCACTTTAACATTAACAATTTAACGTCCAATATAAACATCAACAATCAATCATTTATCAACTAAACTGGATTATCATTGTATAAATAGCAGATAATGGTGTCAGATGTCACAGGTGAACTGATTCAGGTAATAACAGATATAACGGTGTAAATAACTAACAATTGCATATTTCAATTGTCATTTCAATTGAAATCAGATTTAATAAATAAAAGAACATTAATCGTGAGTGATTGCTCACCTTTCTAGGTTAGAGAAATTTGACAACAGAACAAGCTACGAATTCCGAAGCAAAGCTAGATGGATGCGCTTCGATGGAGAAAATAGACACGACGGGTAAAGCTGATAGATAAGGAATTGATAAACGAATCAGAATCAGATTGATATAAACAACAATTATATTATCATCGTTATGAATCAATATTAATTTTTTTTTAAACAATGTTAAAATAACATATAAAATTTAAAATCAATGTTTTAAATAATAATATATTTGAGATAAATACTCGTATAGATATAAGCATACCATAGGTATATATATATAACATAAACAACAATCTAATACTTATCTATAACAGCAAGTATAAATATATGTACATTGCCCATACACCAAGTTTGAAATATTATAATACTATATATACGTACTCCCTATATACAAACGTTGCAAATACAATAAATTTAATCAGAAATATAGATATAGAGCTAACAGCAAACCCAACACATATTCATGGAGCCAGCCAAAACACAGTTACATACGAACTAAGTACTTATAACGAATAAAAGAAAATATGTCAACCAGTGGACTGTAAAGAAACTTCATTGTTACAAAGTATAAAATATGAACTATGCTCATATATGCGAAACAGCTTGCACAAGTATTTGTAATATCCTTAAATACCAATCAACTTTTAGATCAAAATACCCAGTGTAGTATAAAACTATCATAATAACATAAAATATATATTTATATCCAAAAGTCAATTTAAACAAAATTTCAAATTAATATTCGATCCAAACACATAAACAAAGTCTTCATCTGAAAAAAAACTACAGTATACAATTCTTAACTTTGTAGAAAAACCCAGACCACTATATATATAACTTACATATACGGTATATCTTTTAAAAGGATATTTACAATAAAATTAATACAACTTACTTAGTAAATATATAAATATGGACTCAAACAGATTTCATACTACTGCTACGGACTCACATATACGACAATATATGATACATAACTATTATGAATTTATAATAATGAAGTGTCAGATCACAATTTTTTTATACAGACTATAGGAAATATAATATAAGACATACAACGATAATAGATAGCAACTCCAATATAAACTACTAGCCAAATATACAAACAACCAGACTCAAGTGTACTTACATGGAAATCTTATATAAATGTAGGTTTCTAATATAAAATATACATAAGAACAAACCGTATATATATATATATATGTATCCTTTATTCATTTTCAAACTAAAAAAAACTTTGTTACCTTTTTTGTTCTTTTTTTTCATGGAGGGCGGTTTTCAGGCATAAGGCGAGAAGGCAAGATGGCCGAGGCCAGTCGACGGAGCAGCTCCGACAATGGCTAAGGCCGAAGAGAAGGAAGAAGGAGCAGCTCCGACCGGGTAGAGAGGCGCCGTGCGAAAGAGATTGCGATGTCTATTTGCAGCCGAGGAGAGTGGATCTCAGAGAGGCCGCGCTCGCTGCAACGTGGTGGAGCGTCGGTTTAAGGAGGTCGGCTTTGAGTTCGGTGAACAGGTGAAGGATGGTCGGTTAGAGAGCGGTGGACGGTGGCCAGGGCGGAGCTTGGTGGTGGTTCGTTTGAAGGCCGGAGTTAAGTGGCAGAGTGGTCGAGTATACTTGGGCCATGATGGTTTCCATTTTTATGGATGCTAGGAGTCTCGGCATGTAGAGAAAACATGCTGTTGAGTGCTATATATATTTCGGCCACGAGGAGAATAAAATGACGGGGAGGAGCAGTGGAAGTAAAGTATGCAAAGAAGAAAATGAACAAGTTAGAGGAAGAATAAGTTAAAGAAGGGACAGTACATAATTAATAAAACTAAACGTATAGAAGTTTTTCTATACACTTCAGATTTCGAAGTGGTATGGGCTGTAAACGGTCAAATTCCCTTGATTTCAGCTGAAGCTATTTAATACAAATTAAAATTTTCTTGAGCTGCACGGTAAAATTTGAAAAGGATTGGAAGTCTAAAAGTCACATTTTCGGTACCGGTACAATGCACATTTTTATTGTTTCCGCCACGTACCGGACCTCAAAATACAGAAGTAAATATACTGCAGAGATCAGCACAACGAGACGATCAAAAATGGTATACAGATATTAGCGGTACGATTGAATTTTAAAAATTTGAATTTTCTTTTAGCAGAAAAATGCAGTAAAAACATAGAAGATTAAGATCGACGGGCTAAAGATGTCCGAATTAGGAAACGACAAACTGACATCTTGCTCAGAAGATTGTTTAAAATTTTTCTATGTAAAAATATTTAGGTTTCGAAAACGTTTTATTTCCATCGCTTTTTAACTGATTAAATTGAAGTAAATTTACGCATGAAATAAACTTTCATATTTTCGGACGAAAATTTACCAGTTGATATATTTAACTAGACGCATTTCAAATATCAATTTTATATTTAAAAATTTTATCGTTTAAATTTCACAAAATTTCAACTAATTATGTTATTAAACAGTTAATATTTACGGGTCGTTACAACAAACATCATTCTAACTCCAATATGATTTAATATAACTTTATACATCATTTTTATACACATTAAACCCAATTTCCAATTATTTCTGGAATTTCAAATATTAAATTATTGATTTAATTAAACAATTAAATCACTATATTCGAATTATAATTCATTCGACTTATAAATCTTACTTGTTAATATTTAAAATTAATTAAATATCTGAAATTCAAATGACAGAAATTCTGGGTCGTTACATTTATCAAGAAGAATGACCGTGGAGTAATGGCTGTAGGACTCGAAAGTATAGTTTAGATGGTTATATGAAGCCATGATTGAACGGAGTTGGTAGATAGTCGATGCAGGATGCTAGAAATATGGAAATTAGTTTGGACAAGCAAGGGATCGACATATCTTAGTTATATCAAAGGAACCGACATAACATGGTGGAACTCCATGGATCGGCATAACATGGTGGAACTCCATGGATCGGCATGACATGTTGGAACTCAAAGGATCGGCATGAGTGAAGCAATTGAGGGATCGACATGAATAGAGGTGTATAGTTCGGCATGGTTAGTTATACGATGGATCGAAATGGCTTAAGCAATGAAGGGCTCGGCATAAGTGGTGGTACACGGATCGGCATAGTTTATTGGTTTGAAAAGCTATGTTTCAACGCATAAGCTAGGGACCGGCAAAGCATAAGAGGCCTAGTTAAAGATAAATAGTTAGTAATGGATCGGCATAATCCATTTGGAGGGTTCGGAAGAAGGTAACTTGCAAGTGGAGTCGAGTCAAAGATCCATCAGTTACATGAGCTCCGCTAGTCCAATCAACATGATATTTGAAGAGCCAACATATCAAAGTACGAGGAAGACACCATAGGGATCGCTGCCCCAGAATCGACCAATGAGAGGATCGATACCGATCCCTATTTATTGGGATTTGGGCCTAGCGACCCCTATGGTGGGCCCATATAGATAAAAAAGTCCTATAGCCGAAGTTACAGAGACATTGGTGGTCGCCTTCACCTATAAATACTGGCCTAAGGGGTCATTCTAAGGATCTTTACGCTGCTGGTTACATTAGTCTTTATTGTAAGCAAGTTTTCTCCTTGTTTCTTGCTGTTTGCTACTGTAATCAAACTATTAGTGAATCAATAAAGATAATCTTCAAAGTGGACGTAGGCATACAACGCCGAACAACAATAAATTCTCATGTTCTTGGTTATTGCTTTGATTTGCTTGTTAGTTTATTCTATTCCTCTTTTTTAATTTTACTTTCTTTACTTACTTCTCTACATAAATATATTCGTGGGTGTTTGTGGCCAATTTGGTTGCAAACAAGTATCATACATCCCCTTACCGAGAAGGTTAATACTTAAGAGAAGAGTTTACAATCCGAGCTCATCCCTTACCAATTTTTAGTCATTTTCGAGCCACTTGAACTAGTTGACATAAAAATATTTTTTATTTTTTCGAATCCCATTTAAAATAATACAGTATGAATTGTTAACAAGAAAACTTGTCAACATCCCCGATGCAACACAAAAGGTGTGACGACCCAAATTTTAACGGTTGTTAATTGGTAATTAATTGAATTAAATCATTAGAATATTACTTTAGATAAGTCGAACAAATAAAATTCTGATAATTAAAATATCTTAATATATATATTGAATAAAAAACTATATTAGAGATTTCATTTTTAATATCTCTAGATAAGATAAATCCCATAGATTAGATTAAAGATAAACGTTCAAATATATTTATATATATAGATAAACATATAGACAAGTCTTATGATGTTCAAATATAAATATATATATATATATATAAGTACATAGGTATGTATATATATGAGGATTAAACATACATAAGCATGGAGACACACACACACACACATGTATATATATACACTAGATAAAATAATGAATAGGAAAAATATACATAAGTAAGTATGTATGTATATATGTTAAATGAAGGGTGAAAGTGATAAAATGGAAATTTACATATGATGTATGTATGTATGTTATGTAAAATAGTACATATAGAATGTAGATATATATGCATAGATATATATGTACATACTTAAGGGGAGATAGAAATTAATGCATATCATCTCAAGCAAACAATATATCAAATCCTTCTCTTATAATATCAAATCAAGTCAAATAAAAATCAAGTCAAGGTTATAAAGGAAGAAAAGAAATGAAATAAAAGTATATAAAATAATAATAATAATAATAATCTCAGCCAGTACAAAGGCCTTAGCTTCTACTGCACACTTTCACTATGCATATATAGATACACCCATCACTACCTTGTTTAACACTTTACTGCATTCGAACTAAGTAAAACTGGTAAACATTACTACCATCTCAAAAAGCTTAACTGAAAATAATGTAAACTCAACAACCAAACAAGAGAGGATCAAAACCAGATCAAAAGCAAGTAGCAGTGTTTCAAAAATATCTCTGTTCAAAAGAAAGGTGAGTTTTCCAACCCGGTTCCCTCTGTTTATTTTTGAAATGCCTGTGACTAAACACTTAACTAAAATGCTTAGGGTGATAAATGTTAGTGCATGTGTATTTCTAGATGATGTTTGTGCTGCATGTTTATATATGGATATGAATCTCTGTGTATATATATGTATGACTGGTTTGTGCATGTTTGGGTGTTTGTTCTTCTCTGTTTCCAAAGTACAGAGTTCAAAACAAAGTAAAAATTCAAAATCTTCTTCTCTGATCTCTATTAGGCTATAGTCTTCAAACAAAAACAAGTTTGTGTAAACATAAATGAAGATCGAAAAATAGTTTAAGCATGATTGTGATATATGTCATCTGGAAATCTGGATTTATAGAGAAAAATTAAAAATATGTTAATTTCAAATGTTGTAAATAGTTGATTCAATTATGTAACTTGAATCATCTTTAGAAAATAGGATTTTTAAGATGAAAATGGTGATTTTTACTTTAGTATTTATAGAGCAGATCGCAGTTGAACAGGAAATGGATTTTTATCATTTTCTGGCGATCGACGATATATTGGATGTTGAGATTTCGATCGAAGCTAGGGTGGCAACTGGCAAAGTGGGGAAAAATGGTGAAAGAAGCGATCTATTTTCGTGGTGTTGGAATTTGGTTGGACTAGGGTTTAATACTCTTGATTTATCGTGGTCGGAAACGAGATGACTGGGTCATCTCTGGTTGATCGAGCTGCATGGGATTCAGGGGAATGGTGGTGTGGAGGATCAGCGAGGTGTGGCCGGAGGTTGTGAAGCTCTGGTGGACGGCATCGCCTAAATGAGACGATCGATGGTCGGAGTGTTTTATCCCTGGAAGCTCGATTTTGTTGTTTTTCGTTCTCATGATCGTTTTGGGTGACTGGCTATTGAGATCGAAAGAAGGATCGATTGTAGACTTGTTGATGGTTGTCTCAGGCGCTGAAGTATCGCCGGTGGTGGGTGCACGTGCACAGTTTGGTCGTGTGTACGATTTGGTGTTTTGAACGATGTGTTCTCGAGTTTAAGATCGGGGAAGGGATGGTTTTACTCGGGTCTTTTATCAGGTTGCTTGCATGTGTTTATTAGCATAACAGTTTAAACTTTAAAAAAAAATATATAGGGGAAGAAGAAGAGAACTCGAAGTCAGTGTCGAGTTAACACCGGGTTTAACCCGAAGCCAGAAGAAATCAAGTTTTTAAAACCTGATTTAAACAAGTTTCTTTGGAATTTAAAAATGAAATTGTTTTAACCCTTTCTTAAATAAATTGTTCCTCTTATAAATGTCTCTTAAACTTTAATTAAAAAATTGTAGGTTGTTAATTTAAGTTTGTTAAAACTTAAAGATATTTTAAACTTAATTATTTTTATAAATAAAGTTAAGTGTTAATTAAGGGTAAATGTTTTGATGATATGATTAAGTAATTAACAAAGATAATGTTTATCTTAAAAGTAATTAAGATTTTTGATAATTAAATAAAGTGTAATTAATTATTTTAAATTATTGATTAAGTAATTAATAGTTAAGAATTATAAATTAATTAATTAAGGGTTTAATTAATTTGTAATTAAGATTTAATAATTAGATAATTAAAGTTAATTAATTAATAATTAGTAGTTAATTAATTAAGTAATTTATTAAGGATTAATGATTGATTAATTAAGTAATTAAGTGTTAATTACTCAGTGTAATTAAAGGATAAATTAACGTAATTAATCAAGTAGTTGGTTTAATTAATGAAGTAATTAAGGATAGTTAATTTCTGAGTGGAATTATGTTTTATTAATTAATAACTAGGTTTTATTAATTAACACTTAAAGGATGATTAGTCTATAATGAAAGATTAATCGAGGGTAATTAAGGATTAATCAAATGGTAATTAAGGATTGATTAATCGGTAATTATGGATAATTAAAGGATGATTAATTAATTGGTTGTAATTAATTAATGTTAAGTAAAGGTAATCTAAGTGATTAAAGTTAGTTGTTAATTTAATTAGAGATGGATTAAATTATTTGGGAAGTGATCAATCTTGTTTATGAATGATTGAATGATGTTAAATGCCTTGAATTGGTTGATATCTCTGATATGAAATAATTTGTGATATAATATGTTTGGTTTGAACTGTGATAATGAGGTTATCTATCAGTGATGAATTACTATGTAAAAGTTGGCATCCTATATTTAAAATTTAATCACTTGAATAACTTGGGTTAAGATGACATTGGATTCGAAGAGACAGGAGTCCGGTATTAGTTAATACCTGAAACCACTTTGATTTATAATCTATAATAATTCTATATAGATTTGATATGTGAAATCAATAGACTGGAATAGAATGAGTTAAGTGAATTGAACCATTTAATCTAAGTTTTGGTACTTAGAAATTGATGTGTGAAATAAGTGACGTCTATAACCACTTGTGAAGTTTTAAATTTATATAAGTTACCCAGAGTTCTGAAATGACCCTCCTATTTCCACCCTAATTTCATAAGGATTTTTTTTTTGCTAAGAGATGATATATAGATATATCATTCATTGCAAATATCTTTTCCAAGGTCATTTTCTTTTTCCAATAAACAAAATATATCCAGGATCAAAATAACTTACCAATATAAATATATCAGTGTATATCTAATAACATACACATACATATGAAGATGTATGTGATCTTCTTATCTAAGTTCAGAGTGTATATTTCATTTTTTGTACAAGAACATTCTGTTTGATTTAGATTTTTAGCAATTCAGATAAATTATTGTATTCAGATTTTTGGCCATAATATCCACTAGAAACGTGTACTTTAGTCTGTCATTAGGATTAAGAAATGATCAAGTAATAATCAGTGGTAAACAAGCTTTTAATATAGATGATTATGTTAAAGTCTGGATAATATCAAATTCAGTATAAAAGTAAGTGGATCCTAAGTGAACACAAGCAACATCTAGGCGTAATGGAAACGCGCCTAACTTATACATGAAAGGTCACGAGTTCGAGTGCTATGCTGGTCGGTTCAAACACAATTTTTGTTTTTTTTTCTTTTTATTTTTCTCCTGTATGGTTAGAAATCTGATACCTACCTATAATTGTGCATATATATTTGATTTAGCCTATAACCTAACATACACAACAATTCTTTTTACATAACTATTTTTAAAACCCATTCCTACAACTGTTTTAAGAATTTAAATTTATATTTTTGCCCAATTTATCAACATGTACACAGGTATTTATGTACATGTCATTACCTTTGCCCAGTTTCCAGAAAACTGAGTGAAACAATTGCTAAATGTACTATGCTTTGAAATGCATCTATATTTTCAAGATACAGTCTATCATGATCAACCAATACTTCATTTAGTTGAGGCTGGTTAACTCATGAGTCTTGTATATGCTATACACTAGTTCAAAAACAAGGGAGATACCTTTCATTTCATTCTATCTGAAGCTCTTAGAAAAACATTTTACTTTTCCTAATTCAATTCAGAAATGAATTCAGATTTATTTACAAAGCATTTCGGTAAAAAGAAAATAAAATCCTTTAAGTTTACTTCTTGCTAAATCCAGATTTTAGTTCTAAAACTCAGTGCTCTGTTATGTCTCAAGGTTAACTAATACATAATATAAATTATACAAAACAGTAGCTCAACTACATGTGCATATTTCTCTTCCAAACATTCATATCAATAATTAAAATCATTTCATTGTTTCCCAGTCAGATTTTTCCTTTGAGATTTTAAACCTTAGTGCATAACAATATATTTAACATGATACAACTAGTTCATCTAACCATAATAGAATTCATTACATGACTGGAAGTCTTAGAAACATAATATTTTTCCTGAATACATGCAGATATAATCAATTTAAACTCTTATTGAGACTAGCTAGCATGTTCATTCACTCCTCCATAAAAGCCATAACTTCATTTTTACTTAGTGCCTGGGATACCTGAAAGAGCATGAGTGGCTGCCTCATTTTAAAATGAGACACCCCAGATGCCATGAGCAAACAAGGGTCAGATCTATGATCTGGTATGAGTAACATCAATTCATTCATGATATTAAGCAATAGAGAATGTAAGGGTACTGACTTGTTATTTAAGCAAGTTTCTGCTATCAATTACTCTAACATAGTATAATTAAGTTGATTCAGGTATGATATATTCATCTATCATTCCTTCACTTGCATACATAATCATACAAACATAATTATCTACTGGCAACAATTTCATTCACTGGAATCATCTTGGTTCCATACCATTCAACCTAAGAAATATCCATATTCCTATTTCTTTATTTACAGGTTGTATAATTCAATTTAAATCCCTGCCTCATCTGCTATTAAGGAATCACTGGGACACATTGCAATGAACTAATTCACATCATTGCACAAAGATCTCAGGGCTTAAACAAACCATGTGCCAACTTGCATACTTCAAATATGACAAGCATTCCAGCAGTCATCTTGGCCTTCCCTTCCCTAGTTTATTTACTAGTGTATTGTCTTAAATCCTAACATCAAATATGCTAAGTGAACATGTCACTGCAAACATGGAAACATCCATAATTTCTTCTAGCATAATTTCCCCTCAGAAATAATCAGACAGTCATTTCCTAAATGGGGTCAATATGTCTTGATCTTAGTAAATATAAGAACATTTTCAACTGTAAAAGAGGCATGGCATGTTATACTGATCTGCAAGCCTTTATGATTGATTCAGATTCAAGATCTGGTTCAATCATAATTTTAGCTTGTGGGTTTTTTTTTGATTAAGGGCTCAGCACTTAGAAAATTTCTATTGCACCCTTAACATTTTTCTTTTCAAGCCTCAGCACTTATACCAAGTATAATGCAGCTCCAATCATTTTTATAAGGTTTCCATGCCATAGATCTATAACAGTTGAGAGTATTCTCTATATAATTTTTAAGATCCTAAACTTTAACATTTATGAGTATAAATAAAACAGTATGATACTCATCCAAAGACAAATGTCTCAACCAATCAAAGATCATCAAAATCATCCATATTAAATCATATCAGATTTAAAATAAAACATCCAAAAAGCATTGATGAAATCATATACATCAAAACCAGAAATACATGAATGGCAATATAAAAAGTGGCTGCCTCAACTCAGGTCTTAATGCCATGAACTCAGTGAGATTACTCACCTAAATGTTTCTTCTTATTAATCCAGAAAATTCTTGTTTGAGTGTTTTCTCCTTCCTTTCAATATTTTCTTCTTCTTTTCTTATTTTTATGCAGCTCGGGGTAAAATAATTCTACTGGCTAAACTGTCTATTTATAAGCATTTTTCCTCTAGGGTTTTATTGAAACAGAATTCCATTTCTGTCCTGGCTTAGCATCATGCATTTTTCATTCATATTACCCCGGCCATATTAACCAATTTAAAGGCTGCATTTTCTTTCTTTTACTTTTTCAGAAAATGGCCACTCACTTAGTCATGTCAAAAGTGTGACTATTCTATTTATTTTAATTATTTCTGAAAATCCCCTTTGCTATTTTTGCCTACACAAGCATATTGACTTGTATCACATTTCATGTCATTTTAATGTTATGGTTTCACTTGCTAATATATATATATGTACTTTTCAGTATTTAAAAATGTATATTTGTATACATATCTTATCTAGGCTTATTTTAATTCCTCTTTTAAATTCAGAAACATTTGCACCTATATGTATACAAGTTTACAAATATATATATATTATTTTCTTTTCTGGGTTTTAAATAAATTTGTTTACTGGTCTAAAGTAAAACTTACTTTTCTTATTTTCTAAGATTGACCCATAAAATCTCAGAAATCAAATAACCATGTTGCAAAATCATGTTTGTATTGCTCTTTAATTCTTGTTTTAAATCCAAGAAATCTGGAGTTCTTTCTTGTGCCATTTCAGTGTGCACGTGCACACATATACTTGCACACTATTTATTCCAGAAATTTCACCATATTTAAATCTAAATATTTCAAAATTAAATCATTTTACAAAAATGATTTTTCACAAAATTTTGGGGTATTACATTCACCCCTCCTTTTAGGAATTGTGTCCTCACAATTTTTCTAACATTTAGTAAGCATCATTTTTCTTTTCTGAAAACTTATCAAATATATGCATAAGCAAACAAATTCAACCATATCAACCATGCATAACAAATAATTTTTCCAGAAGAAAAAAAAAATTACCTTTTAATTTGCAAAAAGCTTAGGATAATCCATTCTAATCTTATCCTCTAACTCCCATGTGCAGTCATTAGGATCACTACTCCACTGGATCTTAACTAGTTTCAAGGTTTTGCTCCTTAATTTCTTTTCTTCCTTGGCTATAATCCCCACTGGTTCTTTTTCATAAACCAAGTCAGGATTTATTTGAATTTTGGTAGGCTTTTCCAAAATGTCTTCCTTATCATGTACCCATTTTCTAAGTTGGGACACATGAAAAACATTATGCATTGCTTTCATCTCCTCTGGTAGTTCTAATTTGTAAGCCAATGAACCAATTCTTTCCAGAATTTTATAGGGTCCAACATACCTTGGTGTAAGCTTACCTTGCTTGCCAAATCTCATGACTTTCTTCATAGGTGAAATCTTGATGAAAACAAAGTCTCCCACCTCATATTCCACTTGCTTTCTCTTCCTATCTGCAAATTTCTTTTGCCTATCTTGAGCTGCTGCTATTCTTTTTCTTATTAACCCAATTTTCTCTGTGGTTTCTTTAACATATTCAGGTCCAAGAATAGCCCTTTCTCCAGCCTCTACCCAGCATATAGGTGATAAACATGGCTTGCCATATAAGGCTTCAAATGGTGCCATCCCTATGGTGCTTTGGTAACTGTTATTGTAGGTGAATTCAGCTAGATGGAGGTGGTCTTCCCAGTTGCCTCCAAAGTCCAGTGTACATGCTCTCAACAAATCCTCTAAGACTTTGTTCACCACCTCAGTTTGACCATCTGATTGTGGATGGTAGGCAGTGCTTAAGCACAATTCACTCCCCATAGCCTCTTGAAAACTTTTCCAAAATCTTGAGGTGAAGATGGTATCCCTATCACTCACAATGGTTTTGGGTATGCCATGCAACCTTACTACCTCTTTCATGAATATTTGAGCCAATTTTGGAGCATTTCTTTCTGTTTTAACTGGGATAAAATGTGCTACCTTAGTTAGCCTATCCACTATTACCCATATACTTGTGTTTCCCTTCTTAGATCTAGGAAGACCATCTATGAAATCCATAGATATATCCTCCCACTTCCACTGTGGTATACTAAGGGGTTGCAATAGTCCTGATGGCCTTTGTGTCTCTGCCTTGACTTGTTGGCAAGTCATGCACCTTGCAACATATCTGGCCACATCTGACTTCATCCCCTTCCACCAAAGATTTCTTTTCAAATTTTGATACATCTTGGTGCTACCTGGGTGTATGGAGTACTTACTCCTATGGTACTCATTTAATATTTCCTCTTTCAATTCTATATTTTCTGGAACACATATCCTATTTTTATTCCTTAAATAACCATTTTTATCAATTTGATAATTTATTACTTCCTCCCCTTTTGATATGAGCATTTTCTTTTCCATCATGTTTAAGTCTTGTTCCTGCATTTGTCCAATCTTAAGAAGTAAATCTGATTGCAGAGATATCATACTTAATTTTCCTTTACCTTTACCTTCTTCAATAGGCATCATTTGTTCCTCACTGTTTTCCTCAATTTCCAAATCAGTAAGTATAGACAAATCCCTAAACTCTTCCATCATCAACATGGCTACCTTGGCATGTTGTCTACTCAAGGCATCTGCAACTTTATTTGCCTTGCCTGGTGTATACAGTATATCTAGGTCATAGGCAGCTAGGAACTCTACCCATCTATGTTGCCTCATGTTCAAATCTTTTTGTGAGAATAAATATTTCAGTGCCTTATGATCAGTGTACAAAATGAATTTGGCACCTAACAAATAATGTCTCCAAAGTTTCAAAGCATACACAACTGCTGCTAGTTCAAGATCATGGGTTGCATACCTGGTTTCATGTGGCTTTAATTGCCTAGATGCATAGGCTACCACCTGGTCTTGCTGCATCAACACAGCCCCTAACCCAGAGCCACTTGCATCAGTGTACACAACCAAATTTTCATTTCCTTCTGGCACTCTCAATACTGGTGCATCAATCAGGGCTTCTTTTATTTTGATAAAAGCTTGCTCACATTTTTCTGTCCATACAAAGGCTTGGTTCTTTCTAGTTAAATTGGTAAGTGGTGATGATATTTTTGAGAAATCTTTTATGAATCTCCTATAATATCCTGCCATCCCCATAAATGATCTAATCTCACTGATGGTGCTAGGCCTTTTCCATGCTTGGATTGCCACTACTTTGTTAGGGTTTACTGATATTCCTTTGGCAGAGATGACATGCCCAAGGAAATGCACTTCTTCTTTCCAAAATGCACATTTTGAAAATTTTGCCTTTAAATCATTTTCCCTTAGTCTTGACAAAACTAAATGCAAATGATTTTTATGCTCTTCCACTGTCTTAGAATAAATCAAAATGTCATCAATAAAAATCAGTACAAACTTGTCTAGATAATCTCTAAATATTCTATTCATCAAATCAACAAAATATGAAGGAGCATTTGTCAAACCAAATGGCATGACCAAAAATTCATATAAGCCATATCTTGTGTTAAATGCAGTATACTTAACACTTGAGTCTTCAACCTTCATTTGATGGAATCCTGATGCTAAGTCTAGCCTAGAAAATATTTTAGCTTCACTGAGTTGGTCAAAGAGATCATCTATTCTAGGCAATGGGTATTTATTCTTGATGGTTACTTTATTTAGTTTTCTGTAATCTATGCACATTCTCAAGGTACCATCATGTTTTCTCACAAACACTACTGGAGAACCCCAGCAAGAATTGCTTGGCCTTATAAATCCCTTGCCTTCTAATTCTTCCAACTGATTTTTCAATTCTTTCAGTTCACTTGGCCCCATTCTATAAGGTTTCTTGATTATTGGACTTGCTCCTGGAATGAGATTAATTTGGAACTCAACTGGTCTGTGGTGTGGAACACCCTTAACTTCCCCAAACACATCCAAGTATTCATTAACTATGGGAATTTCTTCAATGGTTAGTTCACTCAGATCTTTTTCTAAGTCAACTAAATGATACAATTTCCCTTCCTTAGCTATTTCACATAGAACTGTGATTCTCTGGCCTCTAGAATCTTGCAATGATATGGTGGATGAGTCTAAATTAATTATGGCTTTAAATTGCCTTAACCAATCTACCCCCAATATAACTCCTATATTTGGGTAATTTAAAACATATAAATTGGAAATAAAAATATTTCCTCCTATGTTTAACTCCACATCCACACAATTCATGTTCAAAACACTAGAACTCCCTAGGGGACTTTGTACAAGCAATGGGGTTTCAACCAATTTGCAGTTTAATTTTAACACTTTAACTAATTCATAGGAAATCAAAGAGTGTGTTGCTCCAGTATCATATACTACTGGTATGGGTATGGCACAAATGAGTAATGTACCTTCCACTTGGCCATGATTTTCAGCATCAATTTTCACTGCAGATTTGCCTTTTCCTTCCAAAGTTGCCAATTTCCCTTGCTGTTTATTCTCAGGACAGTTCCTCTTCATATGCCCCTCTTTCCCACATAGGTAGCATTTGAAGGCTCCTCCTTTTAACTCTGGGCACCTTGGTTTGATGTGTCCTTCTTTTCCACAATGATGGCAAACCAATTTCTTCTTAGTATCATTGGCTTTAGTATCTTTACTCTTCCTGTTGTCTGCCTCCTCCTTCTTTTTATCATAAGGGTGATATCTTCCCTTATCCTTCTTGTTGTTGCTCTTAAAATTCCTATATTTCTCTCTTTCTTTGTCATGTTGTTCCAGTTTCAAAGCCAGATCAATTACTTGATCAAATGTTCTATCTGCATATGGTAGCATAGCTCTGCTAAGTCCTGGGTTCAGCCCTTTTATATACCTATCATTCTTGGATGCTTCATCTGCCACTAGCATTGCTCCATAATTAGATAGCCCCTCAAACTTTTGAGTGTATTCAGTGACATTCAAAGTTCCCTGCCTAAGTTTGATAAATTCTTCAAGCAAAATGGTCTTGGCTGATGCTGGTACAAATCTTGCCTCCAACATCTCCTTGAACTGATTCCAAGTGATTTCATTTTCATTTCTTCCAGCTATGATCACCTCCCACCAGCTTAAAGCTACCCCTTTCAGTTGTCTAGAAGCTACTTGCCTCTTTCTTTGGTCATCCAACTGCATGTCATTGAAAATCCTATCAAGTGTTCTCAACCATGCTTGAATTTCCATCACACTCTCTGTTCCTTCAAAACTCTTGCCTCCCAAATTGGAATAGGTCTTCAGTAGTTTTGAAAGCTCTTCATGTGGGTTCTCAGGCCTATGCCCAATTCCATCTCTTAAAACCCTCACAAATTCTTGCATATCAAGCATTTGAGGTGCACTGGTTCCTGCATTGTGATGAGATCCTCTTCCTACCATGTTCTGCTAACTAAATTCTGGGTAAATGGTATTAGTATATTATGAGTGCTTCTATAATTTCTAATTTCTTATCTAAATTATTTCATCCAAAACAAACAGACATTATACATTTCTATAATACTTAACAATCAATGCAACCAAGTGCTCTGATACCAACTGAAATGACCCTCCTATTTCCACCCTAATTTCATAAGGATTTTTTTTTTGCTAAGAGATGATATATAGATATATCATTCATTGCAAATATCTTTTCCAAGGTCATTTTCTTTTTCCAATAAACAAAATATATCCAGGATCAAAATAACTTACCAATATAAATATATCAGTGTATATCTAATAACATACACATACATATGAAGATGTATGTGATCTTCTTATCTAAGTTCAGAGTGTATACTTCATTTTTTGTACAAGAACATTCTGTTTGATTTAGATTTTTAGCAATTCAGATAAATTATTGTATTCAGATTTTTGGCCATAATATCCACTAGAAACGTGTACTTTAGTCTGTCATTAGGATTAAGAAATGATCAAGTAATAATCAGTGGTAAACAAGCTTTTAATATAGATGATTATGTTAAAGTCTGGATAATATCAAATTCAGTATAAAAGTAAGTGGATCCTAAGTGAACACAAGCAACATCTAGGCGTAATGGAAACGCGCCTAACTTATACATGAAAGGTCACGAGTTCGAGTGCTATGCTGGTCGGTTCAAACACAATTTTTGTTTTTTTTCTTTTTATTTTTCTCCTGTATGGTTAGAAATCTGATACCTACCTATAATTGTGCATATATATTTGATTTAGCCTATAACCTAACATACACAACAATTCTTTTTACATAACTATTTTTAAAACCCATTCCTACAACTGTTTTAAGAATTTAAATTTATATTTTTGCCCAATTTATCAACATGTACACAGGTATTTATGTACATGTCATTACCTTTGCCCAGTTTCCAGAAAACTGAGTGAAACAATTGCTAAATGTACTATGCTTTGAAATGCATCTATATTTTCAAGATACAGTCTATCATGATCAACCAATACTTCATTTAGTTGAGGCTGGTTAACTCATGAGTCTTGTATATGCTATACACTAGTTCAAAAACAAGGGAGATACCTTTCATTTCATTCTATCTGAAGCTCTTAGAAAAACATTTTACTTTTCCTAATTCAATTCAGAAATGAATTCAGATTTATTTACAAAGCATTTCGGTAAAAAGAAAATAAAATCCTTTAAGTTTACTTCTTGCTAAATCCAGATTTTAGTTCTAAAACTCAGTGCTCTGTTATGTCTCAAGGTTAACTAATACATAATATAAATTATACAAAACAGTAGCTCAACTACATGTGCATATTTCTCTTCCAAACATTCATATCAATAATTAAAATCATTTCATTGTTTCCCAGTCAGATTTTTCCTTTGAGATTTTAAACCTTAGTGCATAACAATATATTTAACATGATACAACTAGTTCATCTAACCATAATAGAATTCATTACATGACTGGAAGTCTTAGAAACATAATATTTTTCCTGAATACATGCAGATATAATCAATTTAAACTCTTATTGAGACTAGCTAGCATGTTCATTCACTCCTCCATAAAAGCCATAACTTCATTTTTACTTAGTGCCTGGGATACCTGAAAGAGCATGAGTGGCTGCCTCATTTTAAAATGAGACACCCCAGATGCCATGAGCAAACAAGGGTCAGATCTATGATCTGGTATGAGTAACATCAATTCATTCATGATATTAAGCAATAGAGAATGTAAGGGTACTGACTTGTTATTTAAGCAAGTTTCTGCTATCAATTACTCTAACATAGTATAATTAAGTTGATTCAGGTATGATATATTCATCTATCATTCCTTCACTTGCATACATAATCATACAAACATAATTATCTACTGGCAACAATTTCATTCACTGGAATCATCTTGGTTCCATACCATTCAACCTAAGAAATATCCATATTCCTATTTCTTTATTTACAGGTTGTATAATTCAATTTAAATCCCTGCCTCATCTGCTATTAAGGAATCACTGGGACACATTGCAATGAACTAATTCACATCATTGCACAAAGATCTCAGGGCTTAAACAAACCATGTGCCAACTTGCATACTTCAAATATGACAAGCATTCCAGCAGTCATCTTGGCCTTCCCTTCCCTAGTTTATTTACTAGTGTATTGTCTTAAATCCTAACATCAAATATGCTAAGTGAACATGTCACTGCAAACATGGAAACATCCATAATTTCTTCTAGCATAATTTCCCCTCAGAAATAATCAGACAGTCATTTCCTAAATGGGGTCAATATGTCTTGATCTTAGTAAATATAAGAACATTTTCAACTGTAAAAGAGGCATGGCATGTTATACTGATTTGCAAGCCTTTATGATTGATTCAGATTCAAGATCTGGTTCAATCATAATTTTAGCTTGTGGGTTTTTTTTTGATTAAGGGCTCAGCACTTAGAAAATTTCTATTGCACCCTTAACATTTTTCTTTTCAAGCCTCAGCACTTATACCAAGTATAATGCAGCTCCAATCATTTTTATAAGGTTTCCATGCCATAGATCTATAACAGTTGAGAGTATTCTCTATATAATTTTTAAGATCCTAAACTTTAACATTTATGAGTATAAATAAAACAGTATGATACTCATCCAAAGACAAATGTCTCAACCAATCAAAGATCATCAAAATCATCCATATTAAATCATATCAGATTTAAAATAAAACATCCAAAAAGCATTGATGAAATCATATACATCAAAACCAGAAATACATGAATGGCAATATAAAAAGTGGCTGCCTCAACTCAGGTCTTAATGCCATGAACTCAGTGAGATTACTCACCTAAATGTTTCTTCTTATTAATCCAGAAAATTCTTGTTTGAGTGTTTTCTCCTTCCTTTCAATATTTTCTTCTTCTTTTCTTATTTTTATGCAGCTCGGGGTAAAATAATTCTACTGGCTAAACTGCCTATTTATAAGCATTTTTCCTCTAGGGTTTTATTGAAACAGAATTCCATTTCTGTCCTGGCTTAGCATCATGCATTTTTCATTCATATTACCCCGGCCATATTAACCAATTTAAAGGCTGCATTTTCTTTATTTTACTTTTTCAGAAAATGGCCACTCACTTAGTCATGTCAAAAGTGTGACTATTCTATTTATTTTAATTATTTCTGAAAATCCCCTTTGCTATTTTTGCCTACACAAGCATATTGACTTGTATCACATTTCATGTCATTTTAATGTTATGGTTTCACTTGCTAATATATATATATATGTACTTTTCAGTATTTAAAAATGTATATTTGTATACATATCTTATCTAGGCTTATTTTAATTCCTCTTTTAAATTCAGAAACATATGCACCTATATGTATACAAGTTTACAAATATATATATATTATTTTCTTTTCTGGGTTTTAAATAAATTTGTTTACTGATCTAAAGTAAAACTTACTTTTCTTATTTTCTAAGATGACCCATAAAATCTCAGAAATCAAATAACCATGTTGCAAAATCATGTTTGTATTGCTCTTTAATTCTTGTTTTAAATCCAAGAAATCTGGAGTTCTTTCTTGTGCCATTTCAGTGTGCACGTGCACACATATACTTGCACACTATTTATTCCAGAAATTTCACCATATTTAAATCTAAATATTTCAAAATTAAATCATTTTACAAAAATGATTTTTCACAAAATTTTGGGGTATTACAAGTTCACATAAGTTGTATGCTTTTGTATTCCATGTTAGATGGATTTACTCACGCTGGTTTCCAGCCTGACCCGGGTATTACTTTGTTGTAATGCTCGGGTCAGACCGAGTATTACATATTTTCAGATTAGGACGTTCTGGAGCTCAAGAGGCGAGCTGGATGGCAAGAGCGTATGGAGTGTATCCGCTGTGATATATTGTTGTATATCTGGAACATGTGATTTTAACTGTCCAATTTGTCTGTGATTGGCTGTAACTATGATATATTGATGTAAATTAACTGATACAGTTTTCCTTTGTATAACTGCTATTATTTGATATTATATTTTTATCCGCTGCGAATGTGAGATTCTGTGACTTATTTTCTGTTTCTTCTTCTACCTCTTTTCTTCTTTTCCTAACTATCTGGAATTTTCGAGATCCAAAATTTCATGTCGTTACAGTTGGTATCAGAGCAGAAAGGTTAAGCGAGAACTTTGGCTCTGGTGGGTTTACTCATCAGGGATAGGGTTAGTATTACCCTAGGATGAGTTGAGTGTATATATATATATATATATATATATATATGAGAGCGTACTTGTTATTTTCTTATATAAATGTTTTAAAAATGGTTTTAAAACTGGATGATTTTATAAAGGCTTATACCTTATTTATAAAGCAATAATTGGTTATTAAATAAGAAATAAGTAACATATATATACATATCCAAATAAGGATTGGATAAAATGAACTATACAAATAAGATGAATTAAAATGGTTTCAAACCAGAAAATAAATGGTTATTGAGTTTAAATAGGATGATTGTTTTCTAATAAACAAATAAATGTTTTAAGGAAGTAACCATTAGATGTGAATAACTTGTAAATTAGAAAGGATGTAAATTGAAAAGTTTTGAAATTGTTTCCAATGTTAATAGAAATAATAAAGAGTATTATTCAGAATATTTTGAATGTGATCTTATTTAAAATAAGAGTTGTTTGAAAGCATTAAAGGAAACTGTTTGAACTAGAACCAAAAGTGGCTTAAAATTTAAGGATAACTTAGAGTGTAAAGGAAATAATATGTATATACGAGGAATATACCTAATATCAAAAATGGGTTGAAATAAACTCTAAATGTTGAGTTTTAAATTTGGAATGAGATGTGGAACCCAAGGTGATAAGTTTTTGAACTTGTAAGATTATTAATGTGAAGTTTAAAATTTGAAGCAGGAATTCAAATTGGGTAAGGTTAATGAAATTAAATTGAATTTAACTTTAGGAAAGTTAAATAAGTTAACAAGCAACCTGAATTGGAAATTTCAAGATGAAATTGAGATTTAGCTTGGGGAGTTAAATGGTTAATTTGAATTAGGAGTTTGTGTGATCTTAAAATGGGTTTGAGATCTGGAAATTGGAAATGGGTGGATGTTTTAAAATAAATTGGATGATATCATCCTATTGTTATTAATAATCTTTAAATTTTGAATTGGATTTGTTTAAATGAATGAGGAATGAAGTGTGGTAATATATCCATTATTGTGATAAAAGGGAAATTAAACTTTAATTTGAAATTAAGGATATGGAATTACTTTGAACTGAAAATTTGAATAATTGAATTTGTAAATTAAAATTATTTTGAACTCTTATTTGAACTTTGAAATAAGTTAAGTAAAGATAATTTAAAATGGAATTTTGAGAATTGGACTCAGAATTAAATTATTTAAAGATTTGGATTATTGATTTAAAAATAAAGGTTAATTTGATTTAAGGGGTTAAATCAACATTTGAAAATTTAACTCAAATTTATATAATTCGAGATGGTTTAAGGTTGAGATTTAGATTTCATTAGTTCATATTGAATTTAGTTTGAATTAATTAGAATTGAAGATGGATAAGTATAAAATTCAAATGGGAAATTTGAAGTGGATTAATTTGAAATAAAATTGAAGATTGAATGAGTTCAAATTCAAATGGGAATCGGGATTAATTCATATAGAATAATGATTTGAAATTGAAGTGGATTCAATTTGAAATTAGTCTAAATTAATTTGGAATTATAATTAAAGCGAATATGTTTAAAATCAAATGGAATTTGATTTGAATTTGGAAAGAAATTGAGGTTAAGTCAACTTGAATTGGGGATAAATCAAGTTCAAGGGAAATTGAAGTTATTCAAATTAGAATTGAGTCAATTTAAATGGAAGTGGAAACTTAAATTAAATTGATGGGGAATTGAACAGTTTGGCTCTGGACTATTTTTAAATAAATCATTTTGATATAAACTATTTTAAATCTATTTTCCTAACTATTTACTATACAACTTTTCTTTTTAAATCCCAAGACTATCTTATATTTATTTAACAACTAGTTTTGAAACTATTTAGTTATTTTACAACTATTTTATAAACTAATTTCTATCTTTCTAGCTACTTTATAACTAGTTACTATTTGACAACTAATTTGTAATTATTTTATTATTTTTCAACTATTTTACAATTACTTAACTATTTTACAAACTAATAATTATTATTTTTTTCATCTATTTATCCATTTTTAAATTTTCAAGCTATTTTCTAAATTTAAGCTGATTAGAATACAAACTGTTTATGATTAAATACCCAATTGAGATAAGAATTAAAATGGTAATCCAAGAGAGGATTGAAGCAAAGGTGAATAAGTGGATAGAGATTAAAAGGGATGTGAATAGAAAAGGAGAAATTGATTTAGCTAATAATCAATGAAGATAAATACGTAGGACGTATGTATATTATTCTATTTGCATAGTGAATTGATCCAGATTCGAGCACAGAATTTCGAGATAGTATTATCGATCCGATTTGGGATTTTTCACTCGATTTTCGACGGCGAATCTGGATATGGATTTTTGATTGGTTCTGGATATTCTCTATCCTAGTTGTGACTATGCAAGGAGAATGACGGTTTCTGATCAAGAAACTAGATCTGAGTCCGCACTAGGAAGTCGGATGGACAATACTAGTTCGGAAGTGAAATTGTGTGATCGAGTGAGCGATCAGATTGATATAGCGTATGAATGGTATGTGTACATCGTACGGGTTTGAATGAAATTGGCATCGAAAATTTATGGATAAGAACTGTAAAATGGTCTTTGAAATGAAAAGTATAATTTGTGGAATATATGATGAGGTAAAATGGAAATTGGAAATTTCTATGATTTAAGATTCACTTTATGAAGAAAGGTAATGTGGTTAATAACTTTATAAAAGAGTAATCAAATTTGAATATTTGTTTTGGAATAAACAAAGTTATATATCTTTGTTATATATGGTAAACTTCCCTTGTTGAATCTATTGACTGAAGAAAAGGGTTTTGAATGTATTTGAAGTATAAAAGTGAATTTATACAAGTATGAAGTGATTCAAAAATTTCCCAAGGTTATTATATATATATATATACACGTATATATAAAGGATTTTGTGAAAATGATTTTGGAAAAAGGTTTTGGGACCTATGGATTTCTAAAAAAGGCTTTTGATTTTTAAGGAAAATCAAATTTGGAATTTGGAAAGCCTAGTTTGTGAATTATCGATTTTGGGATAATCGATTTTGAGAAAGGAGATTTATATGAAATTCGTACTAGGTGTATGATTTGGAAAATACTATATGTGTATAGTATAAAGTGTTTTGAAAGTGGCTTTGGGGAAAAAAGGCGCTCCCTTGAATGAACTTCTCAAGAGTGCCACAGGGTGGTACTGCCTTGAGCCCTAAGGGGGGGGGGTTCTAAAGTTGATCCTGTGAGGAGTCCGAACAAACTAGTTCCTAAGGATTGTTGGGTAGCGAAAGTCGAGGGCGCTGATGCCGATAGGGGCATTTGGGTTATGCTGTGACGACAGTGTAACTCAATGTCGCAGCGATCTACTGTGTGGACCATAGCAAAAATTGTATGGAGGATGAGTGCCAACAGTCTACACTTGATTTTGTCGGGATGGCAACGTAACATCGGTAGACTGCGATCTATGGTCAAGTGGAGAAGTTTCATTTTTTTTGCAGCGAAATTCGAGGGCGCTGATGCCTACAGTTATATGGGTTTTTGCTATGATAGCAACGTAAAGCCCGGGTATAACTGCGATCTGTAGCAGGTTCCATGGCGTAATCGGGGGGCGCGGAGGCCTAAAGTTATCTATGGATTTCGCCGGGATGGCAACGTAACCATCGGGTTAACTGCGACCGTGGATGGGAGTGATGATTTCCAGAGCATTCTCACCAAAGATATTTTCTCTATTTTCGAAACTGTTTTCTATATTTTCAATAAAATTATTTTCCAATGTATTTTCACTGGGTGTTGGAAACGGGTTTACCAAGTACTTATAGATTTTCAGTCCTACGTCTGATCAACGTATGACCGAATTTCTATGAGAACAAGGATGGACTTGTTGAAACATCGAGTTATAAAAGTATTTTTATAAAAACTACTTTGAAATAATATTATATAGATATTAAAAAGTGTTTTAAAAATGATCATAGAATATTTATCTGATTTTAAGCATTTTCATAAATTCGTTTCGTTCCTTTTCGAGGACGAAAAGTTCTAAAGGGGGGAGGAATGTGACGACCCAGATTTTAACGGTTGTTAATTGGTAATTAATTGAATTAAATCATTAGAATATTCCTTTAGATAAGTCGAACAAATAAAATTATGATAATTAAAATATCTTAATATATATATTGAATTAAAAACTATATTAGAGATTTCATTTTTAATATCTCTGGATAAGATAAATCCTATAGATTAGATTAAAGATAAACGTTCAAATATATTTATATATATATATAGATAAACATATAGATAAGTCTTATGATGTTCAAATATAAATATATATATAAGTACATAGGTATGTATATATATGAGGATTAGACATACATAAGCATGGAGACACATATATATATACTAGATAAAATAGTGAATAGGCAAAATATACATAAGTAAGTATGTATGTATATATGTTAAATGAAGGGTGAAAGTGATAAAATGGAAATTTACATATGATGCATGTATGTATGTTATGTAAAATAGTACATATAGAATGTAGATATATATGCATAGATATATATGTACACACTTAAGGGGACATAGAAATTAATGCATATCATCTCAAGCAAACAATATATCAAATCCTTCTCTTATAATATCAAATCAAGTCAAATAAAAATCAAGCCAAGGTTATAAAGGAAGAAAAGAAATGAAATAAAAGTATATAAATAATAATAATAATAATAATCTCAGCCAGTACAAAGGCCTCAGCTTCTACTGCACACTTTCACTATGCATATATAGATACACCCATCACTACCTTGTTTCACACTTTACTGCATTCGAACTAAGTAAAACTGGTAAACATTACTACCATCTCAAAAAGCTTAACTGAAAATAATGTAAACTCAACAACCAAACAAGAGAGGATCAAAACCAGATCAAAAGCAAGTAGCAGTGTTTCAAAAACATCTCTGTTCAAAAGAAAGGTGAGTTTTCCAACCCGGTTCCCTCTGTTTATTTTTGAAATGCTTGTGAGTAAACACTGAACTAAAATTCTTAGGGTGATAAATGTTAGTGCATGTGTATTTCTAGATGATGTTTGTGCTGCATGTTTATATATGGATGTGAATCTCTATGTATATATATGTATGACTGGTTTGTGAATGTTTGGGTGTTTGTTCTTCTCTGTTTCCAAAGTACAGAGTTCAAAACAAAGTAAAAATTCAAAATCTTCTTCTCTGATCTCTATTAGGCTATAGTCTTCGAACAAAAACAAGTTTGTGTAAACATAAATGAAGATCTAAAAATAGTTTAAGCATGATTGTGATATATGTCATCTGGAAATCTGGATTTACAGAGAAAAATTAAAAATATGTTAATTTCGAATGTTGTAAATTGTTGATTCAATTATGTAACTTGAATCATCTTTAGAAAATAGGATTTTTAAGATGAAAATGGTGATTTTTAGTTTAGTATTTAAAGAGCAGATCGCAGTTGGACAGGAAATGGGTTTTTATCATTTTTTGGCGATCGACGATATATTGGATGTTGAGATTTCGATCGAAGCTAGGGTGGCAACTGGCAAAGTGGGGAAAAATGGTGAAAGAAGCGATCTATTTTCATAGTGTTGGAATTTGGTTGGACTAGGGTTTAATACTCTTGATTTGTCGTGGTCGGAAACGAGATGACTGGGTCATCTCTGGTTGATCGAGCTGCACGGGATTCAGGGGAATGGTGGCGTGGAGGATCAGCGAGGTGTGGTCGGAGGTTGTGAAGCTATGGTGGACAACATCATCTAAACAAGACGATCGATGGTCGGAGTGTTTTATCCCTGGAAGCTCGATTTTGTTGTTTTTCGTTCTCGTGATCGTTTTGGGTGACTGGCTGTTGAGATCGAAAGAAGGATCGATTGTAGACTTGTTGATGGTCGTCTCAGGCGCCAGAGTATCGCCGGCAGTGGGTGCACGTGCACAGTTTGGTCGTGTGTACGATTTGGTGTTTTGAACGATGTATTCTCGAGTTTATGATCGAGGAATGGATGGTTTTACTCGGGTCTTTTATCAGGTTGCTCGCATGTGTTTATTAGCATAACAGTTTAAACTTTAAAAAAAATATAAGGGAAGAAGAAGAGAACTCAAAGTCAGTGTCGAGTTAACACCGGGTTTAACCCGAAGCCAGAAGAAATCAAGTTTTTAAAACCTGATTTAATAAAGTTTCTTTGGAATTTAAAAATAAAATTGTTTTAACCCTTTCTTAAATAAATTCTTCCTCTTATAAATGTCTCTTAAACTTTAATTAAGAAATTGTAGGTTGTTAATTTAAGTTTGTTAAAACTTAAAGATATTTTAAACTTAATTATTTTTATAAATAAAGTTAAGTGTTAATTAAGGGTAAATGTTTTGATGATATGATTAAGTAATTAACAAAGATAACGTTTATCTTAAAAGTAATTAAGATTTTTGATAATTAAATAAAGTGTAATTAATTGTTTTAAATTATTGATTAAGTAATTAATAGTTAAGAATTATAAATTAATTAATTAAGGGTTTAATTAATTTGTAATTAAGATTTAATAATTAGATAATTAAAGTTAATTAATTAATAAGTAGTAGTTAATTAATTAAGTGTAACGACCCATTATTTTGGACCATTCAAATCGACAATAATCCACGCATGTCTGACTTGAATAATTCAAAATAACAGATTGTAATAAAATTTGGAGCAAATAAAATCAAATACAGAATCACAGACACAGAATATCAGAATAACTCGCAGCGGAATATAAAAACCATAGTAGTTCATGAAGCTACTATAACAAACTCTCAAAACAAAATACATAATATCTGTTTGAAAACATATACAATAGAAATCTCAAATACATAGAAGTTTATAATACCAGAGCTGAAATAGAACAACTGAAACTGGAATGGATAGATAACTAGATAAGCAGAATCTCCAACGATTCCTAGCTCCAGAAAGAGATCTAAATCTAAGCTGTAAATACTCAGGCTGACCCGAGCGTAAAGCAAAATACAAAACACTCGAGTCAGGACAATATATACTTATATAATGTAAACCAACTCAAGTGAACTGTAGCAGTAATGCATAATAACTTAAAGGATGCTTGGGATCGCCCATCCTCTAAGGATCAGTTAAACCATAAATTAAATACATCCCGTGGTTAAAATTTCAAAATTGGTATTTTATATTTCAAAATCAAATATCATTTCAAAATTCAATATCATTCAAAAATCTAGTTCAAAATATCAAAATATCATATTTCAAAATAGTTTATATTACGAAACAAATTACTTCATTTTAAATCATAAAATGAAGTTATTATATTAAATTATTAAATTATTAAATTTCCAAAATTTTAATCTTTCAAAGTTCATTCGTTCACTTAAATTAATTAAAACAATGAAAATTCAACTTTCGCAACATTTAGAAAATGCTATGGAAAGTCACATTTAAAACAGTTCAATTTAACAAAAGACAGCATTTAAAATGCTGTAATAGGGTTACATTAGTTTCAAATAAACTTAGT
Organism: Allium fistulosum; assembly: GCA_030737815.1. Lineage (NCBI taxonomy): Eukaryota > Viridiplantae > Streptophyta > Magnoliopsida > Asparagales > Amaryllidaceae > Allium > Allium fistulosum. Next base: position 52,964,400 of record CM060908.1, read on the forward strand.
TAAATTCAACCATTATAACATTTACAAAAATGCCATAATAGCCTTTAATTAAATTCAGCCATTTGGTTCATTATTATCAACTACAACATTTACAAATGTTGTATTATCATTTACATTAGAATTTAATAGCGTTTCAGAAATGCAGTTAACTAACTTCAAATATTCAGTATAATTTCACAAACAATTATATTTTTATATAAATCATTTTTTTTACTTATAAAATCATATAATTTCACTTTTAAAACAATTATTCAAATACCCTTATATTCATGATTTTATAAAGTAAAACCTCCATTCAAAAATCAAAATTTAATAATAATTCACTTATTAAATTCCAATATTAAATTATAAATTCATTAAATTAAATTAACTTAACACTTAAGTTTAAATTTTCAAATATAACTTAATTCCATTTTTATTTACTTAACTTAAAATTCATTTTTAAGCCAAATTCACAAATTTCCAATTTTAGTTATATTTCAAAATTTCGACTTAAATATTCATTCATTTCACATTTTAACTTTATTCAAAATCATTAATATAAAATAAAATCTTTTAAATTCACTTTAATCCAAATTATCATGAATGTATCACATTTCATATTTAATTTAAATTCCAATTATCACCAAATTAAAATTTCCCAAAATAACTTACATTTCAAATTTTCTAATTTTACCATTAATTTATTTCACTTATAAATTTTCAGAAAATCAATAATGCTTTACAAAAATCATTTTTATTTAGTTTAAGTCAAAATATTATAATATTTACATTTCTAAAATAAAAAAAAAAAAATTTATAAAACATATTTTAACACGGGTCTGTATTTCATTTTCTAGCCTAGGTAAAGTGATACGGGTAATTTATCATTTCAACCCGTAATTTACAAAGATACCCGGGTTTGATCATTTCAAACTCGCAATCCCAAGAAAATGAAAATAATTGAAAATCATTCAGGCCTATCAATTCAGCCCATAACGATTTTCTCTTATTCTAAAGTCCGTTCGGGTATGTATCATTTCAACCCATAGTGATTCTAATCTAAAGGGAACTTGCAGTGTGATAAACTGATAAAAATAACAGAACAACATAATATAACAGTAACATATGATATAACAGGTGTTTAAGCATGGGTGAACATCATATAATCATAACATAGCAGATATAATATGGTGATGCATTTTACAGATTCAAAAGTGGTCAATTTACTAGTTATATAGGTATACACTGTCTGGTGAGAATAACTCACTTGTTAAAAGCTGGAGATAGCCACAAAAGCATACAATACTGACACTACGAAGGCACGACAACACGGGAATGACTTGAGAGTGGAGAGCGAGATCCAAGTTATAGATCTTGTGTTACAACCCAAAAACAAAACCAAAATAATAGTTAAAAATCAATACGATCGAATTTGAATAACTTTGAAACAAAAAGCAGTTTGAATACGAAACTTTTTACCTTGCTTTCTCTACTTGTTTGCATGGCCTAGGGGATCAATTAGGTCAGGTTTGTACTTGGTTTGGATCAGGTATGGGTCTGGAAAAGGTAAGTCTACAAGGTAGAACATGATGGAGGAAGTTACAACACAGGGATGTGAAGGGGTTTAGGCTAAAACATGGTTTTTGGCAACCAAAAGGGCTCGGTCATGGGGTTATATGCTTGGCCAGTCAAGCTCAGGTCTGGACAGAGGTTGGAGTGGTGTGGGGAGGTCTGGAAAAGGTGGTGGTGGCAGCCTATGGTGGTGGTGGTGGTGTAAAATGAAGGGAAGGTTGCATACATGGCTCGGGTAGGCGATAATTGTAGAGTTTTCAATGTTTTTGTGGAGTTTTGCTCAAGGGGAGGCCATGGCACTTTCATGTCAGTGGAGAATGATGGTTTGGCCGTGGATTTAGTGGGGAGGAAGGGATGGTGGTCGATGGTGGTGATGGTGAGGCTATGGGCCAAGCAAAGCATGAAGATTTCAAGGCAATTTACAAAGGAAAATCAATAAAAGAAGGTGAAAAAGAATAGAAAAGAGGAAGACATTACAATTCTTTTTCTTCAGATCTGAAAACATATGTGAATGAGGAATGAGAAAGTGATGTTTTCACGTGAATTGCAAAATGAGATATGCAGCTGAAAGAATGAGGAGTTAAGGCCAATTGAATGAAAAGTAATGTTGAAATGTGAAAAGGTGGGAATTCAAAAGGCCTTAGGAAATAAAAAGCCACAAACCTTTCAAATCACTTTTATTTCTTTTTAATAAGTTTAAATAACTGAAAATAATTAAAAATTCAGTTTCAATTCGAAAATGTAACAAATATACAAAATATAAATAAATAAATATTAATTATATATGATTAAAATAAGAAAATAGTACAAAATGAAAACTAGTCTAGAAAATTTGAAAATAAATGAAATAAACTTAGGGAAAATTGTATGGACTTGGAAAAATATTTATAAATAAAGATAAGAACATAAAATAAAAATGCATACACAAAAATAAATAAATAAATTTTAATTAAATAAAATTTAAATGAAGAATATAGTAGAAAAATAGAAACTAGTCTTTAATAAATGCAATAAATTTTGGAAAAGTTTTATTATCACTTCAAAAATATTAAAAGACAAAAATATACATAAAATAACATATTAACACATTTTAAAATAAAATATGACAAAGAAAATATGATTTATAAAATTTAAAATAGGCAAAATTGCAAAATAAAACAAATTATACTCAAAATTGAAATGTACATAACTTTTACAATTTAATTCCGTTTTCAACGAAACAAAAAGCAGTATTCATGTTATTAAGTCTATTTTCATAATAAAAGATAAAATTTAAGATTTTAAACAATTTAAATTTGAAGTTTTAAAAGTCAAAGTTTGACCAGTTTGACCAGAAATCCCTTTTTCAGGAAATGTTCAATTTATACCAGTTTGAAATTAAAAGTTACATAATAATCAACATTTATATTTAAAAATGAAATGTTTGAAATAAAACAAGTTTAAAATAGTTTTCAAAATATAATAAAGTCAAATAAAATATATACAAAAATCTAGGGCTGTTACATTAAGTAATTTATTAAGGATTAATGATTGATTAATTAAGTAATTAAGTGTTAATTACTCATTGTAATTAAAGGATAAATTAACGTAATTAATCAAGGAGTTGGTTTAATTAATGATGTAATTAAGGATAGTTAATTTCTGAGTGGAATTATGTTTTTTTAATTAATAACTAGGTTTTATTAATTAACACTTAAAGGATGATTAGTCTATAATGAAAGATTAATCGAGGGTAATTAAGGATTAATTAAATGGTAATTAAGGATTGATTAATCGGTAATTATGGATAATTAAAGGATGATTAATTAATTGGTTGTACTTAATTAATGTTAAGTAAAGGTAATCTAGGTGATTAAAGTTAGTTGTTAATTTAATTTGAGATGGATTAAATTATTTGGGAAGTGATCAATCTTGTTTATGAATGATTGAATGATGTCCACAGATTCCACCCCCAAAAACCATATTTTGACTATGACTCAACTATATCAAATGTACTTGAACTGTTAGATAATCATGCCTTGAATTGGTTGATATCTCTGATATGAAATAATTTGTGATATAATATGTTTGGTTTGAACTGTGATAATGAGGTTATCTATCAGTGATGAATTACTATGTAAAAGTTGGCATCCTATATTTAAAATTTAATCACTTGAATAACTTGGGTTAAGATGACATTGGATTCGAAGAGACAGGAGTCCGGTATTAGTTAATACCTGAAACCACTTCGATTTATAATCTATAATAATTCTATATAGATTTGATATGTGAAATCAATAGGCTGGAATAGAATGAGTTAAGTGAATTGAACCATTTAATCTAAGTTTTGGTACTTAGAAATTGATGTGTGAAATAAGTGATGTCTATAACCACTTGTGAAGTTGTAAATTTATATAAGTTACCCCAGGTTCACATAAGTTGTATGCTTTTGTATTCCATGTTAGATGGATTTACTCACGCTGGTTTCCAGCCTGACTCGGGTGTTACTTTGTTGTAATGCTCGGGTCAGACCGAGTATTACAGATTTTCAGATTAGGACGTTCTGGAGCTCAGGAGGAGAGCTGGATGGCAGGAACATATGGAGTGTATCCGCTATGATATATTGTTGTATATCTGGAACATGTGATTTTAACCGTCCAGTTTGTCTGTGATTGGCTGTAACTCTGATATATTGATGTAAATTAACTGATACAGTTTTCCTTTGTGTAACTGCTATTATTTGATATTATATTTTAATACGCTGTGAATGTGAGATTCTGTGACTTGTTTTCTTTTTCTTCTTCTACCTCTTTTCTTCTTTTCCTAACTATCTGGAATTTTCGAGATCCAAAATTTCGGGTCGTTACAAAAGGTAATTATACTCAAATGTAACCATGTTGATGGAAAGATCTATTCCTTCGAAGCATACCTTCGGACCAGATTGTCATGGTCGAAAGGGTTTAAGAAGATTGCTCTATCTTTCGACCTGGTTGGCTTGATCGAAAGGGTCTAAAGAGCTATCTTTACCCTTCGATTGGGTTGACTTAGTCGAAAGGTTTCAAGGATTCAGTCCAAGGAGGCAACATCTATTTGAATCCTTTCATTTGAGTGGGTCGAAAGCAATTTATCTTTTTAACTTTACATTCCTTTCAATCATGTCGAAAGGTACTTTTCTGATCCTTTCGATCATGTCGAAAGGGATGCATATTTCATTAATATGACACTACTGCTTTTGACTTCATGGCTTCGTCACTTTTGATATGGAACCCCTTTGAAAGGGTTGCAAGTGTATCTTGGGATAGACCCTTTCAAATGAGTTCCTCTCCCAATAGTTGTTAGTCAATCATAAACTGAAATCCCCTTTGAAGCATCCCTTTCGATCTTATCGAAAGGGGTTCCACTCTTTTGAAACAATTCTAGCTTATAATTGCCTAAGATTCACTCCAATTTCCTTGTATAAGATCGACCTGGGTGTTCCCCTGTTTCTTAAATTCATCATGTTAGAAACCCCATCATCATTCATATTTCTAGTGTTAAATGTAGGTTCCAATGATGTTGTGTTTCGACCAGAGATTCCTAGGTTGATCCTATGCATTGCATAGAAAAAAAGAGATTAAGAGAATAGGTTAGAATCATGTGCAATTGATCATTGGACTAGCTAATGATCTAAATGATCTTCCTCGTCGTCAAACTCCTTATTGAATAAGCCATCACTTCTTTATTAATAATCCAAAATGAGTTACAAGAAATAGAGCTTTATCCCCAATTTGATTTATGGTTTCTATCAGACTTAATTACAATTAAGAGAGTGGAGTAGTAAAAATGAATTCAGGATTTCCAAATTTGGTCCACAAAACCAGACCCCTTGGGTCTTATTTATAGGTGCAGGTCGACCCCATTTTACGCCTATGCTTCCGAATCGGTCAAAGGGACCCATCTTTATATGCTACTCCAAGCCTTTCGACTAGTCAAAAGGCTATGACTCCTATCGGCGTTGTCGAAAGGCATCTTTTTCGTGCTCTTTGATCTACTCTTGCGCTTCTTTTATATTTTCCCAAACCGTTCAACTGAGTTGAAAGGGTCTTTTGACAACCTTTCGCCTTTGTTGAGCTTTAAGCACTACTTCCTTCATAACACCTTTCGACACTATTGAAAGGTTTCCAAACGCGCCTTTTCCTTCATGTTGTCTTGTTGCTACTGGAGATAAGATAGAAGCCTCCGACTCTGTCGATCGGTTGCTCACACCGGTTTCGAAGATATTGAAGTACCAACGGTTTCAATGATGTTGGGTAGCCTTCGAATGCATGCCTAAGAATTGAGGCGGAACCTTCCCCTAATATTATTGACCTTGACCGGTTGGAAAGGCTTGTAATGCTTTTGAAAGGGTTATGATAAGGGCAAAACCTTTAGTTCCCAAAGGTTTAGTGCGAAAGTAGGAGATTATCATCCATTGCCTTCAAAACGGAGGTTCCAAAGCTGTCTTTGCTTATTTATCTACGTCGAAAGGTTGGATATGGTGGAAGGGTATTCTTGTTTCCATCTGGATCAAAAGCCTTCACTCTATAAGAGCAGTTGGCACCTTCGACTCTTTCGAAACCTTCTTAATGCCTTTGAAACATCTCTTTATGACTTCTGCCGAAACCTATGCATGTTACTTCATCGAAACCTCACTCTCATTAACCTTCTTTCATACTTCTGCTTTTGAGTTGATTTTATGGCTAACATTTTGCTCCCCCTCTTGTATGAAAGAAGCATTTGTTATTTAGAACAAAAATATTTTCTTTTCATACAAAATTCAAAGTAAGTGATATTTTCTGTTGTTAGCTCTTCATCATACTTTTATGCATGTTTAGTAATATATTAGAGTATTAATGCTTTCATATTCGAACAATTGGTTGATCATGATCCAGATTCAATGGATATTAAACTTGTAATAAGTAGCTACCAGTGCACATAATAGATGTAGTCTACGAACTCCGTGTGGGCAATAGCCAATAGCTGCAAATAGGGACAATGAGTTATTATCAGAAAATAAGCTTTTGTAGCTCATCCACACTAATATGTATCTGGAAACTTTCCCATAAATTTGAATGATCCTGAAGCCTTCATTCGGATGTCGGTGAGCATCATTTAGAGTTATAAAACATCAACTCCAAATTAGGCATTAAAAAGACCAGCTCAAAATTTTCGGTTATCCGTAGCAATCTCAACTCTATTACATCATATCCCCAACTTGGGATTAAGATAAAATGAAATTTAACCCAGATTAGGGTATTAACTTGCGAAGTTTGGAAGATGATAATGAGGTATCCAGAATCCAAATAACAATATCCAAAAATAGCCCTCCGTGGGGCATTTCTAAACTTAGATTCAGGCTTTTATGGTAAGTTAAGCAGAAATTAGTAAATATTGCCTTCATATTAAGATCTGAGCCCAGATTAGGGCATATGTCAGACAATTATATTTGTAGAGGAATCTTCAGCCCAGATTAGGGCATATGTTGTGTAAGAAAACATCCACAGTAATTAGTGCCAAGATAGAAACCCTCTGGCCAGATTAGGGCATATGTTAGACAACCAGAGGTCCATGGGAATTATCTTTATAGTAGGAGCCACAAACCTAGATTAGGGTAATAAGGCAAAATCAAATAATGGTCTCGAAATCCAGATTCGAGTATAAAAGCTGTAAATGATCGATAATGTCCCAATACCCAAATTCAGGTATAATATAGATAGTTAGTGATTGATAAAGACTGGAAACCCAAATTCGGGTATTAGTAAGTGAAGTCCTGAAATGAATGTCCCAAAACCCAAATTCGAGTATTAATTGATGAAATTCAGACATGAGATACCCGAAACCCAGATTCGGGTATTTAATAGATGATGTCTAGAAACAAAAGTCCCGAATCCCAGATTCGGTATTAATAAGTGGAGTTCTGTTCTACTCCTTTGATGCATGAACCCTTCAGGTCTTGTTTATATAGAAATAATCTGATTAGTTGCCTCTTGAGCTTGGGCGCCTCAGTCTATAATCGGTTATGCCGCTTCTCAGGCTTGGACATCTTAGTCTCTTGTAGATATGTTGTTTCTCAAGCTTGGACATCTAAGTCCATTATTTGATGAGCCTTCTCTTGGGCTTGGATGTCTTAGTCCATTATTTGATGAGCCTCTTCTCGGGCTTGGACATCTTAGTCCATTGTTTGATGAGCCTCTTCTTGGGCTTGGACATCTTAGTCCATTGTTTGATGGGCCTCTTCTTGGGTCTGGACGTCTTAGTCCATTGTTGTCCAGTGCTCTTGGTTAGCTCATCCTAGAGGCTGGAACCAAGGACTTACCCGACCTCCCTCCATGAGGCGCCATGCCCTGGACCTTTTGCGGCGCAGAGAGGGGCTTGTTTGGTGCTTTACTCTGGCCATCTTATGGCGCGGATAAGGCTTACTCCGTCCTCCCTCCAGGAGGTGCCTTACCCTGTCCATAGCGTAGCGCGGATAAGGGATTGTTCGATGCTTTACCCTGGCCATCTTATGGCGTGGATAAAGACTTATTCCATCCTCCTTCTAGGAGGTGCCTTGACCTGATCAGAGGCGCGGCCAAGGGCTTGTCCGGTGCTTTAACCTGGCCATCTCATGGCGCGGCTAAAGGCTTATCCGCCCTCCCTCTAGGAGGTGCTCTGCCCTGGCCATCTCGATGCGGACAGAGGTTTTCTACCAACATAGGTAGTATCCAAATATAAGGAGCATTTCACTCCCAACCATGTAGATTTTCTTTTTGAAGAAAGAGAAGCTTTATCATTCATCTTTGGAAAATATGGCCTCAAATGTTCGGAATTCCATGTTCTTGGAACCATATTGCCGTCTGGTCGGCATAATTTGTAAGCTTGTGGGGGGAATACTTTGCATACAATTAATGGTCCTTCCCAATTCGGCCCTAAGGGTCCATCTGCGCAGTTTTTGGTATTTGCCATAACTCTTCGAAGTACCAAATCTCCTTCGTGAAATGACCGATTTCTCACCTTTGAGTTGTAGTATTTTGAGATTCTTCTTTGATATTCTGCGGTTCTTACTGCTGCTTTATCTCTTAATTCATGTATTAAATCTAAGGATTCTTTTTTTAGCTCTTGATTCTTATCAAATGCATAGCCGATTCTTCGGTTTCAATATCAACTGGTAACATCGCCTCACACCCATATGTCAAAGAGTAGGGAGTATGTCCTGTCGCCGTTTTAGTGGTCGTTCGATAAGCCCATAACACAAGTGGTAGTTCTTCAACCCACTTTCCTTTTGCCTTGTTTAGCCGTTTTTTCAGAATTGTCTTTATGGTTTTGTTCGCAGCCTCAACTGCCCCATTCGCTTTTGGATGTGTGACTAATGAAATTTTGTTAATGATTCCATTCTTGTGGAAAAAGCAGGAGAATTCTTCACTCTCAAATTGTATCCCATTGTCAGAAATTATCTTTTGGGGAATTCCAAATCTGATTATGATATTCTTGATAACAAATCTAAGCACTTTCCCAGAAGGAATCTTTGGAAGTGGCTCCGCTTCAACCCATTTGGTGAAATAGTCTATGACAACTACAACATACTTTGCTTCTCCTTTTGAAATTGGAAATAGGTCGATTAAATCTATTCCCCATACATCAAAAGCCCATGGACTTGTTATGGGAGTCAACTGACTTGGGGGCAATCTAGGAATCTTTGACTATTTCCGACACTTTTCGCATATTTTCACATATTCGATGCCCCGGCTTACCATATGCGTCCAATTAAATCCCTGCCTCATTATATTCTTTGCCAACTTTGTTCCATTTGAATAATCTCCACAAAATCCTTCATGTGCTTCAGCCATTAATTTTATTCCATCATTCATGCTTACACATCTTAGATAGGGAAGAGCATATCCCTTCTTATAGAGGATTCCATCCATCATTATAAAGGTTGGAGCTTGTCTCCTGATTTTCCTCACTTCTCCTTTATCAGATAGGAGTATTCCTTTAACAAGGTATTCAACAATGGGTGACATCCATGTGTCATCATATATGTTACTTGATCTCGGTTGGTTAACCCTTTCATCTGATATTTCTTTACCACTTTCTCTTCCCTCTTCCCCTTGTGATTTAGCTTGAGACCTTGTCTGGACTAACAATTAATTTCCTTGATCGGATGCTTCCTTTTCAATACTTGAAATTTCCTGATACCCCACTGGGACAATACGTGTCTCTGGGGCTCCTTGAGCTTGCCAGTGTTGCTAGGGAGTCTGCCTGTGAATTTTCTGCCCTTGGGACTTGGTGTATTGAGAAATCTTCAAATAAGGCAAGCATTCTCAGTATCTTTTTCACATATAAAGATAGCTTGGGGTCCTTTGTTTGATATACCTATTTTACTTGGTTCACCATTAACTGAGAATCACTAAAGATCTTTATTCGTGGAATCTTGAGTTCCAACGCCAGGGTTAATCCCGCTACCATAGATTAATATTCCGCCATATTATTTATTACCGGGAATCCCAATTTCATGGCATAATGCAAACGGTGTCCATCTGGTGTTATGATTACATATCCTGCATCAGCCCCTTGTTCATTTGATTCACCATCAACAAATAATTTCCACATAGGCTTTTGATCTTTTTCCTTCTTTGATTGCTCCTTAACGAATTTAGTGCACTCATTAACAAAGTCTGCTAATGCTTGTCCCTTGATTGCGGCTCGTGGTTGAAACTCTATGTTATATTGATTGAGTTTAATCCCCCATTTTACCAATCTTCCTGAAGTTTCTGGTTTAGTAAAAACTTGCTTTAGGGGGGAATTGGTCAATACCCTTGTCGAATGTGCCTGAAAGTACGCTCTAAGCTTTCGAACTATGAGAATTAAGCAATAGGCTAACTTTTTCTATAACTGGGTATCGAACCTCTGCATCCTTTAACCGCCTACTTACATAATATACTGGAAGTTGTGCCCCACACTCTTCTCTAATAAGTACCGAGCAGAATGCATGTTCTGAGACTGCCATGTATAAGTACAAGATTTCCTCGTTCTCGGGACTAGAAAGTATCGGTTGTTTTTTCAGATGACTTTTTAATTCCTGAAAGGCTTTCCTGCAATCTTCTCCCCATTCGAAGTTCTTCTTCTTCTTGATCACATCAAATAAGGGTATACACTTATTAGTAGCTTTAGAAATGAATCAACTTAGGGCAGCTACTCTTCCATTCAAACTCATCACCTCCTTGCTGGTTTAGGGTTCGGCCGTATCCTTGATGGCTTGAATTTAATCAGGACTTGGTTCGATCCCTTGGGCACTTACAAGATAGCCTAAAAACTTTCCAGAATGGACTCCAGAAGAACATTTTTGTGGGTTCAATTTCATGTGATATTTCCGCAATATCCTGAATATTTCCTCCAAATCTTTAAGATGATTCTCAGGCTCACCAGACTTCACCTACATATCATCCACATAAACCTCCATCTTTCGGCCAATTTGTTCTTTAAACATTCGGTTAACCAATCTTTGATATGTGCACCTACATTTTTCAATCCAAAGGGCATTGCTTTGTAACAATAAATTCCCTACTCAGTTATGAAGCTAGTGTGCTCCTCATCTAATTTGAACATTGGTATTTGGCTGTACCCTGAATAGGCATCCATGAGAGGTAGAAACTTATGTCCGCTTGTGGCATCTACTAATTAGTCTATTCATGGCAATAGGAAACAATCTTTTGGACATACTTTGTTCAAATCCATGTAGTCAATGAAAGTCCTTCATTTCCCATTTGATTTCTTTACCAGTACTAGATTGGCTAACCACTTTGGGTAGTATACTTGCATATTTGTCCTCAATGCTTTTATTTTATTTTTTTCATGCATTAATATTTCCAAAAGAGGATTAGGGCTTGTAGAAATGAAATGGGAGAATGGGTTAAGTTTTGGTTATGGATTAAAGAGAATGCGCTATAAGTGTTGAGGAAAAGATGTACTATAACCCCTATATTAACCGATAAGTCATTTTCCAAATAAAATTTTCATTTATTTCTTTTATTCACATTTTATCTTTGTTTATTTATAAATATATTCCAATATAGTTTTAATTAATTTATATTTCATTCTACAAAGTATATTCCGATATCCGTCCAATTTCATTGAATTCGATGCCTACTCATTAATTTTCTATTATTTTAATCACATAACAATTACTTATACTTTTAAAAACATTTTGTGTTCAATTAAAATAATTTACTCAATTTCAATATATTATTTGAAAAGAATTATTAATTTAATTTAATTTATGAAAACAAAATCTTTTATTAAATGGACTTCAAATAAATAAGAAATTGTTTTCAAAATAATAATTATCAAAAAGCGAATTCGAATATTTTTTATTTTACTTAAATTTATTTAATTTATGGCATAGAAAGCAGGGTTATTAGAGCTACATATACTGACCTCGGTGCTTAAACAAGCAATTAGGCCGATGCAAAGGTCGCTTTTGAGTCCATTAACCGACCCACCCTGTTATCCATAACAAATTGTTCAATTCAATTCAAGCGATTATGTTTGCTACTTAAATTTTATTACCCTACTAATCATGCATAGAAAGGTCAGAGCAGATAAATCAACAAATCCTTAGACAAATTTCAACAAAAGAAATTATATCATTCACAAAAGTGCAAGGGCACATAACCCGCCCTGCTAGGCTTACATAAGAGAAAAGAAAAAATACCTATAAGCTTGGCTCCTCAGCCGGCCAGGTCAAGTAGTCTAGCTGCTCCTTAGTCAATGCAGCCCATACTGGAATCCTTGTCGACCTCATCTTCTCCACCACCTCAACCCTGGCTTTGGAAAAATCTGCGGCACCAAACTTGTTGATAGAAATCGAGAACTCAAAGTTTTCTTTGAGCAGGGTCTTAACCATGTTCCTTGGTCAGTTTTGCCACTTGGCATCGTCCTCCTACTCAATGACAGCAACGTCCACATCCATCTAGCACCCTATTATACGTTTGGTCAGGTCAGACGTAATAGGTTAACCTCTTTCTCTACTTTCTCAGCTCTCACCCTGAAATATGCCTCCGCTTTCTCTGCCTTCTCGGCCTCTCTCGAACCTTGACCGCCTCCTATGCCTATGTCTCGGCCACCTCCTTGCTAAATCTTCTCGACTGCCTCCTTACTCCTAGGCTTTAATGTCCCTCACATGTGCTACCTTCCGAGCCTCCACCGTAGCCCTCGGGTTGGTCCGAAGCTTTATTACATCCCGCTAGATTCTCATATAAAGGTAAAAAGCAAACAAGTTTAAATTCAGTAACTTATTGATAGTGATCTAAGAGTCTGGAAGTCTATCACATCTTCCAAGGGTTGTAGTTTTAATCCAAACCAGGTGCGTTAAGGATAAGAGAGGACCTCCATGGACATCGGTTGGAAGGCTGAGAGCATGCGATCCATATCAGCAGCATCCTCGGTATGGTGGAGGTCCACGTTAACCTGCCCCAGCAATGCAGCATCCTCATCTACGTCCAACTCCTCTATACCATAAACTTGGAGGAACTACTTGATGGAAGTGGCCACCTCAACTTCAGAGGATGGGCCGGCTATGTTCTTCTTCTTCTTCTTTCTCTCAATGGACACCTGAAGTGACTTTTGGGCTAGAAGACACACCAATAGCCTACTAGATGTGTCTAGTCACTGGGGGACTTGGTTCCCAGCAGGCACCATAAGTACGATGAGAGCGATGAAGAATTGAGTCACGGTGATCCTTACGGTCCCCTCATCAAAGGCACAGAGGTCAAGTCGTCGATATTGCACAAAAAAGAAGGAACACATGAGTCAATCACAATTCAAAGTAGAAGAAGGTAAGTGTAGGTAAACTACTATTTGTACCGGCCCTACACCCATTTCTTACAAGGGGCTAGCATGATGAGTCGAGCTACGTACACTAGTTCTATCCATCCCTACATGAGGCTCGCCCGTAGACCCCCACTTCCTATCAAAGATACAAGGGGTCATATGCAGCAATTTTCCCAAAGAATGAACCTGCATCCCTACCGATGCTTAACTCTTAATCCCTTCCCCCAACACTACTTCCCTCAATATCCCACTCCTTGGGCAGCGACTCATGGTCCCTTTACGATGAGGGACCAGGACATCAACTAATTGTTGTGGGTCAAAATTCCCACTGTGTTATTGGGACAACATTGCTTAATTCATCAACATCAATATTCTACCATGTTTTAGGCTCCTTACCTATAACAACGTTATCATATCCTCGGTTATGGCTTATAATCAGCCCGACGTCTAGGTTTAAGAAATGAACTTTGGAATAAATCTGCTTTACTGGGGTTGGCTTCTCTTCTACAGCTGCCTTATTTACTACTTCCTCTTAAGGGGGGCCTTCTCCCCACCATCGACTTTCCAACCTCATTATTCCAACCTACTGAAGGTGGGTGTCATTCACCAAGAGCCTCACGTCTTGATGCCTAGTGGTAACCGTCTTCAGTTGGTTCGTATTCTCATTTAGCATGTGAAGGCAATGCTAGTATAGGCAAGGTCTTCTCCTATCAATAAGCAATATAAGTTCAGCAAAGGAAAGAAGAAGAAATATGAAGGGAAAAGAAATGAAGCGAAGACTTACTCCGGGACTAGAAGTTAAGGTGCTCGAGCCCAAGTTTGACCCCATATGGAATAAAGAAATATTTGGTCATCCAACCACACGTGGCTTTGCTAGGAATGCTAAAAAAGATTTCATGCTTGGTGTTAGCCTAAAAGTGATAGTAGGTACCAACTGGATATCCGACCTCGTTCTATAGAAGAAAGATCATCTCAACAAAATTTGCATTTGTCTTAGGAAGGCCGAGCATCATGCAAGTAGCATAGATAGCATAAGAAACGTTAGTTGACCAAGAGTGAGTCCGTGTGCATTGAGGATGAAGAAAAAATAGGGATGGAGGGGCAACATAATCCCCACCTTGAAATAGCTCAAGGAGAAAACAAAATAGCTTGAAGAGGGATGATCAGGCGGTTGGTAGGTAGGGTAGAGAATCATCCCCACATTGGATCCATGGCTAACCAACTGCTTGGCTAAGACAATCTTCTCATACTCGAGCTCGAAAGATCTAAGGCTAGTAGTGTCCGTAGTGGTCGATCAACCTAATGATGTGGATCCTGAGGTGGCCATCTAAAATATAAGCGGCCTAAGTTAGATAATGGCCCAACATCTATTCCTAGCAAAAAATCAAGATGGAAGCATGACGATCGTCTCTAGGGCGTGCCCAAGTCGAGCACCCCAAGGAGGCAGGCTCATCAATTAAATTCCTAAGCTAAGTAAACAGCTTTTACGACCCTCTATCTATTACTGTTTTTATTGCTTAAAGCCCATACTCATGACAATGGCCCTGTTCCATGTTACATTGTCGAATTTAATTGCTAACATCGTTATTAAAAGTTTGCTATCCCAACGGAGCTCGTCAACAATGATTAACCACCATTGATGTTGTAACGATGGTCGATTAACGTCCAAAAATGGCCAGAGAGGCAAATTCTGACCAAGATGAATAGGAGCACTACATTAAAAATAACATTACAAAATGCAAAGCTATGGTGAAATAAAAAACAAAAATAGTACAAAAAGGAAAAAAGGCAGCAACTATGGCCATGGCCATAGTGCCTACGTGACTATGATGACGGAGGAGACGGTAAAGAGAAAATTCACTTTCGTATCAAGCAAGAATCTAGAAAGCCGAAGCTTTTTAAGGGTACTGAAGGTTTTTAATGGCAATAGCTTTTCATTCTCACTAAAGAGTAAGGAAAGAAGGAATGGCATCTTCTATAAACCTACCACATTGATCTCAACCATTGTATTCAAATCGCCTTCAAATGTTAGCCTCTAGGTGTAAAAAAAATGCAACCGTCACTTCTTCCAGATTGGAAACGGAAGCCCTCTACCACGTTTGAAAACATGAACCGTCACACGCAATCATAGAGCGCCATGTGGAGGCACGCATTAAATCCATATTCGATGAGTCGGATGGTATTATCTTTATGAAATAACAAGCCCGCCCTTACTCACATGGATGAGCTTGGAGGCAAAATGTTACTGAATTATATCATAAGTATAATTAACAAACTGATTAAGGCACAACCTAACACACTTAAGGTCGGCCTAACAATTTACGATCGACCCAATCAAATCGGTCCGAACTAAAGCTGGCCCTAACCCAACCTATCTACTTAGTAGCCCTTTAGGTCGATGGTCGATCGAATCAACATGAAGCGGCTCCAATAGCCAACTCACCTGACAAGGAAATGATGACTTAGCATAACCTAACCCAGTCTACACTGGATCGGTTCATCTACAACCCGCCCTCTCATACCGCCCTACACTTAATATGGTTTCGAGTTAACCCGCCTACTCAGCATCACTCCAAGTTAATTGCCAGCCTGCTCATTAGAAGAGACCGGTTAATGCATGACTTGTCTTTAGCCCGACTTCATCATAACCGCCGTCAACCGGTCCCAACTAGCCTGCCTCATCATCCTATAGCCGACCTGGCAACTTTCTTTCAACTTAGTCCTTAGCACCATTCAACTCCCCTCTGTAAACTTAGGCAGTAAGAAACTGATCCACTCATGGCGGTATGCATCCAGACAAGCTCCAAGTCAGCCCATCAAGATATGCTTCGTCATTTGTTGGCAAAGCCCATGATTATTTCAATATCTAACTCACTTGTCAAGGCCGGCTCAAGCATGACCCATCTCTGGTCAGGCATCACCACAACCCATCACATTACATAACAGTTGGCACAACATGTTCTTTATGCCTTGGTCCTTAGCAGCATGCAGCTTCCTTCGGATATATCTGTAGCTCGGTCGGGGTCACTCATCTTCCTTTCCACATAGGCATCTAGAAGTAAATGACAAGTCATACAATAGGCTCTACTAGGTACTATAGGAAAGCGGCCAAAAGCATACCTACTCCTATAGTTTACCAATAACATTTAGTGCTAAGATAAATGCAATGCATGCACCTGATATGGAGACAACTGGAGTGCTTCTTAGCCACATGCTCTAGCCTTCCTTAATAGTTGTCTTCTATTAGCCAATCGACCAGATCACTTGTCGAACACCCTTCCCACCTGTTTCCCATGTGATCTCATCCATCCATCATCTCCTACAATGACTATAAATACCCTCAGTCATGCAACTTCAAAAGGATTGAAAATGATTATAATTCTGGTTATTATTCTGAGTTCCTCTTACGAAAAACTTTGCTTTGCTTACTTTCTTCCTCATTTTACATTTTTAAGCCTATTATTAGTAGGTAAACTTTTCTTCCATAACGCATCAATCTAATTTCAAGGTTGGCTAATTCTTTGGTCAACATAAATAATTTCAAGCAATATAATTATTTAATGTAATCTAAAGCATGTTCAGTATTTATGAGACAACAATACATATATAAAGTTTTTCTATAGATGATAAGATGATTTATAAAGTATAAAATAGAGATATAACTATCAAGACAAAGCTTTTAACTGCTCTTGATTAGTGAATACTCATGGATCCAAAATAATCGATCACCTGACTTTACTATGATCAAATATGCCACTGTTTTTATATTTTGATGTTGTTTTATACTGGATATTTACAGTTATGGGGTAAAGGAGGGAGTAGGTCATAACCAAGAGATAAAGGGAGAGAGATGATGCAAAATAAGGCTTAGGTTGGTTTATATATAGAGAGAAAGGGACACAAATTCTCCACCTTTTTGCTCTTTCTTCTTTTACCAAGTTATCTGATCCAGATTTGTAATTCAAACCTCATATATCCCTTCTATATGGTTAGCCACAAATTGGGCCCATATGGGTCAATAAAAGCTCAAACAAAATTAATAAATAATTCTATTTTAAATCGCATTGAATTGTGTATCAATGTCGTATATTGCTATGCACATATATAAGTTGTATATACCACTACGCCATAGATGACCTTCTGCAACACAAAAAAAATGTTGGGTCAGGCCCAAAAAATGTTGCTATAGGTCTATGGCAACACTTTTAGGGTGATGCAATTTTTGCCATTGCCTTAGACCTCAAAGGCAACATTTAGACTATCTAAGGCAACATAAGTAATATTGTTGCAATAGAACCTTATTTGTGTCTATAGCAACACCCATAGGTATCTGTAGCAACATTCCAAAATGTTGCTATAGATATTAACTTTCTGAATTTGTGGGGCCCACAATGTAGAGCATATTTGATTTTTTAATAAAAATAAATATTTATTTAATAAAATGCTATTGCACAGAATTTGATATTTAAACAGTAATTTATTTAAATAAATATTTTATTTCAACATTTGAAATAGTACAAATTCCTGACTCCACTATTTTACAATTCAATGATATATAACACTGATATTCACATATACAGATATTCCTCAGTACATCACCCAGTTCACTCATTACATATGCAGTTTCAGTTTATACAGATACCGACACTGACAAATATATGACGAGCCGAGCCGAAGGCGAGCCGAGTAGCGGGTCCGGGCGCAGCGCCGGCGGGGGTCCGGGGCCCCGCAGTCCCGGCGGGGATCGAGCCTTCTTTGAAACGACGTAAAATGATACACAAATGAAGACTGAACTTAGCAAACCCGCAAACCCCATCCTCAACAACTTCATCACCCATCGGAACTACTGCCCATCTACCACTTACTTGAAACACGATTGCCTGAAACACTGACCATCTACCAAACACTGACCACACTCCCAACCTCTTTCACAAAACATCCACTCACTGCCTCATCAAATTACATCATCAACAACACCGCCTGGAAGCAGCATCAGCATACCATCCTCCATCACCGACAATCACCGCCTTATCCAAACCATAGTTCACTCATCCAAATCTCTACTTGGACTCCATTATTAGCATTTGTCATCTTAAGTTTAAGTTCATCAAGCAATTTTTGCAGTATGCCATTTCTATAATCTGTACACTTTCTCATCTTTTTTTGCACTCCTTGAAAATCAATCCTTCCTAAGAACGGTATGAAATCTCCAAGATTGGATGCTTCTGCGAATTTGAACACCTCCTCGATTGACTTTTGCAACTCTTTCATGGCTTCTTCTGAATCATCCGACCTTTTTCCAGCCATCATTCTTAGCAAATTGTTCAGTGAAAACTGAAATAACCTTGCTTTTAGCTCTGTCTTGGTAAAAGACCTGAAACCATGATAAATGAAAATTGACATTTCATCGAACAGGTTGCATGTTAATAAGTAATACATTACCCTTCTGAATTAGAATCACGAGAAAGCTTCTGAATGAGCTCACGGACTTCGACAGCACGAACGTCAAAAAATAAGTTAAGGCGATGGGAGGAAAGAACCTCAATTGTAGTTTGAAGTACCAAGCGTTGTGTAATTGAAGGAAGTGTGTTTGAAAGAAGGAAGGTGGACGCGGTTGGCAAACACGATATCGTTCTTGGTAAAACACTCATGGGCGACGGAGGGAGAAGAGACGACGAGGACCGGGCGTGACCAGAACCTCTACACTGCCACCATCCACTCCCCAAACTGCTGCAACTTACATCCCCTACAGCCCTTAACCAAATCGCCTAATCGCCTAATCACCTAATCACCTAATCACAATCGCTGGTTACCCATTCCGACAACCCAAACAGACATTTCCAGATCTCGGCAACAAAGCAAACGCCGCTCGACATGTAGGCAAACAGTAGCGAAATTGGAGGTGAGAACAAAATGGGAACGAAGCTTGTCTGAGATCACTACCAAACTTTGAAAAAAGGACGAGATTTTGTTTTTGGAAGAAAAAAAAGGAACGAAAATATGATTTGGAAATTAGGGATTTGGAAATTGGGAGTGAGAACGAAATGATATGAAAAGTAAAGCGGGAAAACAAAAATTTAGGGCAAATTGTAGCGGTGATCCAATTTAACAATCAGATTAAATGTAGACCGTTGGATCGTATTCACGCAGATTGCTAATTTTATTAATTTTTTAATTTGAATACATCTATAGCAACACTATATAAAAATGTTGCATCGTGTTACACTTGTTTAGCTAGAGCAACACATTTTTATGGCTAAGGTAACACCATAAATACAACGTTGTAGTAGGACCAAAATTTTATATCTATCGCAACATTTTAGCTGGCAACACCTTGCAAAAATGTTGCAGAAGGTCATCTATGGCGTAGTGTACGCATCTAGTTAATTATTAATAACACCTAGAAAATTACTATAGCACATTGAACATTAATTATATAAGTAATTGATATTTCATAAATATTAATTAATTTAATTAATATATAAAACTTTATAAAATAATTAAATCGTTGGTGTTTTGGAGAATTCATAAATACGGTTGTGCGACTCGCATATATAAGTTAAGCTAGCGATTAATATCGAACAGTTTGACTATTAATGTTCACATGTCACCTTAGCAAGCGTTGTGATAGTTTGGTCGAATTTATCGCTTACAAATCTTCATCGGTAAAATCCAACTTTAAAGTGGTACTATTTAGTAATGATTATTTACACACATTCTCTTCGTCCAAACTATATCAGTTTAGGATGTATGAATTTGGCTATGGTCTAACCCTCATCAAACGATCAGGCATGCCTTGAGTTTGTACAAAAATACTTGTAATTATGAATAATATATTGCTCAATGCTAGTCACTAAATCTGATTTCCATTGGATTGGATACCGAATTTAGCTGATGCTTGCATATCTAGTAACTTAAAATCATCCCATCTAGTAAGTAACTTAAAATTAAAACGAGCGAAAACAAGGCAAGAGAAATATATATTCCTGATCAAAATGTATCATTTTTTGAAATATTATGTATAAATTCATGAAATAAATGTTGTAATAATCACTGGAAAGAGAAATATACATTTATCTATCATCTAAAACAATGTAGACTGGCATGAAATACAGATAAATTAATAATTTTTTTATATCGGATGGATTATTAGTGAAGATCAACATAGAACTGTATAATAAATGTAATCGTTTTAAAGCATGTTGAAATACATTGTTCTAGTTAACTATAAAGATGATATAATCAGCTAAATTTAGATGACAACCCATTGAAAAAAGCAAAGAAACACAATAGAATTGCAAAAAAATGAGCTTCATGTTAAAGGACCAACAAAATGACAACAACAACTAAGCCATTATTTCCAAACAAGTTGGGGTCGGCTAGAGATGGAACCCAAAACTAAATGACAAATTCCATCTAAAAGTAATAATAAAAATATTAGATTTATATATATATATATGGTGAAAATAGAAATAAAGATAAAAATAAAATAAAATAATTAAAATAATAATAATAATAATAATAATAATAATAATAAATAAAATATAAAATAAAAATAGATAAAGAAATTAAAAATCCATGATAATAATTATAATTCCAATAATAATAATCATACTAATAGTAATAGGGACTGAGACCAAACACTATGTCTTTGGCTCTTATTCACTAGTCTTATAATCCAAAACTTAAAACACTACTCCTAAACCAACCCTAAGTAAAAAACTCCTAGCTCATGGTTATGTTACGTGGATTGCTAACTTCCACGCGCTCCTGTCCGACAACAGCACTTTAGATATATTCCATTCCCTGAATTCCCTTTTTACTACAACTCTAATGTCAACCTTGGTAAACCTCTCTACCTCTCTTGGAGCATTCGATGCAGCCTATGATACCAACGTGCACAGGTGCCTCGAGAGGCCTCCGTTGGAGATATCCAAACCATCATTCCAAATTTGCTCTCGACTTGTATGGTCACAGCTCCATCGCAGCATACGCATCTCTGCTACACTTATCTTCTAGACGTGTTGTCTTTTAGTAGGCCAATATTCTACACCATACAACATCGCAGGCCTAATTGCCATTCTGTGTAAGTTTCCTTTAAGTTTTTGTGGAACTTTCCTGTCACGAAGAATGCCGAAAGCTAGTCGCCATTTCGCCAATCCCGCTTGAATTTTAAAACTAACATCTTCATTAACCTCACCATCATACTACAACATTGATCCTAGATATCGAAAGGATTCCCTCTTGGGCACTACTCGTCCAGCCAGAATAACATCTCTATCCTCTGACCTGACACCACTGAACTCGCACTTCATATACTATATTTTAGTTCCTCTAAGCCTAAAAACCTTTGATTCTAAAGTCTGCCTCCACAACTCCAGTTGTCTATCAACCCCTATCCTACTTTCGTCAATCAGCATAACATCATCAGTAAAGAGCATACACCAAGGAATCTCACTTTTTATATCCTTCATAACCCCGTTACTAGGGCAAAAATGTAAGGGCTTAAAGATGAACATTGATGTAATCTTATGTTAATGGAAAAGTCACAGGTTTCACCATCGCATGCTCTAACACTAGTCACAACATCATCGTGCATATCCTTGATAAGGGTAATGTACTTTGTTAGGACTCACTTCTTTTCCAGAGTCCACCATATAACCTTTCTCGGTATTTTGTTATAAGCTTTCTCCAAACCGATAAATACCATGTGTAGATCCTTCTTTTGCTATCTAAATCTCTCCATGAGTTGTCTTATCAAGAAAATCACCTCTGTGGTCGACCTCCCTGGCATGAGATCAAATTGGATTTTTGAAACGCTTGTCATCCTTCTTAATCGATGTTCAATGACTGTCTCCCAAAGCTTCATTGTATGACTCATAAGCTTAACTCCTCTGTAGTTTGTGAAAATTTGAATATCTTCTTTATTCTTGAAGATTGGAACTACTATGCTTCTCCTTCACTCATTTGGCATCTTGTTTGATTTGAAAATATTATCGAACAACTTAGTTAGCCAAGCTATACCTGCATCTCCAAGACATCTCCATACCTAAATGTGGATGTCATCGGACCCCAACGTCTTGCTTGCTTTCATCCATTTTAGCGCCACCTTTACCTCGGACTCTTGAATCCTCCGAAAAATTGTCTGCCGGTGTCATCAAAAGAGTCGTCCAGCTCGATCGTAGTGCTATCACCTTCTTTATTGAATAACTTGTCAAAGTATTCCCTCCATCTATTTTTTATCGTATCTTCCTTTACCAAAAGTCTATTATTCTCATCCTTGATGCATCTAACTTGGTTGAAGTCTCTTATCTTCCTCTTGCGGAACTTAGCTATCCTATAAACGTTTTTTTCACCATCCTTCGTACTTAGCTTTTGATATGGATCTTTGTATGCCCAACTCCTTGCTTCACTCACCACTCTCTTTATGTTCTTCTTTGCCGCTTTGTACTTTTGCATGTTGTCGTCGCTCCTATGATGATGCAAGCATCTGTAGCATTCCTTCTTCTCATCGATAGCCTTTTGCACATCACTGTTCTACCAACACGAATTTTTAGGTTTGCATTTATTTCCTTTTGTTATCCCAAACATCTCAGTAGTCACTTTCCGAATACGCGTTGTCATCTCATCCCACATGTCATTTGCTTCTCCTTCCATATTCCATGCCCCTTCTCTCATTACTCTATCCTTAAATACCAGTGAGGCATCTCCTTTTATCTTTCACCATTTCATCCTACTAATCTTGAATCCTTTATCCCATCGAACACCTATCCGAAGGCTAAACTCATATATCAAAGCTTATGATGTGAGATGACACATTCTCCAGGTATGACTTGGCAATCTACACAAGTTCGTTTGTCATCTCTTCTATTAAGGACAAAGTCAATCTGGCTAGAATGTTGACCAATACTAAAAGTAACTAAATGCGATTTGTCTTTTTCTAAAGAAGGTATTAGCTATCATGAGATCATAAGAAATAGTGAAATTCAATATTTCTTCTCCTTCTTGGTTCCTATCGCCATATCCAAAACCACCATGCACTCTCTCAAACCCCCCACTAGTTGTGCCAACATGGCTGTTGAAATCTCCTTCTATGAAAAGTTTCTCGCTACTAGGCACATCTGTCACCATGACATCTAGATCTTCCTAAATATTCCTCTTGGCGGTTTCACTTAGGCCTACTTATGGGGCATAGACACTAATGACGTTCAGAATCATATCACCAACTACCAACTTGACTAGGATATTCATATCTCCTTGTCTCCTAATGTCGACCACTCTGTTTTTAAGGTTCTTATCAATTAAGATGCCTAACCCGTTCTTGTTTTTCCGTGTATCATAACTTAGAGCTTGTGTTCTTCGCCTCCTTCGCCTTCTGGCCCGTCCATTTGGTCTCTTGGACACATAAGATATTTACACGTCTCCTAGTCATAGTATCAACTATCACTCTTAACTTTCTTGTTAAGGACCCTACATTTCAACTACCTAACCGAAAGCTACTTTCATCGACTAGTGTAACGACCCTGAATTTTCGACCAAATTTAAAAATTTTGAATCCATTGTTTTAATATAAAAATGTGGAACTTACATATGATTCCAATTAACGTCCAAACTTTGTCCATAAATTGAGCCTAGATGGTTATAGATATGGGTAAAGTTTCGTCGTAAAATACCGAAATAAATTTCGTCCGCATTTTATTGCACGTCAGTTCATTTTAACGTGAAAATCTTTTATCTTCCGAACCTATATATTTTTACATAGATAAATTCTAAATCATCTTCTGGCTAAGACATAATTTTTCATTTTTCAAAATTCGGACATCTTTAGCTCCGTCGATCTTATTCTTCTGCGTTTTTGCTGCATTCTCCGTAATAGAAAATTTCGAATTTTTATAATTTAATCATACCACTAATATTTATATATCGTTGGGTTCGCCTCGTCGCGCTGATCAAAACGGTATATTTATTTGTGTCAATTGGAGTTCGGCGTTGCGAATTTTAATTGTTTAACGGATTACAAACCTGTCCGTTATGCATCACAAACCGGTATCCAATTTTCTACACTGTTCAGAATCCTAGGAGTCCTTTGACTATTCAGCTACCTAGGGAACCCAATGGACTTTGCAGTTACCAAGGGGATTAAACTGGTGGCATTTGAATTTCTGAACTACTTTATTTAAACTAGCTTCGTCAAAAAAATTCATTGGTTTGCAAAATCTTGTTTCTGGTTCGTGCTCTATTCTCTGCTCTTCCTTCCTTCTTCCTCCTCTGCATAAATTCTTTTCATTTATTTGTTTCACACAGCAAATGCCTCTCCCCTTCACTGCCATGTCCACCGCCAGCGACCAACCCACACCCCACCACGCCTCCCACCCAGTCCGCCCCTGCCCAGCCTCCGCCCGATCCCCTCCACTTGCCCAGCCTCCGGCCGACCCACTCCACCTGCCCAGCCTCCACCCTCCTCCAGTCCGCCCTGCCTTCCCATCCGCCTAGTTCGCCTCCCCTACCGCCCTTGCCTTCCCATCCGCCCAGTCCGCCTACCTACCGCCCCTGCCCAGCGCCCAGCTACCCAGTCCGCCTCCCCTACCGCCCCTGCCCATCGCCCAGTTACCCACGCCCCTACCCAGTCCGCCGCCACCAGCGCCAGCTACCCACGCCCAGCCTCCGAGCCCTGACCCGTCCGCCCTGCCCAGTTCCACCTGACCCGTCTGCCCTGACCCACTCCATCTGACCCCAGTCCGCCTGCCCAGTCCGCCACCCAGCCCGCCTACCACCCCATCCGCCCTGCCAGCCAGCTGCCACCAGTCCGACCATCCGCCTCCGCCTTCCACCAGCAGTCCGCCCGAACCCACCACCACAGCCCACGTCCACCCACCAGCCTACACCCGCCTTCTCCGACTACCGCGACGTCCCGCTCCGTCGTCAACATTGTGCCCGCCTTGGCAGCAGTCGTATTTCAGCATTTATATATAAATATATATATGAAACTGTATATTTATAGCAGTATATAACTTTGAGAATTCTAGTTGCTCACATACTGTGTTTACTGTGTTTTGTTCCAGCTACTGCTTCGGAGAATTAGGCTTTCATTCAGCTTGGCGAATCTATCTAGTTTCTTTGTTTTGGTATGATTATATATGAAATATATATATTGTATTAAACAAAATTGTCAATTTAATTATTTGTTCGATTGCAGTTTGTGTTCGCCTTTTGTCGTGCTTGTTAGTGCCTCTTATCTATTCGTCTTCGTGCTTCGTCGTCAAATCTCTAACCACATAAGGTGAATACTTCATTCACGACTCAATCTATTATGTTATGATAATCAAGTAAAGGATGTTATTGATATTAATTTGGATGTTAAAATGGTTGATGTTAAATTGTGATTTGAGGTTAGCTTATGGTAAATAGTTGTGACACTAAATTGTTATGTGATGTTGAATTTGGTCGTTAACATAAGTGATGATTAACATGAAATTGAATTTGATATAGGAAAGTCAACAATTTAAAATAGATTATATATGTTGAACTTGACCCCTTTTAATGTTAAATAAATTGACACGTAGAAATAATGTTAACTACACTTTGAACCATTGAATGTATGATTGATGTAGTAATTTGATAATAGACGCCAAGTGAAAAAAGAACCATATTGTAATAATCTTTAATCTGCATGAAATGATAGTGTGGATTCTAGGAATAATTATATTAATTTGCATAGATAACAAATGTAAATTAATACGATTATTTCGGGATTATTTAAATAAATTATTGAATTGTTATGTATGGTTGTTATTGATTGTTTATTTACTTTGACACCATCCCAGTTATCACACTGCAAGTTCCCTTTGCTATGCTTTGTTCTATTTAATGATATTGGGTTGAAATGATAAATACCCAATTGAACAACTTTGGCCTAGGATAGATAATTAAAAATAAGAAACCCGATTGGTCAACAAAAATCATTTTTGAAAATTGAAACCTATTTGAAATTAAGGAATGAACTTAACAAATTGTTTGGAAATTAAGTAACGAACTTAATGAATTTAATTGAATAAAATGAATTGACAAATTTAATTGAAATGAGATTTAGAAAACAAGTAAGTTTAGAATTTAATAATTTAAAATTTATTAGATTTGTTAGATTTAGATTTAAACTCGGTTTTAATTTAATAGATC
Organism: Allium fistulosum; assembly: GCA_030737815.1. Lineage (NCBI taxonomy): Eukaryota > Viridiplantae > Streptophyta > Magnoliopsida > Asparagales > Amaryllidaceae > Allium > Allium fistulosum. Next base: position 52,990,935 of record CM060908.1, read on the forward strand.
TAGAACTTGTTATAATATTAAAATTGAGATTAAGTAACAAATTGACTGAAGAGGAATACAAAACTAACTAAAGTTTATGGATTTGATTTAGCGATAATTTAAATTTAAAATGATTTTAAAATTAATGAATTAATTAAATCAGGACATTGTAAATTGATTATGGATTGAGTTGATTTGTAACTCGGAAAACAACTTATTTGTGATATGTAGATCTTGGAACCAAATAAATAAAATGGATTTCTTAAAATAGTAATTTAATTGAGTTTGGTAAATAAATCAATGAAGTTTTCATAAAAGAGAATTTAGTTAATGAAATTGATTTAATTGAATTTATGATTATATTTAATGTAACGATGAATGTAAATATGAATTGAAATGAATAGAATTTGATTTAATGATTTGAACTAAATTGACCATTAAATTGAATCCATGGATTATGAATTAAATTTAATAAGTGAAATTTGAATCTTATTATATTAAACTTGAATACTTGAATTCGTTTGTTAACTAAAATGTTGGAACCAAAATTTCATTTGGAATATGATTTTAAATATTTGGAATAAATTGAATTTGTAATGTCAAAATTTTGAAAGTCGAATTTGCAACTTGACTTTTGGACTTTGATTTGATTAAACTTTAATAATAAAATGATCATCGGGTAATTAATACGTAGTTATTAAAGAGACCGGGATCGGATATGGACATACTCTCTGTCGATACCGAAAACCACTTTAATAACTAATATACGCGGAGTGTTGATCCCGAACGAAGTGGATGGTTTTGATGAACGCGTTGACTGAAGAAAGAGAATGATTTTGGATTACCCCTGACATGACTAAAACAGGAGCCCTGCCGGGCCATTGAGGTTCGCCACCTCTAGCGGACACACTTCTTCGTTACCATATCTATTACTTTTGTGATTCGATTTGGGTGCACCCCTCGATTATGGGAGTGTTGTTTCGTGGTGTTGGGATAGTAGCTGCTATTCCCAACATCAGTCCGGATGACGCAACTACTAGTATCCTAGTTGGTATCGCCTCATGTACCTTGTCATGCTGTTTATCCTATCGCGACCACTATGATTTGTTTTGTGTTATACCTATGGGGTACCCTCTGATAACCACTAGTTTACGGTGGGGTTTACGGTGCTGTATACACTATGGAATTATAAAATGTGTTAAGGGGGATTATGGTAACGCCTTAACACTATTTTGATATCGTACTTTGCTGATTAGACATGATCTACTTAGCGTATTCTATTGTATATATAGATAGTTTACCGGATCCTTAGAGATGTTTATTTTATTCATCTTTGAGTTATGGACTTTATTCTTGCACTTGGTTATCCTGTTTGAGATTTTGAGTCCTGACTCGAGTGTTTCTTTTATTTATGCTCGGGTCAGTCTGAAGCTATCCAGTTGCTGATCAAGGTTGGTTGAAGATGCTGAAGACTTTGCATTTATCTTTATCAGTTATTTCCATTCTAGTATTGATGTACTAGTCTGTTAGACATTTATGTATTTCTTCTCAGTCACTTTATGTTGAGACATTGTTGTATTTCCTGTAGTAGCTTCATGAACTGCTATTATGATGATGTATTTTCCGTTGCATTATTCTGTGACTATTCTGTGTTTGTGATGTTGTATTGATTCTCATTTACATTTATGTATTTATAATCCCATAATGATCCGTGTTTTGTATTATTTAAGTTGACATGTGTGGATTATTGTCAATTTAAATGGTCCAAATATACGGGTTGTTACAGTTGGTATCAGAGCTTTGGTTTCCCTAAAAACCTTAGTTTGGGATTATATAAACTCATTAGAAATAGGGTAGTAATACCCTAGAATGAGGAGAATCGATTCAATATCCAAATCCTTTCAATTCAAACTTCTTTTGATTCGTTGATAGGACTTTCCTTGGAGTTCTATGAATTCTATCCTTGGTTTCTAAAATCCCTTTTGGTATTTCAGGATGAGTACCAGAAGAAACAATAGGGGAGGAAGAGGCCATGGTCATGCTCAGGCTGCACCTGCCGCTCCAGCTCCTGTCAAATTCACCACTCTTAGTAAGGAGTATACACAGCTTGGAGGTATTAAGTTTTTCTGGATCCGAGAACATTATCGAGGCTCAGCAATGGCTTAGAGAAGATATTTTCTGGTCTGGAGATCACTGATGCTCAGAAGCGTCAGCTTGCTGCCTGGCAACTTCAGGATGCCACACAAGATTGGTGGGAATCAGTTACTTCTCGTATCGAGGAGAACACCATCACTTGGGCCCAGTTTAGATATAAATTCGTTTGGATTTTGTAACATAAATTCTTCTTTCAATCTTTGGAATGTTATTAATTTTGTCCATCTGTTTGATTAGGGATACTTTCTCGGCACAATGGATGCCAACTGCTGGGAAAACCCAACTTTATAGAGCTTTCATGAATCTTAAGCAGGGCAGTATGACCTTTCCTGAGTATGAGAGGAAATTCAACGAACTCTCCAAGTTCGGACCTGGCTTGATCGATACACCACTTCTGAAGAACGAGAAATTCATTTTGGGAGCTAGACTAGAATATTATGACTTGCTTACTGGCCACACCCACTGCACCTTCACAAAGCTTGTTGACTATGCTCTTAGATAGGAGGCGAAGCCTAAGGGACCTACTGCCAAGGCCACTCCTACTCAGCCCTCTTCTAGCCAGCCCGGAAAGAGGAAGATGAACTTTGATTAACAAAAGAAAGCTTGGCAGAAGACTACTGGATTGGGATACGCCCAGAAAAGCCCAATCGACCTTGCTAATATCACTTGCTTCAAATGCGATAAGAAGGGCCATTAAGCTAATAGCTGTCCATCTACCGGAGATGCTGTTCCACCACCTTCTATGACTAGGAGAGATTTATGCCATGTCTGCCTCCAGCCAGGACATTTCAAGAAAGACTGCCCAATGCATAAGCGTGGCACCACTTCGGGAGTATTTTCTATCACCACACCTGCACCATCTGCACCACCGACCCATGATGACCAAGGTACCTTACGATGTACTTTTTCATTTCATGATCTACCTATTAGAGTATTATTCGATATTGGTGCTTCACATAGCTTTATATCGGTTGACCTTTGTAATAAGCTTGAATTAGAACCTACTTTTGCCACTACTTCTTTATGTGTCTCCAACCCTATTGGAGGACCTGCCAACCTTAGTAGAGTTTGTAATGAGGTGGTGCTCTTATATGAAAGACATCGTTTCACTTGGAATTTCTATGTGCTGGGATTCCAAGCCTTCAACATTCTTTTAGGCGCTGATTGGTTAAGCAAATTCGAAGCTGTTATCTCTTGCAAGGCCCGAATCGTCTCCCTTATAGACGATAAAGGAAAACCTCTAACTATTGAATGCTAATCACCTCAGAAATATGCCAGAAGCTTCATATTCTCTCTTGATGCTCATCCGGATGGCCTTAATACTACTCCTATTGTTCAGAAATTTCCCGATGTATTTGGAGAGGTCAACTCTCTACCGCCTAAACGGGAAATTGATTTCCACATTGATCTTATTCTTGGAGCTACCCCCGTCGTTCTACCACACCGAAGGATGGCTCCTAGAGAAAAAGCTGAACTAAAAACTCAAATTGATGATCTATTTGCTAAGGGTTTGATTAGGAGAAGTTGTTCTGAATGGGGTGCCGCAGTTGTATTTGTCACCAAATCAGATGGATCTCTTCGCATGTGTGTTGATTACAGAGAACTAAACAAATGCACTCTCAAGAATCGTTATCCGATGCCTCGCATCAACGATTTATTCGATCAGCTCCATGGAGCTAAAGTCTTCTCACAACTTGATCTAGCCACTGGGTTCCACCAACTCAGAGTAGCAGAAGATAGTATCCATAAGACAACTTTCCGTACCGAGAATGGATTCTATGAATGGTTGGTTATGCCATTCGGTTTGACCAACGCACCTGCTTATTTCGTCGACTTGATGAATCGAGTCTTTCGTGATGTACTTAACAAGTTTGTTCTTGTATTCATTGATGATATTCTCGTCTTTTCCAAAGATGAGAAAGAGCATGAAACACATCTCCGTTATGTTCTGGAAACTCTCCGAAACCATCAACTTAAAGCCAAGTTCTCTAAATGCCATTTCTGGCGAGACGAAGTAAGATTCCTTGGCCATATTGTTTCTGAAAATGGGATTTCGGTTGATCCAGCTAAGATCTTGATAATCAATGTAAGTTCTATCTTATTCGTTGTTTCTATTCAAACAATCTTATCTCTTTCTGATTTGAATCAATTAATCTACAGGATTGGGAGACTTCTAAAACTCCTACAGATATTCGTAGTTTCTTGGGCTTAGCCGGTTATTATCGCCGATTTATTGAGCACTTTGCCTGGATTTCTACCCTACTCACTACTTTAACTCGGAAGGATGTTAAGTTTATTTGGAGTGAGAAATGTGAATCAGCTTTTAATGAGTTGAAGCGCAAGTTAACTTCAGCCCCTGTTCTTGCGGTAATTGATGGAAGTGAGGGATTAACTGTCTATACATATGCTTGCCGAGAAGGTTTAGGCGCTGTCCTTATGAAAAATGGAAATGTTATTGCTTATGCGGGTCGTCAATTGAAGACCCATGAATCAAAATATGCCACACATGATCTCGAGCTTCTTGCAGTTTGTATTTGCTTTGAAACTATGGAGGCATCATCTTTTGGGAACCAAGTTCGAATTATTCACTGATCATAAGTCCTTGAGGTATATCTTTTCTCAGAAGGATTTGAATCAAAGACAAGTCCAATGGCTCGAATTCTTAGCTGCATATGATCTCGACATCACTTATACTCCGAGGAAAGAAAATGTCGTAGCAAATGCTTTGAGCCGCAGCAAAGCATTGTCTTGTTGTAATCTTATTGAAGGCATGTTATTTCAGCTCGTTATCTCTCCATCTCTTATGGATCGCATCGAAGCTAAACAATATGAGGACACTTTGCTCTATCGTATGAAGGAGTTAGTTCTTGGTAGAGTCGGAAATGCTGACAGTAAAGTGGGAGCACAAGTAGATAGTAATGGAGTTCTGAGGATCGACAACCGTATTTGTGTTCCTAATGTCGATGGATTAAGACAAGAAGTGCTTAGAGAGAACCATCAGTCATCACTTTCATTTCATCCTGGTGTCACTAAGATGTATCGTAATATGAAGCGTTTATATTGGTGGAGTGGGATGAAGAGAGATGTTTCTATATATGTCAGTAGATGCACCACTTGCCAACAAGTCAAGGCCGATCACCAGAGGACTGCCAGTTTACTTCAACCCCTAGAGATTCCGTGTTGGAAATGAGATCAGATTTCTATGGACTTCATTGATGGATTACCGAGGACCAGAAAAGGTAACGAGAGTATATGGGTGATTGTTGATAGGTTGACCAAATCTGCTCACTTTATTCCTGTTAAGACCACTCGTACTGCTTCGAGTCTGGCCGAGATTTATATGAGAGAGATTGTTAGACTTCATGGAGTTCCGTCTAGTGTTGTATGCGATCGAGATCCTATATTCACTAGTAAATTCTGGAAGGCATTTCAGGATGTCTTAGGCACTAAACTGAATTTGAGCACAGCTTATCATCCTCAAACAGATGGCCAAACTGAAAGGGTAAATCAGATTTTGGAGGATCTACTCTGAGCTTGCATAATTGATTTCGGTGGATCTTGGGAAGACCATCTCCATTTGGTTGAATTCACTTATAATAACAGTTATCAGGCAAGTATCGATATGGCACCGTTCGAAGCTTTATATGGACGGCCATGCAAATCGCCAGCTTGTTGGATTGAGCCTGGTGATCGATTAGTTCTTGGCCCAGATATGATTATGGAGGCATCCGAGAAGGTAAATGAGATCAGAAAGAAGATGAAGACCGCACAAGATAGGCAGAAGAGCTATGCGGATAGGCGTAGAAGAGATTTGGAATTCCAGGTTGGGGATGAGGTATTTCTGAAGGTATCACCTTTGAAGAATGTTATTCGATTTGGTCGTAGAGGGAAGCTTGCTCCTAGATTTGTTGGACCATTCACTATCACCGAGAGAATCGGTACACTAGCTTATAGAGTTGCATTACCAGAAAAATTTGAGGGCGTGCACAACGTATTCCATGTTTCACATCTTCGGAAAGTCGTGTGTGATCCATCCATGACCATTCCTATTGCTTAGTTAGATGAAGTAGATATTGAGCCAGATTTGACTATCGAAAGAAGACCACTTCGGATAGTCGATCGTGAGACAAAGCAACTAAGAAGGAAGTCTGTAAATCTAGTCAAAGTCCAGTGGAGTGCAGATAAGCGAGATTGCATATGGGAAACCGAGAATAGTATCCAGGATTCAAACACCGAATTACTGATTCCAGGTATAAATCCGATTTTCTTAAAAACTATCTTGACTTTTCTGGCTTACTTCATTCTTACTTCACCGTCTCATTTCTTTTCGAGGACGAAAAGTTTTGAGTGGGGGAGAATGTAATGACCCTGAATTTTCGACCCAATTTATAAATTTTGAATCCATTATTTTAATATAAAAATGTGGAACTTACATACGATTCCAATTAACGTCCAAACTTTGTCTATAAATTGCGCCTAGATGGTTATAGAAATAGGTAAAGTTTCATCGTAAAATACCGAAATAAATTTCGTCCGCATTTTATTGCACGTCAATTCATTTTAACGTGAAATTTTTTTATCTTCCGAACCTGAATATTTTTACATAGAAAAATTCTAAATCATCTTCTGGCTAAGACGTCATTTTTCATTTTTCAAAATACAGATATCTTTAGCTCCGTCGATCTTATTCTTCTGCGTTTTTGCTGCATTCTCCGTAATAGAAAATTTCGAATTTTTATAATTTAACCATACCACTGATATTTATATACCGTTGGGTTCGCCTCGTCGCGCTGATCAAAACGGTATATTTATTTGTGTCAATCGGAGTTCGGCGTTGCGAATTATAATTGTTTAACGGATTACAAACTGGTCCGTTACGCAGCACAAACCGGTACCCAATTTTCTACACTGTTTAGAATCCTAGGATTCCTTTGACTATTCAGCTACCTAGGGAACTCAATGGACTTTGCAATTACCAAGGTGATTAAACTAGTGGCTTTTGAATTTCTGAACTACTTTATTTAAACTAGCTTCGTCAAAAAAATTCATTGGTTTGCAAAATCTTGTTTCTGGTTCATGCTCTATTCTCTTGTCTTCCTTCCTTCTTCCTCCTCTGCATAAATTCTTTTCATTTATTTGTTTCACACAGCAAATGCCTCTCCCCTCCACTGCCATGTCCACCGCCAGCGACCAACCCACACCCCACCTCGCCTCCCACCCAGTCCGCCCCTGCCCATCCTCCGCCCGATCCCCTCCACCTGCCCATCCTCCGGCCGACCCACTCCACCTGCCCAGCCTCCACCCTCCTCCAGTCCGCCCTGCCTTCCCATCCGCCCAGTCCGCCTCCCCTACTGCCCCTACCTTCCCATCTGCCCAGTCCGCCTCCCCTACCGCCCCTGCCCAGCGCCCAGCTACCGAGTCCGCCTCCCCTACCGCCCCTGCCCAGCGCCCAGCTACCCAGTCCGCCTCCCCTACCGCCCTTGCCCAACGCCCAGCTACTCACGCCCCTACCCAGTCCACCGCCACCAGCGCCAGCTACCCACGCCCAGCCTCCGAGCCCTGACCCGTCCGCACTGCCCAGTTTCACCTGACCCGTCCGCCCTGACCCACTCCTTCTGACCCCAGTCCGCCACCCAGCCCGCCTGCCCGGTCCGCCTGCCACCCCGTTCGCCCTGCTAGCCAGCCGCTACCACTCCGACCATCCGCCTCCGCCTTCCACCAACAGTCCGCCCGAACCCACCACCACAGCCCACGTCCACCCACCAGCCTGCACCCGCCTTCTCCGACTACCTCGACGTCCCGCTCCATCGTCAACACTGTGCCTCGCCTTGGCAGTAATAAAGCATCTAGTGAATATGTGTTTCCAGATTAATCCGAACCAATAGGCTCAAACAAATCGCAACCTTTGAATCACATCAACGGCCAATATTTCATCTCAGAAAGCATTCGGATTGCAAAGCTTTTAGTTGGGCCTTCCATCCCATTTATGTATTTTGTATAAATACAACAACTGTTTGTAATCTGAAAATATCAAATAAGCAATACAAAGAAATATTTCTCCATATCAAAGTATTGTAACATTTCTTTATGGTATCAGAGCCACGGCCTAACGGCGATATCATCCCACTTACTTTTTCAAGCATTTCTCTTTTGTAAGATTAAGAGTTTGGCTCCCCTCAGAAAGGTGTCATCATCGGGGAGGCCTTACCTTCTCGATATCTGTGCAGATTTCCGAACTTATCAGTTCCATCTGACTCTCTCTGTGCCGTCCAAGAAGAAGATCAGATTCAAGATCTTCATCTCTCCTCTGGTTGCATCATTTGTGCCATCCCAGAAGGAGATCAGATTCAAGATCTTCATCTCTCCTCTGGTTGCATCTTTTTTCTCTACCGAGATACTACAGGAATCTCTGTTTGTTATGTGCATTACTGCTTTACAATAAAACAGTAATACTACAGTTAAATAGTGATACCTGCATCACCTTCTTAATCAAGAAATCAGGGTTCTTGATTCACCATGGCCCACGAAGAAGATGAAGTCACATCAGCCAACACTGGCAGCAGACTCAAGAATGATCAAAAACTTGACTGCATCCTGATCAGACCTAAAAATCAAGCAATAAGTACACAATTAGATGAGGATAATTACATCACATGGAAATATCAAGTTGAAATAGCATTAAGAGGGTATGATCTGCAAGATTATGTCAAGGGAACCAAGGTGATTCCACCCATCAACACAACAGATGACAAAGGTAACACTATTAGCAACCCAGATTACTCCTTATATCAAAAACAAGATAATTTTCTAGCATCATGGCTACTTTCATCAATTAGTCAAAGTCTTTTATCACAACTTGTTGGATGCTACACATCATATGAAATATGGTCATCAATTGAAAGAATTTTTAACTCACAATCAGCTGCAAGAATCATGCACTATAGAAGAGAATTGCAAAATGCAAGTGTTATCCCGCCTTTTAGCAAGGCCGTGACACCAAAAAGTTGACTGGAAAACTAAAGACAGTTCGTCGTAACAATTCGTTATACACAGTTTCACCATGGATATCGATGAATTTTGTCCGAGTCCGGATCGGGCTACAATTGGTGAGACACGTCGAGCAAGGCCAGGAAAGGCAACATTCCAAATTCCGAGTCAATTCGAGTTCACACGCTCAAGATGTCATCGATGCACGTTTGGGAAAAATGGCCCTAAGTTCGAACCCAACAAAATCGACTCCATCTGGATCGACTCCAACAGGTTCGAATCCATAGGTAAAGATACCATTCGAATCCATTAAGACAAGCTCTGTTCGAATCCATGAAGCTAAAGCCATTCGAATCCCTCAAGTCAAGGCACTTCGAATCGATGAGGCAATAATCGTTCGAATCCATCAGTTCAACTCCATGTGGTTCGGAACCATCAAAAAGCATTTGTTCGAAACGATTCAGACGAGCCACTTCGAATCGATGAAGCTACAACACGCTTCGAATCCATCCTGCTGTGATGACTTCGTATCGATCGGCTAGAACACATCACGATCGATGCGAACGAACCCTTGTTCGAATCCAGGTACGATCACTGTCTTCGAATCCAATAAGTCAACGCGGCGAAATCTCAAAACGACTCGATCAAACCCGGAGAAAAAGGAGGATCGACCCGAGAGACGTGCACCACGTCAACACCTTCGCTCTCCAAGTCGTCGATTCGACCCTATCGATACGAAGGGGATCGATTCGAACAGATCACATCAACCAGAAATGAAATCTTGAATCGATCATAACTTGAGATCTATAAGTCCAAATGCTATGAAATTTTCACAGTAGCTTACTAGCAACCTGTTTGCGCCAAAATTGGTCACAAACCCCGAATGTTGTGAAAGCACCAGTGTATGAATATAAATCAACAATATTCACACACAAATCTCAAATCTAAGCAAACATAGTATCACAATTCAAAAATAATGAACAAAAACACGAGATTTATAGTGGTTCGGCGATCTTGCCTACGTCCACTCTGAATTTGATGATTTTATTGATGTTCACTCGATGATTACAATCTCTTCTAATGTAGTACAACTGAAATTATATGCTAAGTCTCAATCTAAGGCAGCGGTGGTGTTCTGGAGTAAATCTGGCAGAATCTGGGCGCTCTTTAGTACTTAGAATTATCCGACCTCTTTTCTGAATGACTAGGGGCTCTATTTATAGGTGTAGGAAGCTGATATTTCGCCTAAAATGAGGGTAGACCAGTTCTTGTACGTCAGGGAGCCCACATGGCCGAAATCTGGAGATCCGGGCCCACTTTGGGATCGATTCGACCCCTGGGTTCGAATCGATCAAGAAATCATCCAATCGAGCTGAAATTTGGTGTGGACATTCTTCATCATGTGCTTAAGCTTCTATGAAAATTTCATGGCATTTGGACTTGTAGAACTTGAGTTATGATCGATTCAAGATTGCATTTCTGGTGGCAATGCTCTGTTCGAATCGATATGGTTCGAATCGATTGCTTCGAATCGATTGCCTCGACTCGATTCAGTGTGTCTTCGCGATGACGTGGCACGCCTTCTTTGTATCGACCCGAGTTGTGCTCCGAGTTGTCTAGGTCAAAACCCCTCGTTTCATGTGCTTCGACTTAGTCGATTCGAAGTGATGGGTTTGAAGGAATGCTCCTTCGAATCGATCGAATAAGCGCCCTTCGAATCGATTCGACTGGTGGATACAAAGCTATCTTGACGGAGTGGGTTCGAAGTGGAGGAAAAACTTGAGGGGTTCGAAGTGTTGGATTCGAACGTAGCCTGTTTGGGTGGATTCGAAGCAGGGAGAACTCGATGGTTTCGAACGGCTAAGACCTCATCGATTCGAACTAGATCATATGAATTTGAGTTGGTGGATTCGAACATGCTGAGGCGATGGATACGAACTCCATGGATTCGAATAGTGGCTCTTCTATCGATTCGAACATCGTATCTTCCCTAACTTGCATTTATCATATCTCATTCATACGAACCCCGATTGACTCGAAATTTGGAATGCTGGTTTTCATGACTTTGCTTGATGTGTCTTATCAATTGTAGCCCGATCCGGACTTGGACAAAAATCATTGATATCCATGGTGAAACAGTGTATAACGAACTTTTACGATGAACTGTCTTTAGTTTTCCAGTCAACTTTTTGGTGTCACGGCCTTGCCAAAAGGCGGGATAACATTTGCCCCCCAAAACATGCCTTGCGATAGGAAGGTGTGTTTTGTAATGCCATAAGCTGGATGTTCATATCCTGTTGATGCCCTGCAAAGAAATTGATAGTTTTATATGACCTCAAATGACGATCGTTCGCAATTAAGCCATTTGAGGTGGAATTCGACCGTTCGCGATCTAGCATTTCTATATGGCCCCAAATGACGACCGTTCGCGATCAAGCCTTTTGAGGTGAGGGGTGCCGTTCGAGGCGAGTTTTGATCGTTTGCTATCGGGTGCCTTTCGTTGCGATTTGTGACCATTCGCGGTCGGGTGACGTGGAAAGAGGAATGTGATCGTTCGCGATCGTGTGCCGTACGAGGCAAAAATGTGATCGTTCGCGATCGAATGTCGTATTAGGTGAATTGTGACCGTTCGTGGTCGAGTGCCGTACGAGGCAGAGTGTGATCGTTCGTGATCGAATGTTATACTAGATGAAGTGTGACCGTTCGTGGTCGGGTGCCGTTCGAGGCAAACGGTGACCGTTCGAGGTCGTTTGCCGTTCGAGGCTAATGGTGACCGTTCGAGGTCGGGTGCCGTTCGAGGCTAATGGTGACCGTTCGAGGTCGGGTGCCGCTCGAGGCTAATGGTGACCGTTCGAGGTCGGGTGCCGTTCGAGGCTAATGGTGACCGTTCGAGGTCGGGTGCCGTTCGAGGCTAATGGTGACCGTTCGAGGTCGGGTGCCGTTCGAGGCTAATGGTGACCGTTCGAGGTCGGGTGCCGTTCGTGGCGAAGTGTGATCGTTCGCGATCGAATTGTGACCGTTCACGGTCGGATGCCGTTCGAGGCAAATTGTGACCGTTCATGGTCGGGTGCCGTTCGAGGCGAATTGAGTGTGCCCAGGGAGGGACTTAGTATCATCAATACCAGGTTTCACGTTCGGGTGAATCCCCGGATTGTTTCTTGCAACGGTTTATCGCCATCTCAGAGCATGCCTAGGGACCGTTCGTGATCCCGTACATGTGTAAGTGGCTTAGCCGTTATGAAATCACTAGTAGCATTTTTTTCATTGAAAATAAGTCTTTAGCAGAAATGTTAAACAAAGTCAAGCTCAAATATTCAAATCAAGATGAAACAAAAGCAAAGCAAGGATGTCAAAGTGTAAACTCCCACAACGATAGGGTTAGTAGTCATTCACAACATGCCTATGGACCGTTCGTGATCTCGCACATGTGTAAATGACTTACCCATGTTGGTGAGAGGTTTACAACTTGTCCATCGTTATTTCAACTAATTGATAATCATACGATGTCCTGGCTCGGGGGCACCCCTGGCTGATGTAGACGGTGGTTGCTCTGGCTCCACCGCTGGAGCTCGCCTCCTCACATACTGAAGTAGCATACCGTTCCTGATGTGCCCTTCCACCTCATCCTTCAGATGTCTACAGTCGTTAGTGTTATGACCATTCAGTTCGTGGAATAAGCAGTATCTGTCTGATTTCCTCTCGTCAACAGTGGGATCCCTTCGTATTGGCCTACGGTAGGGAACTTGCTCTCGTGTATCTTGGTAGATTCGCTCCAAACTCTCATTCAGCTCTGAATAAGTGGTGAATCGTGGTTCTCTCCGCAGTCGCTTTGACCTGTCACCATTGTCCTCAGCCTTTCGTTTTCCTTTATCCTTGCCTGAATCATTTTCGAGAGGCTTTTTGTCTTTAAGTGCATAAACTTCTATTCTCTCTCCTTCTTCTCTTTCAGCATTAGCGTCTTCCAATCGTAAAAACTTTTCTGCCTCGTGATAGAATTCTCCTAGATCCATTGGCGGATCCTTAGTTAATGAATTTTTGAATTCCGTGCCATCAGCTACTCCGGACATAGCTGCCATCATAACCATGGATGGATCTGGCCGATACACCGATGCTGCTGCCGCATTGAACCGCGTCAAGAAATTCCTCAAAGACTCCCCAGCTTTCTGCTTTAGCGTTGCCAAACTCATCACATTCTTGGGTCTCGAAATATGAACTCTGAATTGCCTCATAAATTTCTCAATCAAATCGGTCCATGTCCCAATGGAGCCGCTCTCTAGCTGTCTGAACCATAAAGCTGCTATGTCTGTCAAATACAATGGGAAGCACCGGGCCATGACTTCCTGTGATGCCCCCAGCACTTCCATGTGCCTTATATACCTCGTTAGATGGACCGCAGGGTCCGTCCTCCCATCATACCCTTCTACTGTTGGTAGTTTGAATTCTGGTGGGTTCCTAGCCAACCTAATCGCAGGAGAAAAGGGACTCCTGTTCACATCTTCAAGATCTCTGTTTACCAATCCTCCTCTCATGGCTCGCCTGACCATCTCTGCCAATCTATCATTGTCTCCAAGCTGTAGTCCTCGTTCACTACCTTCGATCTGCCCCCCGAGTCCGTGTGAGCTTTCAGGTGTTTGCCCCCCTGATTGAGCGTTCATCCCTCTATCGCTGTCAGGTTGCTCGGATGTCCTTGTCTCTCTTCCCGTGTTCGGATCAACATGTCCTAAGTGTGTGCCCCCCAGCTCCGGCGCTGCATTGGATGGTCCTGCTTTGTTCTGGGCCCTGGTTGTTCTTTGATTTTGCGCTCCAAGTTGCCCAATCTGTTGAAGCAAATTCTGGATCATTTCCTCCTGTCTCTTCATCATTGTCTCCATCCCATCCCTGGTGATGAAGACTGACGCTTGGTTTGCTCCCGAGGAAGCCTCTTGACTTCCTTTGTGCTGACTTCTCTCAGCTCTTTGCCTTCTACTTGTTTGTCGGGTCGTTGTCTTTCAAATCTCCAAGCTTTCAGATCTGAACTTCAAATTTTGTGTAGCGGGTGCTAGTCGTTCTCAGTGAAAGCACCAAAGTGTTGGCGCCAAAATTGGTCACAAACCCCGAATGTTGTGAAAGCACCAGTGTATGAATATAAATCAACAATATTCACACACAAATCTCAAATCTAAGCAAACAGAGTATCACAATTCAAAAATAATGAACAGAAACACGAGATTTATAGTGGTTCGGCGATCTTGCCTACGTCCACTCTGAATTTGATGATTTTATTGATGTTCACTCGATGATTACAATCTCTTCTAATGTAGTACAACTGAAATTATATGCTAAGTCTCAATCTAAGGCAGCGGTGGTGTTCTGGAGTAAATCTGGCAAAATCTGGGCGCTCTTTAGTACTTAGAATTATCCGACCTCTTTTCTGAATGACTAGGGGCTCTATTTATAGGTGTAGGAAGCTGATATTTCGCCTAAAATGAGGGGAGACCGGTTCTTGTATGTCAGGGGGCCCACATGGCCGAAATCTGGAGATCCGGGCCCACTTTGGGATCGATTCGACCCCTGGGTTCGAATCGATCAAGAAATCATCCAATCGAGCTGAAATTTGGTGTGGACATTCTTCATCATGTGCTTAAGCTTCTGTGAAAATTTCATGGCATTTGGACTTGTAGAACTTGAGTTATGATCGATTCAAGATTGCATTTCTGGTGGCAATGCTCTGTTCGAATCGATATGGTTCGAATCGATTGCTTCGAATCGATTGCCTCGACTCGATTCAGTGTGTCTTCGCGATGACGTGGCGCGCCTTCTTCGTATCGACCCGAGTTGTGCTCCGAGTTGTCTGGGTCAAAACCCCTCGTTTCAGGTGCTTCGACTTAGTCGATTCGAAGTGATGGGTTTGAAGGAATGCTCCTTCGAATCGATCGAATAGGCGCCCTTCGAATCGATTCGACTGGTGGATACAAAGCTATCTTGACGGAGTGGGTTCGAAGTGGAGTAAAAACTTGAGGGGTTCGAAGTGTTGGATTCGAACGTAGCCTGTTTGGGTGGATTCGAAGCAGGGAGAACTCGATGGTTTCGAACGGCTAAGACCTCATCGATTCGAACTAGATCATATGAATTTGAGGTGGTGGATTCGAACATGCTGAGGCGATGGATACGAACTCCATGGATTCGAATAGTGGCTCTTCTATCGATTCGAACATCGTATCTTCCCTAACTTGCATTTATCATATCTCATTCATACGAACCCCGATTGACTCGAAATTTGGAACGCTGGTTCTCATGACTTTGCTTGATCTGTCTTATCAATTGTAGCCCAATCCGGACTTGGACAAAAATCATTGATATCCATGGTGAAATAGTGTATAACGAACTTTTACGACGAACTGTCTTTAGTTTTCCAGTCAACTTTTTGGTGTCACGGCCTTGCCAAAAGGCGGGATAACACAACCTAAGGAATGTTCATGCCAAATTTCATCACAATCGGAGCAAAACTTGATCGATTCGAAGCAAGGGTCGAATCGATCCCAAAGTGGGCCCGGATTTCCAAAGAGCGGGCATGTGGGCCCCCTGACGTGCCAGAACTGGTCTCCCTTCAATTTAGGCGAAATATCAGCCTCCTACACCTATAAATAGAGCCCCTGGTCATTCAGAAAAGGAGGAGATATTTTTGAGAGCTAAAGAGCGCCCAGACTCTTCCAGATTTACTCAAAATCACCACCGCTTCCTTAGATTCAGATTATAATCATATAATCAGTTGTACTACGTTAAAAGAAATTGTAATCATCAAGTGAACATCAATAAAATCATCAACTTCAGAGTGGACGTAGGAAAGATCGCCGAACCACTATAAATCTCGTGTTTCTGTTCATTATTTCTGAACTGTGATACTCTGTTTGCTTAGATTTGAGATTTGTGTGTGAATATTGTTGATTTATATTCATACACTGGCGCTTTCACAATATTCGGGGTTTGTGACCAATTTTGGCGCAAACACTTTGGTGCTTTCACTGAGAGATGAACTCAGGAGTTCTATCATTTGAAAGTTGAATCGGAAGGCTAAGAGATTCAGATCCGAGGAATCATGACAAGACAAACAAGTAGAAGGCAGAGGCCAGAGCGAAGTCAGCACGAAGAGAGTCAAGAGGCTTCCTCGGGAGCAAACCAAGCTTCAGTTTTCATCACTAGGGATGAGATGGAGACAATGATGAAGAGACAAGAGGAAATGATCCAGAATATGCTTCAACAGATTGGACAACTTGGAGCACAAAATCAAGGAGCAACCAGAATCCAGAACGGAGCAGGACCATCTAACGCAGCGCCGGGGCTGGGGGGCACACACTTAGGACATGTTGATCCGAACCTGGGAAGAGAGACAAGGACATCCGAGCAACTTGGCGGCAATAGAGGGATGAACGCTCAACCAGGGGGGCAGACACCCGAAAGCTCACATGGACTCGGGGGGCAGATCGAAGGTAGCGAACAAGGACTACAGCTTGGAGACAATGATAGATTGGCAGAGATGGTCAGGCGAGCCATGAGAGGCGGATTAGTAAACAAAGATCTTGAAGACGTGAACAAGAGTCCCTTTTCTCCTGCGATTAGGTTGGCTAGGAACCCACCAGAATTCAAGCTGCCAACAGTAGAAAGGTATGATGGGAGGACAGACCCTGCAGTCCATCTAACGAGGTATATAAGGCACATGGAAGTGCTGGGGGCATCACAGGAAGTCATGGCCCGATGCTTCCCATTATATTTGACAGACATAGCAGCTTTATGGTTCAGACAGCTAGAGAGCGGCTCCATTGGGACATGGACCGATTTGATTGAGAAATTTATGAGGCAATTTAGGGTTCACATTTCAAGACCCAAGAATGTGATGAGTTTGGCAACGCTAAAACAGAAAGCTGGAGAGTCTTTGAGGAATTTCCTGACGCGATTCAATGCGGCAGCAGCATCGGTGTATCGGCCAGATCCATCCATGGTTATGATGGCAGCTGTGTCCGGAATAGCTGACGGTACAGAGTTCAAAAATTCATTAACTAAGGATCCGCCTATGGATATAGGGGAATTCTATCACGAGGCAGAAAAGTTTTTTCGATTGGAAGACGCTAATGCTGAAAGAGAAGAAGGAGAGGGAATAGAAGTTTATGCACTTAAAGACAAAAAGCCTCTCGAAAATGATTCAGGCAAGGATAAAGGAAAACGAAAGGCTGAGGACAATGGTGATAGGTCAAAGCGACTGCGGAGAGAGCCACGATTCACCACTTATTCAGAGCTGAATGAGAGTTTGGAGCGAATCTACCAAGATACACGAGAGCAAGTTCCCTATCGTAGGCCAATACGAAGGGATCCAACTGTTGACGAGAGGAAATCAGACAGATACTGCTTATTCCACGAACTGAATGGTCATAACACTAACGACTGTAGACATCTGAAGGATGAGGTGGAAGGGCACATCAGGAACGGTATGCTACTTCAGTATGTGAGGAGGCGAGCTCCAGCGGTGGAGCCAGAGCAACCACCGTCTACATCAGCCAGGGGTGCCCCCGAGCTAGGACATCGTATGATTATCAATTAGTTGAAATAACGATGGACAAGTCGTAAACCTCTCACCAACACGGGTAAGTCATTTACACATGTGCGAGATCACGAACGGTCCATAGGCATGCTCTGAATGACTACTAACCGTATCGTTGTGGGAGTTTACACTTCGACATCCTTGCTTTGCTTTTGTTTCATCTTGATTTGAATATTTGAACTTGATTTTGTTTAACATTTCTGCTAAAGACTTATTTTCAATGAAAAAATGCTACTTGTGATTTCATAACGGCTAAGCCACTTACACATGTACGGGATCACGAACGGTCCCTAGGCATGCTCTGAGATGGCGATAAACCGTTGCAAGAAACAATCCGGGGATTCACCCGAACGTGAAACCTGGTATTGATGATACTAAGTCCCTCCTCGGGCACACTCAATTCGCCTCGAACGGCACCCGACCGCGAACGGTCACAATTCGATCACGAACGATCACACTTCGCCACGAACGGCACCCGACCTCGAACGGTCACCATTAGCCTCGAACGGCACTCGACCACGAACGGTCACAATTCACCTAACACGACATTCGATCGCGAACGATCACATTTTTTCCTCGTACGGCACACGATCGCGAATGATCACATTCCTCTTTCCACGTCACCCGACCGCGAACGGTCACAAATCGCAACGAAAGGCACCCAACCTCGAACGGTCACCATTCGCCTCGAACGGCACCCGATCGCGAACGATCACAACTCGCCTCGAACGGCACCCCTCACCTCAAATGGCTTGATCGCGAACGGTCCTCATTTAGGGCCATGTAGAAATGCTAGATCGCGAACGGTCGCATTCCACCTCAAATGGCGTGATCGCGAACGGTCGTCATTTGAGGTCATATAAAACTGTCAAACTCTTCGCAGGTTGTACCACAGGTCATCAACAGGATATGAGCATCCAACTTATGGAACTACAAAACACACCTTCCTATCGCAAGGCATGTTTTGGGGGGCAAATGTTATCCCGCCTTTTAACAAGGCCGTGACACCAAAAAGTTGACTGGAAAACTAAAGACAGTTCGTCGTAACAGTTCGTTATACACAGTTTCACCATGGATATCGATGAATTTTGTCCGAGTCCGGATCGGGCTATAATTGGTGAGACACGTCGAGCAAGGCCAGGAAAGGCAACATTCCAAATTCCGAGTCAATTCGAGTTCACACGCTCAAGATGTCATCGATGCACGTTTGGGAATAATGGCCCTAAGTTCGAACCCAACAAAATCGACTCCATCAGGATCGACTCCAACAGGTTCGAATCCATAGGTAAAGACACCATTCGAATCCATTAAGACAAGCTCTGTTCGAATCCATGAAGCTAAAGCCATTCGAATCCCTCAAGTCAAGGCACTTCGAATCGATGAGGCAATAATCGTTCGAATCCATCAGTTCAACTACATGTGGTTCGGAACCATCAAAAAGCATTTGTTCAAATCGATTCAGACGAGCCACTTCGAATCGATGAAGCTACACCACGCTTCGAATCCATCTTGCTGTGATGACTTCGTATCGATCGGCTAGAACACATCACGATCGATGCGAACGAACCCTTGTTCGAATCCAGGTACGATCACTGTCTTCGAATCCATTAAGTCAACGTGGCGAAATCTCAAAACGACTCGATCAAACCCGGAGAAAAAGGAGGATCGACCCGAGAGATGCGCACCACGTCAACACCTTCGCTATCCAAGTCGTCGATTCGACCCTATCGATACGAAGGGGATCGATTCGAACAGATCACATCAACTAGAAATGAAATCTTGAATCGATCATAACTTGAGATCTATAAGTCCAAATGCTATGAAATTTTCACAGTAGCTTACTGGCAACCTAAGGAATGTTCATGCCAAATTTCATCTCAATCGGAGCAAAACTTGATCGATTCGAAGCAAGGGTCGAATCGATCCCAAAGTGGGCCCGGATTTCCAAAGAGCGGGCATGTGGGCCCCCTGACGTGCTAGAACTGGTCTCCCTTCAATTTAGGCGAAATATCAGCCTCCTACACCTATAAATAGAGCCCCTGGTCATTCAGAAAAGGAGGAGACATTTTTGAGAGCTAAAGAGCGCCCAGACTCTGCCAGATTTACTCAGAATCACCACCGCTTCCTTAGATTCAGATTATAATCATATAATCAGTTGTACTACGTTAAAAGAAATTGTAATCATCAAGTGAACATCAATAAAATCATCAACTTCAGAGTGGACGTAGGCAAGATCGTCGAACCACTGTAAATCTCGTGTTTCTGTTCATTATTTCTGAACTGTGATACTCTGTTTGCTTAGATTTGAGATTTATGTGTGAATATTGTTGATTTATATTCATACACTAGTGCTTTCACAATATTCGGGGTTTGTGACCAATTTTGGCGCAAACAGCAAGAAAGAATGATATGAGCATGAGGGAATACCTAGCCAAGATTAAGAATCTTTGTGACAAATTAAAGGCAGTTGGTCATGAAATTTCTAACAGTGAACAGATTCTTGTCATCACAAATGGTCTAGATCAAGATTACGAATCTTTAGTAACTTTTATTGCCACACAACAAATCCTACTCGACCTCAATTATGTCCTCTCAGCCCTCCTTGCCCATGAAGGGAGAGTTGAACAAAGAAAACTCATGCAAGAAGATTATTCTGCAAACTACGTTTCCACCACAAAGAACAAGGGTCAGAGAAACAGCCAGAGCGGTCAAAATTCAAGGGGAGGCAGCACCCAAAGAGGTAGAGGTAGGGGAAGATTTTCAAACAACAATAGAGTCAAGTGCCAAATTTGTGAAACATTTGGTCATATGGCAAACAAATGTTACTTTAGATTCAAGGAAGACTACAATACAACACAACAAGGTCAGTCCAACAGGCAACCAACAACAAATATGGCACAGACCAGTAATCAAGCAAGGAATAACTCAGATAACTCAGGGGATGGTGATAACAAGACTGATGACATCAATACAGTTGAGTGGTTCCCAGACTCAGGAGCCACAAATCATATCACCAACAGTTTGCAAAATCTCAATTTGGGGAACAAGAGCTACACAGGTAAAAATTTTGTTTTAATGGGTAATGGTGAAACTACAAATATATCTCACATAGCGGCAGGCACTATAAAAGGTACAATGCTGCTCTACCTTAACAATTTACTAAGAGTGCCAAGTATCAAAAAGAATCTAATTAGTGTCTCTCAATTTGCTAGGGAAAATAATGTATATTTTGAGTTTCACCCCAAATTCTGTCTTGTTAGAGATTTGCTAAGCAAAAATATATTGTTACAGGGTAAACTGGAACAAGGCCTATACAAGTTCTGCAATATGAAAAACAAAAACATTTGTGATAGTGCTGTATGGTGCAATAACACTAGTTTGAATCATAACAAACATGATGATATTCTTTTGTGGCATTGTAAACTAGGGCATCCTAGTTATGATGTAGTTAAGCAAGTGATGAATGATAATAAAATTTCTTTTTCATCCTTGACCAATTTATCCATATGCACACATTGTCAAATTGGTAAAAGTCACAAATTACCTTTTCAAAATTCTGAAACAATCTATGAAAAACCACTGGAGCTGATTGCAGCAGACTTGTGGGGACCATCACCACATAATTCAACCAAAGGAGAAAGGTATTATCTATCACTTGTTGATGCACATAATAGATATACGTGGATATATCTCTTAAAGGCAAAATCAGACACATGTAGTGCTATGAAACATTTCATTGCTTGTGTTGAAAAACAGCTCAATAGTAGTGTAAAGGTTATACAAACTGATGGTGGGGGGGAATTCAAACCCTTAAAGGATTTCTTTCATATAAAAGGAATCATACATAGAATAACATGCCCCCACACATCAGAACAAAATGGGTTGGTCGAGAGAAAACACAGGCACGTAGTTGAAACTAGATTAACACTTATGTCACAGGCAGGCCTACCAATGAAATATTGGAGAGAGGCATTTGCCATAGCAGTTTATCTTATTAATAGAATGCCAACAAGAGTGTGAAACGATGTTTGTCCTTTTGAAAAGTTATTTGGCATTAAACCAAATTATAAATTTTTAAGGACCTTTGGTTGCTTGTGTTTTCCCTACCTAAGACCCTATAACAAACACAAGTTGAGCATGAGATCTAGCCAATGTACTTTTTAGGGTATGCACATAATCAAAAGGGGTACATATGTCTAGATGATCAAGGCAGAACTTATATTTCTAGGAATGTTGTATTTAATGAAGATGTTTTTCCTTTTGTAGGAAAGGAGAAACATAATCAAGGAACTAACACAAACCAAGCTGTCACAAGTCATATATCTGATCTATCAGAGTGGTTTAGCACAGAAGTTCAAACTCAAAAAGGCACAACAATAAGTGGACTTAATGATCATTCCAAACAAACTACTACAGACAATTCACAGCATGAAGAACAACAGCAAATGGATACACAGCAATATCAAAACTATGAACAACAAGAACTAGGTACTCAACAAAGTCATAATAATGAGGACATGACAAATGAGACCAATGATACTAATACTGAAGAACATCATGAGCAACAGTCAACTATTATTCAACATCCCATGATTACCAGATCAAAGAGTGGGATTTTTAAACCCAAAATTTACAGCACTCAACTTGATGAGATAGAGCCAACATCATATGACTCGGCAGTTAGAGATATAAAGTGGAAAAGAGCTATGGATGAAGAATATAGTGCTCTAATTAAAAATCAAACATGGATTTTAGTTGACCTACCAAAACATAAGAATGTTGTGGGAAGCAAATGGACATACAAAATCAAAAGAGATGCTAATGGAAATGTCATCAAGTATAAAGCCAGACTTGTAGCAAAGGGATACACCCAACAATTCGGGTTTGATTTCAAAGAGACCTTCTCTCCAGTCATCAAACCGGCTACCATCAGAATTATATTAACCATTGCTATGCATAAACAATGGAAGATAAGACAATTAGATGTGCACAATGCATTTTTAAATGGGGAGTTGATGGAAGAAGTATACATGCAACATCCTAAAGGTTATAGCACTGAAGCCAACAGCAGTAAAGTATGCAAGTTACACAAGGCCATTTATGGTTTAAAGCAGGCATCAAGGGCTTGGTATGAAAAACTGAAGAGCATACTGGTCAAGTTAGGATTTACGGCTACTAAATCTGACAACTCGCTCTATACTAGAATACAAAGGAAAAATAACATCTACATTTTAGTTTATGTTGATGATATTCTTATCACAGGCGATGATCAACAGGAAATTGAGTTTATTATAAAACACTTGGACAGACAATTTGCCATAAAAGACATGGGTGATGCAAACTACTTTCTGGGCATACAAATTCAAAGACAAGCAGATTCAAGCATCATTTTATCACAAAAACAATACATGTCAGACATACTGGTCAGGGCTAACATGAGTAAGGCTAAAGCACTTCCCACTCCCATGACCAGCAATCTTCAATTAAGAAAGAACAAAGGTGAACACATTGAAAATATCAAACAATACAGGAGTATTTTTGGGGCTCTTCAGTACGCTACTATCACTAGGCCTGATATTAGTTTTAGTGTTAACAAGGTGTGTCAATACATGCAAGCCCCAACAAGTAAACATTGGTGTGCAGTTAAACGTATTCTATGGTATATAAAGGGGACAATCGACTATGGGTTAAGATTGATACCTTGCACAAATTTAAATTTACAAGCTTACAACGATTCAGATTGGGCCGACGACTTGGATGATAGAAGATCAATCACTGGGTGCTGTGTGTTTCTCGGTAAAAACCCTATTTCATGGTGCACCAAAAAGCAGGCAACAGTTTCGAGATCGAGCACGGAAGCTGAATACCGCGCCATTGCAAGCACCACGGCCGAAGTTATATGGATTAGCACCTTACTCAAAGAATTAGGGTTTGAACCCTATCAGAAGCCGATAATTTGGGTAGATAATTTGAGCGCCATATCTTTATCCATGAACCCCATTCAGCACTTGAGAACAAAGCACCTAGAGGTTGATCTACATTTCGTTCGAGAACAGACAGGAAGTGGAAAGCTACAGATTCAACACGTTCCCTCTCTTTATCAACGAGCAGATGTTCTGACTAAAGCTATTTCATCCAAGAACTTTGCTCGTTTCAGGGATGAACTCGGAGTTTGCTCAGCCGCCATGGAAGAGAAGAAGGAAGGAAACCCTAGTTTCGTTTGAGGGAGCGTAATAAAGCATATAGTGAATATGTGTTTCCAGATTAATCCGAACCAATAGGCTCAAACAGATCACAACCTTTGAATCACATCAACGGCCAATATTTCATCTCAGAAAGCATTCGGATTGCAAAGCTTTTAGTTGGGCCTTCCAGCCCATTTATGTATTTTGTATAAATACAACAACTGTTTGTAATCTGAAAATATCAAATAAGCAATACAAAGAAATATTTCTCCATATCAAAGTATTGTAACATTTCTTTAGGCAGCAGTCGTATTTCAGCATTTATATATATATATATATATATATATATATATATATATGAAACTATATATTTATAGCAGTATATTACTTTGAGAATTCTAGTTGCTCAGATACAGTGTTTACTGTGTTTTGTTCCAGCTACTCCTTCGGAGAATTAGGCTTCCATTCAGCTTGGCAAATCTATCTAGTTTCTTTGTTTTGGTATGATTATATATGAAATATATATATTGTATTAAACAAAATTGTCAATTTAATTATTTGTTTGATTGCAGTTTGTGTTCGCCTTTTGTCGTGCTTGTTAGTGCCTCTTATCTATTCGTCTTCGTGCTTCGTCGTCAAATCTCTAACCACGCAAGGTGAATACTTCATTCACGACTCAATCTATTATGCTATGATAATCAAGTAATGGATGTTATTGATATTAATTTGGATGTTAAAATGGTTGATGTTAAATTGTGATTTGAGGTTAGATTATGGTAAATAGTTGTGACACTAAATTGTTATGTGATGTTGAATTTGGTCGTTAACATAAGTGATGATTAACATGAAATTGAATTTGATATAGGATAGTCAACAATTTAAAATAGATTATGTGACGACTCGGGTTTTGCCCACTCGAAAATCAACATCCGTACTTCACATTGTACTAGAATGCCGCAGATTCGATCGTTCAAATCCGATTCGCCGGAGCTATAACACAATTAAGTAAATAACACAGCGGAAGAAAAGAATAATACATTGATATATAATATCTGATACAACAGAGTGATATAATGAATATCAATATACATCAGAGATATGATACAAGAAATAGCAGCGGAAAAGAAAAGATAACATCAGCAGCGGAACAATATCAATAGAAGTGATAACTCCAAAATGATCTTCAGACATGAATGAATCCACAACTCCAAGATAAGCAACTCCGATGAATGAACTAGCTCCAGATAATCTACTAAACCTGAATATCTGAAAAGAAACCCAACTCTAGACTGCTCGTGTGGAAAATTATGAGCACCCAGAGTTTAGGAAAGGAACAATAAACTCCGGATCAGTCATGGGACTGGTGTGAGCAACAAAAACAGTTTATCTTTAAACAACACAAAAGGTTTTAAACATAGAAATCCGCAATGCTTTTGGAAAATGAAACTAACATAAGACCTCCCGCCACACACACAATGCAAACGCAGAATTGGAGGAGATTTCTTCTTATGATAGTCAAACATGCTTACTACGCAAATCATTGGGTATTATTACTAGTGCATAGTGCAGAAAAAATTTCGAAAGTATAATATTAATCTTAGCCAACATACGACCAGTATCGTATGCCTACTATAGCTACTATGTTCAATAGCAGGTTACCGCCACATTCCATAGCAGGTAATACAACTAAAATCGTACAAGTTCCATATTATTTCTTTGGATTTTCCAACAAATGGTCAGGCTAAGGAACTTCCTTCCGCCGCATGGGATCGCCTCTGGCGGGACGTCCCGAGAGACAAACTGCTCTCTGCCAAACAAGGCCGGGTTACCCCTGTAACAGGTAACTCACGAATATGTCATCACCCGGTCCTTTGGGACCTTTATCCGAGCGCTCGATATCCAACATCACACATCATAAAGAAAGTGTATCCACATGAGTAAGTATCTGGGCTCCATACCATGATACCACCCTTTTCCAGAAGGAAATGACATACCCTAAAGGGCGCGACCCTCATAACCTTGCCGCAACATTCCTGTTTCGACCATTTTCGGGTAGTGAGGCCCTGACGAAGTCTCGTCCACAAAGCTACGATTTTTCAAAAAGCCATGCTTTGGGTCAACAGATGATCAACCTATGATCACAAAGATAAATGATCAAATAAATGATCATATCGCAAATGATCAAACACTGATCATCACACAGCAACACTCAGCATGCCACATTACCAGATTGGGATATATCGCTGATAAATTTCAACTACATAACCTCTGAGCTCGTACGTCTCAGAGAAGGGTGTTAAGCTAAGAGAATAAATTCTCCGCCACCAACAGAAATGTATTTGAAAGAAATCGGCTTTATATCTCAAAGTGTAATGTCAGACATACAATCCATACAAGTCTGTTCCGGGATCGAACAGAACCGAAGGCACTTCTCACGAAGCCCTTGCAAATCCGGATAATTTCCAATCACGTCCGGACTTCCCGTCACTAAGGATGATAAAACCTCTATATCGGGGATCAGCCGATGCAGAGTAACTCGACGGTAATCCTTCCGTTTTCAAAAATATCCGGTCTTCAACACCGGTCTTCAAATGCCATCCATATACGACGTATCACCTATTCGGAATGGGTTATACGACCCAAAGGTCCTCTCCCGGCTAAACCGAATAGTGAGCGTAATATTTAAAAACATATGGATATGGGATTTCAATTAAGTCACAACTTATTACCCAAAACTTTCCATTTGAATGGTTAAAACAAATTACCATTTACATCTTTTTAAACAAAAAGATTCATTTCAACAACCCTCAACGGTTTAAACAATTTTCACACTTTAATCTTTTAAACAAAAGATTCATTCACAGATTTTCCAAATTAATTTCCATTTCAATTTGATTAACTCGTTAAATCTTTAAATCAAGATTTAACTTATAGCTTTCAAAACAATCCCATTTCAAATGATTTAAACCAATCATTATTTTAAATCTGTTAAAGATAACAGATTCAAATCATAGCTTTTCAAAACAATTCATTCATAACTTGGAAAACCATTTTTCCATTCAATATTGAAATTCCTTTAATTAAACTAGAATTTCATTTCTTATCTGAAAGCTTTTATTCTTTTAAAACCACAGTTTCATTTCAGAAAATCTGATTCATTCATACGAGTTAAAGTCTTTGGGTTAAATCCAAATTCTCAAAATTATACTTTTAAATGTTTTAAATTCAGATAAACACATTTATAACATTTTCAATCTCTAGTTTCAAATCATAGGATTCAATTCCAAATATTAAATCCAAATTTAAATCAAATTATTTAAATTTTCAAACTCGATTAAGTTATTCAAAATAGCTTTTATCTTTGAAATTCTATTTCAAAAGCTTTTCACATTAAACCCAAATTTCCAATTTCAAAATCAATTGAAATTAAAATTTCAATTTCAAAAACATCAAATTTAAATTATCTGTGACTTAACCGATTTCCACGTGAAATCCATATTTGTGTGTGTAAAAGTGTGGTCCAGGGGGTTTAACACAGTAGTGCAACATCAATCATCACAAATATATCGATAAGCGGTATAATCTATAACGCTTATCTTCATTCACAAATCACCGATATAATAAACTTATCGGTCACAAAGATTCACAATTATAATTCGATGTGGGTTTCGGATAACCAACTGGAATCCGACTCCCTGTCGCATCGAAATTCAAATGTCGTTTACGGGTCAAAAGGGTTTCATATTCACAAAGTAATATATCACAGATATAGAAATCACAGATATATATATCGCAGATAATCAATTACAACATAAATCAGGATGTATCACAAAGCATCACAATCAGAGATATCAAACAATTCACATTCAATAGAATCCAAATATCCATAAGTAAGGTCAAGTATTCAATAGTCATTTATAAGTAGGATAAATTAATTGTTTAATCCTAATTTATTCAATTTATTTCCAATTAAATTAATTACTTATGGATTTATTATCCAATCCTGATTAATTAATTAAAAATCACTTGATAAAATTCCATTAATCAATTACCTTAATAAATTTAATTATTCTTAAAAAAATTTCCTTGTTTAATTTCAATGAGAAATTAATTTCCTAATTCCTTCCATAAAGTAATTATACTTACATAATTTTATAAATGATTATCATTTAGTAATAAATCGAATTTAAAATTAATCACATTAATTTCTTATTTGAAACATCTTAGTTAATGACCTTTCCTTGTCTATATTCATCAACCAATACCTTAATTACCTCTTTAAGTAATTAACTTTAAATTAATCATTTATAACTATGAATTAATCAATTCTTAACTACGAATACATTTAATCCTAAATTTATTAATTAAACCTCTAATAATTTAATTAATTCAAATCACAAACTAATTTACTTATAAATTTAACCATTTATCACCTTAAAGATTTGAATGAATTACAAACCATTGCTTAACTTTAAGATAAAAACATCATTTTCATTAATGATTTAATTATCATTTTCAATCATATTTTGGAAAGCATTTCAACTTTCAAATTCTATTTCAAAATAAAGATTTGAAGTAACTACTACTGTAACCTTTACAAATTAAACCCAGTTTAAAGTTTTAAAAGAACTTACAGGTTTAAAACCTGTCTCTCACTTACCCGAGTCAATTTACGTTTTCCCCCGAGCCTATTGCCCAATCACTCGCGAATCACCCAGCTGCTTCGAGCAATTTCATGAATTCCCCGAGACAAACAACAACTTCCTCGAGTTTGCTTCTTCCACTCCAAAGGAACTGTCACCAGCACACACACTCGAGCGTGCACGTGCACAGCCAAGATCGACGCCTCCGACCATCACCATATCGACGAGCAAGTCGAACATCACCTCCAGTTTCGATTCCAACCATCAGTTCCCTTGCAACACCTCTCGAACCCGAATTCAACTGGAACGAGACCTGGAACCAAACTCGCGACCAACCACAATCCCTGTCAACGCCTCATCTTCGCAGCCCAGTCCACCAGAAAATCTCAAACTCCGGTCACGACATCGTCCACTGCCTAGCTACCCTCGCCCAAAACCCGAAGACACTCGATCCACCAACTTGGTCGCGGCGATCGTTTCTTCCAACTAAATGAAAACTAGGTTTAAATACTTCAATTCCATATTTCCACTGCCTCAAAGCTCTAACCCATCAACTATCATTTTTCCCTAAAACTCTGATCAATACTCCATCTCCAGACCGAAGTTCGTCACCTCTGGTTGTCGAGATCACCCATGGCAGCCAAAACACTTAAAACTGTGAATCCAGAACTGCTCTTCAATCCCAACATTATAAATCATGAAACTTGTTTTAAAAATCTTGATTTCGTATGTAGTTTCATCCTATATCATTGAACACTTAAAACAAAAAGTTTGTTTTTAAACTGGATTGAAGTTTTACCCTGTTTCCTTGATTTCCAGAGCGAGATTCAAGTTAATTTCACCTATATAAATTTTTAACATCTATATTATGGTTAAACAATCATCTGGTTGCTTATGTTTGCCATTCACTATTTTCTAGATCAAAGGAAAAGAGTTGATTTACAAATATACTAAAAACAACAAACACAGGTATCACCAAAGCATGTATAGATGTGTACAGATATGTATATGAACAAGATACATGTCACCATATAAAAGAAAACATGCCATATTAACCTGGTTATAAGTTTAAAAATAAAGGTTACTCACAGATTAAAGGATTTGTTTAGAAGTTTGCTCACTTGTAAAAACAGAGAACAGAGCTTTTCATTGAAGTAGGCTTGAAAGACTTTGCAAGTGAAACCTTTAATCTCTTATTTGTTTTGAACTTGAAAACTGGAAACAGGTTTCCATTTTGATCATTCTTCCAAATCATCTTGCCCTCTACCTCTGAGTTGTTTGATGATTATGGAATGTTGTTTAAGTTTTAAAAATGGAGTTTTATCTTATTTATTTTTTTGTTGAGCTCGAACTGGAATGGAAAGTGATAAAGGAAAATAGCTTATAGGCTTATGTATAAACAGGTTACAGGTTTTGTATTATTTTTTCTTTCTTCTTTTTAAAATGGTCAGAGATATTTCTCTATGGTTGGTGGCTGAAAGGAATTTGTATACAATCGTATAGATTTTGTTGGCTGCTAAGAATAAGAGCATTTAATGTTGTTTGTACTTGATGTTTCATCCTATACTTATCTATATTTTCTTATACTTGCCTGCAAAGCTTCATTTGCTAGTACAAATATTTCTTTTGCTTTGTTATGACTTGTTACATGCATACACAAGGTGATAGCATATACATATTTATTTTCTTCTTTTCTTTCATTCGGCTGTTACAACATATGAGATAATTGTTTTGGGTTGAGTTGCCTAGTTGTACTTAGTTTATTTGCACATTCCTGTATTTATCTTGTTCCTTGTTTCGCAAGCTTCACTATATATTGTTTGTTTACATACTTATCAAATCTATTTTTTATTTGTTTTATATCGTATTGATTTATTTCACAAATATAAATTCAAAAACTCAATAAATTATCAATTTAAATATATGTAAAATTCGGGGTCGTTACAGATTATATATATTGAACTTGACCCCTTTTAATGTTAAATAAATCGACACGTAGAAATAGTGTTAACTACACTTTGAACCATTGAATGTATGATTGATGTAGTAATTTGATAATAGACGCCAAGTGAAAAAAGAACCATATTGTAATAATCTTTAATCTACAAGAAATGATAGTGTGGATTCTAGGAATAATTATATTAATTTGCATAAATAACAAATGTAAATTAATACGATTATTTCGGGATTGTTATCCCGCCTTTTGGCAAGGCCGTGAAACCAAAAAATTGACTTGAAACCAGAGGTAGTTCGTCCCGAAGATTGGTTATACACGGATTAGCTATGGACATCGAAGAATTTTGTCCAAGTCCGGATCAAGCTAAAATTGATATGACATGTCAAGCAAAGCTACGAGAGCCAACATTCCAAATTTCAAGTCAATTCGAGTTCGTATGCTCAAGTTACGGTCAATGCAAATGTGGGTGAAAACTCGCTCCGCCGTGACTCGCTCCTCCGTGACTCGCTCCTCCGTGACTCGCTCCTCCGTGACTCGCTCCTTCGACTCACTCCTCTGTGACTCGCTCCTTCGACTCGCTCCCTTCGACTCGCTCCTCCGTGACTCGCTCCTCCGTGACTCGCTCCTTCGACTCGCTCCCTTCGACTCGCTCCCTTCGACTCGCTCCTCCGTGACTCACTCCTCCGTGCCTCGCTCCTCCGTGACTCGCTCCTTCAACTCGCTCCCTTCGACTCGCTCCTCCGTGACTCATTCCTCCATGACTCGCTCCTTCGACTCGCTCCCTCGACTCGCTCCTCCGTGACTCGCTCCTCCGTGACTCGCTCCTTCGACTCGCTCCTGCGTGACTCGCCCCTCCGTGACTCGCTCCTCCGTGACTCGCTCCGCCGTGACTCGCTCCTCCGTGACTCGCTCCTCCGTGACTCGCTCCGCCGTGACTCGCTCCTCCGTGACTCGCTCCCTTCGACTCGCTTCCTTCGACTCGCTCCTCCGTGACTCGCTCCGCCGTGACTCGCTCCACCGTGACTCGCTCCTCCGTGACTCGCTCCTCCGTGACTCCTCCTCCGTGACTCGCTCCGCCGTGACTCGCTACACGTTAGCGCCACGTCACCAAATCAAACAGAACTGAGTCGAATGAAAAGCGAGTCGAAACAAAAGCGAGTCGAACCAAACAGCCTACCGAGAATCCTAATTCGTATCGATCATATCTCCCAATCTACAAGTCCAAATGCTATGAAATTTTCACAGCAGCTTAAGTACAACATAAAGAATGTTCCTGCCAAATTTCGACTCAATCGGAGCAAGTCTTGACCGAGTCAAAATTCGTTCGTATCGATCGCGGATGGATAAACTCCAACTTGCATCGATCATATCTCATGATCTACAAGTCCAAATGCTTTGAAAGTTTCACAGAAGACTACGTGCATGCTAAAGAATGTCCACACCAAATTTCGACTCCATTGGATGAAATCTTGATCGAGTCGAAATCTGTTCCTGTCGATCACGGATCGGACTGAAACTTCACGAGCTTGGGCGCGCGGGCCTGGTCACATGCCAGAGAGGATCTCCCGAGATCTGAGCGAAATATCAGCCTCCTACACCTATAAATAGACCCCCAAAGCCAACAGAAAAGGGGTTCTTCTTCTTTTTTGAGATCTCCAACGTCCAGACTCTGCCAGATCCAGATCCAAACTCCATTGCTGCTGCTACCAACGAATTCCACTGCTGCAAATCATAATTATCTGCTGTAATTCATTGAATTCACTTGTAAACATCAAAGAAAGATAAATAAAGCAAACTACTTTAGAGTGGACGTAGGCAAGATCGCCGAACCACTATAAATCTTATGTCTCTGTCTACTTCTTTCTGTTTTAAGTTTATTATTCTTCATTTCTATCCTCTACAATATTTAGATCTGAGATCTGTGATTATATATTGCTGATTTGTGTTCATACACTGGTGCTTTCACGATATTTGGGGTTAGTGACCATTTTTGGCGCAAACACTTTGGTGCTTTCACTGAGAAGGACAAGGGAATCTCAGATCTGAAGCTTATTCTATGTTAGAAAGAAGATCCAACTCCAGATCTGAAAGAAAAAAATTAGATCCATAAAACAAGTTCCTAGATCTAGCTTTTAGGAGATGAAGAAGCCTCATACAAGGAAAAGCGCTATGGAAGGAACTCAGCAAGGGGGCAGCCAAGAGGCGTCCTCTCATTCAAACTTTCCTCCTACCATGAAGCAAATAGCTGGGAGCAACCTCCAAGGATCAGAAACAAGAGGCATGCAAAGCCCCTCACTCAGATAAGTACTGGACTCTAGGGTCTGCTAATCAAATGCAAATTACCATCAATTGATTGGGATAATGACGAATAAGTAGCAAACTCCACACCAACGCGACTTAGTCATTTTACACATGTACAGGACCGCGAACGATCCTCAGGCATGCTCTGATACGACTACTAATCGCAACGATGTAGGTGTTTGCATTTTGACGTCCCAGTTTTACTTTTATTTTCCATTTCTGATGTTTGAGCTTAATTTTGTTAAACATCTCTGTTGAAATACTCATTTTGAACGAAAATCCACTACCTATGATTCCACAACGGCTAAGCCACTTACACGTGTAAGGGATCGCGAATGGTCCTCAGGCATGCTCTGAGACGGCGATAAACCGCCACCACAAACAACTCAGAAACTCACTCGAACGTGAAATCTGACGTTGTTAACACTAAGTCCCTCCCGGGCACACAAAAATCTCCGCGAACGGCACCCGACCGCGAACGGTCACAAATCGCCTCGAACGGCACCCGACCGCGAACGGTCACAAATCGCCGCGAACGGCACCCGACCGCGACGTTGTTAACACTAAGTCCCTCCCAGGCACACAAAAATCGCCGCGAATGGCACCCGACCGCGAACGGCACCCGACCGCGAACGGTCACAAATCGCCTCGAACGACACCCGACCGCGAACGGTCACAAATCGCCTCGAACGGCACCCGACCGCGAACGGTCACAAATCGCCGCGAATGGCACCCGACAGCGAACGGTCACAAATCGCCGCGAACGGCACCCGACCGCGAACGGTCACAAATCGCCGCGAACGGCACCCGATCGCGAACGATCACAAATCGCCTCGAACGGCACCCCGACCACGAACAGTCATCATTCGCCGTGAATGGCATCCGATCGCGAACGGTCACATATCACCTCGAATGACATACGATCCCGAACGATCGTCATTCATGGGCAAATAAAACTATCAATTTCTTTGCAGGTCATCAATAGGATATGAACATCCAGCTAATGGCATTACAAAACACACCTTCTTATCACAAGGCATGTTTTGGGGGGCAAATGTTATCCCGCCTTTTGGCAAGGCTGTGACACCAAAAAATTGACTTGAAACCAGAGGCAGTTCGTCCCGAAGATTGGTCATATACGGATTAGCTATGGACATCGAAGAATTTTGTCCGAGTCCGGATCAAGCTAAAATTGATATGACATGTCAAGCAAAGCTACAAGAGCCAACGTTCCAAATTTCAAGTCAATCCGAGTTCGTATGCTCAAGTTACGATCAATGCAAATTTGGGTGAAAACTCGCTCCACCGTGACTCGCTCCTCCGTGACTCCCTCCTCCATGACTCGCTCCTTCGACTCGCTCCTCCATGACTCGCTCCTTCGACTCGCTCCCTTTGACTCGCTCCTCCGTGACTCGCTCCTCCGTGACTCGCTCCCTTCGACTCGCTCCTCCGTGACTCGCTCCTCCGTGACTCGCTCCTTCGACTCGCTCCTCCGTGACTCGCTCCTCCGTGACTCGCTCCTTCGACTCGCTCCCTTCGACTCGCTCCTCTGTGACTCGCTCCTCCGTGACTCGCTCCGCTGTGACTCGCTCCTTCGACTCGCTCCTTCGTGACT
This sequence comes from Allium fistulosum, assembly GCA_030737815.1. Taxonomy (NCBI): domain Eukaryota; kingdom Viridiplantae; phylum Streptophyta; class Magnoliopsida; order Asparagales; family Amaryllidaceae; genus Allium; species Allium fistulosum. The sequence continues at coordinate 53,025,328 of CM060908.1, forward strand.
CGCCCCTCCGTGACTCGCTCCTCCGTGACTCGCTCCGTCGTGACTCGCTCCTCCGTGACTCGCTCCCTTCGAATCGCTCCTCCGTGACTCGCACCTCCGTGACTCGCTCCTCCGTGACTCGCTCCTCCGTGACTCGCTCCGCCGTGACTCGCTTCTCAGTGACTCGCTCCTCCGTGACTCGCTCCGCCGTGACTCGCTACACGTTAGCGCCACGTCACCGAATCAAACAGAACTGAGTCAAATGAAAAGCGAGTCGAAACAAAAGCGAGTCGAACCAAACAGCCTACCGAGAATCCCAATTCGTATCGATCATATCTCCCAATCTACAAGTCCAAATGCTATGAAATTTTTACAGCAGCTTAAGTACAACATGAAGAATGTTCCTGTCAAATTTCGACTCGATCGGAGCAAGTCTTGACCGAGTCGAAATTCGTTCGTACCGATCGTGGATGGAAAAACTCCAACTTGCATTGATCATATCTCATGATCTACATGTCCAAATGCTATGAAATTTTCACAGAAGACTACGTGAATGCTAAAGAATGCCCACGCCAAATTTCGACTCCATTGGATGAAATCTTGATCGAGTCGAAATCTATTCGTGTCGATCACGGATCGGACCGAAACTTCACGAGCTTGGGCGCGCGGGCCTGGTCACATGCCAGAGAGGCTCTCCCGAGATCTGAGTGAAATATCAGCCTCCTACACCTATAAATAGATCCCCAAAGCCAACAGAAAAGGGGTTCTTCTTCTTTTTTGAGATCTCCAACGTCCAGACTCTGCCAGATCCAGATCCAAACTCCATTGCTGCTGCTACCAACGAATTCCACTGCTGCAAATCATAATTATCTACTGTAATTCATTGAATTCACTTGTAAACATCATAGAAAGATCAATGAAGAAAACTACTTTAGAGTGGACATAGGCAAGATCACCGAACCACTATAAATCTTGTGTCTCTGTCTACTTCTTTCTGTTTTAAGTTTATTATTCTTCATTTCTATCCTCTACAATATTTAGATCTGAGATCTGTGATTATATATTGCTGATTTGTCTTCATACACTGGTGCTTTCACGATATTTGGGGTTTGTGACCATTTTTGGCGCAAACAGGGATTATTTAAATAAATTGTTGAATTGTTATGTATGGTTGCTATTGATTGTTTATTTACTTTGACACCATCCCAGTTATCACACTGCAAGTTCCCTTTGCTATGCTTTGTTTTATTTAATGATATTGGGTTGAAATGATAAATACCCAATTGAACAACTTTGGCCCAAGATAGATAATTAAAAATAAGAAACCCGATTAGTCAACAAAAATCATTTTTGAAAATTGAAACCTATTTAAAATTAAGGAATGAACTTAACAAATTGTTTGGAAATTAAGTAATGAACTTAATGAAATAATTGAATAAAATGAATTGACAAATTTAATTGAAATGAGATTTAGAAAACAAGTAAGTTTAGAATTTAATAATTGAAAATTTATTAGATTTGTTAGATTTAGATTTAAACTTGGTTTTAATTTAATAGATCTAGAACTTGTTATAATATTAAAATTGAGATTAAGTAACAAATTGACTGAAGAGGAATACAAAACTAACTAAAGTTTATGGATTTGATTTAGCGATAATTTAAATTTAAAATGATTTTAAAATTAATGAATTAATTAAATCAGGACATTGTAAACTGATTATGGATTGAGTTGATTTGTAACTCGAAAAACAACTTATTTGTGATATGTAGATCTTGGAACCAAATAAATAAAATGGATTTCTTAAAATAGTAATTTAATTGAGTTTGGTAAATAAATCAATGAAGTTTTGATAAAAGAGAATTTAGTTAATGAAATTGATTTAATCGAATTTATGATTATATTTAATGTAATGATGAATGTAAATATGAATTGAAATGAATAGAATTTGATTTAATGATTTGAACTAAATTGACCATTAAATTGAATCCATGGATTAGGAATTAAATTTAATAAGTGAAATTTGAATCTTTTATATTGAACTTGAATACTTGAATTCGTTTGTTAACTAAAATGTTGGAACCAAAATTTCATTTGGAATATGATTTTAAATATTTGGAATAAATTGAATTTGTAATGTCAAAATTTTGAAAGTCGAATTTGCAACTTGACTTTTGGACTTTGATTTGATTAAACTTTAATAATAAAATGACCATCGGGTAATTAATACGTAGTTATTAAAGAGACCGGGATCAGATATGGACATATTCTCTATCGATACCGAAAACCACTTTAATAACTAATATACGCGGAGTGTTGATCCAGAACGAAGTGGATGGTTTTGATGAACGCGTTGACTGAAGAAAGAGAACGATTTTGGATGACCCCTGACATGACTAAAACAGGAGCCCTGCCGGGCCATTGAGGTTCGCCACCTCTAGCGGACACACTTCTTCGTTACCATATCTATTACTTTTGTGATTCGATTTGGGTGCACCCCTCGATTATGGGAGTGTTGTTTCGCGGTGTTGGGATAGTAGATGCTATGCCCAACATCAGTCCGGATGACGCAACTACTAGTATCCTAGTTTGTATCGCCTCATGTACCTTGTCATACTGTTTATCCTATCGCGACCACTACGATTTGTTTTGTGTTATACCTATGGGGTACCCTCTGATAACCACTAGTTTACGGTGGGGTTTACGGTGTTGTATAGACTATGGCATTATAAAATGTGTTAAGGGGGATTATGGTAACGCCTTAACACTATTTTGATATCGTACTTTACTGATTAGACATTATCTACTTAGCGTATTCTATTGTATATATAGATAGTTTGCCGGATCCTTAGAGATGTTTATTTTATTCATTTTTGAGTTATGGGCTTTATTCTTGCACTTGGTTATCCTGTTTAAGATTTTGAGTCCTGTCGAGTGTTTCTTTTATTTATGCTCGGGTCAGTCTGAAGCTATCCAGTTGCTGATCAAGGTTGGTTGAAGATGCTGAAGACTTTGCATTTATCTTTATCAGTTATTTCCATTCTAGTATTGATGTACTAGTCTGTTAGACATTTATATATTTCTTCTCAGTCACTTTATGTTGAGACATTGTTGTATTTCCTGTAGTAGCTTCATGAACTGCTATTATGATGATGTATTTTTCGCTGCATTATTCTGTGACTGTTCTGTGTCTGTGATGTTGTATTGATTCTCATTTACATTTATGTATTTATAATCCCATAATGATCCGTGTTTTGTATTATTTAAGTTAACATGTGTGGATTATTGTCAATTTTAATGGTCCAAATATACGGGTTGTTACAACTAGCTTCCTTGCCCCTCGCGCCCATCGAGTAAAGTGCAAAGACCCTTGTTCATTTATCACTACATCGGGGGCGCTGATGTAGCGTGCCACTAAGAGAGTGACAACCCAGCCCTTGCATTATCACCATACCCGAGCCTCGATATGGCACGCCACTAGGGAGTGGCGACCCAGCCCTTGCTTATTTATCACCATACCCGAGTCTTGATATGGAGCGTCGCTAAGAGGGTTAAGCCCCAACGAAATATTATACGGTTCCATTTCCATGAGAGAGGCTATGTTTTTTATATTGGCTCGCCTAGCCTATCAGAACCCTCTTTCTTTATCCATCTTGGGACAGGCTGCACAGAAAACTACACAGCCGGAGTTATAAGGTGGAACCCAGTGCACGAGTCTCCCGTCCGATAGCGGACTATGGGCAGGTCAATGATGTACGTAGCATTTCCCTCGCATTGCGAAGAGGCTGTTTCCGGACTCGAACCTTGGCGCCCAGATCACCATGTGGATGACCTAACCGTTGTGCCAAGGCTCCACCTCAATGACAACAATGGCTAGTTCATAAAATATTCTATCTTTATCTATTACCAATGCAACTTTTGAACTTCATTTTTAATATAAAAAAATTCAAGTAAGTTTTCAAATTACTGAACACATGTCAATTTATTCAATCTCTATCTATTATGAGCAAATAATTCACGGTTTATCGATTTGAAAAAAAATATGTTTTTATAAATAGTTAAAAAAGGAATTAGATTCACCCAAATAATTCACAAAATAGTCGAATTATATCAGAACTAAGAGGATGTACTTTAGTTTAACTAATAGCAAAAAAATGAGCGAGTAAAACAAGGGCAGATTTAAAAAAATAATAATAAAGAGGCTTTGGTTTCTATTGAAAAAATTAACAATTTTGTGAATAAATTATAGACGAATATTTTATATAGTGCAGATAACTCAGTGTTATGCATTATCAACTTTTAACTGGTTACAACATTTCCTCACAGGAATGCAAATTTCAATGAGTTATATATCATCACAATTAACAAAGATAACTAGCAAAGATCATGTGATATATTTAAGAAACACCTTTGTTAAAGTTTATACCAATTTCAGTTAGATATTGGATAGTTAAAGCATTAAAGTGTCAATTAGTAAAATTTTATAATTAAAAGTTGGATACTAGACAATGGAATGAAATATATAGATTAAATCTAAGTGCTATCCAGAAATAACTCCAAAAAAGTTAAGTAATTTTTAGTTAGGCAATTTACATGAGTGTTTCATGCCCAGATATTGGAGTTATGAAATGCAATTCACATATTATCTAAGGACAGCCGAACAATTCTGATTTTAAAAGGAAAAAAGCTTTTTGAATGTCATTTTCTATTGTATAAGAGAAAGCCAGGCATATCGGTAATAAAATTGAATAATGCAAGAAACATAATCAAATAAACTACATCAAAATTTTTTACAAGATTTAATCATATACAAACAAAACCAAAATAAAATATGATTATTGAAGAAAACAATCATGATACCTGATTACGATTTGTGTGACACTGCTCACGGCATGAGAAACTAAGGAGGTAGCTTGTTGCCTCCAGTTGAAGATGAAGATGATGATTGCAAGTGATGTGGTTATTGCGCTCTCCAGAAGGCATGAGGAACTAAGGAGGTGTTATGCTCCTGACTTTTCACCATGGACCTAGTTCTCATGGAATATGCAAAAGCTGGAAGAACTCGTAGATACAGGGAAGAGATGGGAAGTTAGTGTGTAAAAGAAGGGTTGTTTAGATAGAAGAACAGGATGAGGAGTGGTGGAAGAGATTGCGGCAGTAAATAAAGAAAGAGATGGAAGAAGATAACATAACAGAGAAAATAAAAGAAGAACTGTTTTTATTAATTCTCAATCTGAATTGTTACAAATGACTTTACTGCTATTTATACATATTAACATAACAATTTGTCACTGCATAACCCAAGATACTGGCCCAAAAGAAATACAAGGCCTACTCATTAACTCGGCACTTGTGCACGTGTACAGCCTGTGCACGTGCACACATATCTAACCAACACTGGAGTCGCCTGTTGTTTCTGGAATGCGTGCCGCTCGTAGCTCTTCCAATTCATGCTGATCTCTGGTCGTCTGGTGCTCCGTACTGTTGGTGGTGAGGTCAGATCCTTCCTGAACAGAAGTGTTTGTTGAAATGCCCCCTCTTTCTTCCCTCTTCTCTGATAGATGCAGATCCAATTTCTGGGCTCTAACACTCCCCTCCCCTTCAAAGTTTGACCTTGTCTCAAGGTCAAAAGCTGGAAATTTCTTAATTAATTCCCAATAATCCTCCCAAGTTGATTCTTGCTCGCTCCGCTGCTTCCATTTAACCAGCACTTGAGTCACAGCTCTATTGTTTCTTGGAGAAATTCTTCTGTCAAGAATGGCCTCTGGTTCCTCAATTATTTCTTCCACATAAGTCGGGGCACTGTGTTGTATGACAACTCCTCTTCCATGCTTCCTTTTTAGTTGAGATACATGAAATACAGGATGTATTTTAGCTTCAGGTGGCAGTTCCAATTTGTAAGCTACTTCGCCGATTCGTTGAATAACTTGATATGGTCCGTAAAATTTGGGTGAAAGTTTGTTGTCTTCGAATTACTAACAGTGATTTGCCTGTACGGTTGTAATTTGAGATACACCCAATCTCCTACTTCAAATTGCCTTTCTGTCCTCTTACTATCTGCGAATTTTTTTATTCTTTCCCGAGTCAAGGCCAAGCTATCCTTTAATAATTGCAACACTATGTCTCTGGAAAATAATTCTTGTTCCACTTGTGGCATTTTAGCAGTATGAGGTACATAAGTCAGCATGGTAGGTGGTGGTATTCCATATACTACAGAGAATGGTGTGGTGTTGGTGGAACTGTGCCAACTGGTATTATACCAATACTCTGCTGCTGGCAACCAGTGTGACCACTCTTGTGGTTTATGGCAAACAAAACATCGTAGATAACCTTCTAATATTTTGTTAATTGCTTCGGTTTGCCCATCCGATTGGGGGTGGTACGATGAACTGAGTTTCAGTGTGCTTCCCTTTAACTTGAACAGCTCTTGCCAAAATGTGCTGGTGAAAATTGTATCCCTATCACTAATTATACTTTGTGGCATACCATGGAGCTTGAACACCCCATCATAAAATATTTTGGCTATGTCCTTTGCTGTGTAAGGATGTCTTAAAGGGAAGAAGTGTGAGTATTTAGTGAGTCTGTCGACTACTACATATAGCAGTATATTTGTTGCTTTTTGGAAGACCAATGATGAAATCCATTGAAATCTCACTCCATATCTTATCAGGGATGGGTATGTTTTCATGCTTGTTTCTTTGACAAGTATCGCACTCCTTCACAAACTGCTCTACATCAGATTTCATTCCTTTCCAATAAAATACTTGTTTAAGTCTGTGCTTAGTCTTCTTTATGCCTGCATGGCCTCCTAGTGGAGTGGAATGATATTCATGAAGTATGGTAGAAATAGTTCTTTTGCTATTGCAGTCTAAATAAATTTTTCCCTTGTAAAAAATAAGTCCATCCACCAACTTATATTTGTTTTGATTGAGCTTGCCTTCACTGAGCCTCTGCAGCATGTTTTGATAGTCTCCAGATTGTTGCATACTATCTTTTAACTCTTGCATCCAACTACTTTCAACAGATGAAATAGCGCAACAGAGCATAGTGGTCAAGGAAGAATTTTGCTCATGTGGTAATCTTGACAGTGCATCTGCTACAGTGTTTTCTTTTCCCTTTTTATACTCAACTTTATAATCAAAACCATGTAGCTTGGCCAACCACTTTCCTTGAATTCTAGTTGACAATCTCTGTGACAAAAGATGTCTTAAACTTTGGTGGTCGGTTTTTATGATGAATTTTCAACCAATTAAATATTGTGACCATTTTTTTGTTGCTAATATCAGTGCAAGCAGTTCCTTTTCGTAAGTAGACAGCAATTGATTCTTTCCTTTAAGTGCTTGGCTGAGGTAGGCTATGGGTTTCCTATCTTGTGTCAAAACTGCACCTATACCCTCTCCACTAGCGTCACATTCAATCACGAAGTCCTTGTTGAAATTTGGCATACTGAGAATAGGTGGTTCCATCAAACATTGTTTTAGCTTCTTAAATGCTGTGGTAGCTTTCTCATTCCATGCAAATGCATTCTTTTTTAAAAGCTCAGTCATAGGTTTGGCAATGCTCCCATAATTTTTTATAAATCTCCTATAATAACCAGTGAGCCCCAAAAAACCTTTCAAGCCTTTTATATCTCTTGGTTGTGGCCACTGTTTGATAGCATGGACCTTATCAGGGTCTACTACAATACCATTCCTGGATATGATATGTCCTAAGTAAGCTACTTGAGTCATTGCAAAGGAACATTTTGAAAGCTTTATAACCAGCTGATTATTCTCCAATTCCTGCAATGCAAGTCTAATGTGCGACAAGTGCTCAGACCAAGTCTGGCTGTAAATAAGTATATCATCAAAAAATACAAGTATAAATTTTCTTAGATAAGATTTAAATACATTATTCATCAAAGCTTGAAATGTTGATGGAGCATTTGAAAGCCCAAAGGGCATCACAATAAATTCGTAATGTCCCTCGTGAGTTTTAAATGCAGTCTTATATATATCAGAGGGATGCATTCGAACTTGATGATACCCAGACTTCAAATCAAGTTTTGTAAAATAAGCAGAACCATATAACTCATCCAACAAGTCATCAACTAATGGAATAGGAAACTTATCCTTTACAGTCTGGCTGTTGAGTGACCTATAATCGATGCACATCCTCCAGGTTCCATCTTTTTTCCTAACCATGACTACTGGCGATGAGTACTCACTTGTACTGGGGCGTATCACTCCAGACTCTAGCATTTCTTTAATAAGTTTTTCTAATTCGTTTTTGATGTGAAAAGAATGTCTATATAGTCTAAGACATACAGGTTTAGCATTTGGCAATAGAGATATTTTATGGTCACAGTTTCTTGTGGGTGGTAGAGGTGGGGTAGAATTTGTCACAGAGGGGTATTGTTGCAATATGGCTTGAACGTCAGGGTGTATTGTTTGACGGAGGCAGCTGTTAGCAGGGACTTGTAGTTCTTTGGAGTACAACAGCAAGGTGAGTTGTCCCTTTATACTTTCCTTGGATATGTCTTTATCTTTCATCAGTTTATGGTTGTCTTTGATTCCCTGCCAAATATACATCTGTCCCTGAAATTGAAATTTAATTTGCAATTTTGAAAAGTTAAAGGATACATCCCCTAATTCCTTCATCCATTGTGCACCTAGAACAACCTGACATCCTTCCAGAGGTATCACTAGCAGGTCAATAGGCATAACACATCCCTGACATTTGAAGATGACTCCTTGGCAAATTCCCTTGCCATGAATTTTTTCTCCATTAGCTATCTGTACTGAGTAACCCAATGAATCTTGGACATCCAACTGCAGTTTTTTTGATAAATCAGTGTTTATGAAACTATGGGTGGATCCCGAGTCAATGAGGACAGTGATGGGCTTTCCATTAATTATGCCTTGTACTCTGATGGTATAATGAGTGGGGATACTGCACATAGCATTGAGGGTGATAGAATAAGTTTCTTCATTTATTTTCACAGGAGAAGTGGGTATTTTAATTAATCCTTGCTCGTCTTCCATGGAGTCATCATCTGGAGTTTCTGCATTTTCTTCATGAAGTGGCATGATGCCTTCAACAATGTATACTTGCTTGTTCTTGCATACGTGACCAGGGTGCCACCTTTCATTACACCCATAGCATAGGTTCTTTCTTCTCCTTTCTATGATTTCTTGAGGAGTTAATCCCTTAACCTTAGCATGGTCTTCCTTGTTACTTTTTTCTGTAAATTTTTCTTTGTTCTGGAATCTGCTTCTTGTAGGATTGTTAAGTTTATTCTTCTTTTTGCTCGCATTTTTCCATTCAAATACCTTAGCTAAACTTACTGCCTCCTTGAAATCAACTGGGTGTAGTGCCATGACATCAAACCTAATCTCTTCCTTGAGACCATCAATGAATTTCTCAAGTAGAAATTGGTCAGGTAAAGCTTGACACACCCCTTGCAATTCCTCGAATCTAGTGAGATAAGATCTTACAGAAGTGGTCTATTTGATGTTGGAAATTGCCCCATAGGGTCTCTGTAATTCTTCTGAAGCAAATCGAACAATCAATTCTTCCTTAAAAATTGCCCAATGTTCATAATTCTTTACCTTCTTTGTAAGCCACCCATACCACAAGTGTGCTTCTCCTTTTAGGTGGAAAGAACAGGTGGGTACGCATTCTATCTCCGGTGTGCTATGATACTGAAAAAGCTGTTCTACTTGGCTAATCCATCCTATCACATTGCTGTCCCCATTATAAGTAGGAAATTCTAATTTGATGATGGTGTTTTGTAGCAGTTTTGGAGATTGGATAGGATTCTGGTTATGGTTTGGGGGGTTTCCTAATATTCCTGTTGTATTCCTAGGAGGAGGAACAGAAGTATAGGGTAACTCCTGTTGGAGAAGTTCTTGTTGGGTTCTTGGCTGTATTCTCTATGAAGGAGGTACATAAGGTGGAACAGTTCTTGGGTGTGAATTGAATGGATGGTTACTGGCTTCCCCATTCTTGCTATCTCATTGATTCTTGATTTCTCTTAACTCTTTAGCCATGCTATTGAGAATCTCACTAATGTTGTCCATCTTGACATTAAGTTCTTGGTTACCTTTTTGTAGTTCTTGAGTTGTATCTTGTAAGGTTAGTGTAACGACCCATAAAATTTTAGTGATTTTATTTATTAAATTAATTGAAATTTTGTGAAATTTAAACAATAAAATTTGGAGAATAAAAATTTATTATTTGGAATACGTCTATTCTAATATAGCAACTGGTAAATTTTCATCTGATAATAGTAAAGTTTATTTTCTTGTGAAATTCTATTTCAATTTAAGTCAGTTAATTTTTGATGAAAATAAAATGTTTTCCAAACTTGAATATTTTTATACAGTAAATTTCTAAATCATCTACTGAGTGAAACATCGGTCTTCATTTCGTCAAATTTGGATTTCTATTGCTCTGTTTATCTTAATTCTAGCAAAGTAGCAGCATTTTCTGGTACCGATTATCGACTTTTGATCGGATGATCGTACCACTGATATCTATATAACATTTTGATCCTCCCGTCGTGCTGATCTCTACGGTATATTCAATTCTATATTTTGAAGTCATGTACACAGCGGAACCCGCGAAAACGATTTCGTATCGGTACCGCTTGTATTCAAATTTCAAACGGCTGGAGACATTTATTTTCAGCTATTACCATCCCATCATTCTATCCATTGATGACTGCCTTTATTACCATCAGTTTTGAAATATAATTTTTTTTTTTGATAAGTGCATCCATCCCTCTGAAACGGTACATTTCATTTAATTATATATTTAATTCTCGTGCTACACCATTCCTATCTGTTGAAATTTGATTGGTTTGCTTTCTCATCTCTTGCTCTTTCAACTTGACTGTTACGCGTATAATAAAGTATATTATATATATCACGTTCAGATTTCAATTCCTTTCCTTTGCCTACTGCTTCTTTCCCCTGACTCAAGATAGTATATATTTGTTCAATCGAACATACTCTCTTCCTCTCCCCTCTGTTTTTTTTTATCAAAAGCTTCTGCGTCGAGACCTCTGCCCAGATCCCCTCAACTTCGAGCACTGTCCAACCAAACCCCACTCCAGATCCACTCACCGCCTTTAACCCCTTCTACCCTGAACCACCAGCCAACGAGCCAGGGCCGAAGGCCTTCCCACCACCTTCCAGCCCACCGACTTCCAATCCTGTCGCAACAGCTCGTCGTACCTCCCCATCCCTTTGCACCGCCTACCCATGGTCGTGAATCACCCCCTCTGGCCGAAATCCAGCAAACCCAATGCACAGCCCTACTTATCCAACTCCAAACGTGCACCCTCCTACTTGCTTTCACCTCAGCCTCTTCGTGCTCCGCCAGCAACCACCGAGCATGGCCAAAACCCCAAGCAGCCGAGGCCACCATCATCCCACCTTCCTTCCCGCTTCTCTGACCCGTCCCCAGCCACTCCGATCACCATCTTCCTGTGCTCCAGCCCTTCATTTAGCATGCGTTCATCTCATCACCTCTCCTTCCGGGCCGAGTTGTTTCTCTGGTGATTTATATTTTCAGAGGTATAGTGTATTATATAGGTGAGTTTTATGATATATATATTGTTTTAATTTGGTTTTGAAATTTTTTTAAAATCAGAAGATGAAACTTATACGTTTACCAAGTTTTCATTTGTTTGTATATATAGTTTGATTATGGAATATAATATATATTGTTGAATATGTATAGGCATATCTGTTTACAGTAATAAATTTAAATACGTTAGTGTTGATATTTGGGTAACTTACATTTTTTAAAAGTATATATACATATATTGTGTGAGTTCGATTTTATGTACGAGTAGTATATTGTTTGTTTAAATATAAACTATATAAGTTGTTTTCTTAATCATTTATTTTGACAGCTTGTTTTGAGTAGAGACTTGGCACTGCCATTTTTCATTTTATGTACATATAAAGTAACAATGTTTGACAGCCTGTACACACACGAATGTTATATATATTACGTTACGTAAGTTATATATATTAGTTTGGATATATATATATATACATATATTATATTATATATAAGGGAGTATACATTTACAACTCTATATGTATATATGTTTACTGAGTATATAAGTTATATTTATAAGTGTTGGTTTAAGTGTATATTGCTGTTAGGTATATATTTAGTAATATTTTCTGTGTGTTTAGTTTTACATATTTATATACATAGTTATATATACATTTGTGTATGAGTTGGTTTATATTTAAAATGTATAGGGTCTACTTGATTTTTATATATTTTATCTGCAATACATATTTAAGTACAAGTTATGTATAGTTACAGTCTTCTTTTGCTGAGGGGTATAATGATTTTGAATATTAAAATATGTTTATATATATTTACAAAAGAAAAATATAATATAATATGTGCTGTTTTATAATCAGTGCTGACTTAAAAATAATTTATACATGTTTCAAAATTTTCGTATATATATAATATATTAGTTATCTAACTGTATTAATATATTTTTCTCAGATTTTTTTTAGATGATGTTTGGATATTGGTTTGAAAACTTGGGTCAATATAATATACAAGTATTTATTTCAATCTTATGTATATATGATGATTTATTTTATTTATTTGTTTTAAACTAAATATTGATTTCATACATATTTAGCTCAATTTATATCAACTGATTCAATTGTTCTCTTCGATTTCCCATTATCAGCCTAGTCCGTCGTGCCTGTCTTTCTTCGTCAAATCGTGTCCATCTAGCGTTGCTTGGAATTTCATAGCTCATTTCTTTGTCAAATTCTCTAGCCTCGAAAGGTGAGCAATCACTCACGATCAACATTCTTGTATTTATTAAATTTGATTTCAATTGAAACGACAATTGAAATATGATGCTGTAGTTATTTAAATTGTTATATATGCTATTATCTGTATATGGTCACCTGTGACATCTGACACCAGTATCTAGTATTTATATGCCTGTTATTACTATTATCTGTATATGTTCACCTATGACATCTGACACCAGTATCTGTTATTTATATTGATGATATATGCCTGTTGTTATATTTTATATTATCTGTTATCACTCTGCAAGTTCCCTGTTAGTATAGAATTCACTATGGGTTGAAATGATACATACCCGAACGGACTTTAGAATAGGAGAAAATCGTTATGGGTTGAAATGATAAACCCAAGCGATTTTCATTTGAATTGAAATTGGGATTACGGGTCGAAATGATATCTACCCGTATATATTTAAATTTCGGATTGAAATGATAAATATTCGTATCACTTAACCATATGATAAATATATATACAAACACCGTTGGTCCATATATATATATAAATATTTTGAAATTGAATTCTATGGTTTTGGAAAGAAATATTTGGTTTAACAAATGTTGATTTTAAAAAAAAAATTATATATAAATGGTAATGATATATATATAGATTTAATAATGATATTTAATTTAATTAAGATGGATTTAATACATATTATATGTTAAGTATAAAATTTATATTTCAAAATAGAATTTGGTAAAAATTTGAATAAGTTAAGGTTGGGAAGATAATTTGAATTTAGTAAAGAATTTTATTTAATTAAACCAATTCAAAACTTGTTGGAATTGGGATTTAAGATATGATTTATAACTTGAGTTTGATTTAAATAATTTAATGAATATTTCTTGTTTAAATAAATTTAAGGAAATATTTAGTAGAAAATGAAATTTAAGGCTAGTTAAATGATATTGAATTTATTAAGTGAATATTCCCTGATTAAATAATAATAATAATAAAGTTAAATCAAGATCTATATGAAACTGTTAATTTGAACTTTGAAAATGTTGAATATTAAAGCTTTGAAATATATTGAAAATTTAAATGGTATCTTTAGAACTGAATTAAATTGATGAATTGAGCTTTGAATAAATTTGAATCTGGAATTTGAAGTTGATTTGAATCGATTTGCGAGACTTGAGAAAATTAAATGCTTTACTTTATAAATTAATTAATATTTATATTTGAAATGAAATAATATTTGGGTTTTGAAGTATAAATTAAATTTAAATGACCACGGTGTTATAATGTATATTGCCACCTTGTAGATAGTTCTGAAGATCCTTAGAGGATGGTTATCCCAAACATCCTTTAAGTTACTTGTATTTCAGTTGATATTTCACTTGAGTTGGATTTATTGATAATAAGAATGTTAATCCTGACTCGAGTGTTTTGTGTTTTTCTTTACGCTCGGGTCAGACCGAGTGATACAGCATTTGAGACTCACCCTTGGAGTTTGGAGCTTCCTTTGGAGATCCAACTATCGCCTCAGCTTTCAGCTCTTCTAGTTGATTTGTTCAGAGAAGTCATCTGTTGTACTGGAAACTTCACTGCAATTGAGATATTCTGTTGTATTTTATTTCTAACTTTGATGTTTATATAGTAGCTTCATGAACTACTATTTTATCTATTCCGATGCACATTATTGTATTACTCTATGTCTGTGATTCTGTGATTGATTTATTTACTGTATATTCTGAGTTTTGCCAAATTTAAATTAACAATCTGATATTTTGAATTATTCAAATCAGACATGTGTGGATTTATTGTCGATTTGAATGGTCCAAAACAGCGGGTCGTTACAGTTGGTATCAGAGCTTTGGCTCTAGGCAAAACTTAGCATATATTGTAAATTTATTTACAGAATCACTTTTGTTCGAGTTTGGATCTCTTCCTTTTGACTCGATTTCCTTTGAACTTTGAAACGTTCCTTGCGGTTCCAAAAAAATTCATTCTTATCTCTCCCTCTTTGTATTCTTGTGATTCTGGAGTATCCCATAACTCCACTTCGAATGATCTCTATAAGAATAAACGATCCCGCTGATCTTTGAATGATTTGTAAAGGGGTGAAACTCCTTTACAATTAGCATTGATTCACCGGAGATTATATATATCCCTCGGTTTAGATGCTGCTATCTCTTGTTGTGTCGAATTCTATTTCTGGCGATCGAATGACGATTTGCCTTAGATTTTCACATCGATTATATTCTTGAAGTCACGGTTGACCCAGTTAAGGTCGCCCGCGATTTATATAAGTGTGTCCGACTACTGTTTTGATAATTAATTATCTCATTATCATTCGAACTTATCTTCGAATCAGAATCCTATTTGATTAGAGTCCCTCAAATTTGAATTTCTATCTTGGTATTGAAATCCATTCTTGAACCATCCTTTGAAAAATCAGGCTTGTTTATATTTTAGAAATTGTTTTATATATCGAAAATTTTATATTCTATATATGAAAGTGAAATGTTTTCGATAAAGATTATAAACCCTTTTAAAATAAGAATTTGAGGTTTCGAAAGGATTTGTAAATTTGAAAAAAAACTATATAAGAAATTTGATTTATAACTGAAGGATTTTAAATTTGAAATTCGAGAATTGAACCCTGGTATTTTGGAATTGGTTTTAAGATTTTGGAATATATAATCATAGTATGATTTAAAAGTATTTTCCAAATAAGGAATTTTCCAATGATTTTAATGAGTTTCGAATGATTTTGAAGAAATTCCAAAAGAAGTTTGAGAAAATAGAAGTCCAGAACTCACTTATGTCGCTGGAAAATAATTTCGGTGATGAGTGCACGCATCATCGACGTTGATTTTTGAGTTTCATAGTGGGGGATAGGCCACTTCAGTAGCATTGCTACGTGAGTGATTTTGCGAAACCAATTTTGATTTCAAAATTTTGAAGTATGATTTGATATTCGGAAGATATATGTATATATATATATATATATATGAAATGATTTGAAATGAGCCGGTGTTCAGTCCTTGGGTTTTGGATTTGATATAACCCTATCTATTGAAATTGATTTACTGATTTTGAAAATGATTTCTTCGACTATTTTGAAGTTCGAGTACTTCCAAATCAAGGTTAACTTTTCAAAGCTAAGAAATTTTGAAAAGTATTTTGATAAAGTATATAAGTTTGTTTTGAATGTTTAAGTATGAAGTAATATGGTTTAAATAAGTTGAAACTGTTTTGTTAAGTAAATGAATAAGGCAATTTTAAAATTTTCTAATATGAAATTTAGATTTGAAATGTTTTGAAAAGAATTTGGTCTTTAAAATATTTGAATAAAATTTAGTTTAAACGTTTTAACTTAGTAACCTCTTTATGAAACTATATATTTAACAAGTTGGAATAAATATATAAGTTGTACGTATGCTGTTTTATTCGCATAATTAATTTGATCCAGGTTTGAGTACACAAGTTCGAGGTGAATTACACCATTCGTGATAGGATTTTTCATTTGATTCTTGATGGCGAATATTTGATATGGATTTTGGGCTAAATTCTAGAATTCTCTATCATAGTATATGGCTATGCAAGGAGACTGATGGCTTCTAGTCGAGAAACCATATCGAAATCCGCATTAGGGAAGTCGAATGGACAATACTAGTTCGAAAGCGAACTTGTGTGATCGAGCGAGCGATCAAATGTGATTATGCGAAATGATGACGTATGTACATCTTATATTCTAATATCATTGATATATTTTGACGCTGAAATTGAAAGCTGTCATGTTAGAATATCTTTGCTTACTAAAAGAAAAATTTCCAATTTAAATTACAAAGATATATAACCCATAAAAGCAAAGATATTCAAATCCCATATGGCTCTTCATACAGCGAAATTTATTTTGAAAATTTTGATCCTTATATAAGATAGACCTTACGTAAGTATAAGATGGTTTGGAAGACATTTGATTTTGGAAATGAATTGGTTGACTTAAATTATATTGATTTGGAAATTTGGATTTATTTTCTAAATCTATTATTTTGGAAACTTTGAAACTAAAGATATTTAATTTGAGAAGAAATAATTTGGTGAAATTGTATATGATTTTGAAATTGAACTGATATTGAAACAAATTGAAATTTGAGAACCTTATGTTACTAAACACTTGATTTGGGAGTTGTCGAACTTATATAAAATTGATTTGTATGAGTATGAAATTGATTCGAAAACTATAGATTTGAAAAGGTACTCAATTTGAAAGAGAAATCTTATATAATTGAAGTCTATATAAGTATGATTTGATATACTATTGATTTTGGAAAGTATTTGAGTTGAAAATTTAATCTTATATATAATGGATTTTATATAAGTACGATATTTGAAAGTGATTTGAAAAGGGTACTATATGATACATATTTTCGAAGTAAAGATATGGAAAGTGCCTTCTGCTTGATATCCGATTTGTGGCCACATCTTGGATTCATTCTATCGATATTTCTCTGATTTTTGGTTTTCCGGATATGATACTCGAGTGTCCTTCGAATTCCATGGCGTTACCCATGATCTTACGATCGTGACTGCATAGCGCAACTGCCTGGCTGAGTCTTGCCTAGGGGTACGGATTGTTTCCTGGGGGATCCAGGCGTAACCATTGTGTATCCTGCAATCTGTGTAGGTCGCGAATAGTAGCGCAAATGCTTGGCTGAGTCTTGCCTGGGGGTACGGATTGTTTCCTGGGGGATCCAGGCGTAACCATTGTGTATCCTGCATTCTACTAGTCATCATGGCGTAACTCGCAGGGCTGAGAAAGCTTACGGATATGGATTGTTTCCTGGGGGAACCAGGCGTAACCATTGTGTATCTGCGAACCATGGTTAGACAAAGGTTTTGTTCGTGTTTTTGATTGGATTGTACTTTCCATATCTGTTTTTTAAAGTTTTTCCAGTATTTTCACTGGGTGTTGAAACAGGTCTACTAAGTACCTAGAGAATTCTAGTTTTGCGCCTGATCAATGCACTACCAGAGTCTACAGGAACGAGGATAAACTTGTTAAAATATCGAGTTATAAAAAGTATTTTATTATAAAAGTATTTCCAACAAAGAAATTCTATATTAATATTTGAAATTGAAATTCTTATGGTTTGAATTAATTATCCATGCCCGATACCATTCTTTTGAATCTACCTTATCTGCTCAGCTTTATTTATTCACCTATATTCTGTTTTCCAAATTCCCCTTCCTTTCCTTGTTGACTATACTCTTTTAAGTATTGTTTAATTATTGACTACATGGTTTAATAGAAATTTTAGTGTTATAAATATTTTAGAAGTTATAAATTTAATAAACATTTTAAAGTAAATGATTATTCGTTTATTAATAATATTTGAAAGTATCTTGAGATAAATTAATAAATTTATGAATTATGGACTTAATGTTTTCAATAGCTTCTTTGTAAATATAACTAATAGCTGTTTTCAAATAGTTTTTATATATTTATAAAGATATTATTTAAACATATAAAAGGTATTGATAAAGAAAGCAAGAAACTTTACAGATGAGTTTTGAAAAGTATTAAAGTATTAAAAATAATTGATTTGCAAACGAAGTTTTCAAATGAATATTTCAAGTAAAATTTATATAGTTTTAAATTAATTGTTTAATCTTAACTTTCAATCTATTTTTCTTTCTAGTTGTTTCTATTCTTCTACCTCCTTTCTTTTCGGGGACGAAAAGTTTTGAGTGGGGGAGAGTGTAACGACCCATAAAATTTTAGTGATTTTATTTATTAAATTAATTGAAATTTTGTGAAATTTAAACAATAAAATTTGGAAATAAAAATTTATTATTTGGAATACGTCTATTCTAATATAGCAACTGGTAAATTTTCATCTGATAATAGTAAAGTTTATTTTCTTGTGAAATTCTATTTCAATTTAAGTCAGTTAATTTTTGATGAAAATAAAATGTTTTCCAAACTTGAATATTTTTATACAGTAAATTTCTAAATCATCTGCTAAGTGAAACATCGGTCTTCGTTTCGTCAAATTTGGATTTCTATTGCTCCGTTTATCTTAATTCTGGCAAAGTAGCAGCATTTTCTGGTACCGATTATCGACTTTTGATCGGATGATCGTACCACTGATATCTATATAACATTTTGATCCTCCCATCGTGCTGATCTCTATGGTATATTCAATTCTATATTTTGAAGTCATGTACACAGCGGAACCCACGAAAACGATTTCGTATCGGTACCGCTTGTATTCAAATTTCAAATGGCTGGAGACATTTATTTTCAGCTATTACCATCCCATCATTCTATCCATTGATGACTGCCTTTATTACCATCAGTTTTGAAATATAATTTTTTTTTTGATAAGTGCATCCATCCCTCTGAAACGGTACATTTCATTTAATTATATATTTAATTCTCGTGCTACACCATTCCTATCTGTTGAAATTTGATTGGTTTGCTTTCTCATCTCTTGCTCTTTCAACTTGACTGTTACGCGTATAATAAAGTATATTATATATATCACGTTCAGATTTCAATTCCTTTCCTTTGCCTACTGCTTCTTTCCCCTGACTCAAGATAGTATATATTTGTTCAATCGAACATACTCTCTTCCTCTCCCCTCTGTTTTTTTATCAAAAGCTTCTGCGTCGAGACCTCTGCCCAGATCCCCTCAACTTCGAGCACTGTCCAACCAAACCCCACTCCAGATCCACTCACCGCCTTTAACCCCTTCTACCCTGAACCACCAGCCAACGAGCCTGGGCCGAAGGCCTTCCCACCACCTTCCAGCCCACCGACTTCCACTCCTGTCGCAACAGCTCGCCGTACCTCCTCATCCCTTTGCACCGCCTACCCATGGTCGTGAATCACCCCCTCTGGCCGAAATCCAGCAAACCCAACGCACAGCCCTACTTATCCACCTCCGAACGTGCACCCTCCTACTTGCTTTCACCTCAGCCTCTTCGTGCTCCGCCAGCAACCACCGAGCATGGCCAAAACCCCAAGCAGCCGAGGCCACCATCATCCCACCTTCCTTCCCGCTCCGCTGACCCGTCCCCAGCCACTCCGATCACCATCTTCCTGTGCTCCAGCCCTTCATTTAGCATGCGTTCATCTCATCACCTCTCCTTCCGGGCCGAGTTGTTTCTCTGGTGATTTATATTTTCAGAGGTATAGTGTATTATATAGGTGAGTTTTATGATATATATATTGTTTTAATTTGGTTTTGAAATTTTTTTAAAATCAGAAGATGAAACTTATACGTTTACCAAGTTTTCATTTGTTTGTATATATAGTTTGATTATGGAATATAATATATATTGTTGAATATGTATAGGCATATCTGTTTACAGTAATAAATTTAAATACGTTAGTGTTGATATTTGGGTAACTTACATTTTTTAAAAGTTTATATACATATATTGTGTGAGTTCGATTTTATGTACGGGTAGTATATTGTTTGTTTAAATATAAACTATATAAGTTGTTTTCTTAATCATTTATTTTGACAGCTTGTTTTGAGTAGAGACTTGGCACTGCCATTTTTCATTTTATGTACATATAAAGTAACAATGTTTGACAGCCTGTACACACACGAATGTTATATATATTACGTTACGTAAGTTATATATAATAGTTTGGATATATATATACATATATTATATTATATATAAGGGAGTATACATTTACAACTCTATATGTATATATGTTTACTGAGTATATAAGTTATATTTATAAGTGTTGGTTTAAGTGTATATTGCTGTTAGGTATATATTTAGTAATATTTTCTGTGTGTTTAGTTTTACATATTTATATACATAGTTATATATACATTTGTGTATGAGTTGGTTTATATTTAAAATGTATAGGGTCTACTTGATTTTTATATATTTTATCTGCAATACATATTTAAGTACAAGTTATGTATAGTTACAGTCTTCTTTTGCTGAGGGGTATAATGATTTTGAATATTAAAATATGTTTATATATATTTACAAAAGAAAAATATAATATAATATGTGCTGTTTTATAATCAGTGCTGACTTAAAAATAATTTATACATGTTTCAAAATTTTCGTATATATATAATATATTAGTTATCTAACTGTATTAATATATTTTTCTCAGATTTTTTTTAGATGATGTTTGGATATTGGTTTGAAAACTTGGGTCAATATAATATACAAGTATTTATTTCAATCTTATGTATATATGATGATTTATTTTATTTATTTGTTTTAAACTAAATATTGATTTCATACATATTTAGCTCAATTTATATCAACTGATTCAATTGTTCTCTTCGATTTCCCATTATCAGCCTAGTCCGTCGTGCCTGTCTTTCTTCGTCAAATCGTGTCCATCTAGCGTTGCTTGGAATTTCATAGCTCATTTCTTTGTCAAATTCTCTAGCCTCGAAAGGTGAGCAATCACTCACGATCAACATTCTTGTATTTATTAAATTTGATTTCAATTGAAACGACAATTGAAATATGATGCTGTAGTTATTTAAATTGTTATATATGCTATTATCTGTATATGGTCACCTGTGACATCTGACACCAGTATCTAGTATTTATATGCCTGTTATTACTATTATCTGTATATGTTCACCTATGACATCTGACACCAGTATCTGTTATTTATATTGATGATATATGCCTGTTGTTATATTTTATATTATCTGTTATCACTCTGCAAGTTCCCTGTTAGTATAGAATTCACTATGGGTTGAAATGATACATACCCGAACGGACTTTAGAATAGGAGAAAATCGTTATGGGTTGAAATGATAAACCCAAGCGATTTTCATTTGAATTGAAATTGGGATTACGGGTCGAAATGATATCTACCCGTATATATTTAAATTTCGGATTGAAATGATAAATATTCGTATCACTTAACCATATGATAAATATATATACAAACACCGTTGGTCCATATATATATATATATAAATATTTTGAAATTGAATTCTATGGTTTTGGAAAGAAATATTTGGTTTAACAAATGTTGATTTTAAAAAAAAAATTATATATAAATGGTAATGATATATATATAGATTTAATAATGATATTTAATTTAATTAAGATGGATTTAATACATATAATATGTTAAGTATAAAATTTATATTTCAAAATAGAATTTGGTAAAAATTTGAATAAGTTAAGGTTGGGAAGATAATTTGAATTTAGTAAAGAATTTTATTTAATTAAACCAATTCAAAACTTGTTGGAATTGGGATTTAAGATATGATTTATAACTTGAGTTTGATTTAAATAATTTAATGAATATTTCTTGTTTAAATAAATTTAAGGAAATATTTAGTAGAAAATGAAATTTAAGGCTTGTTAAATAATATTGAATTTATTAAGTGAATATTCCCTGATTAAATAATAATAATAATAAAGTTAAATCAAGATCTATATGAAACTGTTAATTTGAACTTTGAAAATGTTGAATATTAAAGCTTTGAAATATATTGAAAATTTAAATGGTATCTTTAGAACTGAATTAAATTGATGAATTGAGCTTTGAATAAATTTGAATCTGGAATTTGAAGTTGATTTGAATCGATTTGCGAGACTTGAGAAAATTAAATGCTTTACTTTATAAATTAATTAATATTTATATTTGAAATGAAATAATATTTGGGTTTTGAAGTATAAATTAAATTTAAATGACCACGGTGTTATAATGTATATTGCCACCTTGTAGATAGTTCTGAAGATCCTTAGAGGATGGTTATCCCAAACATCCTTTAAGTTACTTGTATTTCAGTTGATATTTCACTTGAGTTGGATTTATTGATAATAAGAATGTTAATCCTGACTCGAGTGTTTTGTGTTTTGCTTTACGCTCGGGTCAGACCGAGTGATACAGCATTTGAGACTCACTCTTGGAGTTTGGAGCTTCCTTTGGAGATCCAACTATCGCCTCAGCTTTCTGCTCTTCTAGTTGATTTGTTCAGAGAAGTCATCTGTTGTACTGGAGACTTCACTGCAATTGAGATATTCTGTTGTATTTTATTTCTAACTCTAATGTTTATATAGTAGCTTCATGAACTACTATTTTATCTATTCCGCTGCGCATTATTGTATTACTCTGTGTCTATGATTCTATGATTGATTTATTTACTATATATTCTGAGTTTTGCCAAATTTAAATTAACAATCTGATATTTTGAATTATTCAAATCAGACATGTGTGGATTTATTGTCGATTTGAATGGTCCAAAACAGTGGGTCGTTACAGTTAGGTTGGATTCTTGGAGTTCTCTAATGGCTACAACAGTTTTCAGGTTGATTTGATCTTGTCTTGCCTCTCCAGGTGAATGATCTGGGGTAATTTCAGTGTGATCAATGTTTTCTTCATCAGAAAGGTTAAGTTGGCCTCGGGTGTCGGACTGCTCTGATACCATTTTGTTATGCTCCTGACTTTTCACCATGGACCTAGTTCTCAAGGAATATGCAAAAGCTGGAAGAACTCGTAGATACAGGGAAGAGATGGGAAGTTAGTGTGTAAAAGAAGGGTTGTTTAGATAGAAGAACAGGATGAGGAGTGGTGGAAGAGATTGCAGCAGTAAATAAAGAAAGAGATGGAAGAAGATAACATAACAGAGAAAATAAAAGAAGAACTGTTTTTATTAATTCTCAATCTGAATTGTTACAAATGACTTTACTGCTATTTATACATATTAACATAACAATTTGTCACTTCATAACCCAAGATACTGGCCCAAAAGAAATACAAGGCCTACTCATTAACTCGGCACTTGTGCACGTGTACAGCCTGTGCACGTGCACACATATCTAACCAACACGGGAGTCGCCTGTTGTTTCTAGAATGCGTGCCGCTCGTAGCTCTTCCAATTCATGCTGATCTCTGGTCGTCTGGTGCTCCGTACTGTTGGTGGTGAGGTCAGATCCTTACTGAACAGAAGTGTTTGTTGAAATGCCCCCTCTTTCTTCCCTCTTCTCTGATAGATGCAGATCCAATTTCTGGGCTCTAACAGGAGGTGGGTTGTTGTATTCTATGAAGGTTGTGAAGTTGGTAAGAGGCGGGTTTGTTAGGGTAGTGGGTAGAAGCGCGACATTGATTTAGGTAGCTAGCGGTTATGATGCGTTAATTTGGGAGATTCGTGTATGTGTCTAGGAGGAAAAAAGAAATATTTGAATACATAAAATGCAGATATATGAGGAAGGTGAGAGCTTACGAAGGAAGGTGCGTGAGACGGCATGCTTGTTTTTTTGGCTTCAACTAGGGGTGGAATCAGTTCGGTACCATGATCATGAGAAAAAAATCATTACCAAACACTACGTATTGGGTAAATTGAAATGAAAACCAATACCAGCCAAATTATTAGGTAAAATCATGTTCGTTTTACCAATGATTGCAGTAGGCAGCGGTCGGTAATAGGCCACTACCATATAATTTCTGGGCGAGACAATTCATTGAATAATCTTTTTTTTTAAATGAGCTGCTGTTCTTTTTTGGTTTGCTGCTTCTAATGGAAGGTGCGGTACTGGAAATACATGAAATGCGAAAGATGTGGTGCCAGTGGGACATGAAATACAAGATGAAGCTAGTCACTTTGTATAGTCAAATAATAATATATAGTTTAATATGAAAAAGTGACGTTAAATAGACTTTGGAATAAGAAAACGTAATTAAAACTCCAACTTTTACCTAGAAAAGACAACTACTCACACACACACGTCAAACAGGGCACTCCTTTCATGAATCATGATAGTGTAAATGATCACGTACATATTAACAAATAATTAAAAACTTCAACTTTTACATAGAAAAGACAACCATTCGTATACATATGTAAGAAAGAATCCACATATGTGATATAATAAGTGTTTTAAAGGTCTAGCTTGTACTCTGTAGAGTAGGACATAAAAATGTGAATTATGTGATGCGCAGTAGACGTTAAAAAGACAGGAGCGATGTCTACTAATTCAAGCAAAACTAAGAGTTATGAAACATAGAAGAACAATTAGTTAACCAACCCTTTACAGTCCGTAAGGAAATTACATCAACACCATGTTACTTACACTAGAAAATAACATGCAGAAGCATATGCAATAGGCATGAATTAATATCTTCATCAACTTATTTACTAGTGTCAGCTTCAATGACACATGCAACAGTTTGTCCCATACAGAACATTGTATAACATCTAAATCATATATAACAATAAAAAACTACATCTAAGTTTGCAGTGCAGTAAAAGTATAAAATTTGGATGACATCGTAATCAAAGAACTGTCATTTAGAGAAAAATAGAGCAACAATACATAATGATTTTGAAGCATAGAAAAGCAACTTATATATGACAATATTAGAGCATGAATTTCTTTTTACAACATTATACAGTTGCTTTATGCAGTTTAAGCCACTTCAGCTTTTCATATATTTCAAACTATTGTGAAAGAAGTTTATTTGCACTTATACACTAATATGTCAAAATATTCTAACTAAAACAAGCTAGTGCAATATTATCATCATATTATTTCATTGTGCAAATGAAGCTAAAATCGTCTTTTATTGTGTGCAAGACAGTTGGAAGAATTGAGTGTTGAAACAGAGACTAATGGTCTCTCCATGGATTGCACAATATTATCCTCTGCATAAATAAAAATTGTTTTTTTACTGAAATAGAAAATAATATTTTAATATGCTTTCTTGTCTATAAAATTATGAATCGATACCTTTTTCGATTTCCTCAATTGTAGTATAAAATTCGAGCTCTTCTTCGGTTGGTTCTTTATAAAAGTTCACCTCCTCATCCTTTAACCAATCACTTGCGCAAACAAGTGCCACTACCATATTTGGTGTTAGAGTTACTCTAAAGGATGAACTACCCTTGATCCCAAAGTAAATGCATTTTCCGAAGTAACAGTTGAGCAAGGAATAGCTAAAACATCTTTGGCTAGTTTGGCCAAAACTGGGTATGTATTAACATTTTGCGTCCACCAAGCTGCAATGTAAAATTCTTCAACATGTAACGCAACATATTTATCGGAAAAGTACCACTCCACTTCATTACATATGCTATGGCTTTCGTCCACCATCCTCTCTTGTATAATCGCTCTCATAGTTCTACTCTTTCCATTAAACATAGGCAAAATCTGCTCCAAGTGTATGCTAACATTTTGTTCTGAAATCTCATTTGCTCCCTTATATTCCTCATACATCCTACACAAAATTCCCTTCACTACATGATAGATTTGATCAATTCTATCTTCAATGAAACCTAACTCACATAAACCTATTATTACACATTGCATTTTGTACCTAGGGTCTAGCTAATATATTGGCAATGATCACAATTTTATTCATTCCTTCAAAGCCTTCCTAATATTTGTTAAACTTGTTCTTCGTTGACATCGCAACCTTTCACATAATTGCATCATTAGAAAACATCTTTGAGTTGATCTCACATTGAAGTTCCATCATTTCTCCAAACACTATGTTTGCTGTTACAGTTTCCAAGTGAAAGTTTAATAGTTGCATCATAAAATTTTAAAAAACAATACAAAAGCTTATGTTCCTCCAATCTTGATTCTTAGGTGGTCCTTCTCTCTTATGTCCAGATTTATGAGCTTCCTTAAAATAAGCCTTAAAAGCTTGATCTTCTTCCAACCTAAAAAATACATTTTCATATTTAGTAGCCGCCGCAAGCATCAAAAAAGTACTATTCTACCTAGTCACCACATCAAGTGAACATTGGCATTTTCTCTCAAGTTTTCTAGAGCAGAGTACTCTTTGAACTTGGCTAATCGCTACTTCTTATGTACTTTACACAATTCCAAATTTTCTGAATCTCTCCTTCTTACTCTTTAATACCAACCTTTACTATCAAGTTAAGAATGTGGCATACACATCTATAGTGAAGAAATTCTCCTCTAAACATCAATGTTTTGTAACTCCTCAAACTTTGCTTTAAGTATGATATAGCCACAACATTAGCAGTGGCATTATCACCGGTTATAGTAAAATATTGGTGATATTCCACTGTCTCAAACAACTCTTAACCAGTCTTCCAATGTCATGTCCTTTATGAGTGGTAATCACACAAAAGTTAATAATCCTTTTGTGTAATCTGAAGTCATTATCCATAAAATGAGCAGTCAAGACTAGGTGATTGATGTTTTGTATTGATGCCCAACAATTAGTAGTTAGCAAAATCTTAGTTTTATTTGAGCTAAACAAACTCATTAACTTTGCTTTCTCCAATTTATATCCAGCCAGAATTCCTTTTGCTACTATTTTTCTTCCTGGTACTTTATACCTAGGCTGTAATTCTTGCAAGCTCTTAAAGCCTCCACCTTCAACAAACCTAAAAGATAATTCATCCCTTATTATCATCTCAAAACACTTCTCATTGGATTTTTTTGACTAAAAATATGTGTTACTCCTGTAACATTGTCTTTGTTGATTGTTTTCTACTTTGAATCCTCTTGCACATGTAATGGGAATAATTTATATCCCCCAAATGATTCAAGAGAGGTGAAGTGCCATTTTTTCTATTATGAGAAGGAAATTTCTTTTTACAATATATACAGGTAAAGAAGCTTCTTCATATTTCACTATTTGGTGGCTTGATCTTACTGAAATGTTTCCACATGTCACTAGTGGGTTTTTTTCCTTTTACATCAGGATGGTGGAGTTGATTTTCTAAAGCATTAGATTGATTTTATGCATTGTTTTGAATACAAGATGTAGTTTGAGAAATTTCTGTCATAATGGTTTTAGGATTGGTGTAACATCCCCTATCTAGAGGCCCAAAACTAAGCGCTACAGATGCTGCATTCATCTATAGTATTAGCTTCCGGCAAATAAATACGGCTATGTTAATGGTATCAATAATATCAAAAGCGCTTGAATATGAAACAAAACACAGATTTAAAAACACAGATTTACTTTATTACATTTCCAAATAAAACATGTTCCATATTCATGTAACATAACCTAAACGTTTTCCCAAGCACTGAATAAATATAGTTATTACAAATTACGTCGAGAGCGGTATATGAATATACCTCCTCGATTGATCTGAGTCAAATGGTCGTATAAGACCTAATACATCATAACACAATGGAAATTCTTCAAACATAAATAAAAAGCAGCAATTCTTAAATAGCTATCTATTGCCTCCTGCATCCTTCGGTAGCTTATTCGTCAAACAACCTAAAGACCTAAAAAGATCCTTAACTCTCAATCTATTCAAATTAGTTTTGAGTACCTGAGAGTTTAAGGGGAAAACATAAACTTCGAGTCAGACATAAAGCTTGGTATGAATGATACTACACATCCTGGTTTAATTATGTTAAGTGAGACCACGCTGCATAGCGGAACGGGTTTTCCCTCACTAACATCTTTTAAAAATATATCTTTGCAAATCTTTTCACATAACCATATATTATGCACCTGCATTCACAATGGTTAATCTCACAAAACATACATTATGTAAACAAACATAAATATCAAGTAATAATGAACTATCTATACAAACACAAATAACGTTTAACCTTTGGGTGACTCGGGCCTACCAGATAACATAATCATAATCATAATCAAAATTTACCTAACAGCTATTAGATTTTTAAATTTAGGATTGTCTATCCTTATTTATCTATTTAACATCTTCCATCAGGATGGTCTATCCTAAACTATCTGTTAAATCTCTTTCTTCTGGACGGTCTGTCCCTAACTTAATCATCTCCCAGGTTCTCCCGAGCCTAGTGGCTTTTCGGTCTTACCAATAACCTATCTGTATATAACATATGTTCCTTTCAGTGTATAATCATAATTTTAGTCTACCTTGACCAAGCCCTACATACTGGAATTTTGGACAACAATTAGCTGAGGCAACAAGCTAATGTACAAGGCGCGACCCCATACTAGTCCCATCTGGTTTTCTAATATCTGACTCATTCATGCTTAAGGATCCCCTCCCATAATTTTCCTTGAAACAATTTCAAAATGATTTAAACCTTTAAACCAAACTCTGAATAAGGAAAAGAAACAAGCCTTTTTACTCTACGCAAATCATATTACATGTTAGATATATATTCTTTATTTAAAACTTGGTTGATTAAAACACTTTACCATTTGAAAGAACCTCTTTCCATACTTTGAAATTATCTCATTCAATTTCAATTTTTAAACCTTTCGAAAATTTAATAAACCTTCAAATTCATTCAAAACAAACCTTTCGGGAATTATAAGATTTAGACATCCTTCTTTAAAATCACTTTAAGTTATTTCCTTAGAAAAACCTTTGGAAAAATTTTCCTTCAAAACCTTTCGAAAACCTATAATAAACCTTTCGAAACAGATCCGGAATAAACCCTTTGAATGCTTAAACTCTTTAAAACATAACCTTTCGAAGGGAGATTGGGTTCAACTTTAAAACAATCTGGAAACTTATCTTTTAAAACCTTTCGTCTTTATTAAAGAAAACTTTCGAAAATATTCATATAACCTTTCGAGGATATGCAAACAACCTTTCGGAAGCCTTTGGTTATATTTCACAAAACAAGGGTAACCACCTAAGTCGAAAGCTTCCCTTCGAAAGCCTTGGAGAAATGGCTAACTTTAAAAGCTGGCGAACCTTTCGATTGGGTCGAAAGGTTCAAAGTAAAACCTTTATAAAACAGTGGAAACCCTTCGACGATGCCACAAGGTTTCAAAAAAGGTAATGGCGGTAGCAGCTACAACCTTTTGTCACATCGGAAGGTTTTAAAGTCTTTCTTTAAATAACTTGACCTGGTCGGAAGTGACCAAGCCGAAAGCTCCAGTTCAAAAACAAAGCAGGCGAAAGCTTTTCACTTATAAAATAATTATATTTCAACCCTTTCGGCCATCAACCTTTCGGCTTATATCCAATTCATTACGTACCAATTTCTTGATACCTTATGCATTGGACTTTGACTTTACCAAAAGCTAACCCTTCGACTTAGATGGAAGGTCTGGGGTGAAAGTGACGCAGCGGATAATTTCAAAACGATCTTCGATCGGTGAAAGTAGCAATCTGTGGATTGATGGATACTGAAATGCCCGAATTCGTTGATCCGAAGATTCCGAACTCTAGCTATCTCGAACTCGTTGATCGCGCACGATACCGGGTTCAAAGATCTTCAATTCTTCAAGCGTTGATCAAGCGCACTTGATTCCGCGAATCGGCTTCTACAATCGTTGAATCGAGCGCACTCGATTAACCGAAAGAGGAGATAGGAGATTACACTCAACTACCAATTTGAATGAAAGCACAAAGCAATCAAAAGAGAATTTTATTCAAAAATCAACAACCTTTTACAAAATGAGAGTCTCGGCCTATTTATAGGCATTTTACAACTCACACACAAAAAAAAACAACAAAAATTACAAGTATTAAGTCGGTTCTGAGTTATAACTTCCGACCTACGACTTAGCCTAACTCGGTGACGACTTAAGGCACAACCGATACAACACTTGCCTTCAAACAGAACGACTTATGACTTCAGACGACATACGACTTATAAACATGCGGCGACTCAAAGGAACCAATGGTGGAGGTTAACTCGGCAGATCATCCAACGGCATCAGGGCTTTCGCGACTTAAAATTTCGACCGACTTAAATAAGTCGTAACTCGGTGCCGACCTATCACTTTCCTTAAGTCGTATATTAATCAAAACACTTCCCTTAAGTCGTTGCCGACTTAAGCCTTCACATTTTCCACCTCGTGTTGCTCCTCCTGTAGTTTTAGGTCGTAGCTCGTTCGAGTTGAGTCGGTCACTACTTATGTCTTCTCTCCAGTTAAGTCGGTCACGACTCATTCTTGTTTCTATAAGTCGGAGACGACGTATATCTTCCTTAAGTCGGTCACGACTTATACCTTCGCCTTTCTTAAGTCGGTCACGACTTATGCCTTCGTCTTCCATAAGTCGGTCACGACTTATGTCCTTTGCTCTGATAACTCGGCTACGACTTATGCCTTCATTCCTGGCCTGAGCTACATCAGAAAGGTACTTAGCCGTATGGATTGAAACATGGAAAAAGTGTGATTTTTGTCTTTAAACTTAAAATGGAAAGTTTTCAACTAACCTGCCTTTGTTTGTCAAATTCTCATTGGTCAATAAAATAATTTTCAGTATTTTGTTACTGCAATTACCAGGATTTACAAAACATTTTATTTTGCAAAATGCCACTTCTCCTTTATAAATATATAAAACATTTAAGTCTCATACCTTCAATAATTTTATATATCCCTCAAATGACTTAGGAAAATTCTGGAAAAATTCGAGAAAATATATTTTAATATATTGCCTAACATATTAAAATCTCAAACCCAAATAATAATTATTTCAACCGAAAATAATTTAAAACCCAATAAAAAATTTCCTTCATTTAAAAATTCATATAAAATCAGAAATTTATGAAAATCAAAACTCATCTCTAAATTATTATTCCCAACCTATATTTAAATTTTCAAAGTATTCGGATGTTATTAAATAAGGTTTTCATGCTAAACATTATCATAAAACACAAATAAACATTTATAATTCCATCAACAACAAACATATATATCTTAAAACATCAAACATGGCAATATTATAGCAAAATTATTTCGAATCTAAATAAAAACCGAAAACTAGAAATATTAGGGATGTAGTAATTATTAACCTTGGCTTTTAGAGATTATAGATGAGATTTTTAGAATGTTGAATTAGTTGATTTCTTCTTTCCTCTTGAATCTTAGCTTTCTTCTTCTTGAGATTGGAAATGGTGGCCGGCCTTAGCAAATTTTCATTTTTTATGAAATAAGAATGGTGAACGTGAATCTCACAAGGGTTTAGGGTATAAGGTGTTTCCATTTCCAAAAATACCCTTCTCATTTCCTAACACATTATCTAGGGTTACTTCATTTCAATTACTTCTTCATTATGGCATGGCTACCTCTAACTAATTAGATCTCCATCTATTACTCTTTACATCATTTAATTAATTTAACTAATTAAATGTCTTAAATAAGGTTATTAAATATATGGGGTGTTACAATTGGTTGACACAGTTTCCATCTGCATATAATACACAAACTGCTGCAATGAAATATTTACATAAATCTTTCTTTACAAACTAGTAAATTACGTAGACAAAATTAAATCAAGATTGATTATTATTACAAGATGTGAAATCACATACAGCGATAATAAGATTCAAGTTCAGTTGGATCGGAATTGCATGACAATCAAAAAATACGACTTAGTTCAAAATAATATGAACTAAGGTGTATAAACATAAAGAATTAAGGATATGACAAATCATGCATCCAAGAGTGTAACAAATTGACATTTAATTCTTTTAAATAGATTAATTGGAAAACAACTTGTTGATTTATAGAATTACGGCCACTCAGTTTTCAAATTTCTATAGATTAAAAATATTAAATGGAAAACTACTTGTTAATTTATAGAATTATTGCCACTCAGTTGTCAAATTTCAATAGACGAAATTTTTTGTGTTCATAGCAGCAAAAACTAAAAAATGAATTACATTGCTTGAATCCAGATTTCAAAATTTCTAAATTATGTCATTTACATAAATCTTTCTTTACAAACTAGAAAACTACTTAGATAAATTTAAAAACAAGATTGATTATTCTAACAAGATGTGAAATCACATTCTAGTTTAGTTGGATCAAAATTTCATGACAATCAAGAAATACCACTTAATTCAAAATAATATGAACTAGGGTGAATAAACTATAAAGAATTAAGGATATGATAAATCATGCATCCAAGAGTATAAAAAATTGATAATTCATTCTTCTAAAAATATTAACTGGAAAACAACTTGTTAATTTATAGAATTACAGCCGCTCAGTTTTTAAATTTCAATAGATGAAATTATTTTATGTTTGTATCAGCAAAAAAATGGTAAAAGTACTTGTATGATCCTAACAAGTTACAATGGCAAATACCAACAGGCTTCATCCATGGTTTATTGACAGATAAACTAGAAATTTTTACTTACTTCTGTATACTATAATATTAGAAATCAAATTTTAATATGTACATATTTTAAAGAATTCAGATTTCAAATACAACCCAAAAGAAATTGTTAACTTGTATATTCCAATTTACAAATCAATACTAATAAGTAATAACAATGAATCATCCACACTAATAAGGAACGCAATATGAAACAATACCTTCAACCTTGCATGCCAAATCGATGTCGATTGAGGGAGTTTCTTTGCTCTTTTTTTCTCTGCCTTTGATCTAGTTTTGCTACTTGGAAATGAGGAAGAAAAACTATCGATTAGAGAATAGGTCGATAGAGAGGGGAAAAATGATAGCTACTGTAAAATTAAATGGGTTGCATTGCGTTTAGGATTTGTAAAACCTAAAATTGAATTGCGGGTCTTATGGACTTTGGCCTATAATTTAAAAAATATGGTTGGTTTGTTAATATATGGTAAACAAAATATATTTACCGAAGCCGTATCGTATTTATTAACTCAGTTTGGTAAACTGAACTAAAAAATCTAGTAACGATAATTGTGGTACCGTGCTGAACGGTTATGGTTGGTAACTTGGTAGAAATTTCCACCCTAGCTTCAAATATTTTATTTTGACTTCTGCAATACGCAAACCTTCCTAACGATCGGTTTGAAAACCTTTTTAACGGTCAATTTGATTATTATTTTTTGATTCTAATTAGTCGACATATAATTGTAGGCTTGAACGTTACTATGTAATTTATTGTCAAACTCATGTTCAATTATATTATGTGTTATATGTTTGTGTTAGTCCAACATCAAAACAAAATTGCTATTTTTACTAAATAAAATTTCAGGAAGTTATCCTTGCAAGACATAAAATGGTTTTGGATTGGAAAATTATTCTTACAAAAGATAAATTGATATGTGGAATTCATGTTACATATGGCTTTTACATGTCATATTTGTTAACTGAAATTTAGTTTACATATATCAAAGTCCATCCTGTCAATGTAAATATTTTAGCATTTGTCAAAAAAAGGAAATAAATTCTATACTGTTTTGTTTGCGTTCATAGAGCAGAGATCTAAAGGTATTGGAGATTAATTAAATAAATTACGTATTCATAAAGTTACCTTAAAGGCTTTAAATCTTTTTATTAATATGATGAGTAAGGGTTGCAGTAGACACAGCAACATACCTTATTTACAATCGGTGCTACAATAATTGATATACACATAAAATGCAACAACTTTCTGACGAGTCCATCAAACTTATATTGATACCATTTGCTCTACTAGGAAACACAAGAATGTGGTTCAACTCTCTTCCACGACCCTCTATTTATAGTTTGAATGATTTCGAAATAACATTATTGAAAAAGTTCTTTCCTTTTATAAAACTCTAAACATTAGAAATGAAATTAATCAATTCACCAAAAATGAAGGAGATACTTGTTTGCAATACATTGAGCAATTTAATCAGTTATTATAAAGTTGTCCTCGTCATGAAATTCAAAAATAATATTTATGCCAAATAGCATACGAGGGACTTAATTATTCCACTTGAACCCAACTTGAAATTATGTGTCGGGGAGAAATCAAGGATAAAACAAGCAAGGAGGCTTGGGCTTTCTTCGAAGAATTTTCTGAAAAGATCAACAATAGAGATCGATTCATGGCCCAACTCATACAAATCCAAGGGTAGTGCACATAGTAGACCTTTTCATCTTCTCTATTGAAGACTCCTAAGCCAAAGTAGTGTATCCACAAGAAGAAGTAAATGCCTTCGCTCAAATCAATTCTTATGCTTCACAGTATAATTCTAACTGGAAGAACCATCCAAACCTATCGTGGTCAAAATCCAAATAATTTCGCAAACCCTTCGCATTTTTATCCTACGAGCCAAAACACTCAAGCCGCTCAAACGTCCAATCAACAAAATGATCCTCAAAGAAGAGTTCCTCTAATCAACCCTATAGTTTTCCACATCTTTGAGACTTTCCTCAAACCTCTCGACAACCACAAGACCTTAGTCATCTCGAAAGACAGCTTAAGGAAACTAATACTAAATTTGAACAAATGCGAAAAGAAATAGACAATAAATTTAACCAAATCATGAACATGTTAAAGAACTTAATGATAAATAAGGTGAAGGGAAAATTACCCAAGTCAAATAGAAGTAATCCCTAAATATAATAATTCTCATAGAGTGAAATTTTGTGAGGACGATAATTTAAAATTAGTGAATTTGGTTACCAACTTAAGATCGGGCAAGAGAGTCTACAATCATGTTGGTAATTCCAATGCACATCAAAAGCTAACATCTATTGATCAACCAACTAATAATGTAGCATTCTCTAAAGTTGAATCATCATCTCCCCAATCATCCGCAAAAAGTTGCAATCCTATTATTCTTCCCAAGTCCATCAACAATCCTAACAATGACCCAATTGATGGTAATGAGATTCTTGATAATTCAGATATTTACTCACCATCCTCTCTAAAAGAAATGAAAATTTCCAATGAGAGAATCTACCAGACCGTCGCTTCTTTTTCAAGTAGACTTCAAAATAAGAAAAAATCCACTCAATTCGATAAGATCTTAGACATCTTTAGACAAGTTCATGTTAACATCAAAAAACATGCATCCAACATACCCAAAACAACGTTCTTGACCGCAAATACCAGTATAATCATTTCGAATCACACGCCTATCAAGGTTGGTGACCCAGACTGTCCTACAATCGATTGCAAAATTGGAAACACATTCATTAATCGTGCATTGCTTGACCGTAGAACGAGCATCAACCTACTTCCTTGTCATGTATATTATCAATTAGGAATCGAAGTATTGAAACCTACCAATATCACTATTCAACTAGTTGATCGATCCATTAAGAAACCCATAGGCATAATTGAGAATGTATTAATAAAAATAGAGCATTTTTATTTCCCTATTGATTTTATAGTACTTGAAACCGCTCTTGTCTCTAATCCTTAAGCGCAAATTCCTATTATCTTAGAATGTCCCTTCTCAGCAACCTCAAATACTGTCATAAATTTTAGAAACAGAAATATCCGACTCTCCTTTGGTTACCTTACTATTGAATTAAACACCTTCAATCTTAATAAAAACCATGGGATCTTGAGACAGAAGAAATTGATGTTGTTGAGCTAGTCATGAAAGAAACTATGAACGGTACATTAGATGCTGTAACGACCCGTATTTTTAACACTTTAAAAATTCGAATTAAAATAAAAATTTTGGATAAAAATCCAAAGGAAATAAAATTTTGTGTTGTTAAATGTGAATTACAAGTTAAAATACAAAACTGAATTCTGAAATAACTTATTTGTAAATTAAATATGGATGTTAACTTGTATTGAATGTAAATAATGAATTGAATTTGATTGTAAACCAAATTGGTTATGATTGTAAACAAAGAATAAATAAAATGTTAAATTTAATATTAAGGTTATAATATTGAAATCAATGTAAATGAATGTAATTTAATATTACTGTGAATTTAAATAAGATGATAGCTGAAGGAAATGAAAGTAAATGAATTATAAACTATTGATAATAATGTATAAGTAAATGGTTGATTCAATAATGAAAGTGTAAATCGAAATAAAAGAATTCAATTGGAATTAAATAACTTGAATTTGAATTACAATATAATTGAACGCTGAATCTAATGTAATCTTTTATACTGGATTTATAATGGAAAACTGCATTGTAAAAGATTGTTAATTACTGTGAAATTAAAAATGAAATTTGTGAACAATTGAAATTTGATTTAAAAGTTAATAATTTAAAATTAGGAATTTTATATTGAAATTAGACTGTAGAAATAGCCATTTTTACAACTGTCTCGGATTTCGACGAAACCAGTTTCATCGGATCCGTAACAGTGAATTTTTGTAAGGTTTCAATTTTCGTAGCAATCGGACTTGTCGTTTGGTCGTGCGAGCTTGAAACGCGTAGAAATTTAACGTCGTTAATTAAAATAATCGACTTCAAAAAAGCTATCTTCCACATACGATTGAATTAGGCCTTGGGACTAGTTCCATTGCGTCCGAAATGGGGGTAAAACCTTATAAACGCCTGGCGGCACGTCTCGATTGGAGTTCGGACGACTTTGGACCTACCTATATAAATACACACACAAACCAAGACAGTTTTACTGTCATTTTAATCCAGAAACCCTAATTCTATCTCATGGCTGCCACCTATTCAATGGCCAGAATCGCTCGAACTTCTTTCCTTAATATCTCTCAATCCGTTCAACGAAATCAAAAAATTCCAAAAGCAAAGTTGTAGATCTCGACGAGCTTTTCAAAACCATACGGTTGATCTATGCTTTTACGTCACAGATTCGC
The DNA here is from genome assembly GCA_030737815.1 of Allium fistulosum. Lineage (NCBI taxonomy): Eukaryota > Viridiplantae > Streptophyta > Magnoliopsida > Asparagales > Amaryllidaceae > Allium > Allium fistulosum. The sequence continues at coordinate 53,062,508 of CM060908.1, forward strand.
CCAGATCTGACTTGGAAGCGTGTACGGTTTTTCTTGGTTTGCGTGCAAATGGTGGAGAATGGGGTGGTGAAACTTGGCGCGTAGGTGGAGCAAGGAGAGGCGCACGCGATGGCATCCCCTGATCAACGTCCGGTCGTCGTTTGCCACGCGCGTGGATGAAGATGAACGGCGTGAAGTGGGTCTCGGGTGTGCTGCGCGGAAGAAGAAGGTTAAACGATTAATCAATTTTATTATATTGCTAATCATGTTTAAATTATATCATTATATTAATTTAAGCGTAACTTTTGCATACGAGGTCCGTTTCGGGCGAAACAGGTGGCGTTGGAATCGTAGCGACGAGAGCTACGCTGCAGTTTAGATCCGAAGACATTTGGAGCTCGTTAAAATTTTAGGTTAAATCGAACGTTGTTCGATTTGATTTAAAAATCGAAACTCAAGGTGAGTGTTTTATAACGCTCACAACGTACTGAATATCTTTATGGTAGTTAAATTTGACATTATGAAGTGATATGGATTTATTTGTCGTTGTTTGATAAAAATTTAATTGTCATATAGATTGTCATTTGAATTCACCGTTGAAAATTAAATTGACAGTCAAATTGAAGTTAAAAATTTAATTGCGATCAAATTACCTGATATTGATAATTATGAAGTTATTGTGAATGTTATTGGCTTTATGGTTGATTGGTTGTGATGGATGCTATTGGTCGATATTGGTTGTTTATTTATTTTGATATATCATGCTATCATTATGTATATTGTTTATTGCATATAAGCTGTAAACTGAATCATTTCGAATAAATTAAGAAATAGGTTGAAATGATATACCTATGACATCTATTTGGATTGAAATGATATATCCATCCTTGAAATTAAAATTGAAATAATTATCCACTTGGCCATAGGTTAGAAAATTATATACCGACACCGGGTTGGTTAAATTAAATGATTTTAAAAGTTGTTTTGAAATTATTTAAATGAATTGATTTTAAGAATAAAATCCAATTTATGGAAATTGAATTATTTTGAATTGAAGCTCGAGATGTTGGAATTTAAACTTGGTAAATGAAATTGTTTAATTACTCGAAGTTTAGATTTTTAAGAAAAAAAAATCGAAATACGGCGTAAATTTTCGAAAGTTGATTTGTTTTAAAAGATTGGACTTTTAATCGAACTCTGAATATTTCTAAGAAAATTTATATGAAATGATATTTCAAGTTGAGTTTGGAATTGAAAATTGATTTGAAATTGAGATTTAATTAATTTGGAATTTAATTGAAATTCAAAGAAATTTTTGAATTGGACTAAATTGAAACTATTGAATTAAATTTGAAGATAAAATTGATTTGAATGGGATTTGAACTGAAATTGATTTGGAATGTAATACTTAAATGAATTCTTGAAATCTGAATGTTAATCTAAGTTTATTGAATTGGAATTGTTCCAGAAATTAAGTAAACTACTTAATACGGATGTTTAATTTGAAGTATATTCTAATTTGAATACGAAATGGTTTTAAAGCGAATCTTATATTCTTATATAAATATATGAGCTGTTTTGAAATGTGAAATATTTAAAGTTTCGAAATATATTGAAAGTGAAATTGTTTATTTTGTGGTTCAAATATGTATTTGAAATTGATAATTTGAAATGGTTTATTGAGAAGCTGAATCGAGTTGAAATTGATGATTTGAGATTTGATTAAATTTTAAATTTTGGAATTCGAGTTATGTGAATCGTTTTGTGGGATATTGAGGCGAAAAATGATTTTGAAATCGAAATGAGATTTTGAGGTGAAAAATGATTTTGAAATCGAAATGAGATATTGAGGCGAAAAATGATTTTGTAATCGAAATGAGATATTGAGGCGAAAAATGATTTTGAAATCGAAATGAGATTTTGAGGCGAAAAATGATTTTGAAATCGAAATGAGATATTGAGGCGAAAAATGATTTTGAAACCGAAATGAGATATTGAGGCGAAAATGATTTTTGAAATGAAATTGTATACTTTGAGTAGATATGATGATTTTGAAATGCATTTGATTTTGAAGCGAATATGATATTTTGATATCAATTATGAATCGATTTGAAATGTAAAAGAGCCATCGGTGTAATAATACGTAGTTATTAAAGAGACCGGGATCAGATATGGACATACTCTTTGTCGATATCGAAAACCACTTTAATAACTAGTATACGCGGAGTGTTGATCCAGAACGAAGTGGATGGTTTTGGTGAATGTGTTGATTTGAAGAAAGAGAACGATTTTGGATGACCCCTGACATGACTAAAATAGGAGCCGCGCCGGGCCATTGAGGATCGCCATCTCTAGCGGATACACTCCTTCGTTACCATGTCTATTACTTTTGTGATTCGATTTGGGTGCACCCCTCGATTTTAGGAGTGTTGTTTCGCGGTGTTGGGGTAGTAGCTGCTATGCCCAACATCAGTCCGGATCACGCAACTACTAGTATCCTAGTTGGTATTGCCTCATGTACCTTGTCATACTGATTATCCTATTCGCGACCACTACGTTTTGGTTTGTACCTTTAGTATATGGATTGCCCTCTGGTGACTTCCGGTTTTGGGGAAACTACGGTCTTGTATATGCTATTGGGAATAAAACCGTGTTAAGGGTGGAATGGGTCATGGCTTAACGCTAGTTTGATATTTTACTTTATGATATACATTATTGTATATAGCGTATTCTATTATATAGTAGATAGTTTAACGGATCCTTAGGAGATGGAAATCCCGAACATCTCTTAAGTTAATGCACGCACGTTAAACACTGGATGGGAGGTGTCTAAAACCCGTAAACATCTCCGACGCCGTCACACTCATATTTACTTATTCGATTTAACTTACATGAGATATTTTAGTCCTGACTCGAGTGTTTTGTCTTTTCATTATGCTCGGGTCAGCCTGAGCATTTCAGATAAGGTTGAAGATCTATTCTGGAGGACGAAGACGGAGTTTGGTATTACATCATTTGTATTCTACTACTGTATTATTTTTCCGCTGCATTGTTGTATTATCTTTGATATGTATGTAACTCTGATTTATGATGTATAATATTAATCAAATTTATTTATTTAACAGCTTCATGAACTGTTATTTTATTATTATATCTTGTTCCTTCCGCTGCGAGATTCTGAGTTGTTGCTGTTCTTTTCTTTCTTTTCTTATTTAAACCCAATAACTATTTGTATTTTGGATTGTTTGAGTCGGCATGTGTGTATGCTTTGTCGACTTGAACGGTCGAAAATGCGGGTCGTTACAGTTGGTATCAGAGCTTTGGTCTAGATTACCTTGGCTCTAGTAGGGAATAACTCATTGAAATAGGGTTAAACCTTATGAATGAGTTTGAGTGTATATGAGAGAGCGTATTTGTAATTTTGATATAAAATGGTTTTGTATTGTGTTAATTTGTTCCGTTGAGTATTTATGAATTCTGGTCGGTATTTGGGACGCCAAGGTATCAATAGGGATTTCTAAACACTCGAATAGAACAAACTGACATAATATTGTTTTAAATTATATTATATATATAAATATAATTATGAATATATATTGACTTTATTGGTTGTTAGGAGATGATAATATTAGATTATCATCGTCCATTGGTTGATTAGTCAATACTTCTAAACTATTGACTATTGAATGGAAAAAGAAAATGAAACTCTATGAATGTAGTTGATAATGAAATTAAATGAATATAATTTTGGATTTGAGAATTAAATTTCCGGTGCTTTGAAATTTTTGTAAATGGTTTGAAAATAATATATCCCTATGTGAAAGTAATTTGAATAGAAATGATTTACAAATGATTTGAAGAGAAATAAGTGGTGTACTCCCCTCTTGACACTAGAGAATGATTTCGGTGATGAGTGCATGCATCATCGACGTTTATTTTCGAGAGTCCAAGTGGGGGAGATCACTTAATAGTTTTTTTTCTAAACTCTATTTTGATTAAAATTGAATTTTATTTTGTATTCTCTATAGTATGACTTGATATATAGTAATATAAGTATATATTATTTCAAACTTGATTTGAAATGAAATCGGAGTTGAAATTCTTAAGTTCTTTAATATTTAATGACTTTAAACTATTGAAATAAACAAATACTTGAATCATTAAGGAACTTCTGAATTGGAAAATAAGGGATGAACATAAGTGTTAAGTGAAAATAGATTGAAGTAGGAAACCCTTAGAATAAATGTAACGACCCAGAATTTTGAACAAATTAAATTGAAAATATTTAATTAATTTTAAATATTTGAACGATGATTTAATTTGAATCCCCGATATAAATTTGAATTTGGCGATTAAATTATATAATTTAATCTATTGAACTGGATAAAAAATTTGAATCTTTAAATTTAGGCCGATTAAAAATATTTCAAAAGCTTGTAAAATTCATATTGATGATACTGAAGATAATAGAAGCTTCAGAAACGAATTTGAAAGTGATTTGTTCAGATTTGAATTTTATTGTTCGAATCAATATTTAAAAATAGTCATTTTTCAAACAGCCTCGGAATTCGACGAAACCGGTTCCATTGGGTCCGTAACGTTAAATTATTACCGGGTTTCAAATTTCGTATTTTTCGGACTTGCCGTGTAAGCGTACATTAAGGAAACGCATCAAAAATTTAAATTGAATTCGATTGAAATTTAAACTTTGAATTTTGTCACATCAGTTACTTTTCGTTCCTAAAATTATGCCTACAACTACGCCTGCCATCACGCAGAGAATCACGAAATAAATCGTGCAACCCATGTTCTTTCTATCTTAAATTATCATCTTCCCTCGATCGAAAATTCAAGCCGAGATTCAAAAGAAAAAAATGGCGACTAGTTCCATTCTTTTCCCCCTCGTTCCAAAACAAATCAAACAATCAATGCCGCGACCAAATAAAAACCCAAATCCACGAAATTTCCTTTCCCTTCCCCATTTCCAGTTCAAAAGAAACGACATGACTCTCCCATTCAAACGAATCAATGGCGACCGATTGGGTGGGGGAGACTCGCGACTGGTGCTCACGTGCGAGCGCGGTGGTGTTTGGGGCGCGCGCGTGCGTAGGCGCGCGTGGCAATGGCGATGCCGAACATTGAAGGCGACAGGCGCGATGAGTTCGAGAGCTAGTACTCGAGCACGAGCTCGAGGAGGCGCTGTCATGGAGAAGTAGGGGCGCTCGACTTCGACAATACGACGAGTGGAAGCTACGGTGGGGGATTCGATTTCGTGATGACTGGAGCTTGTTTTGATCGAGTTCGAGCAGGCAGTGAGCAGGAGAAGTCGAGCTCGGTTGTGATGTCTAGGGGGTAAGGTATACTGTAGTTTCTTCTTTTTATTTAGTTTAATTTAAAAACATATATAAATATATACCGTAATATATATTTAAACAGAAAATAATGGTGATTAACTCATTCAAATTTACTTATAAAAAATTATTTTAGTAACTAAGAAATTAAAGATACAGTAAAGCATAAAACAATTTATTTATTTCAATTTAAGCTTATATATATACGTATATGTTTACAGTAAAGGGATTTTAGTTTAAAGAAATAGGAAATTTAGTTTGGAATTTAAATAATTGTTAAATAAATTTATTAAAGGAGAAAAATTGGTTTAAAATAAAATTCGTTGGATAATTAAGATTGCAAAACGGAAATTTGTTATTCGATTTAATTCGAATATTAATAATTTGTATAAAATTGTTTATACAAGGTTTCAAATCGAGAGTCAAGCCAAATTGGAAACGGATTGCAAAATAAAAGCTAAGGTGAGATTTTTCTCACTCAAAATGATTTGCAGTTATTTATTGTTTGATATGATTGCTAATTGGATGTGATATTAGATATAGTAGGATATATCTATATATATAGCAATATATACATATTGGCATATGTATATATTGGATGGATTGATTTCCCGCCTCGTATAGCGGATGAGACCCTATTGCGCCGTTAGTAAGTGGATTATTTTTATAAAACCCATATACCGCGATATTCCACCTCGAAGTGGAATTGGTATTGTGCTAACGTCTTTGGATGCAGGGAAACAGGTTGGAGGGATCCAACTGGATTCCTCACCGGTATTTATTTACAGATATATTGATGTAGATTCTGTTATCATATTGATATATGATGTTTGTTGTTGTGGTTGCTAATTGGTGCTGTTGCATCATCGGATTCAGTTTTGAAGTTTTAAAATAACATCTTTTACTTTAAAAGGGTTTTTAAAGTGATTTTTTAAATAGACGTTTTATTAAATTTTTGAGTTGATTTATTTCAAATAAATAAACGCCTAAAATTTATAATTATAAAATGTGAAGATATGAAATTTATAATTATAAAATGTGAAGATATGAAATTTATAATTATAAAATGTGAAGATATGAAATTTATAGATTGATAAATTATGAAGTTATAAAATGTGAATGAAATTGTGGAATAAAAGATTTATAAGAAAATTTACTTATAAATTAGATTTTTTTTGCCCTTAGATGGAATATAAATAGAACTTGTTAATAAAATGATTTTCGAAGCTGAAATTGTTATAAAGTGTAAAAGAAATTTATAAAAGTAGTTTTATAAATCTAAAATCACTCAATTTTTATAAATGAATTATAGAAGGTTATTTAAGAAAATTTATAAATCAAAGTTGTTATAAGAGAGAAATAGAATTTATAAACGTTGTTTTATAAATTCTAAACCAATTTAATTTGATAAATTAAATATAGAAGGTTATTAAAGAACATATATTCGCGATTCTGGATAGCGAATTATCCTTGAAATAAATGTGTAGAAAAGATTGAAATTTGGTTAAGTGAATTATATTCACGATTTTGGACAGTGAATATATTGTTAAGTAAAATGGATTTATTTTTGAAGAAGTGATATTAAAAATGAAGTTAAACATTTTAAAGATGTTTTAAAATGTATTATGAATCGAAAGCATAGATTTCAACAGTTCTTGTTGAAATAGACGTTTTCGAGAAATAAGGAAATGGTAGACTATAACACTGTTGTTATAGTAAATGATTTCCGAAAGGAAATATTTTTATCTAGTATTGGGATTTATATATCTATCTTAATTCCGAATCCCTATACTAGTGATTTTGAGTCATCGTAACGATGTTTTACGTAACATTCATTTTGACTCAAATAAATATTGTTATAGTAAGTGATTTCCTTAAAGAATGAGATTATACTTAATTTTGATTTAAGTATATCGAATATTTTCAAATGTTGAAAATAAATAGACTTGTGAATTTCTTATTATTAATAAGAATGGAAATGCTTTTCCAAAATGAAATGAAATGTTTTTGAGAATTTATCTTTGTAAAGATAAATTGAAATTGAATATTGAAAACGATTTGAAAAGCGAATATCAGTAGATATTCGAAAGTATAAATGCACTATGGAATTTATAAAAGAAAAGGGAATCTGTAAAAAAATAAATATTGATTTATTTTTAGAAGTGTGGAAAATTTTATATCTAGTAAAGATATTTTGGAAGATAAAATAATTTGGAAAATTATTGGAATCTGATGATGTCGCGCATCTTTATTGATAGTTAAATAACCGACTATCAATAATTACCTTGAATGGTATTTGTTGTGAATTGGATGAATTTGAATGCCACACTTATTTTTGAATAAACGCTCACTATTCGGGTTAGCCGGGAAAGGACCATGGGGTCGTATAACCCATTCCGAATATGTGATACGTCGTTATGAATTGCATTCGAAGACCGGTGTTGAATACCGGATATTTTTGAAAATGGAAGGATTACCGTCGAGTTACTCTACATCGGCTGATCTCCGGTTTAGAGGTTTTTATCACCCTTAGTGACGGGAAGTCCGGACGTGATTAGAAATTTATCCGGATGTGCAAGGGCTTCGTGAGAAGTGCCTTCGGTTCTGTTCGATCCCGGAACATACTTGTATGGATTGTATGTCTGACGTTACAATTTGAGATATAAAGCTGATTTCTTTCAAATACATTTCTGTTGGTGGCGGAGAATTTATTCTCTTAGCTTAACACCCTTCTCTGAGACGTACGAGCTCAGAGGTTATGTAGTTGAAATTTATCAGCAATATACTCCCAATTTGGTAACGTGGCATACTGAGTGTTGCTGTGTAATGATCAGTGTTTGATCATTTGTGATATGATCATTTGTTTGATCTTATATCTTTGTGATCATAGGTTGATCATTTGTTTGACCCGAAGCATGGCTTTGTAGAAAGCGTAGCTTTGTGGACGAGATTTCATCGAGCCTCACACCCCGGAAATGGTCAAAACAGGAAGGATGCGGCAAGGTTCTAGGGAGTAGCGCCCCTTAGTGTATGTCATTCCTTCTGGATAAAGGTGGTATCATGGTATGGAGCCCAGATACTTAACCTCTGTGGTTGCTGCAAATTTATTACTTTGTGGTTTGTTGGAAATCGGGGATCCTCGGGAAGATCGGTGATGATCGGGGGATGGCATACGCGTGTCAGTAGTTACCTATTTTTGCAGAGGTAACCCGGCCTTGTGTTGGCAGAGATCCGGTTAGGTTCTCGGGTCATCTATTCCAGGGACGTACCCATCGTGGATAGGAAGTTCCTTAGCCTGACCATTTGTTGGAAATCCAAAGAAACAATACGAGCCTTGTACGGTTTTAGTTGTAGAACCTATCATTCACTTACGGTGGCGCCCCACTATTTGGATGGTAGCTATAGTAGGCATAGTTCGAAATGTCTATGCTGGCTAAGATTTATATTATACTTTCGAAATGCTTTCTACACTATTCACTAATAATAATATCAAAAATGATTTGATTTTGCGTAGTAAGCATCTTTGACTATCATAAGAAGAAATCTCCTCCAATTCTGCGTTTGCATTGTGTGTGTGGTGGGAGGTCTTATGGTAGTTTCATTTTCCAAAAGCATTGCGAATTGACTTTAAAATATTTCTTTGTTGTTATAAAGATAAACTGTTTTACGATCTCACACCAGTCACCATGACTGACTCGGAGTTTATTGTTCCCTTCTAAACTCTGGGTGTCCACCAATTTCCACACGGGCAGCCTAGAGTTATGTTATTAGTATATTCTGGATATTCTGGAGCTTTGGAAGCAAGCTGGATGGCGTAACGTATCATCTGTAATTGTATATTTATTCCGCTGTGTATTCTGTATGAGGACAAGTTTATATAACTGTCCAGTGTTGTATTGAGTTGTATATTGACTCTGATGATTGATGTATGTATAAACTGATATAGCTCTTTGTTTTAAAAGACTAGTGTTTATTTATTATATATTGTTCCGCTGCGATGTGTAAGATTCTGATATTGTTTTCTGTTCTGATGTTGTTCTATTGTTCTTCTTTTTCTTCTTTCTTTTTCCTCTTTTCTTCTTCTTCTACCCTTTTCTTCTTTTTAAAACCATAACTTTTCGGGTTTCCGGCATTCGATGGCTCGGCAGTCGATAAAGTGAGTATCGATGTCGAATTTTCGAAAGTCGAAAATTTTCGGGATGTTACAGCGTGGTATCAGAGCATATGGTTAAGCGACAACCCTGCTCTGTTGGGTGTTACTCATTAGAGATAGAGTCAGTAGTACTCTAGAATGAGTTGAGTGTAATAATAGATACGAGCGCGTATTTGTTAGTGAATATAAAATTGTGTTATATTGTGATGATTGGTTTATTGAGTGGTATATGAACCTTCGTCGGCACAGTCTGCGCAACTGGATCGAAGGGGTTTCTAAACACTTGAATAGAACAATTCGGCACAATATTGTTTTAAATAGGGTGAATGAAATAATTTTGCCCAAAACTATTTTTGTATAGAAAAGAAATGTTTTTCTATGAATTACTATAGTATATGGTTGCATGGTTGTTAGAAGTGATAATATTAAACTATTATCATTGAAATTAAATGAGAAATTGGAATTATAAACTCCAAAGTTAAGAAATAAATTCATATACAAATGAAATTAAAGAATGTAAATTATAAATGTGAATTGTAATTTAAAACGGAATTCCAGAGAAGTTTTTGGAAATGTTTTGAAAAGAATTTGAAAATTTTGGAGATTTGGAAAGTTTAAATCCTTTTTGATTTGAAAATGATTTTTCAAAGGATTTGATATTGTGGAAAATTGTTTTAGAGAGATGAAAGCTCTAAACTCTTTTAGGTCGCTGGAAAATAATCCTGATGATGATGGCCACATCATTAGAATTCATTTTCGGGTTTCCAAAAGAGGAATTGCTGCCAAATTGTTTTAAATGGAAGTTGTTTGGAAAATTTGGGTTTTTGTTTTGGAAATTCAAATGGAATTTGAATTGTTTTCAAAATGGCTTTGAAATGATGGTAAGACTCTGGAATGCTATATAAAGATAATTATGAAATATTACTAAGTTGATAACTTATACAATTTGAATTTTGATAGAATAAATTTAACTTAAAGATGAAGTTAAATAAATGTAAGTATAAGTGAATCAATTGTGATTTAATGAAAGCGAAATTGAAAGTTAAATTAGTGAAATTAAACCTTGAATTGTGAACTAAATGAAAGAATGGTTCAAAATTGCAAATAAATTCAAGTAAGTAGAAATAAATTTCAAATGAACGGAATTTACAATTGTAAGTGAATAAAATTGAAACTGAATGTTGAAAACAAATTTGAATTTGTAAGTAAATTGGAATTTGTGATAAATTAGTAATTGAAACTAATCTAAAAAGAGTAGTTATGAATGAAAGTTGTTTGGTTAATAAAATAAACCGAATGAAAATATGAAATGCAAATTAAATTGAATGGAATCAATTGCCAATAAAGTGAACTAAAGATAATTGATAAATTCAATATTCAGAATAGAAGATAAAATTGAATTCAAATGAAATTTGAAATGTAAAATTGAATGAGAATATATGTAACTTCAATAGTAAAAATGTATAAGAAGTTTATATTGGAAATTTTGTGATAAAATTTGCAAAATGGTTTGAATATATGTAACTAGATATTATGGCTAGTAGGACATACAGGTGTTATAAAAGGAATTGGAATTTTGATTTCAAAGATAATTTTGAATTGCTCGACAAAAGGTATGTATTTTAAATTTCAATATGAGATTTGATGATTTTCTTGTCTAGCCGCTTGGCTTTTTCTTTTCTTTTTGAAATCTGAGAGTCCGTAGGGACGTTTTGTAGTTGTGCCATGTTAGCCGCGCAAAGGAGACGCTGGCGAAATTTTTCGAAAATTTAGAGTGTTAGAAAATTTTTGAGAAAATTTTGGAAGTTTAAATTTGAATTTAAACTTAAATTTGAATTGTTAAAGTAAACAATGTTGTCTGGAACTTATAATTTGAGTTGGAAAATTTAGTTGAATTGATAACGAATCTTTAATATAAAGATTTGTTTTGAAAATTTTGATAACTATTAGATGGTGAAAAATAGTAGACGAGTTAAGGACATTTTTTCCTAACTTGTAATTTCGGGACGAAATTCTTTTAAGGAGAGAAGTTTGTAACGACCCAGAATTTTGAACAAATTAAATTGAAAATATTTAATTAATTTTAAATATTTGAACGATGATTTAATTTGAATCCCCGATATAAATTTGAATTTGGCGATTAAATTATATAATTTAATCTATTGAACTGGATAAAAAATTTGAATCTTTAAATTTAGGCCGATTAAAAATATTTCAAAAGCTTGTAAAATTCATATTGATGATACTGAAGATAATAGAAGCTTCAGAAACGAATTTGAAAGTGATTTGTTCAGATTTGAATTTTATTGTTCGAATCAATATTTAAAAATAGTCATTTTTCAAACAGCCTCGGAATTCGACGAAACCGGTTCCATTGGGTCCGTAACGTTAAATTATTACCGGGTTTCAAATTTCGTATTTTTCGGACTTGCCGTGTAAGCGTACATTAAGGAAACGCATCAAAATTTTAAATTGAATTCGATTGAAATTTAAACTTTGAATTTTGTCACATCAGTTACTTTTCGTTCCTAAAATTATGCCTACAACTACGCCTGCCATCACGCAGAGAATCACGAAATAAATCGTGCAACCCATGTTCTTTCTATCTTAAATTATCATCTTCACTCGATCGAAAATTCACAGCCGAGATTCAAAAGAAAAAAATGGCGACCGGTTCCATTCTTTTCCCCCTCGTTCCAAAACAAATCAAACAATCAATGCCGCGACCAAATAAAAACCCAAATCCACGAAATTTCCTTTCCCTTCCCCATTTCCAGTTCAAAAGAAACGACATGACTCTCCCATTCAAACGAATCAATGGCGACCGATTGGGTGGGGGAGACTCGCGACTGGTGCTCACGTGCGAGCGCGGTGGTGTTTGGGGCGCGCACGTGCGTAGGCGCGCGTGGCAATGGCGATGCCGAACATTGAAGGCGACAGGCGCGATGAGTTCGAGAGCTAGTACTCGAGCACGAGCTCGAGGAGGCGCTGTCATGGAGAAGTAGGGGCGCTCGACTTCGACAATACGACGAGTGGAAGCTACGGTGGGGGATTCGATTTCGTGATGACTGGAGCTTGTTTTGATCGAGTTCGAGCAGGCAGTGAGCAGGAGAAGTCGAGCTCGGTTGTGATGTCTAGGGGGTAAGGTATACTGTAGTTTCTTCTTTTTATTTAGTTTAATTTAAAAACATATATAAATATATACCGTAATATATATTTAAACAGAAAATAATGGTGATTAACTCATTCAAATTTACTTATAAAAAATTATTTTAGTAACTAAGAAATTAAAGATACAGTAAAGCATAAAACAATTTATTTATTTCAATTTAAGCTTATATATATACGTATATGTTTACAGTAAAGGGATTTTAGTTTAAAGAAATAGGAAATTTAGTTTGGAATTTAAATAATTGTTAAATAAATTTATTAAAGGAGAAAAATTGGTTTAAAATAAAATTCGTTGGATAATTAAGATTGCAAAACGGAAATTTGTTATTCGATTTAATTCGAATATTAATAATTTGTATAAAATTGTTTATACAAGGTTTCAAATCGAGAGTCAAGCCAAATTGGAAACGGATTGCAAAATAAAAGCTAAGGTGAGATTTTTCTCACTCAAAATGATTTGCAGTTATTTATTGTTTGATATGATTGCTAATTGGATGTGATATTAGATATAGTAGGATATATCTATATATATAGCAATATATACATATTGGCATATGTATATATTGGATGGATTGATTTCCCGCCTCGTATAGCGGATGAGACCCTATTGCGCCGTTAGTAAGTGGATTATTTTTATAAAACTCATATACCGCGATATTCCACCTCGAAGTGGAATTGGTATTGTGCTAACGTCTTTGGATGCAGGGAAACAGGTTGGAGGGATCCAACTGGATTCCTCACCGGTATTTATTTACAGATATATTGATGTAGATTCTGTTATCATATTGATATATGATGTTTGTTGTTGTGGTTGACTAATTGGTGCTGTTGCATCATCGGATTCAGTTTTGAAGTTTTAAAATAACATCTTTTACTTTAAAAGGGTTTTTAAAGTGATTTTTTAAATAGATGTTTTATTAAATTTTTGAGTTGATTTATTTCAAATAAATAAACGCCTAAAATTTATAATTATAAAATGTGAAGATATGAAATTTATAATTATAAAATGTGAAGATATGAAATTTATAATTATAAAATGTGAAGATATGAAATTTATAGATTGATAAATTATGAAGTTATAAAATGTGAATGAAATTGTGGAATAAAAGATTTATAAGAAAATTTACTTATAAATTAGATTTTTTTTGCCCTTAGATGGAATATAAATAGAACTTGTTAATAAAATGATTTTTGAAGCTGAAATTGTTATAAAGTGTAAAAGAAATTTATAAAAGTAGTTTTATAAATCTAAAATCACTCAATTTTGATAAATGAATTATAGAAGGTTATTTAAGAAAATTTATAAATCAAAGATGTTATAAGAGAGAAATAGAATTTATAAACGTTGTTTTATAAATTCTAAACCAATTTAATTTGATAAATTAAATATAGAAGGTTATTAAAGAACATATATTCGCGATTCTGGATAGCGAATTATCCTTGAAATAAATGTGTAGAAAAGATTGAAATTTGGTTAAGTGAATTATATTCACGATTTTGGACAGTGAATATATTTTTAAGTAAAATGGATTTATTTTTGAAGAAGTGATATTAAAAATGAAGTTAAACATTTTAAAGATGTTTTAAAATGTATTATGAATCGAAAGCATAGATTTCAACAGTTCTTGTTGAAATAGACGTTTTCGAGAAATAAGGAAATGGTAGACTATAACACTGTTGTTATAGTAAATGATTTCCGAAAGGAAATATTTTTATCTAGTATTGGGATTTATATATCTATCTTAATTCCGAATCCCTATACTAGTGATTTTGAGTCATCGTAACGATGTTTTACGTAATATTCATTTTGACTCAAATAAATATTGTTATAGTAAGTGATTTCCTTAAAGAATGAGATTATACTTAATTTTGATTTAAGTATATCGAATATTTTCAAATGTTGAAAATAAATAGACTTGTGAATTTCTTATTATTAATAAGAATGGAAATGCTTTTCCAAAATGAAATGAAATGTTTTTGAGAATTTATCTTTGTAAAGATAAATTGAAATTGAATATTGAAAACGATTTGAAAAGCGAATATCAGTAGATATTCGAAAGTATAAATGCACTATGGAATTTATAAAAGAAAAGGGAATCTGTAAAAAAAAAAATATTGATTTTTTTTAGAAGTGTGGAAAATTTTATATCTAGTAAAGATATTTTGGAAGATAAAATAATTTGGAAAATTATTGGAATCTGATGATGTCGCGCATCTTTATTGATAGTTAAATAACCGACTATCAATAATTACCTTGAATGGTATTTGTTGTGAATTGGATGAATTTGAATGCCACACTTATTTTTGAATAAACGCTCACTATTCGGGTTAGCCGGGAAAGGACCATGGGGTCGTATAACCCATTCCGAATATGTGATACGTCGTTATGAATTGCATTCGAAGACCGTTGTTGAAGACCGGATATTTTTGAAAACGGAAGGATTACCGTCGAGTTACTCTACATCGGCTGATCTCCGGTTTAGAGGTTTTTATCACCCTTAGTGACGGGAAGTCCGGACGTGATTAGAAATTTATCCGGATGTGCAAGGGCTTCGTGAGAAGTGCCTTCGGTTCTGTTCGATCCCGGAACATACTTGTATGGATTGTATGTCTGACGTTACAATTTGAGATATAAAGCTAATTTCTTTCAAATACATTTCTGTTGGTGGCGGAGAATTTATTCTCTTAGCTTAACACCCTTCTCTGAGACGTACGAGCTCAGAGGTTATGTAGTTGAAATTTATCAGCAATATACTCCCAATTTGGTAACGTGGCATACTGAGTGTTGCTGTGTAATGATCAGTGTTTGATCATTTGTGATATGATCATTTGTTTGATCTTATATCTTTGTGATCATAGGTTGATCATTTGTTTGACCCGAAGCATGGCTTTGTAGAAAGCGTAGCTTTGTGGACGAGACTTCATCGAGCCTCACACCCCGGAAATGGTCAAAACAGGAAGGATGCGGCAAGGTTCTAGGGAGTAGCGCCCCTTAGTGTATGTCATTCCTTCTGGATAAAGGCGGTATCATGGTATGGAGCCCAGATACTTAACCTCTGTGGTTGCTGCAAATTTATTACTTTGTGGTTTGTTGGAAATCGGGGATCCTCGGGAAGATCGGTGATGATCGGGGGATGGCATACGCGTGTCAGTAGTTACCTATTTTTGCAGAGGTAACCCGGCCTTGTGTTGGCAGAGATCCGGTTAGGTTCTCGGGTCGTCTATTCCAGGGACGTACCCATCGTGGATAGGAAGTTCCTTAGCCTGACCATTTGTTGGAAATCCAAAGAAACAATACGAGCCTTGTACGGTTTTAGTTGTAGAACCTATCATTCACTTATGGTGGCGCCCCACTGTTTGGATGGTAGCTATAGTAGGCATAGTTCGAAATGTCTATGCTGGCTAAGATTTATATTATACTTTCGAAATGCTTTCTACACTATGCACTAATAATAATATCAAAAATGATTTGATTTTGCGTAGTAAGCATCTTTGACTATCATAAGAAGAAATCTCCTCCAATTCTGCGTTTGCATTGTGTGTGTGGTGGGAGGTCTTATGGTAGTTTCATTTTCCAAAAGCATTGCGAATTGACTTTAAAATATTTCTTTGTTGTTATAAAGATAAACTGTTTTACGATCTCACACCAGTCACCATGACTGACTCGGAGTTTATTGTTCCCTTCTAAACTCTGGGTGCCCACCAATTTCCACACGGGCAGCCTAGAGTTATGTTATTAGGATATTCTGGATATTCTGGAGCTTTGGAAGCAAGCTGGATGGCGTAACGTATCATCTGTAATTGTATATTTATTCCGCTGTGTATTCTGTATGAGGACAAGTTTATATAACTGTCCAGTGTTGTATTGAGTTGTATATTGACTCTGATGATTGATGTATGTATAAACTGATATAGCTCTTTGTTTTAAAAGACTAGTGTTTATTTATTATATATTGTTCCGCTGCGATGTGTAAGATTCTGATATTGTTTTCTGTTCTGATGTTGTTCTGTTGTTCTTCTTTTTCTTCTTTCTTTTTCCTCTTTTCTTCTTCTTCTACCCTTTTCTTCTTTTTAAAACCATAACTTTTCGGGTTTCCGGCATTCGATGGCTCGGCAGTCGATAAAGTGAGTATCGATGTCGAATTTTCGAAAGTCGAAAATTTTCGGGATGTTACAGCGTGGTATCAGAGCATATGGTTAAGCGACAACCCTGCTCTGTTGGGTGTTACTCATTAGAGATAGAGTCAGTAGTACTCTAGAATGAGTTGAGTGTAATAATAGATACGAGCGCGTATTTGTTAGTGAATATAAAATTGTGCTATATTGTGATGATTGGTTTATTGAGTGTTGGGCGTGTTCTCACCCAGAAGACCCCGAGACCAAAAAGCAAGATGCATCCACCCAGGGTTACCTAAAAGTCATTCGGCATTGACAATCTCCAGGGCCCATTCGGCAGAACTTCATTCGGTTCCCATGCCCAATAGAAACCCATCCGGCATTCTCATCCCGCATCGTCCATTCGGCAGACTCCATCCTACCGAACCAACTCCACACTTCACCGGACGAAGCCCAACCGGACCAACTCCATACTTCACCGGACGAAGCCCAACCGAACCAACTCCATACTACACCGGACGAAGCCCAACCGGACCAACTCCATACTACACCGGACGAAGCCCAACCGGACCAACTCCATACTTCACCGGACGAAGCCCAACCGGACCAACCCCATACCTCGCCGAACCAAGAGAGTGCCGAACCAGAATGCCAGGCCAGATCACTTCAGCCCAGGCCCACCAGCAGCTGTATACATCCAAGACCCCTGCCCCCAACCTCACTCTATAAATAGAGAGGCAGGGGTACAACAATGGGGGACAAGTTTGGAGAGCTCAAGCACGGAAGGAACTCTCAAACAACTTTCTTTTACTTGTAGCAAAGCTTTGTACTTGTAATCACAATAAAAGAAGAGAAATAACATATAAAGTGGACGTAGGCACATTCTGGCTGAACCACTATAAATCTGCGTGTCTTTTTACAGTTTAGCCCCTGTTTTTCATATATTTGCATAAACCTCCAAAATCACTAAGAATAACATAAGATCTACTAAATCATACAACTTTGAGGTGTTTGTCCATTTTTTGTGCAAACATTTTTGGTGCTTTCACTGAGAGATTGAAGCTCGAAGCTTCAGCTTCATCCGCTTAACAAGTTTTCCTAACGGCATCATCCGCCACTTGGAAAACATGCCTCCCAAACAGAGGAAAGATGTTAACAAAGGAAAAAACATCGCATCCAGTAGCCTTCTTGATCCAGCTATCGCAAATCAAGTGAATCCTCCTCCTCCAGCAACGGTAACAAATGGAGGACAGGCTAACCCAACCACTCCTGCCACAGAACAGCCTGCAGCAATTACTAGGGCAGATTTGGACAGAGTTGTTGTTGAAGTAACTAACCGCTTCACGTCCCAGCAGGAAGCCTTGGTGGACCATCTCATGTCACGCTTGAGGGACGCTGAAGAATCCAACCGCAACACTGAATCATGGGGCGAGTCCCAGTCTGGAGGATCTCAGAGACAGCAAAGATCTTCCTTCTTCGAAGGAGCTAACGGCAGAAGTAGCTGTGGTAGAAGCCGAGACCGAGCCCAGCCCGAAGTTAGGCCTGAGGAAACGTTTGGTACTGAACCCAACGGGGAAGGTACCGGGCGAAGGTCAACTGCAGCTGAGCCTGTCATGCTGCCTAACCACAGAAACATCGGTGAACGGGGCCGAGCTAGAGTTCAGCCCGAAGTTGGACCCGAGGAAGTGCTAAGATCAGAACCCAACCGGGGAAGATCAAGGCAAGGGCCAACTGTAGCTGACCCAAGCATGCTCCCAGAAGATCAAAGGCAGCCACTGGAAAATATGAGGAATGATAGGCGATACCATCCCTACAGGTTGTCTGGACGGAATCAACCCCACAGAACAGAGCCAAACTCATTTCTGTCTGCTCCAAATTCTGATGAAAGGATGGCGCGCTTATTCAGAGAATGTGTCCAGCGGGAGCAAAGAGATCGAGGGATAGGCGCTAGGGTAACCAGCCCTTTCGCCCGCAATATCGAAGTTGCTATCACCCCCCGAGAATGGAAGATGCCAACAATGGAACCTTACAAAGGAACCTCCGATCCCGTTGTACACTTACAGAGGTACACGCAGCACATGCTCATGAGTGGAGCAACAGAGGGGGTGCTGTGCAAATGCTTCCCGCTCTTCTTAGCAGATCTTGCTACCTCCTGGTTCTGTCATCTACCCCAAGGATCCATCAGCTCATGGGAAATGTTGAAAGAAAAATTCATCAGTCAGTTCCGCATTCATGTGGAGCAACCTAAGGACGCTTATTCCTTATCCAGCGTCAAACAGAAACCTGGAGAAAAGCTGCAGCAATACCTGACCAGATTCAACGCCGCAGCAGCCGCAGTTCAGGATGCCGATGAGAAGCTTATCCTAATGGCCCTCTGCAGTGGGGTACATCCAGACACTAAATTTGCTAGGAGATTGACAAAAGAAAAACCAGCTACTTTACCCGATTTCTTCCATGAAGCCGGGAAATACATGAGGCTTGAGGACGCTGCCATTGAGGAGCAGTCAGGGCAGTAAAGTAAGACGACCCCTGGCAACGCCCCTGCTGTGGCAAGGGACGTTCGAAGGAATGATTCCAGAGACAATGCTGGGGGCAAGAAAGTAGAAAAACGCCTATATCGGCCAGGACCAAGATTCGACTCTTACACCCCTTTGAACGAGACCGTCGAAAACATCTTCCTTGCCACCCAAGGCGAAGTTAGATACAAACGCCCACCATACAAGAAGGAATCAGATAGCGCACAGAAATCTGGAAAATTCTGCCGCTTCCATGAATCCCACGGACATGATACCAACGAATGCCATCATCTCCGAGATCTGATTGAGGAACACATCAGAAGAAAGAAACTGGAGCGCTATGTAAAAAGTCAAGACATGACTCCAGCTCCTGCCAGTGAAAACCCAAGGCTACCCTCACCAGGGACCGGCAGAGGCGACCGCAGCGCTAGCAGCTCTGGTCAAGAGAAGATAGTGGTCCATACCATCTCAGGAG
Source organism: Allium fistulosum (assembly GCA_030737815.1). Taxonomy (NCBI): domain Eukaryota; kingdom Viridiplantae; phylum Streptophyta; class Magnoliopsida; order Asparagales; family Amaryllidaceae; genus Allium; species Allium fistulosum. The sequence goes on from CM060908.1 coordinate 53,082,269, forward strand.
GTCCACACATCGCAGACAGAAGTTGGAAAGAGATGGAAAGGTACGGGAAGTCGCTCAGAGACAATAGAGACTGTGTCAATACGGTTATAGAAGAGCGCCACCCAAAGCGGAAAGAGAGTGATGACATCACATTCAGTAAACGCGACCTAGAAGGAAGACAGTACCCTCACATGGATCCCATGGTTATCTCTGCTCGACTCGGTCCCGCCGAAGTTTACCGAATCCTGGTAGACACTGGAAGCTCTGTAAATATCCTGTTCAAACACGCATTCAACAAAATGAGGCTATCAATGAAGGATGTATCTCCCTGCGATAAACCACTACACGGTTTCACTGGAGATGCGAAAATGCCCATCGGGCAGCTGGACCTCTTCGTTGAAATTGGAAGCCATCCCCGCTCCGTTATAAGGAAACAGACGTTTGTGCTGATAGAAAACCATTCGGCCTACAACGCCTTCCTAGGAAGACCAGCCTTATCTGACTTCCAGATTGTCCTAGCCCCGTGGTGCCTGAAAATGAAATTTCCAACAGACAATGGGGTAGGGGAAGTGGAAGGAGACCAGGATATTGCACGAGACTGCTATGTAACCGAACTTCGCAACAACCACAGGAAAGATAAAGGGAAAGGTGCAGAGATTGCCCTCTGCACAAAAAGCCTTGAAGCATAGCAACTAAAGAAAGCCCCTCCTCTTCGATACACCAGCGACCCTTTCAATGAATTAGACCCTAGGGACAAAGAGGAGGAGGCCACCGCCGAGCCTGCAGAGGCTATGGAGTTTATATCTGTAGACAAGCACGACTCAAGTAGGCTACTGAAAATTGGGTCGCAGCTGAAAGCTGAGTTGAAGGAACAACTCGTTGATTTTCTCCGCCACAACTTGGATGTATTCGCTTGGTCACACGCTGACATGACCGGAATCTCCCCCAACATAGCGTGCCACGTATTAAAAATTGATCCTACCAAGGCACCTGTAAAACAAAAAAAGAGAAGTATGGGGGCAGAGCGATCAGCAGCCCTCGATGAAGAAGTAAAAAATCTACTCGCCAATGACTTCATACGAGAAGCTATTTACCCAGAATGGATCGCCAACCCGGTACTAGTAAAGAAGGCTAATGGGAAGTGGCGGACCTGCATTGACTTCTCCAACCTAAATGACGCCTGTCCAAAGGATTGCTTCCCGCTTCCCAGAAACGACCAACTTGTAGACAGCACAGCCGGGCACGAACTCCTGTCTTTTATGGATGCATACTCAGGATATAACCAAATTCCTATGCATGCTCCCGACCAAGATCACACTAGTTTCATCACCGACCGGGGTTTGTACTGCTACAAAGTGATGCCCTTCGGACTTAAAAATGCAGGAGCCACCTACCAGCGCCTCGTCAACAAGATGTTCGCAGGGCTAATAGGACGAACAATGGAAGTATATGTAGACGACATGCTGGTAAAATCTCGGAAAGCCAAAGATCACGTAAGCCACCTGGGCGAAATGTTCCAGGTACTTCGACAGTATGGAATGAAGTTGAATCCACTAAAGTGCTCCTTCGGAGTGTCATCAGGAAAATTCTTAGGATTCATCGTCCATGCCCGAGGGATAGAGGCAAACCCTGAACAAGTCCGAGCATTAAGGGACATCAAGATACCTTCCACCCGAAAGGAAATGCAAAGCCTAAATGGAAAAGTGGCTGCCCTAAGCCGATTCATCTCCAAGGCAACGGACAAGTGCGTCCCCTTTTTCGAAGCTCTAAAGAAAGATAAAGGAAGGTTCGAATGGACGGACGAATGCTTGACCGCTTTCCTTAACCTAATCGAACACCTCCAGAAACCACCGGTACTCTCGACCCCAAGCGAAGGCGAAGAATTATACCTATACCTTGCTGTGTCATCTCACGCTCTAAGCGCTGCCTTGGTAAGGGAAGATAACCGCACGCAACGACCAGTTTACTTCATCAGTAAAAGGTTTACTGGGGCAGAAGTCAGATATCCTAAGCTTGAAAAGTTAGCATACTGTTTACTAATCACTTCACGAAAGCTACGTCATTACTTCCAATCCCATTCCATCAAGGTTCTAACCGATCAACCACTAAGGCAGGTACTCCATCGTCCTGACACTTCCGGGCGACTACTTAAATGGTGTATTGAGCTGAGTCAATATGATATCACCTATCACCCTCGCACCGCCATCAAGGGACAAGCCATGGCTGATTTCATTGCAGAATTCACTACCAACGAGGATAAGGAGCAACTGGAAATAACCGAAGATATCAAGTGGAATCTCTTTGTGGACGGTGCATCTAACGAACAAGGCTCGGGGGCAGGTGTGGTAATAATCACTCCCAGGGGAAATAAACTGCACTATGTTATAAGGTTGGAGTTCGCTGCCACCAACAACGATGCAGAATACGAAGCAGTAATAGCCGGATTAGAAATTGCTATCGAGATCGGAGCCAATTCTTTGTGTCTTCACAGCGATTCTCAGCTTATTGTTAATCAAATACTAGGGGAATTCCAAGCTCGAGAAGAACGACTCATAGCATATCTAAGGAAGACCAAGTTACTTCTCAGCCGATTGGACCACTACTTAGTCAAACACATCCCTCGGGAAGAGAACCAAGAGGCCGACGAATTGGCAAAGCAAGCAAGTATGAGAGACGTCGCCATCTTCGGGGCAGTAACTGTCTCAAAGCAAATGATCCCAAGTTTTGAGCAAGTGAATCTGATAGCTGCAACCGAAGAAGCAACTTGGATGACTCCCATCCGAGACTACCTACAAAATGGCACACTACCCGACGGGCGTAACGAAGTCAAGAAAATCTTGAGGAAAGCGTCCCGCTACACAATACAAGGAGACATCCTCTATCGGCGCGGGTTCTCTAACCCATTATTAAGGTGTGTCGCCGGAAGGGAAGCCAAGGAAATCTTATCCAACATTCATCAAGGAAGCTGCGGAGATCACACCGGAGGGCAAACGTTAGCAAAAAAGATACTCCGATACGGATATTTCTGGCCCACCTTAAGCAAGGACGCCTTAGATTTCGTCAAGAAGTGTGACAGATGCCAAAAATTTGCTAAGATCCCTCGGCTACCAACAACCGAGATTACCCAGATGACCAGCCCTTGGCCCTTTGCAGTATGGGGAATTGACTTAATCGGTGAACTGCCAATGGGTCGAGGCGGCGCCAAATATGCTATAGTAGCAGTCGACTATTTCACCAAATGGGTGGAAGCAGAACCTCTAAATAAAGTATCTTCAGCGAAAGTTATCAACTTCTTAATCAAAAATGTTCTGTGCAGGTACGGAGTCCCACTAAAAATCATATCAGACAATGGACTTCAGTTTGACAGCGAGGAATTCGCCAACTGGTGCCAAGAACACGGAATTCACAAAAGCTTCTCATCCGTAGCATATCCCCAAGAAAACGGACAAGTCGAAGCAGTCAACAAAATTCTGAAAACTCTGATAAAAAAGAAGCTCGAAAAGTCAAAGGGCGCTTGGGTGGATGAACTCCCTACGGCACTATGGGCCTACCGCACATCTTTCAGAACATCAACAGGGCACACTCCTTTCTCTTTGGCATACGGATCGGAGGCTATGCTCCCAGTTGAAACCATTGTGCCTTCCCACCGTAGGATCCACTATAACCCAGAAGAAAACGAAGAGCTCCTCAACGTGTCTTTGGATCTAGTCGAGGAGAGAAGGAATGATGCAGTCCTAAAAACAGCAGCCCACAAGCAAAAGGTGGCAGCACAATACAACTCCAAAGTCAGGCATCGCACCTTACGAGAAGGGGATCTTGTCCTCAAGCGAATCTTCCCTCGCCCCGGAGCACTAGACCCAATCTGGGATGGACCATATGTAATTCATAAAGATCTCCACAACGGAGCCTATATTTTGTCAACAGTGGACGGAGAGGTGTTCCAGAGGGCATGGAACATCCAACACCTCCGTCGATACTTTTCTTAACTTGTATTGCCCATATGAAGTGAATTAACAAAGAGAATCAGTGGACGTAGGCATTTTTTCGTGCCGAACCACTTTAAAAAAGCCTTGTCTCTTTTTTAACTTGTTCCTTTGTATCCTGGCTGCTTGTTAACTTTATCCTTTTCTGTTGAACAAAATCCTGAGCATATAGCATTTCTATTCAAAGCACTCCACAATGCGTCTTCACGTGGACAAGACCTAACAGGTACTACGCGAATCTATGCCCTCGCCAATGAGACACTTTCGCTCCGGCATCCCTCTGCTGCGAGTCAACTCATTGCTCGCGACGGCCCTTAAAGCCAACTGTAATGAGCCGATTATAAGCCACCGAGAAGGCCGACTATAGCCGAGGCAGCTCATTACGGCGTTAGGCTCGCCGGCAACTGTGAACCGATTATAAGCCTCAACATAAGGTGTGGCCAGCCAGGGGCAGTTCACAGTTGACGATCGGCACCCACGCTAGCCGGCCACAGTAAGTCGAATAATACCCATGAGTACGGGCCATAATGGCCCGGGTAGTTACTGTGCGCGATCTCGGCTCCGGTGTGTCTTAAGTGCGGCTGTGGTAAAAAAGAATTAACTCCCCGCGGAGGCGTAAGATGGGTGACAAATGTCTCCAAGACCCACAGCTAGGGAAAGTGACTACAAAACCCGTTTGCCACGAACTTAAGCACATCGAAGGCCTTCCGTGACTGGAAGTTTTACTTTTTCACATATTTCAATTTTACTTAAAAAAAACTTTCCTCCTATCCTCTATAACAAACCGTAAAGTACAGGATGCAGGGTAAGAGATACCCGCCAATGGATGCAGAGATTCACAATCAGATGGCAGGGCAGTCAACTGCTCTCCATGCTTGGTCATACAAGATATTCGAAACTGCCATTTACAAACAAAACATGAAAGGCGGTATTTTCTTCCTTTATGTACAAATGCATGACTATAATTTGATTTTTTCACACCACACGCTAAAATTGCAAGTCATGAGATTATGATTTAAAACCAGAATCTGACATCCAACACAATTTAATTACAAGAATTATACATAGCTACATTTCTCATACGATATGTCGAAATAGCAACAAATATGCAAGAAATGACAAAATCAACTTGAGCTAAAAAATTACACGTCAAGAATAATGTTATTACAAGTAGCAAGAATTACAACTTAGAAGTTACTCGACTGTCTTAAGACTAACAGATACAACGATGCCAAGCCTACAAAAAGAATTTTTCAGGTTCAGTCATGGAGCTGGTCGCGCCGAAGTCTTGTCCTTGTTCTTTTGCCCGCCTGTCCGGTCATAAAAAGGATTCATTAGTGATGAGTAACCAAGTTAACAGAAAGACTAGAAAGGAAGACTTACCAGTACTAGCTTCCTGACCATCCTGGTCGTCATCTTCTACCTGCACACCCGCCTCTTCAGCAGCAAGCAGCCGCATACCCTCCTTAACCGCCACTTTCTCCTCCTTGGTGAACTGGGCCGTGACCACATCCATACTGAAGACCGTTCCACCCTCTTTTTCTGCATCAGCCTTAGCCTCCTCCAAAGCCCGAAGATATGTCTTGGCCATGACTCTGGGATAATCATCCATCCAAGAGAGGTTACCCTGCTTCCAAGTCCGGAAATACATGTCCTGGAGCATGTCATCCATCATTCCTTCGTTCTCCTCAAACTCCCTCATCCGGGCATCGGAGGCCGACAACCTTTCCACGGCAGCATCTCTCTCCAGTCTGTATCTCGAGCAATCAGCTTGAAGGGACCTCCGCATCACCTCCATCTCTTCCCTCAACTTAGCTTGAGCAAGCTCTGCAGCCCCAAGCTTCTCGGACAATTCCTCCACCTGCTCGAGATCCGCTCTCCGAACCTCATCCACCGTGGTAATAGCCATGTCAATCCGCTCTTTGCAAGCAGCTTCCATTTTTCGCAATTCGGCCCGACTGGCCTCTTCCATGGTTCTCCTTAATCGCCCAGTAGCAGCCTCATGCTGAGAAATCTGGATAGCCTGATCCGCAAGCTGCTTGGCCTGATCCGAGACCACCAATCGAAGTCGGATATTGGCGCTCCCTATCTCCTCTCCGGCCTTAACCAGCCGAGCGTGATGCCCCATCAGCTTTTTGGCCTCCTCTGCCACCCGATCAATATTAGCTTTGGCCTCATCTCCCATAGTGACTATACGAGTGGTGAGTAGATCGAGGTCTAAGGACTTGGCTTCGTCAAGTACTCGTACCATGGGGTTACGGGGGAGAAGGTGTTCACCAGTAACTTCGTCAAAAGTAATATCCTGAGAACCTGGATCCAGATCAGGGTGACCCGCGAAGGGATTACGGGCCAAGTCGGGACGGTCGATATGAATAACAGAAGGGTTTCCGGACGGGTGTGGAGAGGGTACAAACTCGCTATCCTCCTCAGTAATGTCATGAATAGGCTGAGCCGGAGGCTGAGGACCGAGCGAAGTTTCGGATAAAAGATGACTCCTCTTCCTCTGCTGAATACCCTCTTCGATGACCCCAAGAAGAGGACGGTACCCGACTACATCTCCGGAGCGTTGGGCTGAGGGCTTCGGCTTAGCAGAAATTTTGGAAAGTTTATATTGCTCGAGCCTGTGTCGAAGGTCTGAAGCTTTGGGCGTCTTGCCTGCTCCTGATATAAAGAACAAGTGTCATAATCTTACATTACTATATAATTCAAGAAACGCGGTAGGTTACAAGTTAGAAAAGGAAAAGAAACACAGCTGTGGTTGTACAAACCCTGGGGAGGAGTGGGATACTGCAATAAGTCCCGGATTTCATTCCAGGACGGGAGCGGGTCATAAAATATTCCTAAATCCCTATCATTAGTGAAGCATGCAGGGGTCAAGAGTTCACCTTGAGTTGTCAGAGCCACCTTAGCCGGAATAGTCGGAGAAGACTCACTTGCACCAGTCCCGGTTTTGTCCGCCTCCCCGGTCTTCTCTACCAAAGCCGGATCATCACCCAACCCCTCAAAAGCCTGACGGAGAGCATCGTCCGTCCACTCTTGCATCTCGCCTACTTGCCCAGAAGACAGAGCCCTGGAACCATCACCACCCTGTCCATCGCCACCCTCGTCACCAAGACGCTCAACGTCACTTCCGCCCTCCGCCTCACCTCTTTCCTCCTCCGCGTCTATCTCCCCCTGAGTAAGTGGACAATTGCTGGGAGAAGGACCGTCTGACCTCTTAAGTTTCTTACCTCCAACGGCTGGAGGTTTCGTGAATGGTTTTCTCTTTCCACCCTCTGCCGCAACGCCTCCCTTGGCCTGAGCAGCCGCCCTCTCTTCCGCCGTTTCCCTAAACTTAACTACAGACTGCTGCGGAAGGATCAAGTTGTATTCTAGAAGGATCGCATTTCTAATCAAGTAAGCAGATGATCTGTATTTCCCAAGAATGCCTTCTATCTCCGCCGCCGTCTGAACCAGGCGGTCAGTTTCTACAACAGGAAAGCCACCTGTCGCTAGCAAAAATGAGAAAGTATGAGAAGAAGCATCACAATCAGGATAGAAATTATAAGTAAAAGCATCGACTTACATCCAGAGGTAAAGCGCCGAATAGAGACGGAGTCGTCCCTAACAAAGAACCACTCTTTCTTGAACATGCTGAATTTGGAATAAAGGTCCAGGACCGGCTTGAAGGTCACAGCAGATTCCAAGTTAATATATGGGGACCCCTTCTTGTAGCCCCTTAAATTGTACAAGTACCGGATCTCCCGGTTAGAGGGAGCGCGACCATACTTCCTCCGAAAAATAACGAAAAGGCTCACCAGTATGGCGTAAGAGTTGGGCTGAAGCTGAAATGGGGCCACCTTCAGGTACGTGAGGAAGCTAACTATCCAAGCATTGAGAGGCGGGATAGCACCACACATGCAATGGTACCTACTATAAGCAAAGTACCCTTCGGGAGGACTGTATGGCATGACTCCTGGACCCGGCAGCAGCATGAGGGCTCTATCAATCCCAAAAGAACGAGATATAACATCGAGTTGCTCCTCTTTGAGAAAGCTAGGAAAGCAGTCAGGCGGGGAATCCAGCAACTCCTGGGGACCATATCCATCCACTAATGACCTCGGGGCGGGCCCATGACGCTCCGATCCTGATTGAGCTGGGGGCACAGTCGATGACTCTCCTTCACCCACGGATCGCTTCTTTTCTGATCGAGTTTCTACTTTGCGAGACATTATCTACAATACCGGAAAAACACATTTAGAACAGAGGATATAAACAAGTATATGACTTCATTCGGTAAAAACAATGAAAATTCTCATTCGTTATTCGAACTCTCAAGGTCCATTCGGTGGTTCAAGTATGGATTCATTCGGTGTCTCCCATTCTCGTCCGGTAATATGAGAATAAGATCTCATTCAGCAAACACTCATTCGGCAAACACTCATTCGACAGAATAAAATCTCACCTGATTCGGCAATGATAAGGATCTAGTTCGGAAAGAATAGGAGTCAAGTGGTTCGGCTATCTCGAAAAGTGAAGAAACAACAGTAGAGTGGCGCCCTTACTTATAGACAAGAGAACAGGACCGGACCATCTGGATCGGTATCCAAGGGCCGAATGAAAGTATCGAACAAAGCACGCCATATTCGAGAATATGTCCCGCTTTGGGGGGCAAATGTTGGGCGTGTTCTCACCCAGAAGACCCCGAGACCAAAAAGCAAGATGCATCCACCCAGGGTTACCTAAAAGTCATTCGGCATTGACAATCTCCAGGGCCCATTCGGCAGAACTTCATTCGGTTCCCATGCCCAATAGAAACCCATCCGGCATTCTCATCCCGCATCGTCCATTCGGCAGACTCCATCCTACCGAACCAACTCCACACTTCACCGGACGAAGCCCAACCGGACCAACTCCATACTTCACCGGACGAAGCCCAACCGAACCAACTCCATACTACACCGGACGAAGCCCAACCGGACCAACTCCATACTACACCGGACGAAGCCCAACCGGACCAACTCCATACTTCACCGGACGAAGCCCAACCGGACCAACCCCATACCTCGCCGAACCAAGAGAGTGCCGAACCAGAATGCCAGGCCAGATCACTTCAGCCCAGGCCCACCAGCAGTTGTATACATCCAAGACCCCTGCCCCCAACCTCACTCTATAAATAGAGAGGCAGGGGTACAACAATGGGGGACAAGTTTGGAGAGCTCAAGCACGGAAGGAACTCTCAAACAACTTTCTTTTACTTGTAGCAAAGCTTTGTACTTGTAATCACAATAAAAGAAGAGAAATAACATATAAAGTGGACGTAGGCACATTCTGGCTGAACCACTATAAATCTGCGTGTCTTTTTACAGTTTAGCCCCTGTTTTTCATATATTTGCATAAACCTCCAAAATCACTAAGAATAACATAAGATCTACTAAATCATACAACTTTGAGGTGTTTGTCCATTTTTTGTGCAAACATTGAGTGGTATATGAACCTTCGTCGGCACAGTCTGCGCAACTGGATCGAAGGGGTTTCTAAACACTTGAATAGAACAATTCGGCACAATATTGTTTTAAATAGGGTGAATGAAATAATTTTGTCCAAAACTATTTTTGTATAGAAAAGAAATGTTTTCTATGAATTATTATAGTATATGGTTGCATGGTTGTTAGAAGTGATAATATTAAACTATTATCATTGAAATTAAATGAGAAATTGGAATTATAAACTCCAAAGTTAAGAAATAAATTCATATACAAATGAAATTAAAGAATGTAAATTATAAATGTGAATTGTAATTTAAAACGGAATTCCAGAGAAGTTTTTGGAAATGTTTTGAAAAGAATTTGAAAATTTTGGAGATTTGGAAAGTTTAAATCCTTTTTGATTTGAAAATGATTTTTCAAAGGATTTGATATTGTGGAAAATTGTTTTAGAGAGATGAAAGCTCTAAACTCTTTTAGGTCGCTGGAAAATAATCCTGATGATGATGGCCACATCATTAGAATTCATTTTCGGGTTTCCAAAAGAGGAATTGCTGCCAAATTGTTTTAAATGGAAGTTGTTTGGAAAATTTGGGTTTTTGTTTTGGAAATTCAAATGGAATTTGAATTGTTTTCAAAATGGCTTTGAAATGATGGTAAGACTCTGGAATGCTATATAAAGATAATTATGAAATATTACTAAGTTGATAACTTATACAATTTGAATTTTGATAGAATAAATTTAACTTAAAGATGAAGTTAAATAAATGTAAGTACAAGTGAATCAATTGTGATTTAATGAAAGCGAAATTGAAAGTTAAATTAGTGAAATTAAACCTTGAATTGTGAACTAAATGAAAGAATGGTTCAAAATTGCAAATAAATTCAAGTAAGTAGAAATAAATTTCAAATGAACGGAATTTACAATTGTAAGTGAATAAAATTGAAACTGAATGTTGAAAACAAATTTGAATTTGTAAGTAAATTGGAATTTGTGATAAATTAGTAATTGAAACTAATCTAAAAAGAGCAGTTATGAATGAAAGTTGTTTGGTTAATAAAATAAACCGAATGAAAATATGAAATGCAAATTAAATTGAATGGAATCAATTGCCAATAAAGTGAACTAAAGATAATTGATAAATTCAATATTCAGAATAGAAGATAAAATTGAATTCAAATGAAATTTGAAATGTAAAATTGAATGAGAATATATGTAACTTCAATAGTAAAAATGTATAAGAAGTTTATATTGGAAATTTTGTGATAAAATTTGCAAAATGGTTTGAATATATGTAACTAGATATTATGGCTAGTAGGACATACAGGTGTTATAAAAGGAATTGGAATTTTGATTTCAAAGATAATTTTGAATTGCTCGACAAAAGGTATGTATTTTAAATTTCAATATGAGATTTGATGATTTTCTTGTCTAGCCGCTTGGCTTTTTCTTTTCTTTTTGAAATCTGAGAGTCCGTAGGGACGTTTAGTAGTTGTGCCATGTTAGCCGCGCAAAGGAGACGCTGGCGAAATTTTTCGAAAATTTAGAGTGTTAGAAAATTTTTGAGAAAATTTTGGAAGTTTAAATTTGAATTTAAACTTAAATTTGAATTGTTAAAGTAAACAATGTTGTCTGGAACTTATAATTTGAGTTGGAAAATTTAGTTGAATTGATAACGAATCTTTAATATAAAGATTTGTTTCGAAAATTTTGATAACTATTAGATGGTGAAAAATAGTAGACGAGTTAAGGACATTTTTTCCTAACTTGTAATTTTGGGACGAAATTCTTTTAAGGAGAGAAGTTTGTAACGACCCAGAATTTTGAACAAATTAAATTGAAAATATTTAATTAATTTTAAATATTTGAACGATGATTTAATTTGAATCCCCGATATAAATTTGAATTTGGCGATTAAATTATATAATTTAATCTATTGAACTGGATAAAAAATTTGAATCTTTAAATTTAGGCCGATTAAAAATATTTCAAAAGCTTGTAAAATTCATATTGATGATACTGAAGATAATAGAAGCTTCAGAAACGAATTTGAAAGTGATTTGTTCAGATTTGAATTTTATTGTTCGAATCAATATTTAAAAATAGTCATTTTTCAAACAGCCTCGGAATTCGACGAAACCGGTTCCATTGGGTCCGTAACGTTAAATTATTACCGGGTTTCAAATTTCGTATTTTTCGGACTTGCCGTGTAAGCGTACATTAAGGAAACGCATCAAAAATTTAAATTGAATTCGATTGAAATTTAAACTTTGAATTTTGTCACATCAGTTACTTTTCGTTCCTAAAATTATGCCTACAACTACGCCTGCCATCACGCAGAGAATCACGAAATAAATCGTGCAACCCATGTTCTTTCTATCTTAAATTATCATCTTCCCTCGATCGAAAATTCACAGCCGAGATTCAAAAGAAAAAAATGGCGACCGGTTCCATTCTTTTCCCCCTCGTTCCAAAACAAATCAAACAATCAATGCCGCGACCAAATAAAAACCCAAATCCACGAAATTTCCTTTCCCTTCCCCATTTCCAGTTCAAAAGAAACGACATGACTCTCCCATTCAAACGAATCAATGGCGACCGATTGGGGGGGGAGACTCGCGACTGGTGCTCACGTGCGAGCGCGGTGGTGTTTGGGGCGCGCGCGTGCGTAGGCGCGCGTGGAAATGGCGATGCCGAACATTGAAGGCGACAGGCGCGATGAGTTCGAGAGCTAGTACTCGAGCACGAGCTCGAGGAGGCGCTGTCATGGAGAAGTAGGGGCGCTCGACTTCGACAATACGACGAGTGGAAGCTACGGTGGGGGATTCGATTTCGTGATGACTGGAGCTTGTTTTGATCGAGTTCGAGCAGGCAGTGAGCAGGAGAAGTCGAGCTCGGCTGTGATGTCTAGGGGGTAAGGTATACTGTAGTTTCTTCTTTTTATTTAGTTTAATTTAAAAACATATATAAATATATACCGTAATATATATTTAAACAGAAAATAATGGTGATTAACTCATTCAAATTTACTTATAAAAAATTATTTTAGTAACTAAGAAATTAAAGATACAGTAAAGCATAAAACAATTTATTTATTTCAATTTAAGCTTATATATATACGTATATGTTTACAGTAAAGGGATTTTAGTTTAAATAAATAGGAAATTTAGTTTGGAATTTAAATAATTGTTAAATAAATTTATTAAAGGAGAAAAATTGGTTTCAAATAAAATTCGTTGGATAATTAAGATTGCAAAACGGTAATTTGTTATTCGATTTAATTCGAATATTAATAATTTGTATAAAATTGTCTATACAAGGTTTCAAATCGAGAGTCAAGCCAAATTGGAAACGGATTGCAAAATAAAAGCTAAGGTGAGATTTTTCTCACTCAAAATGATTTGTAGTTATTTATTGTTTGATATGATTGCTAATTGGATGTGATATTAGATATAGTAGGATATATCTATATATATAGCAATATATACATATTGGCATATGTATATATTGGATTGATTGATTTCCCGCCTCGTATAGCGGATGAGACCCTATTGCGCCGTTAGTAAGCGGATTATTTTTATAAAACCCATATACCGCGATATTCCACCTCGAAGTGGAATTGGTATTGTGCTAACGTCTTTGGATGCAGGAAAACAGGTTGGAGGGATCCAACTGGATTCCTCACCGGTATTTATTTACAGATATATTGATGTAGATTCTGTTATCATATTAATATATGATGTTTGTTGTTGTGGTTGACTAATTGGTGCTGTTGCATCATCGGATTCAGTTTTGAAGTTTTAAAATAACATCTTTTACTTTAAAAGGGTTTTTAAAGTGATTTTTTAAATAGACGTTTTATTAAATTTTTGAGTTGATTTATTTCAAATAAATAAACGCCTAAAATTTATAATTATAAAATGTGAAGATATGAAATTTATAATTATAAAATGTGAAGATATGAAATTTATAATTATAAAATGTGAAGATATGAAATTTATAGATTGATAAATTATGAAGTTATAAAATGTGAATGAAATTGTGGAATAAAAGATTTATAAGAAAATTTACTTATAAATTAGATTTTTTTTGCCCTTAGATGGAATATAAATAGAACTTGTTAATAAAATGATTTTTGAAGCTGAAATTGTTATAAAGTGTAAAAGAAATTTATAAAAGTAGTTTTATAAATCTAAAATCACTCAATTTTGATAAATGAATTATAGAAGGTTATTTAAGAAAATTTATAAATCAAAGTTGTTATAAGAGAGAAATAGAATTTATAAACGTTGTTTTATAAATTCGAAACCAATTTAATTTGATAAATTAAATATAGAAGGTTATTAAAGAACATATATTCACGATTCTGGATAGCAAATTATCCTTGAAATAAATGTGTAGAAAAGATTGAAATTTGGTTAAGTGAATTATATTCACGATTTTGGACATTGAATATATTGTTAAGTAAAATGGATTTATTTTTGAAGAAGTGATATTAAAAATGAAGTTAAACATTTTAAAGATGTTTTAAAATGTATTATGAATCGAAAGCATAGATTTCAACAGTTCTTGTTGAAATAGACGTTTTCGAGAAATAAGGAAATGGTAGACTATAACACTGTTGTTATAGTAAATGATTTCCGAAAGGAAATATTTTTATCTAGTATTGGGATTTATATATCTATCTTAATTCCGAATCCCTATACTAGTGATTTTGAGTCATCGTAACGATGTTTTACGTAACATTCATTTTGACTCAAATAAATATTGTTATAGTAAGTGATTTCCTTAAAGAATGAGATTATACTTAATTTTGATTTAAGTATATCGAATATTTTCAAATGTTGAAAATAAATAGACTTGTGAATTTCTTATTATTAATAAGAATGGAAATGCTTTTCCAAAATGAAATGAAATGTTTTTGAGAATTTAACTTTGTAAAGATAAATTGAAATTGAATATTGAAAACGATTTGAAAAGCGAATATCAGTAGATATTCGAAAGTATAAATGCACTATGGAATTTATAAAAGAAAAGGGAATCTGTAAAAAAATAAATATTGATTTATTTTTTTTAGAAGTGTGGAAAATTTTATATCTAGTAAAGATATTTTGGAAGATAAAATAATTTGGAAAATTATTGGAATCTGATGATGTCGCGCATCTTTATTGATAGTTAAATAACCGACTATCAATAATTACCTTGAATGGTATTTGTTGTGAATTGGATGAATTTGAATGCCACACTTATTTTTGAATAAACGCTCACTATTCGGGTTAGCCGGGAAAGGACCATGGGGTCGTATAACCCCATTCCGAATATGTGATACGTCGTTATGAATTGCATTCGAAGACCGGATATTTTTGAAAACAGAAGGATTACCGTCGAGTTACTCTACATCGGCTGATCTCCGGTTTAGAGGTTTTTATCACCCTTAGTGACGGGAAGTCCGGACGTGATTAGAAATTTATCCGGATGTGCAAGGGCTTCGTGAGAAGTGCCTTCGGTTCTGTTCGATCCCGGAACAGACTTGTATGGATTGTATGTCTGATGTTACAATTTGAGATATAAAGCTGATTTCTTTCAAATACATTTCTGTTGGTGGCGGAGAATTTATTCTCTTAGCTTAACAGCCTTCTCTGAGACGTACGAGCTCATAGGTTATGTAGTTGAAATTTATCAGCAATATACTCCCAATTTGGTAACGTGGCATACTGAGTGTTGCTGTGTAATGATCAGTGTTTGATCATTTGTGATATGATCATTTGTTTGATCTTATATCTTTGTGATCATAGGTTGATCATTTGTTTGACCCGAAGCATGTCTTTGTAGAAAGCGTAGCTTTGTGGACGAGACTTCATCGAGCCTCACACCCTGGAAATGGTCAAAACAGGAAGGATGCGCCAAGGTTCTAGGGAGTAGCGCCCCTTAGTGTATGTCATTCCTTCTGGATAAAGGTGGTATCATGGTATGGAGCCCAGATACTTAACCTCTGTGGTTGCTGCAAATTTATTACTTTGTGGTTTGTTGGAAATCGGGGATCCTCGGGAAGATCGGTGACGATCGGGGGATGGCATACGCGTGTCAGTAGTTACCTATTTTTGCAGAGGTAACCCGTCCTTGTGTTGGCAGAGATCCGGTTAGGTTCTCGGGTCGTCTATTCCAGGGACGTACCCATTGTGGATAGGAAGTTCCTTAGCCTGACCATTTGTTGGAAATCCAAAGAAACAATACGAGCCTTGTACGGTTTTAGTTGTAGAACCTATCATTCACTTATGGTGGCGCCCCACTTTTTGGATGGTAGCTATAGTAGGCATAGTTTGAAATGTCTATGCTGGCTAAGATTTATATTATACTTTCGAAATGCTTTCTACACTATGCACTAATAATAATATCAAAAATGATTTGATTTTGCGTAGTAAGCATCTTTGACTATCATAAGAAGAAATCTCCTCCAATTCTGCGTTTGCATTGTGTGTGTGGTGGGAGGTCTTATGGTAGTTTCATTTTCCAAAAGCATTGCGAATTGACTTTAAAATATTTCTTTGTTGTTATAAAGATAAACTGTTTTACGATCTCACACCAGTCACCATGACTGACTCGGAGTTTATTGTTCCCTTCTAAACTCTGGGTGCCCACCAATTTCCACACGGGCAGCCTAGAGTTATGTTATTAGGATATTCTGGATATTCTGGAGCTTTGGAAGCAAGCTGGATGGCGTAACGTATCATCTGTAATTGTATATTTATTCCGCTGTGTATTCTGTATGAGGACAAGTTTATATAACTGTCCAGTGTTGTATTGAGTTGTATATTGACTCTGATGATTGATGTATGTATAAACTGATATAGCTCTTTGTTTTGAAAGACTAGTGTTTATTTATTATATATTGTTCCGCTGCAATGTGTAAGATTCTGATATTGTTTTCTGTTCTGATGTTGTTCTGTTGTTCTTCTTTTTCTTCTTTCTTTTTCCTCTTTTCTTCTTCTTCTACCCTTTTCTTCTTTTTAAAACCATAACTTTTCGGGTTTCCGGCATTCGATGGCTCGGCAGTCGATAAAGTGAGTATCGATGTCGAATTTTCGAAAGTCGAAAATTTTCGGGATGTTACAATAAAGGAGTATAAATTTGAAATAAACTAGAAATTGTACTCTTTTGGATTAAATAGAAATTGAATTGAAATTTTCTAAAGTATGTAATGAAAATAAGTATATATATATATTTCAATGCTAATTAAAATTCTTCTAAAAAGTATGATTTGAGATATAAAGATATTAGTGTGTATATATATATATATATATATATATTTAAAAAAATGGTTTAAATCGAATCCGGAGTTGAAATTCTTAAGTTCTCTAATAAGGAATGATTTTAATTATTAAACTAAAGTAAATCTTGAATTGTTAGAAACTTATGAATTGAAAATGTGAAATTGAATTTAAGTGAATTTTTTTTTAATTAAAATTGTAGGAGTAACCCTTAATTTGGAAAATAATAAATTGGAAATTTATTTAATAGGTATAACACTCAAATTGAATGAAAAGAAGTTGTATATTGTTTAACTACATTCTATTTGCATAGCTATAACTTACCAAATACTTAAAAAGTTTAAAATGCTAATAAGGATAAGTAAATAAATAATATACAAGGGTGATTGCGAATAATAAAATGTGAAGATCTATTGATAGTGTAGATATAAAGGAAATTTAAGTTGTAAAATGAATTAAATTTAAAATTAATTAAATATAAAATTAATTAAATATAAAATTAGTAAATGGAAACTAATTAAATTTGAATAAAACTAAATGTCAATAAACTTGGAAGTGTATGAAATTAAAATTTTGACTTGGAAATGTATAATTGATTTAGTGTAGATTTTGGATGGATGTTAATGTTTGATATGTATTGTTTGCTAGATGGATGGTAATTGATAAAATAGAATTCATTAGTGTAAATGGAATTTAATAAACGGAATAAAAATTTTAAATAATTAAATTCAAATTTGAAGCAAAGTGAAATTAAATATAATTGAATTCAAATTAAATTGAAGCAAATTGACTTGAATTTAAATTATGACTGAAACAAACTTGAATAAATCGGAAACAAATCATGTGACGACCCGGAATTTTTGTATATTTGAAATGGGAATATTTAATTTATTTTAAATATTCGAAGATTAAATTTTAAATTAATTTTCAAATATACAGTATTTATTGGATGATAGATTATTGAATTAGACAATTAAAAATTGGATAAAATGTTGAATCGAGAGTTTTGAGCCAGTTAAAAATAATTTAAAGGCTTGTAAAATTTATATTGGTAATACTGAAGATAATAGAACTTCCAAAATTTGATTTCAGAGTATTTTGTTCAGTTTTGAAATTATATCGTTTGAATCGATATTTAAAAATAGCCTTCCGAGGCACAGTCTCGAAATTCGACGAAACCAGTTCCATTGGATCCGTAATATTGTATTATTATCGGATTTCAAATTTCGCAGTGATCGGAGTTGTCGTGTGATCGTACGGTATATAAACGCCTAGAGTAATTAATTGTTTTAATTCAAAATATCGTACATCTTTTCATCTGTCAAAAATCTTTCATCAGCCGTATTTTCTCTCAGCTTCTCCAACACGCTTCTTTTGGCTTCTCGAACACACTTTTCTTTTAAAACAAAATATCCCGAGCCTTCTTCAAATCCCTAACGAGTTTTCCTCTTCAGATTCTTAAAGAAAGAAAAAATACAGGCTCGTTCAAAATTGTATACAAATCGAATAGAAGAAAATCTCTAATGGCCGCCTTCAGTTCAAAATCGCGTTCATCTCCTCCCTTCAGTTGTTCAATATAGAACGTTCTTGGCCTTCACTTTCAAAATCGTTAACCCTAAATCAAAAGAAAAGGGGCACTCGAATTCGATTTCGAAACTGGGAAGGGGATCGCGTATCTCTACCGCGAGGAGTTTCGATCTGGGGTTTCTCGTCTGGCAGATGGGGAGAACTCGCGGCGATATGTTTCGTGATGGCACTGTGCTCGAGTGGAGCTCGTCTATTTCGAGATGCAAGTCGCGGCGTGGGCTGTGGGGAGCACGACGTCGGAGGCAAGGGGAGTTCGAGCTCGATGTCAGTGAGGTTGTGGAGTTGCGAAATCGAAGGAGTTGGGATCTCGAAGGCCTGAGCGTGGGGTCGGTTTCATTGTGCTGTCGAGAATCGCGGTCGTGGGAGTTGGTCCTGCTCGAGTTGCAGCGCCTTAGTTGAAATAAGGCGTGGTGGTGGTCGTGATCGGTGAGCTATCATCAGTGAGGTATAAATATTTATATATGATTTCGTTTTCAATTTAAAATTTTATAACCTACAGAGGATGATATATTCACAGAGAGATATTTATGCAGTATTTATTTATATATATACTTGTTCAGAGAAGTTTTATATAATAAATTACAGTAAAGTATAAACTTAAATTTATATACTAAATTTGAGAATTTGTTAGCTATAGAAATAAAGGAAATTCTGGAAATGATTTTTACAGAAAACAGAAGTTATAAACTGAGAATATATTTAGTTTAAAATGGTATTGATTATCTTTGTAACCAGTTGAAAATATAATATAAAGTAAATATACCTATTCATATCCCATTTGCATATGGAGATGACTTATTTGTTTCATTGAATCTAAATAGTTTTAATTACTAAGGGTAATTTATTTAAACGGAAATTTATTGGATTTAAATTTCTGGTTAATTAAATTTATTTAAAATAAAAATTTATAGTTTGATTTTTTTCAAATAATTAATAGACTGTATAATATTTATACAAGGTCGAATAAAAACCGTGAATCCAAGGCAAAGTTGAAGTGGACTGTAAACAAAAGCAAAGGTGAGTTAATCTCACTCAGTTAAATTATAATTTAAATTTAATTGGTTAAATTTAAATATTGATGGATGATTGAATTGGTTGATTTGATTGATGTGCTATATATATATAGTAGTATATAGCAATATATACATATTGGCATATGTATATATTGGAGTTGTTGATATTCCCGCATTATATAGCGGATGAGACCCT
Organism: Allium fistulosum; assembly: GCA_030737815.1. NCBI lineage: Eukaryota > Viridiplantae > Streptophyta > Magnoliopsida > Asparagales > Amaryllidaceae > Allium > Allium fistulosum. The sequence continues at coordinate 53,101,761 of CM060908.1, forward strand.
ATGCGCCGCATAATAGCGGATGATATTTTATAAACCCATATACCGCGATATTCCACCTCGAAGTGGAATTGGTATTGTGCTAACATCTGTGGATGCAGGGAAACAGGTTGGAGGGATCCAACTGGATTCCTCAAAATATTTAATTTTGTTTAAATATTCTATGATATGATTGTTGATATCCTGTGATGATTTATATTGGATAATCTGGTTGGATTGAATTTCCCAGTATAATGAGTTATCAAAAGCAATTGAATTGGATTTTTGGAAAGAAATAAAGAATAAAATTTAAGTTAAGTAATTCTAGTGAATTCGAATAAATTAAATATGGAAAAGAGGGATTTTGAATAAACAGAGAAATATTGAATTTAAAGAAAACTTATGTGATGTTATTTAAAGGGATAAATAATTTATTTTAATTCAATGTTTAAATGTAATTAAAAAGAAAGAAGGAATTTAGGAAATCTGAAACTTGGGTTCAGTTTAAAGATTTTAAATCATAATGAGAAATAAAATCTGGAAGTTAATGAATTTGGAAATAAATGGATTAAGTAAGGAAATTTATTTCAAAGTAAAATAAATTGGAAAATCAATTGTAAATTGATTTAAATATTTGGGAATTTGAAATTTAAAGAGAAGTGAGATTTTGGAAACTGGGTTATAAAGTAAAATAAAATATCAGTGGATATTTGAGAATATAAATTCAAGATGGGAATTTATAAAAAGATATGGTTTGGTTTAAAAATAAATGTTGATTTACTTTTAAAAGATGGGAATGAGAAGTGTATTTCTCTGGATAGCCAAGTACGTTTTCAAAGCAATTTTTAATATAAGTTAAAAAGTTCTAATTGTGTTTTTAAAAGCATGTTTTAGAAAATTGATTATTTCTAAATGTTAATTTCCTAAGTAAGTATGTTTTGGAAAAATCTATTCTTTTTAAATGTTTAAACTTTAAAGTAAGATTTTCAAAATCTATTATTGTAGTAATTATATAAAAGTGATTTGCTATTATGTTTTAAAAGGAGAAATTTAGTTTATATTATAAAGTGGTTTATTTTAAAGTATATATTTTTAATAAAGTATTAAAGTAGTTTGATTTCAATGTTATAAAGTATATTTAAATAAAGTGTTTTTAAATTATTTTGAAATTAAAAATATTTTGTACTTGGTGATTCAGTGGAAATAATTATTTGGGAAATGTATTCCGTAAGCGGAAACTGCTTTGAAATTGTTTCAAAGGATATAAAATGGCAATATATCTTGGAAAGATATTTGGGCAAATAAATAATGTGGGAAATTATTTATTGTGTGATGGTTGCTTGTGGATGTTAATTGATAGTTAAATAACCGACTATCAATATTGGCCAAATGCGCTGATCGTTTCGAAGAGACCGGGATCGAGTTTCCGTATACCGGGATTCTAGGTCTGGAGACTCGAATACCACTTCGATCCGGTTTGTACGTTTCGTGTAACGTGTTCGGAGTCGAAGATGGAGCTGTGAAGTGCAAGGGCTAGTCGCTACTAATCCTGAGGATATTTCCAAAATGGATGTAGTAGGAATAGTGCCTTCGGTTCCGTTCGAACCCGGGACGGACTTGTATGGACGAATGCTTTCGTGACATCGTCAGGTGGACGATGGGCATTCTAAGGGATATGTGCTATAAAGGTATCGTTTAGCCTCGAGCCTCATCAACCGAGAATGACTGAAAATCAGGGGTTATGCAGCAAGGCTTCGTGGGTAGCCCCCATTTGAGAGTAAAGTCATCCCTGTCTAGATGTCCCTTTTATTTCGGCTTAGTGGTGCGGTTGCTGATCACAACCGTGGGGTGATTTTATTTGGAATTATCCAGTAAGTGATGATTCCGGCCTTGTGTTGCAGGGGAGCGGGCGTACTCCTCGGTACTGTGATCTAGACCACGTACTGTGACAGGTGGTACCCCAGTGCCTAGTCATTCGTTGGAAATCCATTCTCCCTACGTGCCTTGTACGAGTTTTGTTTGTATTACCCACTTTGTGGCTAGTATGCCGGAATTTAATAGATGTAACAATTTCGGCTATTTTAATAAGTATTTGTAAATAGACACTATTATAATATCAGAGGATTTTATTAAAAAGTGTTTTAGCTATCGTAAGGTAAAAACCCGACATGTTTATTGGTGGCGTGGTCTTACGAGATGCTTTTGTTTTCAAAGGATTTTGAAACTTTAATAATCAATTTGAGTGTGATTTTCTCACGCTGGTTTTCCAGACTGACTCGGGTATTGTTTTACATGATGCTCGGGTCAGACCGAGATAAACAGGTTCAGGATATGATGCTGTGGAGCTCAGGAGACGAGCTGGATGACGATACGTACTCTCGTACTTGCTATTATTATATTTTTTCCGCTGTGTATTCAGTTGTATGTTATGGATGTTGATGTACTCTGATGATGTATTCTGATGATGAATACTATAAACAGATATAGTTTTTGATTTGTGTAAAGATCTGTTGATATATATATTATATTTTATTCCGCTGCGATGGTTAGATTCTGATGTTGTTTTCTATTTTTCTTCTTCTACCTCTTCTTCTTAACTAAAATGGTTCGATTTTCCGGGTCAGGAAAGTCGGGTCGTTACAGTTGGTATCAGAGCTTAGGCTGGCGATAACCTTGGCTCTGGTGGGAATTTTGAGAGTACTAATAGATATGAGCGCGTATTTGTTAGTGAATATAAAATGGTTTTATATTGTGTTGGTTGATTTATTGAGTGGCATATGAACCTTCGTCGGCACAGTCTGGACAACTGTATCGAAGGGGTTTCTAAACACTTGAATAGAACAGTTCGACACAGTATTGTTTTAAATAGGGTGAATGAAATAATTTTACCCAAATTATTTTTGTATATGAAAGAAATAATTTTTATAAATTATTATAGTTATATTTGGATGTTTGGTTGTTAGATGATGATAATAAATTATTATCATTAGGAGGAAATTGAATAAGAAATTGAAAACTTATAACCAAAGTTCAAGAATAAATTTATATAACAAATGGAGTTTGAGAACATAAATTATAAATGTAATTTATAAGTTGAAATAAAACTTCATATACAAAGGTGATTATAATTTTGAAATAGAATTCCATAGAAACATTTGAAATTGAAATGAGATAAATTCCAGGGAATGTTTGAATGTAGATTTAAAGGAATTGCAATTTGGGATTTTCGGGAAAAGTTTAAATTCCTGGGATTTGGAAATGGTTTTCAAAGATTTTGGAGAAATAATAAGTAGTACTATTTCAGAAATATTTTGGGGTGGAATTGAAATCTGGTGAGGTTTGGGGATTTAAAAATATTTGAAATGTTTTAAAGAGATAAAAGAATTAAATTCTCTTTTGGTCGCTGGAAAATAATTTCGGTGATGACTGCAGCATCATCGATGTCTATTTTCGAGTTTCCAAAGAGAAATTGCTACCAAACTGTTTTAAATTGGAAATGATTGTGAACTGGGTTGGTTTTGAAATTCAAAGGGAAAATTGTTTGGTAAAAGCAGATTGTTTTGGAAATTGGGATTTGAGGTGATATACCAGATATGTATGAGTTATTTATGGATTCAAAATGGTTTTGAAATAAAACCGGACAATTGGATTCTGGGAATTCTATTTAAAATATAAATGTGGAAATTTAAATGAATCAACACTATAAAGTATAGAATGAAGTTGATTGAAATAAGAAGGGAATGAAAGTTTAATTCTGGGATTATAATTATGAGATGAAATTAACTAAATGAGTAATATAAGTTGGTAGATAAAAGAGTTAGAGAACTTGAAGGTGAATGAATTGTAAAACTCGTATAAATGTGTATCCTGGAATTAAAATTTAATTTGAGTATTTGAAGGTGAATAAAATATATTTGAATTTAACTTAAGATAAGTTAAATAAAATTGAGAATCAGAATTGAATTAAATGTAAGTAAGTTGAAGTTGAATTGAATTGGATATAAAGGTAATGTAAAATGCTTATAATTGTGTAAAGAAGTTCATATTCTTAAGTTCATGAGTGTAATAATTTGAAATTTGATTATAAAGATGAAAATGGACTTAAATGAATAGTCCCAGATCTTAAGTAAGTAAGTTAAACTTATGAATAGAAATGAAATTGTAAGTCATAAATGGGAATTCATTTCTTTGAACCATTAAGAGTTATAATTTGAAATTGTAATTATCAAATGGAAACGACTAAGATGAGCAATCTTAATTTTTAAATAAATCCAAACTTGAATTATAGAATAAATTGAACTTAAGATGATTGAGTGAAGTGATATTTGGGATTTAAAAAGCAAGTATTTAATTTTAACCAGCGGAGGAACTAATGAGATAATAAATTAGTTAATGAAATTGAATTGTGAATTAATGAAATTGGATTAAAATAGTGATGGTTTGAATTGCGAATGAAATCCAAATAAGTGAAAACAAATTGGAAATGACCTGGTTATTGATAAAATAATTCCAGATAAATTGAGTATGGAAAATAAAATTCATAATGATTGAGTGAATGAACCAATTATATTAAATAAATAAATGGATGAAATTTGATTAAATAAGAATCAAATGAAAGATGGAAATAAAACTTTAAAGGGTTGGTTAAATGGAAAATAAACTTAAGTTATTGACTTAAGTAAATGTTGAATGGAAACTGAACTCAAACAGAGGAGTGGTTTAAATAAGTTGAGAAATAGTTATTGAATGAATTAACTTGGATTGTTTTCGAGCTAAATAAAATTCAATTTTTGGAAGTTGGAGATGAATTGAATTTAAGGAAAAAAAATTGGAAATGAAGTAGTAAATTGAAGTAAGTTGGAATTCATATGAAATGGGAGTTCAATTTGAATATATACACTTCGGTGGTGAAGTAGTAAATAAATATAAGAAAATTATATTGAACTTAAGAATTGAAGAATGAAATTCTTAAGAAAATTTCTATTGGAAATATACTTAGTAATTTTGGAAAAAAATATATACTAAGAGAATAGTTGAATGAAGACAAAAACTGGAAGTTGTGAAATGGATGATTGTGGATAAGTGAATAACAATCAAAATGAATGTGAATAAAAGAAATTGATATAATTGGTAATCAATTGGAATTTATACGTAAGATGTACGTATATTATTTTATTCGCATAGCTATTTGGTCCAGATGTCGAATACAGAATTTCGAGATAGTTTTATCGATCCGAATCAGGATTTTTCACTCGATTTTCGACGGCGAGCCTGGATATGGATTGTTGATTGATTCTGGATATTCTCTATCATAGTTGGTGACTATGCAAGGAGAATGACGGTTTCTGATCAAGAAAACAGATCTGAGTCCGCACTAGGAAGTCGGGTGGACAATACTAGTTCGGAAGTGAAATTGTGTGATCGATTGAGCGATCGAATGTGATATTGCGTACGGATGATATATGTGCATCGTACGGGCTTAAGTAAAGCAAATATTGAAAATTTGTAAAGAAATGTCTAGAATGGTTTTGGAATTGTGATTGAATATTATTGCTTAGTAGGTTATACAGGTGTATAAAAGCAATGGATAAATTGGGATTTTTGATTTTTGAGGATAAAATTTAATGGCCCGACAAAAGGTATGTATTTGAATTTCTATATGAAATTTGATTGGGTTTTGGATCAGCCACTTGGCTTTTTGTTTTATTTTTTGAGATTGGGAGGCCGTAGAGCCATTTTGTAGTAGTACCGAGCTAGCCGCGCAAAGGAGACGCTGGCGAAATTTTTCGGAAATTTAGGGAGTTAGAAAAATTTTGGAAAATTTTGATAATTCAAAAATTGAATTCAAATTTAAATTTGAATGGATAAGTAGGTGATATGGGTTGAACTTATGAATAAGTTTGGAAAGTTAAAAGATGATTAGTGTATCATTAATAAAAGATTGTTTGGGTATTGTTAAAACTGTTTGAATTTGGGAAATAGCTAACTTGGGAAATAGCTAACGGGATATGGGACATTCTTCCTAACTAGTAATTTCGGGGACGAAATTCTTTTAAGGGGGGAGGAATGTGACGACCCGGAATTTTTGTATATTTGAAATGGGAATATTTAATTTATTTTAAATATTCGAAGATTAAATTTTAAATTAATTTTCAAATATACAGTATTTATTGGATGATAGATTATTGAATTAGACAATTAAAAATTGGATAAAATGTTGAATCGAGAGTTTTGAGCCAGTTAAAAATAATTTAAAGGCTTGTAAAATTTATATTGGTAATACTGAAGATAATAGAACTTCCAAAATTTGATTTCAGAGTATTTTGTTCAGTTTTGAAATTATATCGTTTGAATCAATATTTAAAAATAGCCTTCCGAGGCACAGTCTCGAAATTCGACGAAACCAGTTCCATTGGATCCATAATATTGTATTATTATCGGATTTCAAATTTCGCAGTGATCGGAGTTGTCGTGTGATCGTACGGTATATAAACGCCTAGAGTAATTAATTGTTTTAATTCAAAATATCGTACATCTTTTCATCTGTCAAAAATCTTTCATCAGCCGTATTTTCTCTCAGCTTCTCCAACACGCTTCTTTTGGCTTCTCGAACACACTTTTCTTTTAAAACAAAATATCCCGAGCCTTCTTCAAATCCCTAACGAGTTTTCCTCTTCAGATTCTTAAAGAAAGAAAAAATACAGGCTCGTTCAAAATTGTATACAAATCGAATAGAAGAAAATCTCTAATGGCCGCCTTCAGTTCAAAATCGCGTTCATCTCCTCCCTTCAGTTGTTCAATATAGAACGTTCTTGGCCTTCACTTTCAAAATCGTTAATCCTAAATCAAAAGAAAAGGGGCACTCGAATTCGATTTCGAAACTGGGAAGGGGATCGCGTATCTCTACCGCAAGGAGTTTCGATCTGGGGTTTCTCGTCTGGCAGATGGGGAGAACTCGCGGCGATATGTTTCGTGATGGCACTGTGCTCGAGTGGAGCTCGTCTATTTCGAGATGCAAGTCGCGGCGTGGGCTGTGGGGAGCACGACGTCGGAGGCAAGGGGAGTTCGAGCTCGATGTCAGTGAGGTTGTGGAGTTGCGAAATCGAAGGAGTTGGGATCTCGAAGGCCTGAGCGTGGGGTCGGTTTCATTGTGCTGTCGAGAATCGCGGTCGTGGGAGTTGGTCCTGCTCGAGTTGCAGCGCCTTAGTTGAAATAAGGCGTGGTGGTGGTCGTGATCGGTGAGCTATCATCAGTGAGGTATAAATATTTATATATGATTTCGTTTTCAATTTAAAATTTTATAACCTACAGAGGATGATATATTCACAGAGAGATATTTATGCAGTATTTATTTATATATATACTTGTTTAGAGAAGTTTTATATAATAAATTACAGTAAAGTATAAACTTAAATTTATATACTAAATTTGAGAATTTGTTAGCTATAGAAATAAAGGAAATTCTGGAAATGATTTTTACAGAAAACAGAAGTTATAAACTGAGAATATATTTAGTTTAAAATGGTATTGATTATCTTTGTAACCAGTTGAAAATATAATATAAAGTAAATATACCTATTCATATCCCATTTGCATATGGAGATGACTTATTTGTTTCATTGAATCTAAATAGTTTTAATTACTAAGGGTAATTTATTTAAACGGAAATTTATTGGATTTAAATTTCTGGTTAATTAAATTTATTTAAAATAAAAATTTATAGTTTGATTTTTTTCAAATAATTAATAGACTGTATAATATTTATACAAGGTCGAATAAAAACCGTGAATCCAAGGCAAAGTTGAAGTGGACTGTAAACAAAAGCAAAGGTGAGTTAATCTCACTCAGTTAAATTATAATTTAAATTTAATTGGTTAAATTTAAATATTGATGGATGATTGAATTGGTTGATTTGATTGATGTGCTATATATATATAGTAGTATATAGCAATATATACATATTGGCATATGTATATATTGGAGTTGTTGATATTCCCGCATTATATAGCGGATGAGACCCTATGCGCCGCATAATAGCGGATGATATTTTATAAACCCATATACCGCGATATTCCACCTCGAAGTGGAATTGGTATTGTGCTAACATCTGTGGATGCAGGGAAACAGGTTGGAGGGATCCAACTGGATTCCTCAAAATATTTAATTTTGTTTAAATATTCTATGATATGATTGTTGATATCCTGTGATGATTTATATTGGATAATCTGGTTGGATTGAATTTCCCAGTATAATGAGTTATCAAAAGCAATTGAATTGGATTTTTGGAAAGAAATAAAGAATAAAATTTAAGTTAAGTAATTCTAGTGAATTCGAATAAATTAAATATGGAAAAGAGGGATTTTGAATAAACAGAGAAATATTGAATTTAAAGAAAACTTATGTGATGTTATTTAAAGGGATAAATAATTTATTTTAATTCAATGTTTAAATGTAATTAAAAAGAAAGAAGGAATTTAGGAAATCTGAAACTTGGGTTCAGTTTAAAGATTTTAAATCATAATGAGAAATAAAATCTGGAAGTTAATGAATTTGGAAATAAATGGATTAAGTAAGGAAATTTATTTCAAAGTAAAATAAATTGGAAAATCAATTGTAAATTGATTTAAATATTTGGGAATTTGAAATTTAAAGAGAAGTGAGATTTTGGAAACTGGGTTATAAAGTAAAATAAAATATCAGTGGATATTTGAGAATATAAATTCAAGATGGGAATTTATAAAAAGATATGGTTTGGTTTAAAAATAAATGTTGATTTACTTTTAAAAGATGGGAATGAGAAGTGTATTTCTCTGGATAGCCAAGTACGTTTTCAAAGCAATTTTTAATATAAGTTAAAAAGTTCTAATTGTGTTTTTAAAAGCATGTTTTAGAAAATTGATTATTTCTAAATGTTAATTTCCTAAGTAAGTATGTTTTGGAAAAATCTATTCTTTTTAAATGTTTAAACTTTAAAGTAAGATTTTCAAAATCTATTATTGTAGTAATTATATAAAAGTGATTTGCTATTATGTTTTAAAAGGAGAACTTTAGTTTATATTATAAAGTGGTTTATTTTAAAGTATATATTTTTAATAAAGTATTAAAGTAGTTTGATTTCAATGTTATAAAGTATATTTAAATAAAGTGTTTTTAAATTATTTTGAAATTAAAAATATTTTGTACTTGGTGATTCAGTGGAAATAATTATTTGGGAAATGTATTCCGTAAGCGGAAACTGCTTTGAAATTGTTTCAAAGGATATAAAATGGCAATATATCTTGGAAAGATATTTGGGCAAATAAATAATGTGGGAAATTATTTATTGTGTGATGGTTGCTTGTGGATGTTAATTGATAGTTAAATAACCGACTATCAATATTGGCCAAATGCGCTGATCGTTTCGAAGAGACCGGGATCGAGTTTCCGTATACCGGGATTCTAGGTCTGGAGACTCGAATACCACTTCGATCTGGTTTGTACGTTTCGTGTAACGTGTTCGGAGTCGAAGATGGAGCTGTGAAGTGCAAGGGCTAGTCGCTACTAATCCTGAGGATATTTCCAAAATGGATGTAGTAGGAATAGTGCCTTCGGTTCCGTTCGAACCCGGGACGGACTTGTATGGACGAATGCTTTCGTGACATCGTCAGATGGACGATGGGCATTCTAAGGGATATGTGCTATAAAGGTATCGTTTAGCCTCGAGCCTCATCAATCGAGAATGACTGAAAATCAGGGGTTATGCAGCAAGGCTTCGTGGGTAGCCCCCATTTGAGAGTAAAGTCATCCCTGTCTAGATGTCCCTTTTATTTCGGCTTAGTGGTGCGGTTGCTGATCACAACCGTGGGGTGATTTTATTTGGAATTATCCAGTAAGGGATGATTCCGGCCTTGTGTTGCAGGGGAGCGGGCGTACTCCTCGGTACTGTGATCTAGACCACGTACTGTGACAGGTGGTACCCCAGTGCCTAGTCATTCGTTGGAAATCCATTCTCCCTACGTGCCTTGTACGAGTTTTGTTTGTATTACCCACTTTGTGGCTAGTATGCCGGAATTTAATAGATGTAACAATTTCGGCTATTTTAATAAGTATTTGTAAATAGACACTATTATAATATCAGAGGATTTTATTAAAAAGTGTTTTAGCTATCGTAAGGTAAAAACCCGACATGTTTATTGGTGGCGTGGTCTTACGAGATGCTTTTGTTTTCAAAGGATTTTGAAACTTTAATAATCAATTTGAGTGTGATTTTCTCACGCTGGTTTTCCAGACTGACTCGGGTATTGTTTTACATGATGCTCGGGTCAGACCGAGATAAACAGGTTCAGGATATGATGCTGTGGAGCTCAGGAGACGAGCTGGATGACGATACGTACTCTCGTACTTGCTATTATTATATTTTTTCCGCTGTGTATTCAGTTGTATGTTATGGATGTTGATGTACTCTGATGATGTATTCTGATGATGAATACTATAAACAGATATAGTTTTTGATTTGTGTAAAGATCTGTTGATATATATATTATATTTTATTCCGCTGCGATGGTTAGATTCTGATGTTGTTTTCTATTTTTCTTTTTCTACCTCTTCTTATTAACTAAAATGGTTCGATTTTCCGGGTCAGGAAAGTCGGGTCGTTACAAATCAAATGTAAACTTATTTCATGGATAAATAAGAAAATAAACGACTTTGTGTTTATGATTGTTTCTTTAGAAAATTGAAGTTTGATGGTTTGTACTTTGAAATAATAAAAGAAAATTTTTGAAAAAATCCAAAATTGTCCAATATATGCTGAAACGAAAACAACCATAACTTTTAAATGGCTGGACGAAATTCGACGATCTTAGACTTTTCTAAAAGCCTAGAAACTGTGCTACATCTTTTGTTTAGAATGTTTTGATAAATACCTTCATCCACTAGGCTTAAAACACCAATATTAGTCGCTGGTCTGTGCGGAGTAGTAATCTGAAGCACCTTAGTATTCTCGCCATAACGTTTTACTGGTGTATCAGATTTTGACGATCTTGCACTTTCTGGAAAGCTTAGAACTTAAGCTAAAACTTTTGATTTAAATGTTTTGTGTTTTTCTGTCATTTAGATGGTCGAAAAGGGGAGTGAACGTCGCTGACCTGCGCAATTCATTGCCCAGGCTGAGGCGTATCATTTTAGTAAAACGGCTGTAACTTTTGAACGGATGGTCCGAATTCGATGATTTTGGACATTTCGGAAAGCCTGAAACGAATGAAATAACTTTTGTTTAGATTCCATTGCCAAATTTTATCGTTTAGGTGACCAAAAACTGAGATTCGTTTGCTATTCTGGAATTGGAATTTCAGTTTTGAAGCTAAAACATGTTATATGTATGTTGTTTATGCTAAGTATATCGATCTATCTTTATATGCATGGTTCTAACTTGGTTATTAAGTATTTTAGTAGATAGCAAAGGGGTTGCGCTTCGCTTGTGGAGCTCGCTTCGGCGCTAAATGCAAAATGTAAGTTAAAATGCTAATAAACGCTTAATAAAAGGTACGTTCTCGGATTACGGTTTATGTTGTGGTATATTATTATGTTCCCCATGTTTTGGGATGCCTCATTCTTGTAATGAGATGTATATCATGCAATTATTACCACTGTGAAATTTTTCGGTCCTAGCCGCGCAAAGGAGGTGCTGCCGAAATTTTTCAAAAATCCGGGAGTTAGAAAATTTTGAGATTTTAAAAATCCTATAACTAAATTTTGCAAATAAGTTGAATATTTTGAATGAATTATATCTAAATGATGGTTTTCCCTTCTCCGTTCCTTTTCGAGGACGAAAAGTTTTAAGTGGGGGAGAATGTAACGACCCGTATTTTTAACACTTTAAAAATTCGAATTAAAATAAAATTTTTGGATAAAAATCCAAAGGAAATAAAATTTTATGTTGTTAAATATGAATTACAAGTTAAAATACAAAACTGAATTCTGAAATAAATTATTTGTAAATTAAATATGGATGTTAACTTGTATTGAATGTAAATGATGAATTGAATTTGATTGTAAACCAAATTGGTTATGATTGTAAACAAAGAATAAATAAAATGTTAAATTTAATATTGAGGTTATAATATTGAAATCAACGTAAATGAATGTAATTTAATATTACTGTGAATTTAAATAAGATGATAGCTGAAGGAAATGAAAGTAAATGAATTATAAACTATTGAAAAATAATGTATAAGTAAATGGTTGATTCAATAATGAAAGTGTAAATCGAAATAAAAGAATTCAATTGGAATTAAATAACTTGAATTTGAATTACAATATAATTGAACGCTGAATCTAATGTAATCTTTTATAATGGATTTATAATGGAAAACTGCATTGTAAAAGATTGTTAATTACTGTGAAATTAAAAATGAAATTGGTGAACAATTGAAATTTGATTTAAAAGTTAATAATTTAAAATTAGGAATTTTATATTGAAATTAGACTGTAGAAATAGCCATTTTTACAACTGTCTCGGATTTCGACGAAACTAGTTTCATCGGATCTGTAACAGTGAATTTTTGTAAGGTTTCAATTTTCGTAGCAATCGGACTTGTCGTTTGGTCGTGCGAGCTTGAAACGCGTAGAAATTTAACGTCGCTAAATAAAATAATCGACTTCAAAAAAGCTATCTTCCACATACGATTGAATTAGGCCTTGGGACTAGTTCCATTGCGTCCGAAACGGGGGTAAAACCTTATAAACGCCTGGCGGCATGTCTCGATTGGAGTTCGGACGACTTTGGACCTACCTATATAAATACACACACAAACCAAGACAGTTTTACTGTCATTTTAATCCAGAAACCCTAATTCTATCTCAGGCCGCCACCTATTCAATGGCCAGAATCGCTCGAACTTCTTTCCTTAATATCTCTCAATCCGTTCAACGAAATCAAAAAATTCCAAAAGCAAAGTTGTAGATCTCGGCGAGCTCTTCAAATCCATACGGTTGATCTATGCTTTTACGTCATGGATTCGCCCAGATCTGACTTTGAAGCGTGTACGGTTTTTCTTGGTTTGCGTGCAAACGGTGGCGAATGGGGTGGTGAAACTTGGCGCGTAGGTGGAGCAAGGAGAGGCGCACGTGATGGCATCCCCTGATCAATGTCCGGTCGTCGTTTGCCTCGCGCGTGGATGAAGATGAACGGCGTGAAGTGGGTCTCGGGTGTGCTGCGCGTGAAGAAGAAGGTTAAACGATTAATCAATTTTATTATATTGCTAATCATGTTTAAATTATATCGTTATATTAATTTAAGCGTAACTTTTGCATACGAGGTCCGTTTCGGGCGAAACAGGTGGCGTTGGAATCGCAGCGACGAGAGCTACGCTGCAGTTTAGATCCGAAGACATTTGGAGCTCGTTAAAATTTTAGGTTAAATCGAACGTTGTTCGATTTGATTTAAAAATCGAAACTCAAGGTGAGTGTTTTATAACGCTTACAACGTACTGAATATCTTTATGGTAGTTAAATTTGACATTATGAAGTGATATGGATTTATTTGTCGTTGTTTGATAAAAATTTAATTGTCATATAGATTGTCATTTGAATTCACCGTTGAAAATTAAATTGACAGTCAAATTGAAGTTAAAAATTTAATTGCGATCAAATTACCTGATATTGATAATTATGAAGTTGTTGTGAATGTTATTGGCTTTATGGTTGATTGGTTGTGATGGATGCTATTGGTCGATATTGGTTGTTTATTTATTTTGATATATCATGCTATCATCATGTATATTGTTTATTGCATATAAGCTGTAAACTGAATCATTTCGAATAAATTAAGAAATAGGTTGAAATGATATACCTATGACATCTATTTGGATTGAAATGATATATCCATCCTTGAAATTAAAATTGAAATAATTATCCACTTGGCCATAGGTTAGAAAATTATATACGGACACCGGGTTGATTAAATTAAATGATTTTAAATGTTGTTTTGAAATTATTTAAATGAATTGATTTTAAGAATAAAATCCAATTTATGGAAATTGAATTATTTTGAATTGAAGCTCGAGATGTTGGAATTTAAACTTGGTAAATGAAATTGTTTAATTACTCGAAGTTTAGATTTTTAAGAAAAAAAAATCGAAATACGGCGTAAATTTTCGAAAATTGATTTGTTTTAAAAGATTGGACTTTTAATCGAACTCTAAATATTTCTAAGAAAATTTATATGAAATGATATTTCAAGTTGAGTTTGGAATTGAAAATTGATTTGAAATTGAGATTTAATTAATTTGGAATTTAATTGAAATTCAAAGAAATTTGTGAATTGGACTAAATTGAAACTATTGAACTAAATTTGAAGATAAAATTGATTTGAATGGGATTTGAACTGAAATTGATTTGGAATGTAATACTTAAATGAATTCTTGAAATCCGAATGTTAATCTAAGTTTATTGAATTGGAATTGTTCCAGAAATTAAGTAAACTACTTAATACGGATGTTTAATTTGAAGTATATTCTAATTTGAATATGAAATGGTTTTAAAGCGAATCTTATATTCTTATATAAATATATGAGCTGTTTTGAAATGTGAAATATTTAAAGTTTCGAAATATATTGAAAGTGAAATTGTTTATTTTGTGGTTCAAATATGTATTTGAAATTGATAATTTGAAATGGTTTATTGAGAAGCTGAATCGAGTTGAAATTGATTATTTGAGATTTGATTAAATTTTAAATTTTGGAATTCGAGTTATGTGAATCGTTTTGTGGGATATTGAGGCGAAAAATGATTTTGAAATCGAAATGAGATTTTGAGGCGAAAAATGATTTTGAAATCGAAATGAGATATTAAGGCGAAAAATGATTTTGAAATCGAAATGAGATATTGAGGCGAAAAATGATTTTGAAATCGAAATGATATTTTGAGGCGAAAAATGATTTTGAAATCGAAATGAGATATTGAGGCGAAAAATGATTTTGAAATCGAAATGAGATATTGAGGAGAAAATGATTTTTGAAATGAAATTGTATACTTTGAGTAGATATGATGATTTTGAAATGGATTTGATTTTGAAGCGAATATGATATTTTGATATCAATTATGAATCGATTTGAAATGTAAAAGAGCCATCGGTGTAATAATACGTAGTTATTAAAGAGACCGGGATCGGATATGGACATACTCTCTGTCGATACCGAAAACCACTTTAATAACTAGTATACGTGTAGTGTTGATCCAGAACGAAGTGGATGGTTTTGGTGAACGTGTTGATTTGAAGAAAGAGAACGATTTTGGATGACCACTGACATGACTAAAACAGGAGCCACGCCGGGCCATTGAGGATCGCCATCTCTAGCGGACACACTCCTTCGTTATCATATCTATTACTTTTGTGATTCGATTTGGGTGCACCCCTCGATTTTGGGAGTGTTGTTTCGCGGTGTTGGGGTAGTAGCTGCTATGCCTAACATCAGTCCGGATCACGCAACTACTAGTATCCTAGTTGGTATTGCCTCATGTACCTTGTCATACTGATTATCCTATTCGCGACCACTACGTTTTGGTTTGTACCTTTAGTATATGGATTTCCCTCTAGTGACTTCCGGTTTTGGGGAAACTACGGTCTTGTATATGCTATTGGGAATAAAACTGTGTTAAGGGTGGAATGGGCCATGGCTTAACGCTAGTTTGATATTTTACTTTATGATAGACATTATTGTATATAGCGTATTCTATTATATAGTAGATAGTTTAACGGATCCTTAGAAGATGGAAATCCCAAACATCTCTTAAGTTAATGCACGCACGTTAAACACTGGATGGGAGGTGTCTAAAACCCGTAAACATCTCCGACGCCGTCACACTCATATTTACTTATTCGATTTAACTTACATGAGATATTTTAGTCCTGACTCGAGTGTTTTGTCTTTTCATTATGCTCGGGTCAGCCCGAGCATTTCAGATAAGGTTGAAGATCTATTCTGGAGGACGAAGACGGAGTTTGGTATTACATCATTTGTATTCTACTACTGTATTATTTTTCCGCTGCATTGTTGTATTATCTCTGATATGTATGTAACTCTGATTTATGATGTATAATATTAATCAAATTTATTTATTTAACAGCTTCATGAACTATTATTTTATTATTATATCTTGTTCCTTCCGCTGCGAGATTCTGAGTTGTTTCTGTTCTTTTCCATCTTTTCTTATTTAGCCCCAATAACTATCTGTATTTTGGATTGTTTGAGTCGGCATGTGTGTATGCTTTGTCGACTTGAACGATCGAAAATGCGGGTCGTTACAGATGCACTAAATATGTGTCTTGAGCATTTTAATTTAGATATTGATGATTATGAATATATTTAATCTGAATAAAATGATTGACTCGTACTCTTCATTTTTTAATGAGAACAAGTCCATTGAATTAGCGTCTCATGAGAAGCCCAAACTTGACCTTAGCCACTTCTAGAAAATCGAAAGTACGTTTTCCTAGGCATAGAACAAACTCTTCCAATGATCATAGCCCCGAATTTAGTCGAAGACCAAGAAGAAAAGGTTTTAAAAATTCAAATGAAAAATAAGAAAGCATTGTGTTGGGTAATTGCAGATATCAAGGGGATATGCCCATTCACTTGTGAACATCGTATACATTTGATCGATGAGGCCAAACTATCATGTGAAGCTCAATGGTGATTGAATCCCAATATGAGGGTAATGGTAAAAGAAGAAGAAAAATCAAGTGCTTGGACAACAACATAATCTATCCAATTTTTGATAGCACTTGGGTAAGTCTCATTCAAATGGTACTAAAGAAATCAGGGATCATTGTGATAATAAATGAAAACAATAAACTTGTTCCAACTAAAGTGAACACCAAATAGCATATATACATCAACAATAGGAAATTAAATGTAGCAACTAGGAAGGACCACTTTCCCTTACCATTCATTGATCAAATGCTTGAACCTTTTTTGATGGATACTTGGGATATAATCAAATCCGCATCACTTAGAATACAACACAATACCCTATTCGCATGCCCTTTTAGAACCTTTTTTATCATTTAATGCCGTTTGGACTCTGTAATGCACTGCCACTTTCCAAAGGAGCATTATGAGCATATTTTTCGATATTGTTGCAGATTTCTTAGAAATTTTCATGGATGATTTTTCTATTTATGGGCCATCCTTTGATCAATGTCTCAATCGTTTAGAATGGGTTCTTAAACGATGTAAAGAGAAATTACTTATGTTGAACTGGGATAAGTGTCATTTCATGGTAAAACGAGGTATTGTGATAGGTCATGCAATCTCAAAGGATGGTCGGTCGATAAATCAAAAGTGGACTTGATTCCTAACCATACTCCCCATAAGTCTATTAAAGACGTTTGCTCATCTCTAGGTGATGCAGTATTTTTTAGGAGGTTAATAAGGATTTCTCAAAAATGGCCAAATCACTTTCAAAACTACTTACAAAAGATACTAAATTTGAATTCAATGATGAATGTAAAACTAGTTTTAATAAATTAAAGTTGACTTTGACCTCATCTCCAATAATTCCACCTTATGATTGGACACAAACATTTGAGATGATGTGTGACACTTCAGACTTTGCCATTGGTGCTATTCTAGGTCATAGAATTAATAATCATCATTGAGTTATCTATTATGCAAGTAAAACTCTTAACGATGCACAACTCAATTATTCAACCACTGAAAAAGTGTTTCTTTTAATTGTCTTTGCTCTCAAATTTTTTTGACTACATCTCGTACGCTCAAAGGTCATTGTCTACACCGATCATGTCACCTTGAGGTATTTGTTATCAATAAAGAAGCCAAGGCTCACCTAATCCATTGGGTCCTTCTCAGGAATTTTACTTAGAGATACGAGACAAGAAAGATTTCGAGAATCTTGTAGCTAATCACCTCTCTTGCATTGGGCAAGAGAACACAGATGACACCCGTATCGAAGAATGCTTTCCCAATGAGTACTTATTATCCATAACTAATGCCCCATGGTATGCTAACATAGTAAATTATTTGGTGACTCAAGAAGTGCCTTTACTTTGGTCAGTACAGGATAAGCGAAATTTTTTCTCTAGAGTTAAGGATTATTACTGGGATGACCATTATCTTTTCAAGTATTGTCCCGATCAGATCATCCATTGATGTGTACCCAATAAAGAGTTCACATTGTTCTAACCTTTTTTCATAGTCATGCTTGTGGTGGACACTTGGGATCGAGGAAAACGGCTGCTAATGTATTACAGTGTGGTTTTTGTTAGCCTACTCTCTTTCGAGATGCATATGAATTTTGCAATAATTGTCCACGATGCCCAAAATACAGGGTGAATCATTAAAAGAAATAAAATGCCTTTAAATTCCATTTTGGTTGTAGAAATCATTGATGTTTGGGATATCGATTTCATGAGCCCATTTCCTAACTCATTTGGCAACTTGTACATTTTAATTGCAATTGATTACATATCAAAATGGGTCGAGGCAGTCCCACCAAAACAAATGATAGTAAGTTGGTTGCCAAATTCCTTAAAGAAATTATATTTTCTCTGTTTGGTATTCCTTGAGCCATAATAAGTGATGATGGTACTTATTTTTCTAATCGTGCTTTCAAATCATTACTTAAGAAGTATTCAATCACTCTTAAATGGTCACTCCATATCATCCACAAATAAGGGTCAAGAAAAAATTTCAAATATACAATTAAAATTCTTTAAAAGACTATAAACACCAATAGAAAATATTGAACATCAAAACTGATGGATGCACTTTAGGCTATCTGCATTGCGTATAAAACTAATCTAATAATGTCACCATACCATCTAGTTTATGGTAAAGCTTTTCAATTACCAGTTAAATTAGAACGTTGTTCATTATAGGCAGTTAAATACCTCAATTTTGACATTAATGAAGTAGGCTTACAAATGATCTTATAATTATTAGAATTAGCGGAACTTCAAAATGAATCCAACGAAAATGCAAAGATCTACAAAGAGGGACCAAAAAAATTTCATGATAAGAATATACTTCGTAAAAGTTTCTAAATTGGTCAATAGGTTCTCTTATATAATTCAAGGCTTCATTTATTTCCATGTAAATTAAGAACATACTAGACTAGGCCATATACCGTTAAAACTATATATGCTTATAGGACCATCGAAATAGAATCCAAAAATAGATGAAATTTTCAAATTAAGTGGACAATGACTAAAATCGTTTTTATAACTTAAAGAAAATGAAAATGATGAGATTGTGGATCTCCACGATCCAATATATGCTTCTAAAGAATGGTTTTGGCGATAATGACGTAGCCTAATTCTAGTGTGAGGAGAGTAGTTTCATTCACACACTCATGTTTTAACCGGCATTAGAATAACTCGCATTTACTAAATTTGTATTCATATTTTTCATAACTTTTCCATTGCAATCAAAATTTTATTTCTGTTGCATTTTTATTTTTTTGGCACTCCATTTGTGTTCAAAGTTTTTCATGTTTTTGCATCCATTTTTTAAAATTAATGAAATTCATATGCATCTCATATTAGGCACACATAAAACAAAAATTAGATTCACATTTCTTTGAGTTATATGCATTAAGGACATAACATTTTAAAATTAGTTGAAATCGGTTTATTTTGAACAGGTACGATAGAGTAGGTGCACTGTATTTGTCATTGAAGGAAATTTTTATGAATTGTCGGCTTTAAGTGGATAATAAAATGAAAAGTTTAAATTACAAGCGATAATAGTAACGCTAGTATATAGGTTGACTCATAGGCGACAACTATTAAGTTGTTGAAATTTGTTGTCATCTTTTAAAAGTGGTCAGTCTAAAGTACATGCGTTAAAATTTTCAAGTCTTTTTAATTAAGAGGTGCCAAGATGATTTTCCATTACCCACTCTCTCTCTCTTTATTAAAAAAAGGAAATTAGATATAATAATTTTTGACTAGTGATGATAGCAATAATAACCATGGGTTTCCAATATTGCTAGTACGTCTAGCGTTGGTGCAAACCCACAAGCTCTGTCCTACTTTCACATAAGCTTGAAAGGCAGTGCATGGGTGGTATACCTTGGTCTCAGTTTATGAGTTAGGCACCTAAGGATCACTGACCTTTACTGACATTGTCAAAGTTAGTTTGTACAATTCGCCAAGCACTATTTCATTCTCATGTAAGCCCAAAAGGCAGTGCATGGGTGGTATACCTTGGCCCATGGGTTAGGTGTATGCATATAATACACACATACAAATACACACACACACACACACACACATATATATATATATAAGGAAAATAATAATAAAGAGAGAGTAAGTGATGAATTCAAGGCATTCTCTTTAGTTTATTGATTTGAAATTATTATACAAGTGGAAATGGAAATACCACTTCGCAAATTTTGACAAGCAAATAAAGAACTAATTTTGTAGTTGCACTATGTTTCAACTGAAACAATTATCCCAAGCTAAAGTCAAATATGATGCGAACTTGATTTTTGTTTGAAGTTTGCCTAGGTGATAAACTTAGATTTCTAGATTTTTACTTGAACATGTGTACATTACAATGTTATAACTATTTAAAAATAAATTAATTTGTTCATTTCCATAGCTTTTCACATTCATATAGTTGCACTAGAAGCATAACATTTTCCATTTGGATATTTGTGGGTAGTGTCATCTCTCGCGAGACTCAACTCGTCCTCCTGGCGACACTTATGGTTTAAAATCTGGTTGCATACGCCAACTGAAATCGTGTTTTCCTACAAAAGTGTGGCAAATGAATTCGATTAGGTTTTATTCGAGGATGAAGTTCTAATATGTGGGTATTTGATGAACACCAAATTATGAATATTTTGAACTGTACAGTTACACATTTTAGTATCTATAAGATAGTATTACTTGGTATTTTTGTTTTTTTTATTACAGATTCATGACTTTTGGAAAATGAAGAAATTATTGAAGAATTGGTTCAAAAACAATGGTTAACTTCAAAGCTCTGTTGATAAGAAGTAGATTGTCTATTTATGCACAAAAGCTATTGTATCTCAACCGGTTTTGAAGATATGCATTTACTAGGAGGTCATTGGTTCGAATCCCATATGGCACATACTTTTAACGCCAATTACATCTCTAGAGCTAGAGCCTTCTAGAACACACCAAATCAAGAATCTTCTAGAGTATATTGGAAAAAGAGGTTTCTAGAACACTATGGAACACACGAAGTAAAAAAGCTTCCAAAGAAAGATCGAGGCAAAATTTTCTAGAGCATTCCAATTTTTTGATCAGGATGTAGAGAGCTCTATAAATACCTCCACCTAGCCACATTTGAGAGCATCTTGGCAACTATTTTCGGTTTTAATTTTGATTCTTTGGGTAAGGAATTTAGCGGTCTTGTAATCTCTTTCAACTTTTCTACTTATTCAATAAAGAAATTCGAGACTTTTAGTTATTTATTTCTAATCGTTGTTCTTTATTTTAATTCGTATAGTAGTGAATTAATCTTAGCTCGTGCAATATTTTATTTCCTTTTAGTTTTTTTTGCTTCATTACTATTCGAGCTCTATTGAATTGCCAAGAGATCAATAGATCTCATCTTTTTAATCCTCTATACGATCTAGTAATCTAAGGTAGGATCTTTATTATATATTTCTTTGTTTTCTTATTTGTGTTAAATCGTTTTCTTTTATTGCTGGCAATTTCTAATTTAAAATTAATCAAATTCAACTTCTCAAATCATCTAGCTCGCCTATAAGTTAAATAATCGTTAGTAATTAAATAACTCCGTATGGATTTGACTAGTACCTGCACAAATATTACAACCGACGTCGTGCACTTACGGTATAATAAATCATGGTTTTTGTTCACAACAACAAAAATTGTCGATCAACATGCCTCTACGTGAATTAATAGAGTGGCAGGTTCGGAGCAACCAGCTGCAATAATATGCAAGGAATCAAACTGCAGTGGTGTCCTAGGAGTGAACACCATCTACGATGGATGTACATGATCATGGCCAAGGATCTCCGTTGCGTATTGTAATCACATGATTGTGATGGAGTAGAATAAGGTTTCTTTTTTTGAACTTTGATTTTTCTTTGATAAACTCTAATGGATTACCACTGGGCCACTTACTCATGTACGGGATTTCGATTGGTCCCAAGGCATGACCTGGGTTAAGGTCCGAGGGTAGTCCTTGACAACATAAGACTTTGCATTTTGTTTGATGCATTTGATTTGAACTTTATGAATAAATGGTGGATGATGGATTTGAAAATTATTTGAACATGACAACTGATGTTGATATTAATATAGAAGGCCGACAAAGCTTAGTTATTCCTTAAACAAGATATGGTTCCCCCGACCAGAAAGACGGGGCAATGAACCATAAATTGCAAGTTCCCTTGTAGGGGAGCGAATAGATGAACTTGTATGGGATAGCAAGTGCCCTCATCGAAGAGTGAATGGATGGACGCACTTAAATATTGAGTCACCTCGCCAAAGAGTGAGTGGATTGGGCTCAAGCTCGGTAAATGATTTGGAGAGATCAAAAATTGGATATATGATAATGTGATTCCGAAAGATCAAAAACTAAACTAGATATGTGATCATGCGATCTATAAAAATCTAAACTTAACTTTAGCATTTGATTTCCTTATGATTTGATAATGATTACTAGTTGATAAATGATTGTTATTGCCTTGATTTGATTTTACTTATAAATGAATGCTTGGCGATACTAGACGGTTTGTGAATAACGTTCCAATTGGTAGTAATATACCCTTATGATTAATGATGCAGCATGATATATGATTAATCTAAGATCAAGGTTCTAAATCTCAGATTCGATTATGTTTCGTTCCGGGAATATTGCATACAATATCTCATATTGGACGAGATCTTGGGTGAGATGAATGTATCTTGGGTGTATATCTCGGATTTGAAAGTCACCTTGGGATTTTCTCAAAGTAACATAAGCATCTAAACTTGATATTTCAAAAGTTTTTATAATAATTATTATTTAAATATAAATTTTTTAACATACATAATTTATGTAAACTGATAATATTAATTTTACTTTTTAGATCATATTGGTACCACGATTATTTGGTATTAAATAAATGAATTCTACTCATCTGAATATTAAAAGTAAAAAATAAATAATTTTTTATTTTTGCATACTCGTTAAAATGTAAAAAGAAGAATTACACGGCAAGTAAAAATTCATTAGAGAGTGATTTCTTTTGGACTCATATAAGAAGTAAAAGAAATTTTTAATTGAAAAAACATAACTTCATATGAGTTCCTCTATTGAGATCTCACCTCAAATTTCACTATTTTGGACAAGATGAGTGTCCAATCATATAAAAATGTAATGTCTCATTTCGCTAAATCTCATCTCGCTCAAGTTTGAAAATGAGATCTCGAGTAAGATATCGGGTGAAATTAAATAGATTTAAAATAATGCCTAAGATTGATGAATCCCGGGCTAACACATAATGATACTGATATTGATTTATGACATGATAATTCAATCTCGAGCAAATGTGGCATTACTTTGATTAGGGTATATGATATGGTGATTCCAAGGGAATTGGGAATGATTATGGTTCATAACTAACACTTAAGCAAGGACTTGAGTTCTTAGCCATTATGGACTAGAATGACCTTTAATTTGCAAGTGAATCCAAAGGAAGTAGACAAATCACTATGATTGGTCCAGTGGATATCCAAAAAGCATAAGTGATGATAATTTTCTAGTCTCGAAGTTTGTTCTAGAGCAAATCACATCTTTTATCCACAAGGCGTACTTTGGAGGCAAAATGTTATTGGTAAATTGTCCTCAGTATTAGAATAGACTCAAATAGATGAACTGGACTACAAACTGATGAAGGAATGAGCCGAGGAGCTTCAAAGATGTCAAGATTAAAGACTTCAAAGGTTTTGCTAATGTTGTGGGCAATTTCACCCACGAGACTGAGATTCGGGTAGGAGCCAAGGCAAGACAAAAGATATGAGCCAAGGAAAGACATGGAAGCACGACGGCAAGACGGAATGCAAATGGCTAAGAGAAATAGGGGAATAAAAGGGAGGAGTCCCCCCTGTTCGGTACCTAAGGTACTAAATAGGATTTCAATTCTGGTACCAAAGGTACCAGACAGGATTTTCTATCCGGTGGATAGAGGCTTACTTAACCATGCACATGGAAGCTCATCAAACCATGCATGTGGAAGCCCGTCGAACCATGCGTATAGAAGCTCACCGAACCTAGGATAGGAGTTTAGGAACTTAGCCAACAGCATGTCCACATGCACTTCACCGAGCCAACCAGCCCCGGATCGAGCTTTCTGTTAAACCAATTAGAACATGTATGGAAGGAAATCTGCATATATCGAGAAATCAATGATAATATCTTCTGTATAGGGAAACATTCGATTTAGGCAAGTTATACATAGGAACTTCATCATTTTCCGAATCAACCACACCGTCTCTTCACCCTTATAAACATCCAAGCATTTGCCATTCACGAGGAAAACTTTTGAAGCTTGAGAACTCTATGCTAGAGAAATAATCGAGCTGGGCCCTTAGATCTCTATTTTTAATCATAAATTATTGTATTTTACATCAAAACTCTTGTATAAACTGAAATATAATAAAAGGAACAAATATGAACAGTGGGCATAGGCCTGTTATGTCTAAACGACTATAAATCTATGTGTTTCTTACTTTCAAGCATTTATTTTATGTTGAATTTGTTGTTAGTTTGATTGGAGGTGTTTGTCCATTTTTGTGCTTATACTGAAAATCATTTCTCAACATGCCTCTTAAATCTAAGAGCAAGACTGGTAGTACTAGTGAGAATGTTAACCAAGTTGCTATTAATTAAGATAACCATTCGTCTAGAGCTCTGAGCCCGGATGCTATCAGTAGGGGTGACTTTGATAGAGTTATGGCAGATCTCAATACTGTTTTGTTGCCCAGCAACAAGCTATTGTGGACCAAATCATGACATGCTTAGTGTAGGTGCAACCAATCGTACACAGTCCTAAAGTGAGAGGGATATCCCAATCTTAGGGGTTTAAAAGGCGAAGGAGGTCACACTCTAGTGGTGAGCCAAACAAAGAGAATCAAGCCATGGGAAGAGAAAATGCCTAGGAAACAGGACGAGCAAGGGCTCAGCTGGATGCTACACCCGAGGACCGATTAAGAGCTAAACCGAACAGTTGAGGTGATGGAGCAGGGGCGGCCATGGTTGAACCCTTCGACTTAGGCATCGCTCTTTAGTTTGTCAGAAGTAACTACTAATGCAAGGTGAACTTATTATCGTGAACTATCTCGGAGCAAGGAATGAAGCCGGGATCGCAGTACAATTCATCACAGAAGGTAAGAAAGGAGCCTATAACATCCCCTATTTTGAGGCCCGAAACTAGGCGCTATGGATGTTGTAGTCATTCACAGTATTCATTTCCGATGATAAAATGCGGCTATATTAACCATATCAATAATATCTGAAGCATATGAATATGAAAATTTTCAGACACAATTCAGCGATAAACTTTTACGTTTCATTTCACAATAAGATTTCATATTCATTACATAATCCTATTTGTAATCCCACATTCAAAGAAATTATAATTATTAAAAAATACACCAAGAGCGACATATGAAGATGCCCACTACTTGGCAATTATACAATTTTCCATT
This sequence comes from Allium fistulosum, assembly GCA_030737815.1. Classification (NCBI taxonomy): domain Eukaryota; kingdom Viridiplantae; phylum Streptophyta; class Magnoliopsida; order Asparagales; family Amaryllidaceae; genus Allium; species Allium fistulosum. Next base: position 53,127,439 of record CM060908.1, read on the forward strand.
ACATCCATTCATGCCAATAAAACAATACAGTGGAAAATAAAAGCTCCTAGTAATAGCTAGCTTACCTTCGACACGTCTCCGGCAACTTATTCATCTAACTGGAAACCTTAAAACCCTACTCTCAAACTACTCAAATGAGAACTCGAGAGTTTAAGGGGAAAACAAAAACTTTGGGTCAGGCAAAAAGTCTGGTGTGAATAATAACCTACCATCTCGAAACAAAATAGATATGTAGTGAGATCACACCGCCAAGCGGAACGGGTTTTCCCCCACTGGTATCTTAACCAAAATACATTAACCACATACTATGCTCCTACATCCACAATGGTTAGAACAATATAACATAATCTTATGCGGGCATGCAATATGAATAAGTCTGACTCATTTGTCAATTTAGGTTTATATCAACCCAAAGTTTACCCATTTTCATAAAACTAACTATCTGTCTCACTCATAGTTTTCCTACGGTCACTATGAGCCTATTAGTTTTCATGGGTTATCTAACCTGTCAAAATTCTTAGCGACTTCTTGTCCTAAATCATAGTTTTCATGGGATCACTAAGAACCTATTGGCTTCCACCAATAACACTTTCCAATCATCGTTTTCATGGGGTCACTATGAACCCATTGGAATTTTCCAATAACATTTATCAAATCATAGTTTTTATGGGATCACTATGAACTATTGGAATTCTCCAACAACATACCTCCAATCATAGTTTTCATGGGATCACTGGGACCTATTGGAATTTTCCAATAATTTCACTCTCGCCATAATGTTTATGGATTGACTATAAACCTATTGGACCCTTCAATATCATATCCCAAATCATAATCTTTTGATCAATTTGGTCATACACCTTTGATCTAGTTGATCTCCTGGATGCAATTCTACTCACTCAGGAGTTAAATTTGACTATACTCACTTTTGGGTCAACCTAACTGGTTATTCTACCCTTAATTATTCCTAAGATGCAGTTATGGGTCATGATGACGTGCATGTGACAATAATAATCATGCAAATATAACTAATCAATTAATAACAAGAACATATAACATCTAACACTAAATATGTTCAGTTAACAGTCATTGGCATCAAATAATTACTTGATCATAAGTAACAATTTCCTTTGGTAATTTTATATAAAAACTTGGGCTAAACAATAATTTATTCCTTGAAAACCTTTATCATCATTAATGATTAATCCCCTTAATTCATATTTAAAATAAGGAAAATATAGCCCATTACTTTACCAATTTCACATGCCAATTTATAATCCATTTTAATACTGCCATGTATACTCTCGATATTAATATGAGGATGTCGCACCTCTTCATTATAGGGCATAACGCCGTAAATTAGAATACGTTCTTCATTGAAAACTTGCGGCATCAATATGGAAGACATAGGACATCACATCCCTCCTTGTAAAAGCTTTAATAAAGAATTTTGATGTATAAAATCATTAGGCTATAATGCTGAAATCAATGTTATTGTAACATAGAATTTTATAGGTTGCCGAACCTATTAAAGATAGCCTTATACATAAAATATATGGAGCCCGACATTGATAACATGCAGCATTGATATTATAAAACCATTGATGTTGGGTGCTTTATAACAATGACTACTATGCCGTATCAAGGGATATCGAAACCACGATATAGCGGCATCATTGCCGCAAAATAGTAAATGTCGAAAGTAAGGCTCACAGTATATTGATGCCAAAATGAATACTAGTGGCATCAATGCCACTGAATATTTTAATACCAAAACTAAAGGTTTGCGGCATCATTTAATTGTAGCATCACTGCCATATGTTATAAATCTCAAAACAAAGAAACAAGAGATCGACATAGTTTGGTATGTTATGAGATTACCTATGTCAACATTGATTTATGCCGAAGACTATCATCATATCCACATTGATTTTATGCCGAAAGCTGTAATTAACCCAAACATATTCATTCCATACCAACTTAGCTGATATCATATGCATCCATTCACACTAATGTTCTCTGGGTTTCGGCATAAACATTGGCAACATATCGTAATTTTTATAAAAAGCTGTTTTATTTCTATGAAAAGCAATTACTTTTCACCAGCCCTTTATCTTTGTCAATTTTCTATTGGTTAAAACACTTTATCGAATTTCTTTTCAGTAAAACTACCACAACCTATTTACTTTCTCAAAAATTCATTTTGCACCCTTTAATCAATATTAATTATTTAATAATAATTCTAAGCTTTCTAGCTTATTAAAGTCATAATAAATCATAAGTGCATGGAAAAAATCCCAAAAAATTCACCAATAAACAGAATTAACATATTCTTTAACATATAAAATTTTTGGGACCATAACCATTATTTAATTATTTTTTAATAATTAAAACCCAAAATAAATGCCTTTTTCACCTTAGGAAATTCACAAAATATTCCTATTAATTTGGAAAATTATGAATTAAAAACCCATCTGCAACTTTATGTTTTACACACATATCTAAAAATCAAATAAATTGGAGATCATATACTAAGATTTTACCCATAAACCATCATAAAAATTCCGTTAATTCATCTTTTAACCAATTAAAGATATAATTAAACATGGCACTTCATAAAGTCATCAATGGATCGGAACCAAGCAAGGTCCAAATTCAAACAGGCATAAAAATGAGATGGTTTCGTTATTATTCACCTTAGATTGGATAATGGAGTTGAGATTTGATGGAAAATGATTTCCTTAGCTTTTCAGCCTTGCTTGAGTATTTCTCTAGATTGTTTTGTAAAAATGAGAATGATATAGGAGAGGGAGGGTTTAAGGGATAGATAGAGCTATTTCTATTTTTCCCATCTCATACATTCTTTTCTATGTAAAGTTTCAAAACAATCTTAATAGTTAATTAATTAAGACTCGACCTTGTTCATTATCAAGTCTCATCCTCCTTATCTTACTACTCATCATATTATTCTATTTAATTTATTAATTAAATCTCCTGAATAATGTTACTAAAAATTAGGGTATTACAGGCTCCCCTCCTTAAAGAATTTCATCCTTGAAATTTCAATAAAGATAATAACACGCATGTCAATCATACAAACATCTGTAACATCACATAACAACACTACTAGCCTATCTGACTTGAAAAGGTCTATATACAACAAATATAGAATATACCATCAAAACAATGTAGGATAAGTCTCCTTAATTCTGTCTTCTGTCTCTCAAGTACAGTCTTTCTCAATGTCACTCCACTGGACTTTCACTAACTTGACTATCTTGTTCCTTAACCTCTTCTAATCCCTTGCCACAACCCACAGTGGTTGCCTAACAAAAGTCATATCGGTTCCATTACTAAATCTTCCAATGCAGTCGGAGTAATTGTAGTTTCTAGATCATGTGCATAATTTCTAAGATGAAAAATATGAAATACATTATGGACTCCTGCCAAACTATTCAGTGACTCTATTCTATAAGCAAGTTTCTCGATCCTCTCTATAATAGGAAATAGACCTACATATCTTGGTGCTAATTTTCAGGTCTTTCCAAATCGTACCACACCCTTCATCAGTGATACTTTAACAAAAACGCGATCTCCAACCGAGAACTCTAAATCCTTATGCCTCTTATCCGCATAACTTTTCTGCCTAGACGAGCTTCCTTCATCCGTACTCGGATCAGCTCAATCTTTTCCATGGCTTCTCTCACCATATCTAGACCAAGAACCAGTCTATCTTTGGTCTCCAACCAACATGCTAGTGATTTGTATGGCCTTCCAAACAAAATATTCGAAACACATCATTCCTATACTAGTCTAATAACTACTATTATAAGAAAACTCAACTAAGTGCAAATGATCTTCCCATAACCCACCTGAAATCTAGTACACAAACTCTTAACAAATCTTCAAGTACCTTATTGACTCTCTTTGTCTACCCATCCATCTATGGTTGATAAGTGGTACCCATCTTAAGCTTGGTACCTAATACTTCTTATTGACTTTTCCAGAATTCACTAGTGAATAAAGTATCCATGTCACTGACTATGCTACTAGGAATCCCATGCATTCCAACAATATTTTTCATAAATAACTTAGCCAATACAGGTGTTGTCCCACTTGTCTTAACGAGAATGAAATATGGACTCTTTGTCAGTTTATCCACTATGATCCAAATACTTTCATTTCCACTATTCAACCTTGGGAGCTCTTCGATTAAATTTATGGATATAGAATCCTATTTCCAAACCGGTATGTCTAAAGGCTGAAGTAATCCACTCGACTTCTGATGCTCGGCTTTCACTTGCCGGCAATTTGAACATTTCTTCACCCATAAGCCTACATCCCTTTTCATACCTTCCTAGAAGAAACTTCTCTTCATATCCTGATACATCTTGGTTCCTCTAGGATGAACAGTAAACTTCGATCGATGACATTCCTTAAGAACTTCCTTCTTTAGGCCACAAACATCTGGATCACACAGTCATCCCTTCTTCACTAACCATTCCCTCTCTTCAAGTCTAAAATCTTTTAGATCATCAATCTCTGTTCTACTTTCCAATCTTCTAATCCTTTCAACGAGAAATGGATCATCTTTCTGCTTAGAAGCAATCATTTCGATCAATACATGTCGAACTTCTAAACATGACTGTTAATACACGAAGATTTTGATCAATGACAATGTGCTTCAAACAAAAAGGAAGAGATATATGCAAAATCAGAGGAAGATCGATGAAGACCAAAGTATAAACATAAGTATGATTTTTATAGGTCTAAAGTCTAGATTATTTGTTAAAATCTATCCTCAAGAGATTTGCACGAACACTAAAACACATTCATAAAACTTCATTTTTATTCACATGTTCACTGTGCATACTTTTATAGTTCAGTCGACTGAACAGGTATGGACAGTCGAATGAAACTGGCACACATTTACAAATATGCACAGTTTCAGTCGACTGAATTTCCTGCCCAGTCGACTGAAAGCATTCCTGAAAATTTCTCTTCATATTTTCAGTCGACTGAATTTCCTGCTCAGTCGACTGAATCTATAACTGCGAATTTTCTTTGAATAGACACCTTCCTCTTCTCAAGAGTTGCAACCATTCTCCAATGGAAATGGAAGCATCTCTTGTCTGCAACCTTTGGCAACACATGCACCTTTTCTACAAGAATAAATACACGATTCTAACATCATTCAATTCACCAATTCTAATTGCTTTAATCTTTCTATTTTACTTGAACATACTTTCAGATTTCTTAAGTTTTCAAAAGCAATCACAAACCAATAGCTTGAATCTCTGTTTTAACTATAACACCTTTTGATTCATAGCAATTCACATTTCCTAAATCTACACAAACACTTTGTATACTCTCGAGGATAAGATTATAGGAAAGTTGTACTTAATTTGACTCATTAGTGTTATCAAGAACACAACAAGTCAGAAATACCTTTTGTATCCAGTTTGAAGTCCTCTTCGGTAGTTGAGGCAAGAAATCCCGTTCGATTGTTCGGGTAAGCTGTAAACCTATTCCTCCAGGTTAAGTGAGGGTTGTTGGTTAGTTGAATTCCTAAGAGGAGCTTAGGGACTGGACGTAGGACAAGAGGTCCGAACTAGTATAAAGTTTTGGTGTCTACTTTACTTACTGCTTATTACTGTCTACCTAGACCATTTTACTATTCCATATTATACGATCCTACCACATAGACTCTTTCAATTGGTATCAGAGCAAGGCCGTCCTATAACCATAACACCGTTATTTGACATATTGATAATATGGAAAACAACTCAAGCACAACATCTACCTATAACTCTACATTTGCGGAAGGACAATCTACTTAAAGACCCCCTCTATTCCATGGACTAAACTATAATTATTGGGCTACAAGGATGAGGATTTATATGCAAGCAACAAGTTTTGAAGCCTGGAATGCAACACAAGCAGAACTCATTGTACCCACAACGGAATATTCTACATGGACACAAGCTCAGAAGAATGAAGTTAGTGCAAATGCCAAAGCTATGAATATGCTATTTTGTGCTTTGGACAGAAAGGAATTCAATCGTGTAAGCATTTGAACTACTGCACATCAGATATGGAGCATACTTAAAACATACATGAAGGCACAAACAAGGTTAAACAAACAAAGATCTCCATGCTAAAGAACCAGTTCCAAAACTTTAGAATGCGACAAAATGAATCCATCAATGACATGTACTCAAGGTTTCAAGACATTCATCATGCCTTAATAGGACTAGGAGAAAAATACACGGATTTTGATATTGTATCTAAAGTTCTAAATTCACTCACTGATGAATGGGAGAGAAAAGTCTTAGCAATCGAAGAAGCAAATGATCTATCTATAATGAAACCAGAAGAATTAATTGGAAATCTTATGTACTATGAAGTACATATGCAAGCCAAGAAAGATCAAGCACAAGAAAGAAAAAATGTAGCTTTTCATGCGGAAAAGGAAGAATCGGAGTCTGAAGATGAGGATTTAGCATTTATAGCCAAAAATTTCAAGAAATTCTTAAGATATAGAAAAGAAAATAAAAACGGATTCAAAAAGAATTTCTTGAACAAACCTTCATCCTCGAATATAGAATGCTTCAACTGTCACAAGAAAGGTCACATGCAAAAAGATTTTCCAGAGCAAAAGAAGGAAAATCAGAACAAAAATAAGAAAGAAAAATTCAAAAAGAAGGCATTCTCTGTAACATGGGATGATTCAGATTCATCTTCATCTGAAAGTGAAAATGATAGCGACAATGAACGAGCAAATGTATGCTTTATGGCTCAAGAATCCGAGGTTAGTAATTTAACTTTCGACGATTTAATTGATGTAAATACTGAACTATTGAGTACAATAAAAAATCTTAAAAAGAAACTTAAGGAAACTCGTGAAAATCAGAAAAAAGCTGGGTTTGAAAGGGATATGTTAAAAGATGAAAAGAAAATTCTAGAAGAAGAACTTGAAAAAGTTCAAGAGTCTCTTTCAAATTCGGAAACTCAATTATCTCTTTTAAGTCAAGAAATTGAAAATCAAAAGACAAAAAATGATATAATTGTTTCTGAAAATCATGAGTTAAAAATTCAGATTAAACAAGTTGAGCTAGAAAATAATAGTCTTCAAATTAGATTAGATAATATCACTAAAAATGTTTCTAACTTTAACAAAGGAAGAGAAAATTTATCTAAAATTTTAGAAAATTCTCAATCTTCCTCGAATAAACATGGATTAGGATATAAAAAGGAACCAAAAATTCCTAAAATGATAAATACAAATTTTAAGAGGAATATTGATTCAAAACAACAAATGCTGTTAAGAAAACCTATTAGAACAAAAGAAGAAACTAATATAGTTAAAATTTGGGTTCCAAAGACTAACAATATTTTAATAAGGAATAAATATATCAAAGCTTTTATGGATAGTGTTCATAATAATAAAAATTATATTTATAAAAAGGATACTGAACCAAATTGGGTTTGGTTTCCTAAGTTCTAACTTTTAGGACCCTATTGAAAGGTGGGTACCAATAATTTTGTATTTATTTTCAGGTCCCACTCAAAAAGAAGAAATGGATACTAGACAGTGGTTGCTCAAAACACATGACCGGCGATAAAGATATGCTTACAAACATCACATACTTTGATGGTGGCTCGGTTACCTTCGGAGATAATTCAAAAGGCTATATCATTGGCAAAGGAGATGTGAGCAATTACGGTACATCAAATTTACCTTTTATTACAAATGTTTTATTAGTTAAAAATCTAAAACATAATCTACTAAGCATAAGTCAACTTTGTGACAAAGGTTTTAGAATAACGTTTTCGGAAAATAAATGTAGTATTTTTTATCAAAACCAAAATCTTGTTTTTGAGGGAAATAGAGATAGGAATATTTATGTTTTAAATATGAAAATTAATCATAATACGAATATGTGTTTACTAGCCAAAGATAATGATCCTTGGTTATGGCACAAAAGATTTTGTCATATTAATTTCAAAACTATTAGAAAACTTTCTAAAAATGAATTAGTAAGAGGATTACCTAAGATAAACTTTAAGATAAAAAATCTTTGTGATGATTGTCAAATAGGAAAATTAACAAAATCATCTTTCAAATCTAAGAAAAATATTCCAACTTTACAACCACTAGAATTACTTCATATGGACCTTTTTGGACCAACACAAGTTCAATCCATTAATCATAATCGATATGTATTTGTAATAGTTGATGATTTTTCAAGATATACATGGACTATTTTTATGAAAAATAAAAGTGATACATTTGAACACTTTAAAACATTTGTCAAAAGAATTCAAAACACTAAAGATTTGAAAATTAAGAATATACGAAGTGATCATGGTGGTGAATTCAAAAATGAAGCTTTTGAATCTTTCTGTAAAAAGAAAGGAATAAATCATAACTTTTCATTTCCTAGAACTCCTCAACAAAATGGAGTAGTGGAAAGAATAAATAGAACATTACAAGAATGTGCAAGAACATTATTAAATGGAAGCCTTCTACCAAAACATTTTTGGGCAGAAGCCGTAGCTACTGCATGTTATGTATTAAATCGTATTTCTATTCGACCATTAACTAAAAATACTTCATATGAACTCTTTAACAATAGAAAGCCAAATATCTCCTATTTTAAAATATTTGGATCAAAATGTTTTATTTTAAATACAAAAGACCAACTAGGAAAATTCGATCCAAAAGCTGATGAAGGAATTTTCGTAGGATACTTAGAACGAAGTAAGGCATATCGAGTTTTTAATAAACGAACAAATATAATCGAAGAAACTTTACATGTATCTTTTGACGAAAACTTTAATAAAAACTTGAGTATAAAAGATGATGATGAACTTATAATAAATACAGACAATACAAATCTTGAAAATATAAATAATACCGAACTTAGATCTCCACCTAGAATCTTACGAGATCATCCTGTACAAAACATAATCAGTGAAATTGATTCTCAAGTTAAAACTAGAAGTCAAATAAACCAAATGGGACATGTTGCTTTTATTTCTACAATAGAACCTAAAAATCCTAAAGAAGCATCAACAGATGACTACTGGATTGTTGCTATGCAAGAAGAATTAAATCAATTCGAACGTAACGATGTTTGGGATTTAGTTCCTCGTCCTAATAATCAATCTGTTAACGACTCCAAAACTTCCTACTCCAACACCGACGCATGAGCCAGTTTACAAATGGAACAACTATCGTAGAGGCTATACATCGGAGTCTAAGAAAGCTAAGCGTGGACATTTTATATCCCCAGATACAAAAAGAAAGATTGATGATATTCATCACTTTCAACAACAACAAATAGATCTTCAACGAGAATTATATTTCGAACAAAAAGTCACTGCTAAACGACTAAGTTTCTTGGAGCAAATTGGTTTACGCTTCTGTGGATCAAAGAAGAGCGAAGTTGCTGAGCCCCTACCTCGACCCGTTAGCTCATTTGATCCATCTTCATCATACCTTACACCAAATGATCCCTTGAATCCTTGGATGTCTCCTAAGACTACTCAGTATAGTCCAAATTCATGGGATATAAATTATATGAAGAATGAAGAAAAAAAGACTCCAAGTCCATCCCCGAAGAAATAGTCAATTTTAATATGTTTTTCATAATGTTACATCTATATAATTGTAATTTTTTTTATATATAAATTATTTACTTTTAAATTAGGAGAAACAGCAAAAATTCATTGTCAGTCGACTGAAACCCACTGTTTAGTCGACTGAACTACAGACAGAAAACAAAATATACATTGCTCAGTCGACTGGAATCATTTACACAGTCGACTGAATATTCAACAGAAAATTTCAGCAAAAAATTCAGTCGACTAAATATACTTTTCAGTCGACTGAATCTAACACAGAAAAATTTCGTTCTTTGTTGTAGTCGATTGAACAGACTATTCAGTCGACTGAATGCTAATTCCCAGACAGCTTTTTCCTTTTTAACCACCAGTTTTTTTACCTATCCATTCATTTTTTACCTTCAACTACATCTTCCCCAATTTGTTTCAAAACCCTAGCTCTCAAATTGCTCCAATCTCACTCAAATTATATACAAATGGCTCCAAAGAGATCTAGAGCTTCTTCTTCTTCATCCTCCGAGCCAATTGATGCTCAAATAGCACAATGGCTTTACGATGGAGTAGCTGTCACTAGATGGAATAAGATGAAGAATTCTCGTATCTTCGAACATTCTTTTGTTGATTTTCAGAGCCTTCAGACGTACAATATCCAAGCATTAACGGATCAAGCAGGTCTCACTTCTCTCTTGGATTTAAAAAGAAACGACCATGCAATAAATCATATCATGGTAAAATTATTTTATGCTAATCTTAATCTTGGACATCAAACTCCAAGAAATCCAAATGATAGTGTTTGGAGTATGGTGTGTGGAAAGAAAGTTTGGTTCTCCCACGACCGCATTTCACACATTTTAGGTTCTCCAAACCTTGGTAGCAAACTTGAAGAAATAGACTATAACCCTCGTATTCGCGACAACATCAGTCATCAATTTTTGGATGATAACATCAACATTGGGGATCTTAAATCCACTTTCTTACGTCCTAGAGCTAGAATTCTCCACAAAGCTCTTATGAGAACAATCACCCCAAGAACGGGCTCATATGAACTTGTATACCCTAACAACTATTGTGCACTCTATGCACTTTGGGGTAATTATCAAGTTAATTGGGTTCAATTGATTCTTGATGAATTCCTTACATTTAATAATGGCAAAATGAGGACAATCTATTTTGGTGAGTATATCATGCGATTAATTCTCAATGTTGATACGCCATTACCTGAGTCCGAGAATACAGTGGTGCACCAAATAAACCATCGGACCATAAGCCTAATGCAACTTCCGGCAAGACCTCCTCGCATTATATCTCTTGCCGAATGGGAAGCTAGACATCAAGAACAACATCAACCTCCTCCACCTCAACAAGAAGAACATTTAGACCGAGATGATGAAATTCGTATCATTGAGCCTGGTTATACTTCCACCAATCAATCATTGGGGATATTATCAAGGAATCAACAAATTCTTGATAATCGTCTCAAGAAGGTAGATCACAAGCTTGATAAAATTAAAGGATTCTTCAACAAGTTATGGAATGCCATCTCATGCTCAAGCTCCACTACCGCTTCAACATCACTTGGCAAATGTCCGGCACCAACTTTCACTTGGACATCATCCGAAGAGCATACAAGCAGCAGTACAAGCGGAACAAGTGGTGGCCAAGGAGGAAGAGCTTATAGACCACCCACAGGTGGACCTATTATTCGAGAACCTGAAGGAGATCGTGAAGGCTCTTACGATTGGGATAAAGATCAGTAATTTTTTATGGTTTGTTGTTATATGTTTAAATCATGCATCTATGATGCTTATGCAACTTTTTATTGACTATGCTATTCTCTGATAATCTTACAATGTTATTGTTCAGTGATTGTTTTCATATTATTTCCTTTTTGTCGATGACAAAGGGGGAGAAATCTATGTAGCTAACTTTGTTTTGTAGGAAAGATAAGTGCATACATTCAGGGGGAGAAAATTAGTAAATACATCTCTATAACACATTAGTGTTGTCATCAATCAAAAAGGGAGAGAATGTTGATACACGAAGATTTTGATCAATGACAATGTGCTTCAAACAAAAAGGAAGAGATATATGCAAAATTAGAGGAAGATCGATGAAGACCAAAGTATAAACATAAGTATGATTTTTATAGGTCTAAAGTCTAGATTATTTGTTAAAATCTATCCTCAAGAGATTTGCACGAACACTAAAACACATTCATAAAACTTTTTTTTTTCACATGTTCACTATGCATACTTTTATAGTTCAGTCGACTGAACAGGTATGGACAGTCGACTGAAACTAGCACACATTTACAAATATGCACAGTTTCAGTCGACTGAATTTCCTGCCTAGTCGACTGAAAGCATTCCTGAAAATTTCTCTTCATATTTTCAGTCGACTGAATTTCCTACTCAGTCGACTGAATCTGTAACTGCGAATTTTCTCTGAATAGACACCTTCCTCTTCTCAAGAGTTGCAACCATTCTCCAATGAAAATGGAAGCATCTCTTGTCTGCAACCTTTGGCAACACATGCACCTTTTCTACAAGAATAAATACATGATTCTAACATCATTCAATTCACCAATTCTAATTGCTTTAATCTTTCTATTTTACTTGAACATACTTTCAGATTTCTTAAGTTTTCAAAAGCAATCACAAACCAATTGCTTGAATCTCTGTTTTAACTATAACACCTTTTGATTCATAGCAATTCACATTTCCTAAATCTACACAAACACTTTGTATACTCTCGAGGATAAGATTATAGGAAAGTTGTACTCAATTTGACTCATTAGTGTTATCAAGAACACAACAAGTCAGAAATACCTTTTGTATCCAGTTTGAAGTCCTCTTCGGTAGTTGAGGCAAGAAATCCCGTTCGGTTGTTCGGGTAAGCTGTAAACCTATTCCTCCGGGTTAAGTGAGGGTTGTTGGTTAGTTGAATTCCTAAGAGGAGCTTAGGGACTGGACGTAGGACAAGAGGTCCGAACCAGTATAAATTCTTAGCATCTACTTTACTTACTGCTTATTACTATCTACCTAGACCATTTTACTATTCCATATTATACGATCCTACCATATAGACTCTTTCAATGACAATATGGTTGTACTCTGATTAAAACTAGTAGTCGATCTTAACTCCGCACTACAAGTAGTTAATGCTTCTAAATACTTCCATTCTGCCAACAAAGCTAACACCATATTCTGATGTTTTTTGCTAAGTGCATCAACGACTTTATTTCCTTTCCCTGGCGTATACTCAATGCCAAAATCATAAGCTGCTAAAAACTCTAGCCATCTCTGCTATCTCATATTCAAATCTTTCTGAGAGAATGAGTACTTCAAAGACTTATGATCTGTAAACAACTCAAATATTCTCCCATGAGGTAATGTCCCCACAATTTCAAAGCAAAGGTCACTACTGCCAACTCTAAATCATGAGTCAAATATTTCACTTCATGTTGTCTGAGCTATCGAGAAGCATAGGCAATCACTTTACCATTCTGTATCAACATAGCTCCTAATGATGTTCCACATGCATCTGTATACACCACCAAATCCTGATTACCATCCCATTCTAACACGGGTGCATTGGTTAATAAATGTTTTAGATTCTGGAATGCTTCCTGCATTTATCAAACCAAATAAACTTTAAGCCCTTTCTAGTTAGTTTAATCAGGGGTGCAGCTATCCGAGATAAATCCTTAATAAATCTCCAGTAATAGCCAGCTAATCCAAGAAAGCTCTTTATCTCAGTCACGGTCCGGATCTCTTCCAATTATTTACAGCTTCAATCTTAGTTGGATCCACTGATAACCCTTTTTCTAAAACCATTGACCAAGAAACTTCACTTCTCCCTTCAAAAAATGACACTTCGACAACTTCGTTTTCAGTTGCTGCTGCCTCAACTTCTCAAGTACTATTATAAGATGAATCTCATGATCTCTCTCATTCTTAGAATATATCAAAATTTCATCAATGAATATCAACACGAACCTATCCAAGTGCTCTTGAAAAAACCGGTTCATCAAGTCCACAAAGAAAGCAGGCGCATTAGTTAACCCGAATGGCATTACTAACCACTCGTACGAACCATATGTTGTTTGAAATGTCGTCTAAGGAACACTTTCCTTCGCCACCCTCAATTGATGGAACCCTATTGTAAAATCCAACTGGAAAAATACTTTTGCTTCATTCAACTGATTGAACAAATCATCGATTCTCAACAAAGGATATATATTCTCTGTCATCTTTTCATTCAGCTTATGATAATCAATACACAATTCCAACGACCCGTCCGGTTTCTTCACGAACATCGCGGCCGATCTCCAAGGTGAATTGCTTGTTCTAGTAAATTCTTTCCTTCTAAGTCCACTAGCTGCACCTTTAACTCCTTCATCTCGGTAGGTGTCATTCTACTAGGCAGTTTACTCACGAGTTCAGCTCCAGGTAAAAGATCTATTTGAAACTCAATATCTCGTTTCGCTGGTAGTCTTGTTGTTTAATGATGGTTTTTCCATGAGTTAGAAAATCGTCGATAAATTTTAAATAAAAATTAACCGCAAGCGCACGGCATACAATTCTAGTACGTGGCGAATACAGATCGATCCGCAGGGAATTATGTAGATTTTAAAATTTCTATTTAATCAAATTAAACCAAGAGTTGAAGTTTTGATTAGCTCAGAAAAAATGTAAACAAAAAGTTAGAACAAAAAGTGATGTAAAGTATAAGATTAGAAAACAATTTAGAGGCAAATCCACTCTCATATTTTTATAAATCAACACAAAAATAATATATGATCTCTATTTTTGATATTAAGTGGAATTAGTGATGTATTTATTGTAAGTATGGTTTATTTATGTTATTAATTAACATAACTTAAACCGTCAAACTATAATACAACAACCAAAGCCACTTATCAATTCTCATGAAAATGAAGTCAAATCAAAAGCTACTTTAAGTTTGATCTATTTACTATTGTATTTAGTAACATAGATCATCAAATTTTGTTTCTACCTTAATTTTATAATAAAAAATCAATTAGTAAAATGATGATGTAAATTGTTTATGTTTGAATAAGAATAGCCTTTTTGTAAATACAACATAGGCTATCAAATTCATTTTTCTAAACTTACATCAACATTTACTTCTCATGAAGCATAAAAGAGACCATAAATCATAAGAAATTATGAATTTACATAATATTAGAGAGCATCATTACCCCTAAATTGAATGGGTTTAGCTACTCATTTGTGTTATCAAATCAACACATGTAAATTTTAACATATTAAAGCAAGCAAAAAAAGTAAGAGCTAATGAAAATGGAAGAAAAAAGAAATAAACTACTTGCATAAAAATAAAATTAAACTAAGTGCATAAAAGAGGAAGCTAATCTACTAACATTAGAATGAAGAAAGCATGTAAATAAAAATGAACATAAAAGAAAAGAGCATGTAGAAAAAGAAAGAGGCTTAGGAAACCATTTTATTACTCATTTTATTTGAAGCTGCAACTTGCATTCTAATGATAAGTAAATTAAAAGAGAAGAAGATCCTTTACATGTAAATAAGTGGGCTATTTATACATGCATAAAACCCTAATATATATTTTGGAGGGCTTCCAAAAATACCTTTTAGGAAGAGTGGCCACCAAGTAATCATTAGTCTCTAATTAATCCATCAATAAGTATGCATTAAACTTTAACCTCCACTAACTTGTCCATCTGCTTCTAATTGTAGATTAAGGTAAATGGGTAGGTGGGATCCTCCATGATGCATGGTTTGAATTATTTCTATCTTCATTCCTTTGTTTCCCTCCTTGTGCATGCATATCTTCATGAAAACACCTTCATATTTCCATCCAAATTCCTATAATTAAAAACGAAAATGTGCAAATAAATATTCTCAAAATTAATTCATGCACAAAATTACTATTTTACTCCCACATTGATATATGAATGATGACTTGAAAGCATATTTAAATTTGGTTTTAAACATGTAAAAATACCCAATTATGACATTTATTTAAATAAAAATAGATTAAATATGGATGTAAAAATATGCACATTTACGTGCACATCAAATACTCCCACACTTATTTTTTTATTCGTCCTCGAATAAAGAAAAACTAAGATAAATCTGTTTTCGTAGGAAACACGATTGCATTGAGGATATGCAACAAGCCATTAAACCTCTAGGTGATCCTAGTAGGACGAGTGTTGTCTCATTAGGGTTTTCAGCGGATACTACCCACAAAATCCAAATGCAACATGAAAATATTTATAAAATGCAAGATTTATTTACATAGATATGAATTCAAAAATATTTACTAATAAAGGATTTACTTTTAAATTGACACGAATAAGTTAAATATAAGTTTTTGTCATCATCAAGAAATTTAAATCCTTTTACTCGTCAAACTTTAAACAAAAATTAAGTAATCATCATAATTAGACTCCAATTTGGCCAGTGTTTCGGTTGATAACATAGTGCAACTATGAAACGGATCATTAGTTCAATATCAAAGTTTTTCAAAGTGGTATTTTCATTTCTTTTAAATAACAAGTCAAATCGCATATGTGAAAATAGTGCTTGGATTTCAATTGCTTGCTCTCTCTTTATTTGAAAATTTTATTGATATTAACAATATTTACATATGCCTAACTCAGAAAACTGAGGCCATATATATTACCCATGCACTGCCTTTTGGGCTTACGTGAGGGGAATACAAAGCGTGGCAAGTGAACACACAAGTGTGAACACCTATTGAATGTAGGCGTTATTAACCAAAGAATTTTGTATATACATACACCTAACTTGGATAAACTGAGGCCAGATATACCGATCATGCACTGCCTTTCGGGCTTACGTGAGAAGAGTACAGAGCATGGCGAGTGCAACACTTACGTGTGAACACATGATTCTAGGTGTTAATAAAATATATACATATATACAAAAAAAAAATCTTTTTCTCTTTTTTTTATGAAGAGAGAGTTTTACAATACCATATTGGCATTACTTAACTTAAAGGATTTAAAATGTTATCGCCTTTACTTTAAATCAACTACTTATTAAACAAAGATTTCGATTAGGATATACTTCATAATTATCACCCATGAACCTTCCTATATACTAGTTAAACCATCATTACTTGTAATAAACTTTATTATTATTTTTGTTAAGACAAATAAATTTCAAAAAATTCAATTTAATAACCAAAAATTATACTTATCCTATAATATTTCTTCAAAAAAAAATCAAAATGCTAAAACAAAAGAATTATTTTTTTTGGGATTTTTTGTTTTTGAATTTTTTTTTAAGTTTTGGAAAGAAAATACAAAAAATAAACCATGACAAATAAAAAAAGACGACTCCCCACTTGATTTTGACTTTGTCCCCACAGTCAGTGCATGATATAATGAGTGTAACGGGAAAAATATGTACATATTTACAACAGAGGGTTAACATTTCTTACTAGACGTGGCATGGCTCATGAAGAATCATGAGCTCCTCCTCTTGGTTACTTGGCAATTCCAAGAATGGTTTCAAATGATAACCTTTGACTTTGAAAATCGATCCATCCCTAGGGTTTTGTATTTCTATGGCACCATGTGGAAAAGCAGTTCATACCACAAATGGTCCGGTCCTTCTCAATTTTAGTCTCCTGAGGAATAAATGAAGTCTTGAGTCATATAAAAGAACTTTCTAGTTTGGTGAAAAGGTTTTTTCTTAGGATTGAATTGTCATGAAAAACTTTGGTTCTTTCGTTGTAAATTTTCTCGTTTTCATACGCGTCGTTCCTAATCTCTTCTAGTTCGTTGATTTGCAATTTTCCGTTTTCACCAGCTTTTTCAAGATCAAAGTTTAATTTCTTTATCCCCCATAATGCTTTGTGTTTGATTTCAATTTGTAAATGGCAAGCTTTCCCATAAACTAGCGAAATCGAGACATCCCAAGGTTAGTTTTAAAAGCGGTATGGTAAGCCTAAAGCGCGTCGGTTAATTTTTGAGACCAATCTTTTCGGTTTTTGTTAACAGTTTTCTCCAAAATTTGTTTTATTTGTCGATTTGAGACTTCAACTTGGCCACAAGTTTGAGGATGATATGGAGTGGATAACTTGTGGGTTATTGAGTATTTCTTCATCAATGTTTCAAAAGAGCGATTGCAAAAATGGGTTCGGTTATCACTGATTATTGTGCGAGTTGTGCCGAACCTCGAAAAGATGTTTTCTTTAAGAAATTTCACAACAATTCTATGGTCGTTGGTTTTACACGAAACAGCTTCGACCCATTTCAAGACGTAATCGATAGCAAGAAGTATGTACAAATTTCCAAAAGAATTGGGAAAAGGTCCCATAAATTCAATATCCCAAACACCAAAGATTTCGATCGTAAGAATGGAGTTTAGAGGCATCATATTTCATCGAGAAATTCTTCCAAGCATTCGGCATCGATCATAAGTTTTGCAAAATTCGAACAAGTCTTTGAAAAGAGTGGGCCAATAGAAACCACACTGAAGCACCTTTTCCGCAGTTTTTCGAGGATCGAAATTTCCACCGCATGCTTGATCGTGGCAAAACGAAAGAACACTCCTTATTTCATTATCCGGGATGCAACGTCAAACAATTTGGTCAGGACAATACTTGAACAAGTATGGATCTTCCCAATAGAAATATTTCACTTAGGACATGAATTTGCATTTATCTTGTTTCGACCAAAATGAAGGAATTTCTTTAGTGACTAAATAGTTCACTATGTCGGCATACCACAGATCGACAAAGACAGAAAGAAGTTGTTCATTGGGAAAGTTTTCATTGATTGGTAAAGGAAATGGTGCGTTGGGAAGACGAGACAAATGATCTGCTATGACATTGTCGGATCCTTTTTTGTCCTTGATTGTAAGATCAAATTGTTGTAATAAAAGGATCCAACGAATTAAGCGAGGCTTAGCGTTTTTTTAGCGAAAAGATATCGAAGAGTGGAATGGTCAATGTAAACACTGATATGTGAGCCTATCAAATGTTGTCGGAATTTTTCGAGAGCAAAAACTAACACTAGAAGCTCTTTCCCAGTAGTTGTGTAATTGAGTTGAGCATCGTTCAGAGTCATACTAGCGTAGTAGATAACGTGAAGGATCTTTTTGATGCATTGTCCTAAGGCAGCACCAATTGTAAAGTTCGAAGCGTCACACAATATTTCAAATGGGACATCCCAATTCAGTGAGCAAATTACAGGAGTAGAAACGAGTTCGTTTTTTAGACGTTCAAAAGCAGAGACAAAATCAGAGTTAAAGTCGAATGGAACGTCTTTTCTAAGAAGAGTCATAAGAGGTCGAGCAATCTTGCTAAAATATTTTACAAAGCGTTGAAAAAAACTGGCATGGCCTAAGAAAGAGCGAATGCCTTTAACAGATTTGGGAATGGGTAGATTTGCAATGACATTGATTTTTTGCTTTATCTACCTCAATGCCTTTATTTGAAATGACGTGTCCAAGGACTATGCCTTGAGTGACCATAAAGTGGCATTTTTCACAATTTAGCATTAAGTGTTTATCGTTACATTGTTTAAGAACAAGTTCAAGATGGTGTAAGCACTCGGAAAAAAAGTTTCCAAAGATAGAAAAATCGTCCATAAACACTTCGAGAAAATGTTCGATCATATCAGAAAAGATGTTGACCATGCATCTTTGAAACGTAGCAGGAGCGTTACAAAGGCCAAAAGGCATACGTCTATATGCAAAAGTGCCAAAGGGACACGTGAAAGTTGTCTTCTCTTAATCTTCGAGAGCGATTGGAATTTGGTTATAGCCGGAATAACCATCAAAAAAGCAATAGAATTCAAGGCCGGCTAAACGTTCGAGCATTTGGTCGATGAAAGGAAAAGGGAAGTGATCCTTGCATGTTACGACATTTAATTTTCGATAGCCAATGCAAACACGCCAACCCGTTGGGTATGAGTTGGAATAAGTTCATTAGAATGGTACTTGACAGCGGTAAGTCCAGACTTTTTTGGTACAACATGAATTGGGATAACCCATGAACTATCGGAGATTGGGTATATGATACCATTGTTAAGAAGTTTACGAATTTCATCACGCACCGCATCCTTCATTTTGGGATAAGCCTTCATTGTGCGTCACGAATAGGCTTGGCATCATCGATTAAATGAATGCGGTGTTGAACAAGAGCGGGACTAATTTCCTATATCGGTGATTGACCATCCAATTGCTTCCTTGTTTTTTGAAAAGATTGAAAGTAAGGAAGTTTCTTGATCAAAAGAGAGTGTCGTAGAAATTATGATGGGAAACGTTTCTTTATCACCTAAGTATGCATACTTAAGGTGATCGAGAAGAAGTTTAAGGTCCAACCACGGGGTTGCTCGGTCAAAGAATTAGGTTGAGATTTGGACTCAACTGGAAGTGATTCAAAAGGCAGCATGTGTTCAATCTCATTGGGGATTTCGTGAAAAAAAAATTCATACTCGGGCTCACGTTCACCGTTAAGCTTAATCATCTCATTTTGGAAGTTTTCGTGAATGGCACTAACTTCCACGTTTGGCCACGACATTCATTCGATTGGTTTTTAAGATTGAAAATGTTAAGATCCAAAGTCATGTTTCCAAAAGAAATTTTCATCGAACCATTGCGACAATTGATTAAGGCATTTGAGGTGGCTAAGAATGGTCAACCTAATATCAAAGGGATTTGACTCACAGGGTTGGTCACAGGTTGTGTTTCGAGAACGATAAAATCAACGGGAAAATGAATTGCCCTACTCTAATGAGCACGTCCTCAATTTCTCTCATGGGCTTTTTAATGGAACGATCAGCGAATTGAAGTGTGACCTTTGTGAGTTTGAGCTCAACTAAGCCTAATTGTTCGTACATAGAGTATGGAATCAAATTGACACTCGCGCCTAAGTCTATCAAGCATTTGTTAATCATCTTGTCTCCAATTGTACACGAGATTGTGGGGCAACCAGGATCTTTGTATGTAACGGGCATGGATTAGGACAAGACTTCACTCAAACTGGCCGCTAAGAAGACTTTTTTGGGCACTTGAGTGTGTTGCTTTTGGGTACACAAGTCCTTAAGAAATTTAGCGCAAGTTGGGACTTGCTGAACGATGTCGAGAAGCGAAATGTTAACGTTCACTTGCTTAAAGATTTCCAACATCTTTTCCATTTGGTCCAAGTGTTTCTTTGGTTGAAGACGATGTGGAAATGGAACACGATACCCAATAGGCGGGTCTACTTGAGTAGAAGAAGAATTTTGATTTGCATTCGATTCGACGTTTGGTTCCACGTTCTATTCAGATTCGTTTGTTATTTTAGAAGCTTCGAGAGGGGTTTCCAGTAAATCGTTTGGAATAATGACTTGATTATCGATTTGCTTACCGAAACGCAGAGTTGTGATAGCATTCAATTGGGTGGCATTGCTATCTAGAACAACATGGGCTTGGTTCGAATTAGCTGCTTGATTTCTTGGATTTGGAACGGGCTTGCTTGGGAATGTGCCTCATTCGCGTTCACTTACAGATGTGGCTAATTTTGCATATATGAGGTTAACAAATTTTGCAAATTGCTGTTTGATTAGAGGCTTTGAGCGGTTGCTTTAGCTAATGTTTCAAGACTTTTCTCAAGTGAACTTAAACGTTTATCGTCTTGGGGAGGGGGAACAGAATTTGGTTGAAAATTTGATTGTTGTGGTTGATTATGAGACGAACCCGCAAAATTTGGTTGAAAATGATTGGGCTGAAAGGGAGGATACAAAGCATTATTCAAAAATGCTTGAAAATTGGGATGAACCATATTCGTGTTGGGATTGTTTTGGTTCCACGCAAAATTAGGATGATTTCTCCAACCAGGATTGTATGTTGGAGAAAACGGGTCATTTTTAGCTTTATTGAAAGCATCGATTTGTTCGACAGAATTAGGGCACTGATCGGCTATATGATTAGAATCATTGCATTTATAACACACTGGTTGGGAAGCTTGGTTCATTTGGTTTGATGAGAAAACATTGTCGAATTTATTAATCATTCCGTCGATTTTAACTTCCAAGGCCAAAGATGATCCTATCGAGTGTGCGCTCGATCGTGAGTAAATTGATTTTTCGTTTGAACGTTCCCATTGGGATGACTCTTCGGCTAGGTTTTCAAGAAATTGCCAAGCATCATCGTGATGTTGGGCAAGAAAGTTGCCTTGGCACATTGATTCGAGCATGGTTCGTAAGCTGTTTTCGAGTCCATCATATAGGATTTGGCAAAGCATCCATTTTTCAAAGTTATGGTGTGGACATTTTATCAAAAGCTCTTTGAATCTTTCAAAATATTTTCCAAATGGTTCACCCCTGAATTGATGAAAATTTACGATTTCGTTTCGGATTTTAGATGTTTTTTTCAAGGGGTAGAACTTTTTTAAGAAACCTTTCACAAATTCTTCCCATGTTTTAATCGAGTTAGATGGTAAGCTGTACAACCATTTTTTAGCATAATCCATAAGAGCGAATAGAATTAATTGAAGTTTGATTTCGTCATCAGAAAGTTGTTGGAGTTTCATGGTTGCGCAAACTTGTTCGAATTTTGTCAAGAAAATGTATGGGTCATCGTGTTTAAAATTGCCAAATTTTGGAAGCGTGGCAATATGGTTTGAGTTAATTTCGAAATGGTTACCCATAGGAGTGGGTAACGTAATGCAAGATGGAATAGAAAATCTATGGGTAAAAATTCTATCCATAGGAGTTCGAGGGGCATTCTCGTTCGGCATTTCAAGAGGATCGTTTGTTTGAGTTAAACGATTAGTTATTGAATTACGAGTCCAAGTGTTCGTTGTTGTGTCACAAGTTCAAGTACTCATGCACAATTAAAAGTTGAGAAGAGAAAGAAGTCAGAATCGAGTTTAGAGAATGAAACTAGATTTGGAAAATGAAGTGAAAAATTATTTCTGTTGTTTTTTATACTTTGTTTTTAAAAGGAAGAAATAATATTTACCACGAGAAACTTATTTTTCAAAAGAGAAGTTTGATTTTTGTTTTACTTTTTAGCTTTTCAAAAAAAAATTATATGTTTTTTTTGTAGTTTCTTTGAATTTTCAAATATTTTCCAAAAGTAATTTTTTTGTTTCTGTTTTTGAATTTTCCGAAAAGATATATATATATATATATGAATTTTTTTTTCAAAAAAGAAACTTAAGTAAATTTTTTTTTTGGATTTTTGATTTTGATTGAAAATTTTCAAGGGAAAGGATTTAAAAGGATTTTTTGGATTTAAAAAAAACTAACTTAACTTAAATTTACAATTTTTTTGGTTTCATATTTTTTTAAATATGCATGAACTAATGCAACTAAATGAATGTAAAGGACTTAATTACAATTTTCTGTCCTTAGTAGCTCCTAACCTTAAATTGTATAATCACACTTTGTCTTAAATCAACAAAAATATTTCTTAGCCAGGTAACGGGCAGGAGTTATCGGTACACCACGAATCACCGTAGCAATGCAACCGAAGGATTAAGTACCTTAAAAGGAACAACCACTATAATATTTACGAATCACCGTAATATTTTATAAATGGTTATTGCTCTGCCATAGCCTAGACACCAAGAAATAAAATTGTTCAAGGAAGACAATTGTCAAAATACAATTAAGCCCTAAGTAAGCTCGCGACTCCTTAAGTCAATTGTCTAACCTTTATTATTAGTCAAAATTCTATGATGAAATGCGATTTGTGGGCTAAGGAATGGGTGATGAAATCCCCCACCTTATGTGGATTTGGGTGTTGCTCCTGGAAAAGAAAAATAAGATGAGATGAATGCAAAGCAGAAATTAAACGTGAATTAACAATGTAACTAAAATGAAGTTTGTTTTTGTTTTTGAAATATTTTTTTATATATAAATGCAAATGCAAGAAACCAATAATGCAAGATAAATAAAAACTGGAGATGAGAGCACGATACCAAAACGTGCAGATTATTAGCAATTTATTATTATTATTTTTAAAGCGGCGATTTTTTTAGCAAGCAAAGCAATTATTTTCCTTGCAATTTTCTGCTTTGGCAACCTGAAATTTTAAACAAGATATATACAATTGTTTTTTTAAATATATAAGGATGGAACTTAATTAAAACAAAACAACTTTCTTTAGTTTTAAAGGACAAAACCAAACAAAACTAAAAACAAGTTAAACAAAACAAATTAATCAAACTTTTTTAAGGAGTAAGCTAAAAGAAAATTGAAAAAAACAATTTAAAACCAAACAAACGAAATAAACAAAAAAATAAATTCACTCAAGCCCACACCCACAAGAAATACAAACCCGACCCGCTACCCAAAACAAATTGCCCTCTTCGGAATTTTTTTAATATGAATAAAACTTCTCCCCTGATTTCAATTCCAAATATATATATATATATATATATAACTTCTTAAAGTCGAATTCACAGAAGCAAAATCTCAAGTCACAATCAAATTCAAAGTCGAATTCGGATTCGAGGGGATTGGATGCGTTTAGGTTCGATTGTGGTTTGCTGGATCATTTGGGCGAGGAGATGTCGGGGTTTATAGAATTAGTTCGTGGTCGATTGGTTGTAGTAGTGTTATGGTTCATGGGAATTTGTTGAGGCGAGGCTGATTGTAAAAGGCGGTCGTGGTAGGATTTCAGAGGTCGAGGCGAGATGTAGTTTGCTGCAGTGGATGAATGTTTTGTTGTAAGGTGCTATTATGATAGTGGTTATGGCAGAGGGTAATGGGGTTATTGATGAAGTGGATGGTTTGGTGATGATGTTGTATTTGGAGATGGTTGTTATGCAGAGAGCAGGAGTGTAAATGCAGTAGTAGTGTTTGGAGAAGAAGTATTTCAAGTGGGTGGAGATAGCCAATTGATGGGTGGAATGAATGCAGGAGGTTTCGAGGCAGAGGCAGAGTGGTGGTTGCTTTGGTATATGGTCGGTGAATGATGCTTTATGTTAATATGAAGTGCACAGTTGATTGTGGGGAATTGCAGTTGTAAACTGGTGATGCTGATGATTAGAGGTTGTGGATGTGAGGAGATGTGTTAGCAGGCAGCAGCAATGTGTATGTATTGGGCTGATGTAGTCAGTGGTGTCAATGGTTTATATGTGGGTTTTTGGGTTATGTGGTGGCTGATTGGCAGTTGTGTGGTTTGGTGAAATTTATGTGGAGAAGTCAAGGTGGGTGAGGTTGAAGTGAAGGAAGATGGTGGTATGTGATATGAATTTGGGGGCATATGGGGTTTTAATGTTGCAATAGTGGTAGCTTGGAAGTTGATGTGCACACTGAAATGTGAACAGAGTTGTGCAGGAAAATTTGAGAAGGTGGTAAGTGGTATGTGTAATGGTGTCCACTCTGTTGGATGCGGTGAGGCTTTGGAGGCAGTTAGGTGGTTATGATGATCAGAGGAGAACTGTGGTTTCGTGCAGAAGTGGCAAGCTGTTTTGACAGTGTTGGTCTGGAGTGCGGAATGGTTGATGGGAAGTTGTAGTTGCTTGTATGGTTGTTGAAATTTGAAGTGTCTGAGGTTGGCAATGCAGTGTGTAGAAGGCAGAAGTTAGAGGGGTGATGCACTGTGTTGTGGCACAGTATTTAGTGTAGGGTTTGTGATAGTGAAGAAATGAGGTGAGGATCAGAGGAGAATATGGCAAGAAGGGTTTGGCTGGTGAAGGCAGGGGTTGTGCAGTTGAATTTCAGAGAGGAGATGAGGTAGGTTGGAGTTGCAAACCAGTGGCACAATTGGATGAAATGATATGCAGGCAATGTATAGGGGGGATGTGCCATAGTTCACTGTTAAATAGGAGTTGTTTGTGGCACTGTTATGTGCATAGGATATGGCCAGAAATGGTATTTGATGGTGATGCAGCTATAATGTAGAGGTGGGGATGATGAAGTAGGTCTGCAAGGGAGATATGACAGCGTGCAGATGGTGGATGTTGATCAGAACAGTGGAGTGTATAGGGTGGATATGCAGGTGAAGTGAATGAAGGGGAATGTTGATAGTGTGGTGGAGCAATTTGCAGTGAGCAGTGTATGGTGAGTGGGTTGTTTGAACTATTTGCTGGTGGATGGTTTATGGGTGAAGTTTGGCAGGGATGCTTGAATGAATTGAAGGTGAGGATGTTGATATATGCAAAGTGCACAGATGGAAATGGAACAGGCAGAGAGAGCAGTGAAAAGTTTTTGTAACAGTGTTTTTTTAAAATTGTAAAATGTAAATACAATGTAAAGTCTAGAAAAGGAATGTAATTGTAAATGAAAATGCAATGCAATAAAATAATTTTGTTTTTAAAATGAAGTTGTGTATATTTTTTTCTAAATAGAAATGCAAATGGAAAAACAACAATCACACTACAAAATGAAAACAAAAATTAAACCAACAAACACACAACACTTTTTTTTAAATGCAATGCACACACAAAATGAATACACACAAAAATCAAACAAAAATAATTCGAAGAATAAAAATTAAAATCAAACAAATTCCCTGGCAACGGAGCCAAAAACTTATTTAACGACGGTTTTTCTATGAGTTAGAAAATCACTGATAAATTTAAATAAAAATTAACCGCAAGCGCACAGCGTACAATTCTAGTATGTGGCGAATACGGATCGATCCGCATGGAATTATGTAGATTTTAAAATTTCTATTCAATCAAATTAAACCAAGAGTTAAGTTTTTATTAGCTAAGAAAAAATGTAAACAAAAAGTTAGAACAAAAGGTGATGGAAAGTATAAGATTAGAAAACAATTTAGAGGAAAATCCACTCTCATATTTTTATAAATCAACACAAAAATAATCTATGATCTCTATTTTTGATATTAAGTGGAAGTAGTGATGTATTTATCATAAGTATGGTTTATTTATGTTATTGATTAACATAACTTAAACCATCAAGCTATAATTCAACAACCAAAGCCACTTATCAATTCTCATGAAAATAAAGTCAAAGCAAAAGCTACTTTAAGTATTATCAATTTACTATTGTATTTAGTAACATAGATCGTCAAATTTTGTTTCTACCTTAATTTCATAATCAAAAAACAATTAGTAAAATGATGATGTAAATTGTGTTTATGTTTAAATAAGAATTGCCTATTTGTAAATACAACATAGGCTATCAAATTTATAAACTTACATCAACATTTACTTCTCATGAAGCATAAAAGAGACCATAAATCACAAGAAATGTTGAATTTACATAATATTAGAGAGCTTCATTACCCCTAAATTGAAGGGGTTTAGCTACTCATTTGTGTTATCAAATAACCACATGTAAATTTCAACATTTTAAAGCAAGAAAAAAAAAGTAAGAGCTAATGAAAATGGAAGAAAAAAAACTAAGCTGCTTGCATAAAAATAAAATTAAACTAAGTGCATAAAAGAGGAAGCTAATCTTCTAGATGTAAATAAAAATGAACATAAAATAAAAGAGCATGTAGAAAAAGAAAGAGGCTTAGGAAGCCATTTTATTTCTCATTTGATTTGAAGCTACAACTTGCATTCTAATGATAAGTAAATTAAAAGAGAAGAAGATCATTTACATGTACATAAGAGGGCTATTTATACATGCACAAAACCCTAATCTGTATTTTAAGGGGCTTCCCAAAATACCCTTTAGGAAGTGTGTCCACCAAGTAATCATTAGTCTTTAATTAATCCATCATTAAGTATGCATGAAACTTTAATCTCCACTAACTTGTCCATTAGCTTCTAATTGTAGATTAAGGTAAGTGGGTAGGTGAGGTCCTCCATGATGCATGGTTTGAATTATTTCTATCTTCATTCCTTTGTTTCCCTCCTTGTGCATGCATATCTTCATGAAAACACCTTCATCTTTCCATCCAAAATTCGTATAATTAAAAAAGAAAATGTGAAAACAAATATTCTAAAAATTAATTCATGCAAAAAATTACTATTTTACCCCCACATTGATGTATGAATAATGACTTGAAAGCATATTTGAAATTTGGTTTTAAACATGTAAAAATACCCAATTATGACATTTATTTAAATAAAAATATATTAAATATGGATGTAAAAATATGCACATTTACGTACACATCACCTGTAACAGGCTCAAAAACATCTGCAAATTCTCTTACAACAAAAAACCGACTTCTCTCATCTTCCACGTTTGTTGCGCCCAATAAACCAAAAACATCCAAACTTGAATTCTTAACCGAGTATATAATTCGGTTGCTACTATCTGGGTGTCTCAATGATATTCTCCTATCCTGGCAAAACACCCAAGCATTATATTTGTTCAGCCAATCCATACCCAAAATAATCTCAACGCCCCCAAAATTAGACACATACAAACAGTTGACAAAACCATGACATAACAACTCAAATTCTAGTTGGTCACATCTCATCCCAAGAGTTGCATACCCTCCTATTGGATTCGTGACCCTTAAGGAAAGAACAAGGTATGATGGTTTTAGATCTAACTTATCTACCAAACAATGAGAAATAAATGAATGTAAAACATCTGTAATACTCTAACTAGTATGCTATAAATCAAAACTTTATCTTTCATCACAGACTTTCCTTTCTCAGCAACAGTCGGCCTTGATGCAGACGGTTCTAAAGAAAATACTTTTCCTTTAACAGTTCTAACCGGTTTTGGACACTGATTTTTGTAGTACCCAATCTAGTCGCAGTTGAAACACTGCACATCTTCTTTCCCTTACCGGTTCGACACACATGAGAAAAATGTCCTTTTTTGTCACACTTGAAGCAGACAATATCAACTTTCCCTTTCTTGGCAGCTCCACCCTTCCGAGCTTCCTTCTTCTTGAAGAACTTTCTCTTCTTGCCCTGAAAATTTTAGGCCTCCACTAACTTTTCTTTCTCGGAAGTAGAAGGTATCTCCTTATTCCTGATTGTCATCTCCACTACCACATTACATGGATTTCGAAGATGTGGTATAGTCACCCTAGCAACCTCCGGCTTCAACCCTCGGATAAATTTTTCATTGCTCTTAATCACAGAATTGATGGTAGCATACACATACCTAGACAACTCATCAAACTTCGTAGAATATTCCAACACTGACATTTCCCTTTGCTCAAATTCCATAAATTTCCTAAGAAAGATTGACTTGGCTGGTTCGGATAAGAACCTCTCCTTAAACCCTCTTCCAAAGGCCAAGTCAGTTCCTCTTCAAGCACACAAATGGTTACCCCATTCCACCAATACAATGCAGATCCTTGCAACTACCATGATACCAACCTCCTCTTCTGCTCATCATTCAATCCTAAGTCAGCAAATATTCTTTCGTAGTGCAATAACTAATTCTCTACTTTAATAGTATCTTCGGTTCCAAGAAAAGGCATTCCTCCAAGACTAGTATAATCACGGTTCATCTTGGCATAGTTATTACCAACTGACACCACGGGATTAGCTCCTCCCGCATTAGCAGCATTACCTCCAGCTAAACCAGCAGCTACTCCAGCTTGCATCATGTTAACAAAAAACCGATACATAGCCCCCATATCTACTAGTGGGATTCTAGCACCTACATTGGCATTTGAATTTTGATTAGAATTTGCCAATCGACTTGGATTCCTTTTAGTATTGGGCCGAGCAATTCCATTAGTTGTAGTGCTTCCTTTGCTTGGCTTCACTCTTCTGTTTTCTGCTTCCATATCTTGCTTTCTAGTAATCTGCATACGATCCTTAATAAGATATAGAAGAATGGTCAAAGAGAGAGGGGAGAATACATATTTATATATAGAAAATACAAGTACGTTACTATAGCGATATCTCATACCCCGAACTTATTCTATGATTCATTAGGATTAAGTTTTAAAAACACTTTTAAGTTTAAAGTTCTTTTAAGTTTTACATAAACCTATGCCTTGATACCAAGTTGTAACATCCTCCATTTTGAGGTCTAAAACTAAGCGCTACGGATGATGCAGTCATCCATAGTATTACCGGCGATAAAATGCGGCTATATTAATCATATCAATAGTATCAGAAGCATATGAATATGAAAATTTTAAAATGCAGTTTAGTGATAAACTTTTACATCTCATTTCACAATATGATTTCATATTCATTACATAATCCCATTCATAATCCCACATTTAGAGAAATTACAATTATACAAAATACTCCAAGATCGACACATGAAGATGCCCCTTGGTAGATCAGAGTCTAATATTTTCCGATTATACAATTTGCCATTACATCCATTCAAGCCAACAAAACAACACAGCGGAAAATAAAATCTCCTAGTACTAGCTAGTTTGCCTCTTGCACGTCACCGGTAGCTTATTCGTCTATCTGAAAATCTAAAACCCTACTCTTGAACTACTCAAGTGAGTACCCGAGAGTTTAAGTGAAAAAACAAAAACTTTGGGTCAGACAAAAAGTTTGGTGTAAATAATAACCTATCATCTCGAACCAAAATAGATATCTAGTGAGATCACACCACCGAGTGGAACGAGTTTTCCCCTCACTGGTATCTTAACAAAAATACATTAACCATATACTATGTTCCTGCATCCACAATGGTTAGAACAATGTAACATAATCTTATGTGGGCATGCAATGTGCGTAAGTTTGACTCATATGTCAATTTAGGGTTATATCCACCCTAAGTTCATCCATTTTCACAAAACTGACTATCTGTCTCACTCAAAGTATTCTTAGGGTCAATATGAACCTGTTAGATTTCATGGGCTAACTAATAACCTATCAAAATTCTTAGGGACTTCCTGTCCTGAATCATAGTTTTAATGGGTCACTGAGAACCTATTGGCTTCCACCAATAACACTTTCCAATCACAATTTTCCTAGGATCACTATGAACCTACTGAAATTTTCCAATAACATTTCTCAAATCATAGTGTTCATGGGATCACTATGAACCTTTTGTGATTCTCCAATAATATACCTCCAATCATAGTTTTCATTGAATCACTAGGAACCTATTTGGAATTTTCCAATAACATCACTCCAGCTATAGTTTTTATAGGATGACTATAAACCTATTTGACCCTTCCAATATCATATCTCAAATCATAATACTTTAATTAGTCTGGCCATCCTACACCTTTGATCTACCTGAACTTCTGAATGCAATTCTACTCACTTAGGGGTTAAATTTGACTATCTCACTTTTGAGTCAACCTAACTGGTTATTCTACCCTTAATTATTCCCAAGATGATGTTATGGGTCATGATGATGTGAGTAGGACAATAATAATCAAGCAAATATAACTAATTAATTAATAACAAGAACATATAACAACTATCATCAAATATGTTCTGTTAGACCTGTTCTTACCATGAACCGCAATAAAGGAAAGTGAGATAGAGTGGAAGGGGAACCGACTTAAAGCCATAGCATCTAACTCGATCCAAACCCCGAAATCAAAGGATCATGAGAGGAGACTAATACTGCACGCATCAGGGAATAAGGACATGCCACCGTAGCCATATCCAACAGCACAGACATAAAGTGAACAGAGGCGCATGAAACATTACCAAACATACTAAGGTTACTAAACTTCTAAAGCTCATATTTCGTCAATGCCTATAGAAACGGGTCTGCTACAGCATATACCGATGGAAACCTAGATAGCGGCACACAGACTTCCAGAGGGGTTGTATACAGGGCCATTCAGAACATGCTTCAACGAAGAACTAAATTCTCAAGCAAACGACAGGTATGAAGTACCTGCTCACTCATCAGCGGGCAGAGCGTACTTGCACAAAGGTTGACTCAGACTATGAATAGCCTCATGAAAATGCCAGGCATATGCCAAGTCAACCCTCAGAACGAAATAAGGAAACATTACTCCATTCTGATCCGACACATTATCAAGCCAAGCAAAGATAGCAAAGGTATCAACAGGGGAATGCAGTATGAGCACATAAAACATTCACCACTGCATCTTTCTCAACAATACAGCAAAGCTCCAGAGCGGTTCCTTGCCATTTCTCTTGAGGCATTGGCCATTTTGAGAGAGAGGAAACCGACCCATACAAACCTAAGCTTCCCGCCCAACTTCTCAAGCATCCTATGGGCAAGGTCATATTCAAATTTGAATTCTCGCGCCAAAATTTTGGATGTTCCACTCTAAATTTGAGTTTCCCGCCTCCATTCAAACTTCCTGCCAAAGACACGTAAGTAATCCAATTACATCAAATATATATTATGGGTAAACAATAACTGGTAGGATCCAAGAGTTAAGGAACAACGAAGAAGAAGAAATCTCGGTAATCCGCATGCTTTTCCTGACTATAAATAAAAAGGACACTGTAGCATAATAGGGGGATGCGCTAATATTTTTATCTTTTAAGAAAACTTTAAGATTCAATGGTACCTTTTGCCATGAAATTATGTACCCAACCAATAAAGAAAGAAGGAGAAACTTTACCAGTGGATATAGGATTTCTTGAAATCCGAACCATGTAAATCCTGTGTCCTTTACTATTTACATTCTTTTATTCTAATTAGCTGCAGTACACCATTCTCTTTTAGTTTCAAGTGAATTAAATAATGGTTAGATCTGACATGTTAACATACCGTTAAAGTGCAGCTACATGATTGTGTAAGCACTCAATAGCATAATCACCAGAGATTACTTAGTTTTGCTAATTCAAAATCACCAAAGTAATTAGCAAAGGAATTACTTTACACGAATTTGAGGAGTTAAAGGATGAAATAGTTCTCCAACATCTTTTGGCACTGGAAGGAGGGCGAACCTCTGGACGTCTATCCGTCTTCCACATCCAGTAAAATAGTATATCTTGAATCATGAATTTTACTGATTCACCTATTGCTCTGATTCAAGAATCTACACATCTGGCAGTAAAAACTATCACCAAATATCTTATACTGCCAAAACCTAAGATAAGGCAGGAGTCTCGACTGAGTCCCCTGCAGATACCATCCTGGTCGCATTTCAATCCTTCTTAGATCAAATAAACCAACATATAGAAGGATTAGAGAAAATAGTGACCCATCATGTCATTTATGGGCCATCGTCACCTCCGCACTCCACAGCTCACCGCCACCATCCCATAGTTGCACTGAACAATCAGCAAGTGAATGATAATTGCACTTCCATTATTGGGAATAGGTGCTGGTGGATTAAAAGTTGACACTATATTGAAAAGAAAAATCCAGGCTAGGCCTCGAATTAAAACCAAGCAGGCCAATATAAACCCTCGATTGCTGGAAAAAATAATCCAATCTGCGGGAAATGATAAGGACATCATATCCGATGGTAACTTATTTGAGCTTGATCCAAGGGAATATAAGATCCAACAACTCAAGACTCATGTCGAATAGCTAGCAAAAATATGTAAACAGCGTACCGGAGAAAGAATAGAGGAAGGAATTTGTACTCCTTTTAGTGAGACCATTATCGAGGCCAATTTTCCCGATAATTTCAAAGCCCTATGCGATTGATAATTTGATGGAACTATTAAACCCAAGGATCACCTCATTACTTTTGAATACTTTATTGACATCCCGAAGGTCGGGAGGATGCCCCAGTGTAAGTTGTTTCCTGTATATTTATCTAGTGCAGCAATAAGGTGGTTCAGAAGATACAAATCAGGAGAGGTTAGACCTTGGAGACAATTTTCCGCTGATTTCCTAAGAAATTTTAGTTCGAGGAGGGTAGCTTCTCCTGACATTCACACATGCCCTATATGAAGCGGGGGAGAATGAAAGTCTGCATAGTTTTATCAAGCGCTTAAAGATGGAAGCCCTTCGAATTGGAGCAACCAGCGAAGAAGCACTGCTAATGGAAGCTCATGCTAGAATTAGGAGAGGAACCGCTATGTAGGACAAAAATAGCAAGAAGTATTATCATAGTGAAGGCTTTTTATGAGAAGGCAACTGGTTATATCAGGATGGAGGAAGCTGGATCTGTATCTCAAACTCAAGGGATTTCCACCCCTAACTATGATAGGAAAAGAGGGGCAGATGGGTATCATCCATCCGCAAAATGGCAAAAGGAGCTAAACCTCACAACAAAAATCCCCCTCACCCATTCCCTTGGGCAGATGTATGAGATAACCAAAGATGAGCTATCTTACAACTTGCCGAACAAGAGAAAGGAACCAAAACAGAATAAAATTGGAGCTTACTGCCGTTTCCATAAAGCAAATGCTCACCATACTGATAACTGCCGACATCTAAAGAAGGAGATAGAGAGGCTAATTGAGAAAGGATATTTGGGCAGCTTCCAAAGAGAGAATGGAGGAGACGGGACTGGCCATCTGATTCCAGATCCGAATGAACATCAAGCTGAAAACGCTTCAAATCTAATAGCTTCGATTCATGAAGGGCCACATCTCGATGTTGTAATCAAGCAGACATAGGAAAGATACGCACAGGAAGCTAAAGCCCAAGGGGCAATCTTCCATGTCAAACAGAAGCCTACACTAGAGATAATCTTCACAATAGCTGAATCAATAGGGATTGTATTCCCACATCAAGACCCACTTATCATTATGGTGAAGATCTCGAATCGTACCATGAAGAAAGTCTTCGTTGATTTGGGTAGTTCAGTAAATGTCATCTTCAAATCTGCCTATGATCTAATAAAATTACCATTTGAAATCCTGAAACCCATCCCTGAACCGATCTTCGGTTTCAACAACACTACAACCATTCTAGTAGGGTCAACGCGCCTGCTTGTCACAACTGGAAGTACCCCGTTAAATAAGTTATTCTATGAAAGTTTCTTAATCATCGTTCAACCCTCACCCTACATTGATTTCTTAAGAAGACTGCTCTGGTTGATTTTAACATCCAGTATCTTGAGGTCTGAAGCTAAGCGCTACAGATGTTGTAGTCATCTATAGTATTAACTTCCGGTGACAAAATATGGTAATATTAATGGTATCCATAATATCAGAAGCACATGAATATGAAATAAAATCAATACAGAAATAAAACAGCTTTTCTGATTAAATTTCAAATCAATATTTCATATTCAGATACATAATCCCAAAACGATTCCCAGGTTTTGATCAAATATAATTATTACAAATTACGCCAAGGGCGACATATGAGGATGCCCCCTTGGATGATCAGAATACTAAATAGACATATTAGTCATAATACATCACAGCGGAAATAAAACTAAATAGTTCCTACATAGCTAACATTGCCTCCTGCACGTCTTCGAAAGCTTATCGTCTAACCTATTAAACCTAAAAATCCTTAACTCTCAATCTACCCAAATTAAATTCTGAGCACCTGAGAGTTTAAGGGGAAAACATAAACTTCGAGTCATACATAAAGCCTGCTGTTCTCGGTTATCTGATATTAAGTGAGACCACGCCGCTTAGTGGAACGGGTTTCCCATCATTAATATCCCTTTTAAACCATATCTTTTCCAAATCAGAATCCTGCAATCAAGCCGATTAAAGCGATAATAGAAATATCATATATGCACATAAATTAGGTAATCAAAGGACTATCTGTTCGAACAATATAGTTTTGTTTGGCTAACTTCTAACCATTGGCTGACTCGGTTCTACCAGACATACTCAATTATCTAACATCTGATAGACATACTTCTGGGCTATCTGCCCTTAACTCTCTTCTACTAGGGTCAACTGAACCTAATGGTTTTCCAATGACCTATCCTCTCTCTGTATATTACTTTCTGTGTGTAGCTTCATTTTAATCTTACCTGTGACAAAGCCCTACACATTGGAATTTTGGACTTATATTAGCTAGGGGCTTATTAGCTAAAGTATAGGGCGCGACCCTATAGTAGTCCCATCGGTTATTCTAATATCTGAGTCATTTACTTAGGGTTAACTACCCCATCAAATTTTCCTTGAAAACATTTCTTTCAAATTGATTTAACCTTTTAAATCATACTTAAACAAGGAAAATATACTCTTTGCTTTACTCAAATATCTTTGCCATGATGTATGCTTTACACAAAATAATGTTGATGAAATATAATGGGATTATCTATCCCTCCAAAGCAAGTTAAAAAACCTTTTTAACTTAGAAGGTCTTAGGCCATAAAGCCAAGGTAAACCATTCGAAACCTTTGCTTAAAAACTATAAACAGTACCTTTCGAACCTTTCAAAATAAGTTAACTACTATACCTTGAAACAATAGGCCAAAAGGCCAATACATACTTTTCGGAACCTTTAAAATAAATCTTTCGAAATCATTGAAGGTATCCCTTCAAAAGCTTTATAAACCTAAGAAATCCCTTTTTCAAATACTTTAAACTTTCCTGTCGAAAGCATTGGAAACCTTCCATTTAAAGACTCGAGTAAACCTTTCGAAAACATTAGGGTGTCTCCTCTTTGAAACCTACATTATATACCTCTCGAAAGTATTAAAATTCCTTATTTAAAACAAACCTTTCTAAAGCATTGGGTTCAAGTAAAAGCTTTTGGGCCATTGCTTCGAAACCATTTAAAACCATTCCTTTCGAAACTTTTGGGTTTAACTTTCAATATATGTAAGGGTCTCAAAATAACTGGGGCGAAAGCTACTCTTTCAAAGTATTATTCCTAAGTAAAATAAAGTGGATGGTTTCGAATCCAACCCTTTCGAAAGCATGTAGAAGCGACTTCAAAGTTTAAGCTAAAAGAACCCTTTCGAAGGCATTGATTCGAAAGGTTGAATGCGGCAGCAGGGGTTTCGACCCCCCTTCGGAAGCTCATTTTTAAAACAAGAGGCGACAACCTATTCGAAAGCCCTTTCTTTATATAAACAGAAGCAAGTTGGTTAAGTCGAAAGCTCCAACCCCTTCGAAAGCCTTATTTATATCCAAAATAGTTCCAAGTTTAAAAGAGCTACTTCTACCCCTTCAAATG
The DNA here is from genome assembly GCA_030737815.1 of Allium fistulosum. Taxonomy (NCBI): domain Eukaryota; kingdom Viridiplantae; phylum Streptophyta; class Magnoliopsida; order Asparagales; family Amaryllidaceae; genus Allium; species Allium fistulosum. The sequence continues at coordinate 53,163,905 of CM060908.1, forward strand.
CACATCTCGACTTTATACCTTCCGTCTTTCTCTAATCCACCACGTACCAAGGCATTGATACCATGTGTAGTGGTTTCGACCTGGTAGGAGGCAGATGTATGGGGTCGAAAGGTGGCTGTTATAAGTGGCGAAGCAACAAACCTTTACAAAACTGATTTGTAACCTTTTAAAGTAATATCTTTCCAACTAACTTGCCTTATTTATCAACATATAATTGGTTGCCAATTCTTTTACAAAAATCTTTTTCTAAAAGTGCTGCCGAATTTAGTAATTAACAATTTTAAAACATTTAACAAATTGCCCATTCTCCTTTTATAAACATATAAACCATTTAAGTCCCATACCTTAAATAATTTTATATCTTTAATAAAATACTTAGGAAAGTTCACCAAAAATTCCCATAAATCACTTTTAATATGTTTTCTAACATATTTAAATTTCTAACCCAAAGCTAACATATAATAGCTAAAAATAATTTAAACCCAATTTAAAGATTTTATTTACTAGAAAAATCATAATAGATCCACAACAACTTAGATAATTATGAAACTTGAAACCCATCTCTAAAATAATGTTTCTGACCTTATCTCAAAAATGCAAGCCATTTGGATGTCATTTAATATTTTTTTCAAATCAAATCTTATCATAAAATCTATATGGAATAACATAAATCATCAACAAGCGTATATATCCATTTAAATAATAAAAACATGGCATTTTCTTTCAAAATTAATTCAGATCTTATCTAAAAACCAAAAACAATAAAGATGAGATGTAATCTATTATTCACCTTAGCTTAATTGTTAAGAAGGTTGAGATTTTCCCTTGAATTGATTTGATTAAGCTTCCTCCTTGAAGTCTTGCTTATCTTCCTCTTGTTTACTTCTAATGGTGGCCGGCCAAGCTCAATATTTAATGTTGTTTGTGAATGTTGGAAATGAGAATATGATAAGGGTTTAGGGTATGAGAATATAACCTATTCCTATTTTGCCCTTATCCTATTACCTTTACTTACTTCAATTTAAGTTCCCATTTGGTTATTCATTACTTATGGAACGGCTACCTTATAATTATACAACTCAATCTCTTAACCACTTTAATCTTTACATTATTCTATTTAATTTATCTAATTAAATATCCTAAATAATATTATTTAAAATTAGTGGCGTTACATTGATCTAGGGGCAATCATCTCTCAGAATGATTTTCTCTTGAAATTTAGAACTCCAGTTGGGATAGGATCTGTAAGAGGGGAACAATTTTTAGCTAGAGAATTATATCATTTAACTCTTAACTCTAACAATAAAATTGTTCCAAACTTTCTACTATTTCTTTTGACATTCGTAATGGTAAAACCAAAGTTAAATCAGGGTATAAAACTGTGATGGTATCAGATACCCAAGCTGATATTGTGGCGAATAGCCCTCCACCCCCAAATCTAAGAGAAAAGAGAAGAGAACATATATGCACATGATTGGCACTGATGAATATAACTCAATTTATGCGCATTATTTCTCCGAGGAAGCCTAGAAACAGGCACCCTCTATGAGTTTGTCGCCAGAAAAAAATAGAAAGTGAAATAGATCCGAGGTTAGGGGAAACAAAGAAAGAATTAAAACCAGTAGATGGTACGGAAGATATCCAGATAGATCCAGAGGATCCCACAAAGGTGCTCAAGATAGGGAAGAACCTTAACATAGAGGCCCGAGATGAATTGATAGACTTCCTAAAATATTCTACAAATGTATTCACTTAGACCTATTCAGACATAGAAGGAATAGACCCGACTATCATCTACCATGCACTGAACATCGACCTAGATGCACACCCAGTCGGACAAAAGCACAGAACTTTAGACCAAGAAAGATACAACACTCTACATGAAGAGGTTAAGATGTTAAAGGAAAATGGATTCATCAGGGAAGTGTACTACCCTAAGTGGATTACCGATCTAGTACTGGTGAGAAAACCTAATGGGAAATGGAGGACCTTCATAGATTTCACTGATCTCAACAAGGCTCGACCCAAGGATAGTTTCCCATTGCCGAGAATTGACCAGCTAGTAGATGCAACCATTGTACATAAACTATTCTCATTCATGGATACCTATTCAGGGTATAATCAAATTGAAATATTTGAGCCAGATCAAGAACAAACTAGCTTCGTGACAGACAAAGGGTTTTACTACTACACAATCATGTTGTTTGGACTCAAGAATGCGGGAGCAAATTATCAGAGGTTAGTTAATACGATGTTTGCTGAGTAGATTAGAAAGAACATAGAGGTATATGAGGACAATATGTTAGTTAAGTCCAAGGAAGCATCAGATTATGTCAAAGACTTAGAGCAGACCTTTAAAGTCCTAAGGCAATATCATATGAAGCTAAACCCTTTGAAGTGTACCTTTGCTATTAGATCAAGCAAGTTCCTAAGATACATAATGAATGCATGTGGTATCGAGGCTATCCCTGAGAAAATAGACGTCATAAGAGGGATGGAGATCCCAAAGAAGCCAAAAGATCAGATGAGCCTAAATGATAGTGTAGCAGCTCTAAGCAGATTCATATCCAAAGCCACAAACAAATGTATCCCATTCTTCAATCAAGTAAGGAAGGGGCGAAATTTCATGTCGACTGAGGAGTGTGAGGCAGCGTTTCAAAACCTAAAGGACTATCTAGTCAATACTCCTATATTATCAAAGCCAGTAACAGGTGAGAACTTATACATTTACTTAGCTGTAACTGATCAGGTTATTAGTGCTGCAATGGTACGAGAGCATGAAGGGATGCAAAGGCCCATCTATTTCACGAGCAAGCGGCTATTAGGGGTGGAGCTAAACTACTCAATTGGCGAAAAGCTAGCGTATAATTTGCTCCTTACAGCAAGAAAGCTACAGCCTTTTTTCTAGGCATACCCCATCAAAGTTCTCACAAACAGTACGACATTACCTACTTCCCCAGGAAGGCAATCAAAAGACAAGCCCTCATAGAATTTATTGCGGAATGCACCTTATCATCTGATCCCCATTTAGAAGAACAAACAGGTACTCCATATTTCTGGCATCTGTTTGTGGATGGAGCCTCGAAAGAACAATGGGTAGGAATTAGATATGTTTTGATCACGCCAGACGGAAAAAGCTACATAGAGCAGTTCAGCTCGGTTTTAAAGCAACCAATAACATGGCAGAATATGATGCTCTCTATGTAGGCCTACGAATGGCCCAGGTAATGGAGGTAACATATGTTAAAGTTCACAGTGATTCTTAGTTATTTATGAAGTAAGTGCAGGGCAATTACCAAGCAAAGGAACCGACCATATCCAAATATGCGAAACTATCTAAGAGATTGTTAGAGAAATTTGAACAATCTGACATAAAACAAATACCTCATGAAAGCAACTCATCTGCTGACTCTTTAGTAAAACTAGCTAGTACAAAAACAACCAGTGAAACGAAGGTCGTATTGATTGGGTATCAAGTAGAGCCAAGTATAACTGAATCAAATCAAATACTAGTTCTAATCCGAACCCAACGGAGCGCTATTCAAGGCACACGAAACCAAGAGGCGGTAGGAAGCCAAGAACAACCAGTTATGGAATCCTCATTCCAACAGGCCAAGGAAGATAATCGGATGACTCCCATCAAGTAATATCTTCTAAATGGAGTTCTACCTTTGAATACAAATAAGGCTCAAAAAATAAGAAACCAAGCCTCATACTATTCCTTCTTTGATGGCACATTATACAAGAGAGGGTATTCTACCCCTTATCTTAGGTGCGTTTCCATAGAAGATGGGGTACAGGTCATGTGGGAAGTGCATGAGGGATAGCACGGTGATCATTCTGGAGGGAACAAATTGGCAAAAAAGGTGCTAAGACATGGCTATTATTGGCCTACATCGCATTAAGATGCACAGGAATTTGTACGAAAGTGCGATAGATGTCAACAGTTTGCCACCATCACTAGACAACCATCCCATGAGCTCATCCCTCTTACGAGCCCATGGCCAGTCAATATATGGGGATAGACCTGATATGACCACTTCCAATGTCGAAAGGAGGAGCTAAATACACCATATTGGCTATAGGTTACTTCACCAAATGGGTAGAGGCAGAGCCTATAACCACAATTACTACAAAGAAGATAGTCACTTTCGTAGTAAGAAATATAATTACTAGATATGGAATACCACATAAAATTATTTTTGATAATGGAACCCAGATTGAGAGCAAAGAGTTTGAGGAGCTTTGCGAGAAAAATGGTATAATAAAAAGCTTCTCATTAGTTACTCATCCACAGGCAAATGAACAAGTTGAAGCTGCCAACAAAACCATCAAAAAACTACTAAAGAAATGGCTACAAAAAGCAAAAGGAAAGTGGGCAGGCGAACTCTCTTTAGTGTTGTGGGCCTACCAAACTTCAACCAGAACCCTTATGGGTCACACTTCTTTTTCGTCTACCTATGGATATGAGGCCATGCAACCCATCGAAGTTGAAATCCCATCACATAGAAGAATATCATATACCGCAGAAAAGAATAAGAAACTGAAATAAGTTGCCCTAGATCTCATCCAGGAGAGGAGGGATGAAGTAGCAACAGTAGTGGCTACATATCGGTATAGGATGGCAAACAGTTACAATGCAAGGCTCAAAGGAAGAAACTTTTGCAAAAGAGATTTAATACTGGGAAGAATAATGGCCAATGCAAGGGACAAAATGGATGGACAATTAGGACCAAACTGGGAAGGACCATTAGTCATAGCAGAAGTTGTTATCCCGCCTTTTGGCAAGGCCGTGACGCCAAGAACTTAACTAAAAACCAAGGGCAGTTCATCCTGGAGATTGGTTGTACGCAGGCTCACTATGGATGTCGATGGATTTTATCCAAGTCTAGATTGAGCCACGATTAATAAGACATGACAAGCGAAGCCAGGAAAGCCGACGTTCCAAGTTTCAAGTCAATCCGAGCTCGAATGATCGAGTTATGATCGATTCGGTCTGGAAGAAACGGCCACATGTTCGTATCCATCATTGAACCACGATTCGACTCGATCCAGTTTGTATCCATCACCCACTTTGCATCGATCAGTTCCCTTGGTTCGTATCGATCAAGTTGGCAGTGTTCGAATCCATCGAGTTCGTACCGATTGGCTTCGTACCCATCAGCAGATGACGCGCCTCGTAATGATCAGACAGTGTCTACTTCGCATCCATCATAGAAGCCTCTGTTCGAATCCATTTGGACAAAGCTATTCGTATCCATCGGGTGACCTTAGTTCGAATCCATCAGGCAACTGCTCTCCATCTCCATCATGGGGCCATGTTCGAACCCATGTGCGAAGACTTATTCGTATCCATCGAATCAACGAGCCTGGATGACGTGTTATTCATCGATACGAGCAAGGCGAAATTCATGGAGTTGACCCGATCAACTCGGAGAAAAGAACGGATCGATGCGAGGTATACGCGCCACATCACCACGAGAGCACGCGCAGGCGATCGATTCGAAGGAATCGATTCGAATCGGTCGATTCGAACCACACAGCCACCGAAAAACACTATTTCGAATCGATGATATCTCATGATCCATAAGTCCAAATGCTATGAAATTTTTACAGAAGCTTGCGCACATGTTGATGAACGTCCACGCCAAATTTCAGCTCGATTGGACGTTTTCTTGATCGATTCGAATGGATTTCGAATCGATCTCAAAGTGGGCCCAGATTTTCTGAAGGCGGGCGCGTGGGCCCCCTCACGGGCCAGAAGTGGTCTCCCAAAATTTAGGCAAAATATCAGCCTCCTACACCTATAAATAGAACCCCTGGTCATTCAGAAAAAGGGATCTGGATTCTGAAGCGCCCAGACTCTACCGGATCGAGATTTGCATCTTATTCTTACTATTGAATTCGAATTCCAAGCAGTAATTCGCTGTTGTTCGCTGTAATCACTTGTAATCATTGAAAGAGAATCAATAAAATCATCAAAACTTCATAGTGGATGTAGGCGATACGCCGAACCACTCTAAATTCCTTGTCTGCGTATTTACAATTCTGTTTATTGGAGTTTTTGTTAGATAATCATCATTTTCAATTTATTTTCGTCATTATTATCTCTTCAAAAAACTTCCGAAGAGTGTTGTGCCCAATTTTTGTACAAACACTTTGGTGCTTTCACTGAGAAAAAACCTAGTTTTTTCCTTCTGCTCATTGGATCTACTGCCGATACCGGATTGCAAACATCCAAGGGGAAGATCCAGATCTGTCGATTAGTAGTTCCTTCTATTCTATTCAGATTGCTCCAGATCTAAGAGGAACTGCATTCATCAAGATTTTCATATCCATATTTTCGTATCCATGAAAATATGGTGATTTTCGTATCCATGTTTTCGTATCCAGAAAATATGATGAATTTCGTATCCGTGTTTTCGAGTCCAGAAAATATGATGAATTCCGTATCCATGTTTTCGAGTCCAGAAAATATGGTGAATTTCGTATCCATGAAAATATGGTCATTTTCGAATCCATCATTGCGTACCCGGAAAATATGTTAAAATTCGTATCGATCGTTTCGACTCGATCTGCTTCGCATCGATCTGTTCGTGTCGATCGTTTCGACTCGATCTGCTTCGCATCGCTCTGTTCGAATCAATCATTTTGACTCGATCTGCTTCGCATCGCTCTGTTCGAATCGATCATTTCGACTCGATCTGCTTCGCATCGCTCTGTTCATATCGATCGCAACTGCTCCAATTCGTATCGATACTCGCACGCTGTTCGTATCGATCCATCTGTGTCCAATTCGTATCGATACGAAATTTCAAAAAAATAAATTATTTTTCGGGTACGACCCAGATTTCCCCGAAACCTAGCCGCAGTGCAGGGCACCCGCATTGTCAATTCAATCACCAATTTAATGAAGGAACATTCCATCCATGCTTCTAATTGTTCCATGACTGAACAAGACATAGGAGATCACAACAACAAATGTTGAGTTGCAATCAAGGAATGGGTAAAGAAATACTACTCAACCGTACTCCCAGAGGCTGGAGAACCTAGTTAATATGCCAAGAACTGGGGTTGATTAATATATCATGCTTTTAAGGTGGAATGCAACTTCCTCCAATTGACCAGCTTTCAAACTCCTGAATTGACAACTATGGTACGATGGCTAATATGACGACTCCCCTACACTGTCTACTCTACCAACTCAAAGCATAGCTGGTCACCGCTGAACCATCTTCAAATGCCTGCACCTTAATCATTCCACGTCCGTGTGACTAAAAGCATGGCATACAACCTTAAGAAGACTTCCTTAATACCCTATATAGGTCCCCTATCTGGATGAAAGTTTGGGATGAACACCAATCTATTAGCCCATTTTAACCAACTCACCGTCCTATCGGCATTGCAAACCACTCGAACATTGGGCAATCGTGCATACATCATTCACCAGTGTTACAAGACCCCTTGGCAATAAAATGGGCCTGATCATAATGCCGATTGGAGAATCTTTCCCAGTCGAGACCTATTCGTTGAAACCATCCTACATGCAGAACTTCCAGTGAGAATTCAACATGTTAACTAAGTCGGTGTGTTATGGAAATACAACCCCCGACACTACCCTATGAAGTGGTAATGGCGCGTGGATTTCTCCATTGGTGATGAATGCCATCAACATGTCTAGGCTAATATTGAGTTGGCGAGTCAGATGAAGGATCAACATAGCAATATAAGGAGGGAACCTACTCCATACTCTAGATCAGAAAACTCCTTTTCTCTAGATGGCTACCGTGAACGCCTAAGCCATAAGGCTGCTCCGGGAAGGATAGCTCTGACAATATGTGCAAGCCCTATAAAACGAAGGACCGGAAACATCCGACCCCTATCGATCAAGGACTTTGATCAAATTGAACCATTTGCGTTAGACATCCAACTGAGAAGGGCTGGACTGAAGTGCAATAGCGAGCATACAACGCTGCCTCACTTATCAATGAGATTTGATCTGATCTATTTTGAATTATTTCCAATTCAATTTCATTTACATTGCGAAATATGACCTACTTGAATTAAACTACTTGCAAATGATGCAGGTAACCGATTACTCAAGATTGGGTGCAAAACAACCTCCGCGGACTATGATCAAATCATTGAGGTATCATCATGACGATCATGATTCAACCACTCATCGGCTACTATACGCCCCTGACTGGGGGCAAGGCATCAAAGCAGAAGAGACCGACAAGGTCAGGACTCCAGTACAAAGTGGATGCAACCGACCATCCACTCATCCGCCTATGCAATTTAATTGGAGATCTGGGAAAGACTTGGAGTAATATATCCTAACAATGTACTCTCCATCTCGTACTTGAAGCTCGCCAAAATACCTACGCTTCTTCTGATGCCCGATAAAATCAGAATCACACAAAGGGTGGACGCAACGTCACCATCCATGCATCCAATCCTACATTAGACACTTGGGGTTATTTGAGAACACATGTTTAAAGTGGATATGATTTGGCCGTTCACTCCCCAGTTTGCGTCTGTGATTAGGCAAAACAATCATGCCTTAAACCGACTTCATCAGGAGCCAACCCTTAATTTAAAAGTCATCAATGACTGACTGCCTACTCGCTAACCATCACGAACTGTCATTTCAACTCTCTTCCTTTGCTCGATCGAAAGAATGCAAAGTATAAATTGGACATGACTCGATTGTCTGCTCTCCAATAGAGTCACCCGACTTAAGGGAAAATACACAACTCAGAGTGGACGTAGTTCGACCATCTCTTCCTATGCTCGAGCACAAAGCTTGCCAGAACACTAATCTTACTCCTTAGGCCTGGCAAAAGCGGAATCCAAATGAACATGGACGCGATCCAACCGTCCATAAACTAAATCTCATCCTTCGTTGAAGGGTATATAAGTGGAAGTTAATCGGGATCCCACCGATCACTCGCTAAGTGAAACCCCGAGCTCAGGGATAAGCCATCACACTGCGGCAATAAGGGATTGATACGCGACAATCCACTAACTAACTTCGGCTCCCAGAGTGTGAGCTGGAGTATAAACTTACGGACATGGGCTCGAGGAGGATGAATCCGTCCATTTAACGACTTCGCCCGTGTTCAACCTAAACCCAAAGAGGAGGGATCCGTCCATCTAACGACTTCGCTTGCTTACTCAGGGTGGATATGATACAACCATCCACGTACCTGATCAACCAACTCCGAACTCCCAGAGTGCGAGTCGGAGTATAAAAATCAACTCCGAGTTCCTAGAGCGTGAACCGGAGTATAAACATCAACTTCGTATACCCAGAGTGCGAAGCGGAGTATAAACATTCAACTCCGAACTCCCAAAGCGCGAGTCGGAGTATAAACATTCAACTCCTAACTCCCAGAGCGCGAGTCGGAAAATAAACATCCAACTCCGTATACCCAGAGTGCGAAGCGGAGTATAAACAATCAACTCCAGATTCCCAGAGTGCGAACTGGAGTATAAACATCAATCAACTCCGGATTCCCAGAGTGCGAAGCGAAGTATAAACATCAACTCTAGATTCCCAGAGTGCGAACTGGAGTATAAACATCAACAACTCCAGATTCCCAGAGTGCGAATTGGAGAATAAACTTCAACTAACTCTAAGTCCCCAGAGTGTGGACTGGAGTATAAACACTAATTGGGTGCAAATGACCACCCATCAACTTGCTTCGGTCCCGAGAGCGTAGGCCAGAGTATAAACACCAAATGGGTGTGACTAACAACCCATCAACCAACTCCAGCCCTCCAAGCATGATTTGGAATATGAATACAAAAAGGGATGTGATTCGACTGCCCATCTATTGGCTATGGTTCCTCATCAAGTTCTGTAGTACAAAAAGCGGATGTGGTTCGACCGTCTGCTATCCAATCTTCCCCTGACATGGGGGCACACTTAACACACAAAATTGGGTGCGATCCGACCATCCAGCACTAAGCGGGCGTGACACAACCGTCCATGCCTCAACTCTTGTCCCCGTCATGGGACCCATAACGTAAATTTATAGGGATGCACTCCAACCCCACAAGACAAAATTTCTTCCTTGATTCGACGGGGAGACACGGATTCGCAAAACGAACCTAGCTGAATGTCCTATCCTAAATGGATGTGACTACCCATTCTACTACAAACGAACGTGGTGCGACCGTTCATTCGCTAACTCTCCCCTATGATCCAACGGGCTGTTCGTGCAACATGGACGGATGTGGCCTAACCATCTGCCAATCGATTCCTTCCTACAGTTCAGTGGGAGAAGCATCAAATTAAAGTTGTTGTAATGTGGTCGACCACACTTCGACTTTTGCCATTGACTAGTGCTAGAGGGATTAGTTGAGGAAAATGCGGTCCGACCATTTTCTACTAAAACTCTTAGTCCCCAGAGTGTGGACAAGGGTATAAACATCAAATAGGTGTGATGAATGGCCCTTCAACTGACTCTGATCCCCAAAGTGTGGATACAAGAATAGATAAACGAATGAATGAGATTCGACCATTCATTCACCAACTCTGACCTGAACTCGACGTGAGGAGTGTAAACTCACTACAGGTGCAACTAGACCATCCACGAACTAACTCTGCTGACCCGAGACTGGGGGCAGAAGTACAAATCACCAAAAGAAGAGAAAGGTGACTCGCTACATCTCTAGCTTAGCATCCTTTACAACTTAAGGAAATGACTACAAGGAGACCTTAATGCTAGCCAATCAGAACGATGCCCGAAGTTCTGGGCAACCAATTATATCATACCGCCGGATCGACGGACAATATTGATCTACACCTTTCACATCGTACCATTGAATCGGCGGTCAATATCGGTCCTCTTTGACTACAAATCGATGTGACCCGAACGTACATCGAATACCTTTGACCAACTGAGCACGGATAGAAGAATAAACCACGAATGAGTGTGACTTGACCATTCGTCCTCTGTCGCCTTCCTTCGATTCGTCAAGAAGAGCATGAGACCAAATGAGCATGACATGACTGCATTTGAGCTAACTTTATCCCTAGATCTAATGAGAGAACGTAAATCGAAATGGACATGGTTGATCACCCAACTCCAAACGAATGCAATGCGACCATTCATTCATTGACTCTTACCATGATCTGACTAAAAGAGCAATTCAAAACAAGTGCAACCTAAACATCTGCACATTGATTCTTACCCTGGATTCGACAAGGGAAGCATCAATCCTGCATCAGATCTGATTGGACGATTCACTCTTCAGTTTTTGCCCAAAGTGCGGCGACATAAGCAGCGAAGTGAATGTCATTGACCGTCCAGAATCTAGCTTATGTCCGAATGTCGGCAAAGTAACAATGTATTCCGCCAAGAGGAAAGAACTAGAACATAATATAGGATAGTCACAACTCAGCCTTCCATCGGTTAACTCGATCCCATGGTTCAATGGGATAGAATACAAAATTGAAGCGGACATTATCTACCCTGCCAGTTATTGAGATATTCCCCAGACTTGGGGGCACAAACAAGAAGATAAGATTAATATGATTCAACCATTCATCAGTCAACTCTGGTTCTTAAAGCTTGAACTACAGTATAGACACAGCTAGAACGAGACTAGACCGTCCGCGTAATGCATCCGCCAACTCGAGACGGGGGGCAAAAAAGTAATTATCCGAGAGTTGACTATGACAACTTGAACCTATGACCCATGCCTGATATTCATAACAACTCTAGGTTGCGACCGAAAGGATGCCTAGAGATAGAGTCATCAGATCAATACTCGGACTTATGGGCAACTAATCATTATTCTGACCCTTCCAATGAGCAGTGGATCGCAGGTACATTACATGAAAAGCGCATCATTCAAGAAACATAAGTAAATTCAATCCCAAAGCTGGAGACAACTATTTAGCAGCATTCAGTACGAGGCTAAGTTCTACTAATCCTTTGATTCAGCGTCCTTATAAGCCTGATCATTTACCATTGCAAATAAACATATGAACCGCCTACAACCTATCACGAGTATTGTAGATCAGATCACAACTCTGCACAATGATGAAGAAAGAGTCAGCTGTTTTACTTCAGGTGAATCTTGATGTGTTCGCTCGGACTCGATCTCATATATATATATATATATATATATATATGGAATCTCGCCAGCCATGAAGAACCCTACATTAAATGTCGACCCGAGGCATGTCTCGGTGAACAAAAACGATGCGACATGGATCCGGAGAGATCTGTTACACTTAAAGAGGAGGCGAATCTGCACAAAACTAGTGGGTTTATCCATGATGCCCTCCAACCAAAGTTAGTATCCAATCCTTTACTTATAAGAAAAACGAACAGAGAGTGGAGGACATACATCAACTACTCAGATTTGCATGGGGTATGACAAAGCACGGCTTTCCACTTCCAATGATCGACCAACTGATGGACCTGACCATCAGACATGAATTACTCACATCCATGGATGCAAACTCCAGATACAATCGGATACTGAAGCATGTACTAGACCAGGAATACAACTGTCTCGTTATTGACCTGGGCCTAGAGTGCTATGCTGAAATCCCTAAATTCGAACTTGAGAATGCTTATGCTACTTACCAAAGGACGATTAGCAAATCATTCAAAAATCATATCGATCGATCGATGAAAGTAGATGTGGTTAATATGCTCGTGAGATCACGGCTATCAAACGACCATATCGATGACCTGATAGAGGTATTCAGCGCTCTCCAAAAAATGCAGGATAAAACTCGATCCTTTAAAATGCTCTTTCACTATTACATCAAAAAGATTCTTCGTTTTCATCATCAATTCTCATCGAATCAAGACTAATTTCTAGAAAATTCGGACAATTAGAGACACCCATGTACCGAGGACAACCAAGCAGCTCTGATAGATCGCTTAAAGAGACCTCCCATTTTACCCAAACCTTTGGATCGCGAAGATTTATACATCAATTGGGCCGTGTCAACACACGCCATAAGCATCACAATGTTATGTGAAGATAAACGAATCAAAAGACTAGTATATGATGAAGGCTGGCTATTGACAGGCTCACCCCGTTAACGTCTATATCGACCAGCCGTTACGATAGGTCCAATAGCGACCTTAGATGCCTTAAAAGTTACTCAAATGGAGTATCGAACTAAGCTAATTTGATATCACTTATCTCCCTTGGAGAGCTCCTCATGGTCAAACATTAGCATACTAAATATCTGAATTTACTACATCAGAGGATTATCCGAAGAACAGTTGAGAACTGTCCAACCGATGGAGAATGTACACCGATGAAACTTCCAATAATCGGCTTTCTAACATTGAAGTCGCGTTAATGACTCATGAGGAACAAACAATCTACTACGCCTTGGAACTCAACTACCCTGCAATAAATAACGAAGCTAAGTATGAAGCCTTGGCGCTCAAACTTGCAAGAAAACTACGAGTGGAAACTTTACATGTCTTATGTGATTACTAGTTAGTAGTACGCCAAGTCAGGGAAGATTATCTGACTAGGGGGCAACATCTTGCACCTTATCTCAACCGGGTCCAAAAGCTACTAGCCGGCTTCGATTATTACACCAGTACACACATCCTCGGAGAACAAAATGAAAAAGCCAAGTCACTGGCCAAGCTAGCCAGTTCTGGGGATGCACGACAAATAGATTTTGTCCCAGTTGAAATGCTTATTATTCTAGGCATTGACATATAAAGATCAACTAGATCTTAGAGATGGATCTAGAAAAGGAGTCATGGATGACTCCTATCGAAGATTATCCATAATCGGGAACTCTTCTTGAATGAAGGAATGAGAAATGGCATATCCTCTGTGAAGCCTCACTGCATGATTACATCTAGATCATTCAACTCCGTCGACACAAAGCATTACTCTTGTATCCGCCAATCCGAGACCCGTTATGATGTATCTGTCGATACGAAGCATACATTCCGACATCTCAGATCGATCCAGAAGAGGATTGATACAAAGAAAGGACTCAAAACAACCATCGAACGTTGTTGCAACTTGAATTTCACTTCGATCCAGGAGAGGATCGATACGAAACTCAATCCAAACAAAAACTAAGGAACTTGACAACGACTCGTGAACGTGCAAACGTTAATGGGAGCCAGGTTAACATACGTACATGTATGACAGGCTAACATTCAATTTTCAAAATTTACAGGAGTTGAATGCTTACCTGATGACAATTACAACAATGAACAACAAAATCACTAGCACTCAACACTCAGTTACAACAATGCACTACATAATCATTGGCAGTCAACAAATCAACATTTATATTACTGGAAATCAATCGAAGGTTACATCTTTTGACGAAAACATAGCAACTACTCAACGAATCAGATAGAACTTTTTCAGAATGAAGGATGCAGCATTTCAAAGCACGTCATGTTCACACAAGACGTACTTTGGGGGGGCAAATGTTATCCCGCCTTTTGGCAAGGCCGTGAAACCAAGAACTTAACTAAAAACCAAGGGCAGTTCATCCTGGAGATCGGTTGTACGCAGGCTCACTATGGATGTCGATGGATTTTATCCAAGTCTAGATTGAGCCACGATTAATAAGACATGACAAGCGAAGCCAGGAAAACCGACGTTCCAAGTTTCAAGTCAATCCGAGCTCGAATGATCGAGTTATGATCTATTCGGTCTGGAAGAAACGACCTCATGTTCGTATCCATCATTGAATAACGATTCGAATCGATCCAGTTCGTATCCATCACCCACTTTGCATCGATCAGTTCCCTTGGTTCGTATCGATCAAGTTGGCAGTGTTCGAATCCATCGAGTTCGTACTGATTGGCTTCGTACCCATCAGCAGATGACGCGCCTCGTAATGATTAGACAGTGTCTACTTCGCATCCATCATAGAAGCCTCTGTTCGAATCCATTTGGACAAAGCTATTCGTATCCATCGGGTGACCTTAGTTCGAATCCATCAGGCAATTGCTCTTCATCTCCATCATGGGGCCATGTTCGAACCCATGTGCGAAGACTTATTCGTATCCATCGAATCAACGAGCCTGGATGACGTGTTATTCAGCGATACGAGCAAGGTGAAATTCATGGAGTTGACCCGATCAACTCGGAGAAAAGAATGGATCGATGCGAGGTATACACGCCACATCACCACGAGAGCACGCGCAGGCGATCGATTCGAAGGAATCGATTCGAATCGGTCGATTCGAACCACACAGCCATCGAAAAACACTATTTCGAATCGATGATATCTCACGATCCATAAGTCCAAATGCTATGAAATTTTCACAAAAGCTTGCACACATGTTGAAGAACGTCCACACCAAATTTCAGCTCGATTGGACGTTTTCTTGATCGATTCGAATGGATTTCGAATCGATCTCAAAGTGGGCCCAGATTTCCTGAAGGCGGGCGCGTGGGCCCCCTCACGGGCCAGAAGTGGTCTCCCAAAATTTAGGCAAAATATCAGCCTCCTATACCTATAAATAGAACCCCTGGTCATTCAGAAAAGGGGATCTGGATTCTGGAGCGCCCAGACTCTGCCGGATCGAGATTTGCATCTTATTCTTACTATTGAATTCGAATTCCAAGCAGTAATTCGTTGTTGTTCGCTGTAATCACTTGTAATCATTGAAAGAGAATCAATAAAATCATCAAAACTTCATAGTGGACGTAGGCGATACGCCGAACCACTCTAAATTGCTTGTCTGCGTATTTACAATTCTGTTTATTGGAGTTTTTGTTAGATAATCATCATTTACAATTTATTTTCTTCATTATTATCTCTTCAAAAAACTTCCGAAGTGTGTTGTGCCCAATTTTGGTACAAACAGAAGTTTTAGTAAATGGAGCATACCGGTTATCTAAACCTGATGGCAACCTGGTTCCAAGAACCTAGAACTCAGAATACCTCAGACCTTACTTTGTCTTACTTACATTGCTTATGTGATTTACTTTGTAATATTATAAAGTAACATTACTATAATCTGGATGTATGGATATTATATACCCGAACCGGTATACAAATCTCGGTATTGTTCATGGCAAAATCAATGCACATTCATAGGTCACCACCAATAGTCACTGATTTAGCGAAGCACCGAATCAATAAGCGAAAACCACAATCTTAACACTGAGAATGGCGATACTGACCCTACACACTTGAACTTGCATCAACGCAAGTCCGGCTCTTTAGCCATGCGCTGGACATGATGAAAAACTACCCTAATCTGGTACGAATATTCCCATGATAGCAATCATAGAGAGACTGGTCGTAGGGATATTAGACTACCTGAACCAGTATAAAAACTTGTATGTTAGATAATTTGACATGCCACACTAGATGTATGAATATTAGATGGCCAGAACCAGTAAAAAAACCATGCGCATGTGATAATGAGTTGTATACACACAATCCGACTTCTCAGTCAAATCTTCTTCCACTCTTCATAGCTCAAGGCCTTCTTTCCAAAGGTATGATTCCAACTACGAATGACAATGGCAATCTCAAAATAAGAACGGTGATGCTAGAGAAGAATGCAGCTCAATACTATTATGGCATTACATCCCTAAATAAAGGGATTGGTTATACCAAGCCTACATCTAAGAACATTACGCCCTGAAACAAGGGGCAGGTCGAAATGAGCATGCGACCAAGCATATGGCTAAGGACATTATGCCCCTAAAACAGAGGGTAGGTTAAAACGAATGTGCCATCACTGAGTAGTGGTATTGGCAAAACCACATACAAGTGACTACGACAATCTCAGAAGTGAGAAAGGTGGTATCAAAGAAATGTAAAGTAAAGGTCGGAACACAAAAGGATCGCATTTCAAACAGCTGGAATGAATGAGAAGTCAAGTGGTAATGACCAGATGCGTAGACCAGGTGCTGAAGGCAACAAGTATACCATGACCTATGATCACAGCAGACTTAGGGGGCAAGTGTTACACACGTTCTTACCACGAACCGCAATAAAGAAAAGTGAGATAGAGCGGAAGGGGAACCAACTTAAAGCCATAGCACCTAACCTGACCCAAACACTGAAATCAAAGGATCATGACAAGAGACCAATAATGTACACATCTGGGAATAGGGTCGTGCCACCATAGCCATATCCAACAGCATAGACATAAAGTGAACAGAGGCGTAGGAAACAGTACCAAACATACTAAGGTAACTAAACTTCTAAAGATCACATTTTATCAATGCTTACATAAATGGGTCTGCTACAGCACATACCGAGGGCAACTTAGACAGCGCCGCACGGAGCCAAAGGAATTCCAAAGGGGCTGTATACAGGGTCATTCAAAACACGCTTCAACGCAGAACCAAATTCATAGGCAAACGACAGTATGAAGTATGTTTGTACCAAAAATGGGCACAACACTCTTCGGGAGTTATTTGAAGAGATAAAATGAAGATTATAAATGTAAAACAGAGGTTATCTAACAAAAACTCCACCAAACAGAAATATAAAATGCACAGACAAGCAATTTAGAGTGGTTCGACGTATAGCCTACGTCCACTATGAAGTTTTGATGATTTTATTGATTCTCTTTCAATGATTACAAGCGGTTACAGCAATGAACAGCGGGTTACAGATTAGAATTCGAAATTGACAGCAAAAATAGGATGCAAATCTCAATCCGGCAGAGTCTGGACGCTTCAGAGAAAAAAGATCCTTTTTTTGTTGATTTTGGGGCTCTATTTATAGGCGTAGGAGGCTCAGAATTCGCTCAAACTCCGGGAGACTTGGTCTGGCACGTGAGGGGGACCCACGCGACCGTTTCCAGAAAGTTTGGAGTCGATCTGCGATCGATACGAAGTCATTTCGTATCGATCAAGATTACCTCCAATTGAGCTCAAATTTGGTGGAGATGTTCCTCGGTATGTGTGCAACCTTCAGCTAAAATTTCATGGTATTTGGATCAGTGGATTGAGAGATATCATCGATACAAGGCGACGTTCTTCGCTAGGCTGTCTGGTTCGAATCCATCCCTCCGAACTGAGAGCTTCGAATCGATGGTGTCACGCGCCTCTGTGAAGACGTGGAACGCGCGCTTCGCCTCGATCCGGTCTTTACTCCGAGTCGACCGCGTTGACTCCATATATCTCGGCGCATTCGCATCGTGGGATGACGTGGTGTGCGCTTCGCCTCGATCCGTACTCTGCGCCGTATTGACTGCTTCGACTCCACATATCTCGCCTCGTTTAATTCGATGGGCAACACGTCATTCTAGTTGGTTGACTCGCTAGATACGAACAAGTTGCTGGGCACGTATTCGAAGCAAGGTTCTCAGATGGATACGAAGTAGACACTAAATGATGGATACGAAGCAAGCACTGGCTGATGGATACGAAGTAGACACTGAATGATGGATACGAAGCAAGCACTGGCTGATGGATACGAAGTAGACATTAAGTGATCGTTACGAACCAGGTGACTCATTGATGGATACGAACAAGTCTTTCCAGCTGAAGGTTCTATCGATACGAAGCTTATAACTGTGTGGACTTAATCATTCTGATTGACATGAGATCGATGGATGCGAAACGAGTGAAGGATACAGACTGGTTGGATACGAAGTAAGATCCACTGATGGACACGAAATCACCGCTGATCTGATGGATGCGAAATCACCCATAGCGATGGATACGAAATCTTGGCCGGGCTGATTGATACGAAGTCCATCGAGACGAATTCGATGGACTCGAAGCATGGTTAACTTCGATCGATACGAACTGCCACTTCCCGATGGATACGAAAAAGTGCTCTCCCCTTTGACTTGCATCCATCATAACTTGAGCATACGAACTCGGATCGATCTGAAGCTTGGAACGTTGGTTTGCTTTATTTTCCCGATCATGTCTCATCGATTGGAGCTTGATCCGGACTTGGTCGAAATTCAGCGATATCTATGACAAACGACATTTGGAATCCAACCCCTTGGTGTCCTAGCCTTGCCAAAAGGCGGGATAACATTTGCCCCCCAAAGTACGTCTTGTGAAAACATGACGTGCTTTGAAAAGCTTCCAATTTCTGAGTCGTCGTCAAATTTTGAATTAATCCCATCTTGAACTGATTCGAAACTTGAGTCGAAACACGGGTTGACGGTTGTTTTTGAGCTGCTCCTTTGTGTCGATCCTCTCCTGGATCGATATAGAAGGTTGAAAGGTTGGTTTCGTATCGACACGGGCGGATCTGATGGATACGAAATGCCTATCTGCGTCGATGGTCACAATTTGTCGTGAATTTCGATTCGTATCGATGACCTTCGATGGATACGAGACAATCACTCGCATTGATGGGCTTCAACAGATACGAACACTGACCTCGTATCGATAAATCTGCTCTGTTGCGCGTTGATGGCTCACAAGAATGAATATTTCGAACCGATGGAGTCTATCGCCCCCCGGTGGCTTCTCTGTGTACTTTGTATCGATAGTGTGCTGCCCATCTCGAATCGATAGAGATCCCTGGTCACGCGGGTATGAAAACGGGGCATTCGACTCGGCTCATGGGGCTAACCGGTTGCGACCGGTCGCGTGGACTGGGAGGCAGAACGACTCGGTTTTTCCCTTGGCTTCATATAAATACCCTGGACTTTGTCACTTTTCACTTTTTTACCTTCTATTTTTTACTGCTGTCCTCTGTTCCTTTTTTATCTCCGTATCGATAGACCGAGAGGAAGTATTGTTCATTTTCGAATCGACCCAAACCTTCGATCCTTCGAGTTTAATTTCTAAAATCAGGTGATTAGCAAATAAGATTATGTTAATAATGATAAAACTCGAGACTCCAATCATCCTCCTTGCTTCTACGGCCGAGTTTGATAAATTCGAGATCTGGACAAGAGAAAACGAGATCTGGGGATGGAGCGCGGCCATGGAGTTAAAAACCTTTGGGGAAGAAGGAGACAAGGAGGAAAACATTTCAAATTCACTTCGTATCGTCCTGGACTGGGAGTATTCGTATCGATCCAGACTGTATATGCTCACATCGATATGAAGACGAGGGCGGCGGTCGATATGAAGCCACTGCCTTCAGATCGATGCGAAATCGGTGCCCTCGATCGACACGATATGTGTCGAGTCGAACCTGATCGACACGAAGCATTCCCACTTCAGCCTGATCGATACGAAGCACTCCTTCGCCAGGGCGATCGATACGAAAGTATCGATTCGAACGTTGCCATGCCGAAATACGTGATCCCCCTGTCTCGATATGGGAGTGAGGTGCGGTGATCGATTCGAAATTAAATCTTGACAAACATATGGAAATTCTGAAAACCTGACCACTTGACTCCGACGAGCTTCTGCTTTGCATAATTGAACTCGATCACAGCATTGCATACTTGACTGCCTCTTGAAGCTCGTTGATGGAACTGCTATTTAACAAAAACAAGAGTATAAGCAAACTTTAACTTGAATCGATCGCCGTCATCTGGATGGCGCGGTCGTGACGGTCAGCGATGACGGTCATGCCTATCTGATTTCCAGAATTTCGTCGCTTGCATGTTTTCTTTAACTTTGTAAAATTTGCTCAAGTCACGCACAACATTTGCACTACACAACACATTCATGCACTTTACACTGGGGAATGCACGGGCTTTTTATCATCTAATGATGGTTTCTCGTGAGTTAGCTAGTTATGGAAACGTCAAGTTCGCAGCAGCAAGAAATCCAGGACCTTATCCCTCCCAGACTTGAGATTCCGGACTTCGAGGCCGAAGCTATCGGTCCAGCTCCGGATGAGTTGCCCGATGCGTCCTTCATTAATTGTCCACCTGATTCTGTCCCGTCCAATATCTCTGAAGACATGCTAGGGAGAATATGCTTAAGGCATGGCTTATCTTTGGATGAAGTACTGTTGCCTGGACCGGACGACAGGCCACATAATCCCCCGGAGGGGTATACTGCTTTTAATCGACATGCGTGCGCAGCCGGCACACTTCCTCCGTTCAATGATTACATAAGTGAAGTGTTGGCTTACCTGGACATCGCTCCGTCTCAATTGCATCCAAATGGATATGCTTCACTCAACAGCTTGTTCATTGTATTCATGGAGTACCTCCATCGTCCTCCCCGTATGACCGACATAAGATACTTGTTTAATTTCAAGAGTCGGACTGACAGCCCATCTTATACATTCTTGGAGTCTGTAAGGAACTGCCAAGTTGTCACGGGGTCGTGGACTAGGCTAAGCTACTTTAAGTCGGAGTGGTTCTACGTCCGATGTCCTCCGGGGTTTGCCAGAAGATGGCTGTTCAGACGTGAGTATTGTCTTTTTTTCCAAGCAATTGACAGGGCAATTTTCGGAGTGAAATTAAACTTACGTCTTCTTCTCTTTTTCTTTCAGCAATCATCCAGCGGCCTGAGGGTGGCTACTATAAAGAGATAGTTCGGGTCCTCCAAGAGATTCCTAGCGAAGAAAGGAATATTGAACTGTTACTGACAGATCGGAATCTCAGAGTTCTTGGGTTGATCGGCCAGAGGCAGAGCATAAGGCTCGATGGTGCATTAAAGACCGTCTCCAGAAAAAAGGTCAAGCGGATGAAACCCAGGGTTGTGGTAATTGAGGAACCCGATTCCGAGAAAACTCATACCGACGAGGAACCGTTGGTTGGACCCGCTAGTGCAACCCCGGAGTCCGATGCAAAGAGGAAAGGCAAAGCAGTGGCCTCAAAACAGACTAAGTCCGGGAGGCGGAAGTCTGTGGTTTTGCACCGTCCTTTGCCAGGAGTTAGGATTACGGAAGCATCCTCCCTGCCAGCTGAAAATCAATTCGAAGGGCCTGCTGACCCTCCAATCCCGGACATCGAGCCGGAGCAACACGACGTTGAATCGGGTGGACCGCGACATATCGTCGATGTTAGCGAGTCTAATCCTGCCAATGCGATTGACACTTCTGGTTGGTCCGGGGGGTTACACATTCACACACTCTTCACGGCACAACACGTTTTCCTAACCGTTAACAACACATCGCAAATGGTTACTGATTTTTCGTGGTTTTCTTTTCAGGTACGATGTCTGGGCAAGGTTCTGTGCTTGGTAGTTTGCGCAACAAGCGCCGTTATCATGAGCCACGCAGGAGAGAGGGCGAGAGGGATTACGACTTAGGACATTCTGGTCAGGAGAAGTCTGACAGAGATAGGGGATACGTTCGCCGATCCCGATCCCGCTCTCCTCCCCCCAGGACCTCTGCACCTCCTACGGTCGCAGTTACTCATCCTCCTGAAACTTCATAGCCTAGGCCGCCTTCTCAAGCTTCGAGGTCCGATCCTCCACGCAGGACTGAAATAGCCACCTCCTCGGCTACTGTACCGGTCCCGACCGAAGTGTCTAGTGAAGGAGCGCTTAAACTGGCACAGATGAGGAAGGAATTTCCCGATATCTGTTTTGATGGTTATGTCTTCCCTCCGCACTTGAAGAGAATTCCGCCAACCGCTGAAACCACTATCCATGATTATGTTGCGGACATCTTTTTCCAGTACAGGAAATGGGGACGGGCCGCGAGGAAAGCGTCCAAAGTGGCATTCGATCGGGGCGTCACTATTGAGAAGCTCGAGAAGGAGTTGGGTCACAACGACCAAATCATAAAAGCGCTCAACTCAGAGGCTGAGTCTTCCCGTAAATCTGAAATGGAGGCTCTAAAGAAGGTTGATGAAGTGAACGCTGTCATGACCAGGATGAAGCAAGAGCATTATACCGCCATCGAGGACATGGGTCACAGGAACACTTCCATTACCGCCGAGAGGGATGGCGCTCTTAAGGAGCTTAATGAGCTGAAATCAAAGTTTTCAGAGACGGCGAAGGAAAAAGACGCAGCTAATGTCTCTGCGCAGGAGGCCTGTGATCAGGCAGTGACGCTCCGAAAGGAGAAGGAAGCGGCTATACAACAAGCCCATGAAGCTGAGGCTGGGGTTGACGAGAAGGTACAGCAGGCGGAGGCCAGGATTGAGGCCGAGGTGGAAGAGCTACTCGTCACTTATAACGCCAATGTGCTAAGGCACCGAGATTTGACATGGCTTGACGATTACCCCACGCATCTCTATAACGCCTGGAACCTACTGGTTGATGAGGAGAAGTCTGGGCACCCTGATGAAGCCCTTGACGAATTCGAGCTGGAGAACCGCATCCTCAATGATGACGAAAAGAAGGTTCTCCATGACTCCATGATTTCCCACGACAAGGTGAGGCTTGGTGCGCAGACCCAGGAAGTCGGAGAGAGCTCTGGTGCAGAACACCATGTTATGAGTTCCGAGATAATCGTGTCATCTCAATCTGAGCCAACTCCGATGGTCTACCCCCAGCCTATTCCGGCATATAATCCAGATCAACCGCATTTATCTCCTATTAAGGAACATCCTTCTGAAGTTGTTCAGACGACCTCGAGCCAAACCGAGGAAGGTACTCTGAACTAACTTCTTGTATATTTGGATTGAAGAATCTGTGTTGAAATGTTGCTAATGACATGTCCTTTTCCTTTGATCAGTGACAGGAGTTGCACCAGCCGCGCCTCTTACCATCCAAGAATCGGGCCAAGCGCCAGGAGCCATCATCTCTGAGGCGACCTCCGTCGCGACAATGGCACCAGTTGGAGTAACGCAGGGGAGCTCACTTTCTTTCGATGAACAGATGATAAACGAGCTCCTTGGCCGTCAGAGTGACCCTTTTGCGGACTTGCCATTCGGCTTGGGTGGATTCACGACTACTTCTGACACCCCATCTCAGACTACTACGGCTCCTAGCGAAGCCAGAGCACAGCGGGAAGCGGCGATGTTGGCCGAGATTAATTCCGAGATGGCGGCCGCGGCGCACGGCGGTGAAGTAGATGGCGGAGCAGCAGCACAGTGCCTTACTCCTCTTATGATTGTGTCTCCTGGGGGCACACTTACTGATACTAGTGTGCCAGCCCCTCCCCCGGCTGCGGAGTCTGTTCCTCCAACTCCTCCCGCGGGAAGCATCTCTATAGAGTCCAGCTCAGACGAGGACGTTGACATTATGCCTTCACCCGAAGGGAGCCTGCCTAAGGAGAAAAGCTCCAAGCGAAAGGGTACTGGTGGTTCCAGTAGCTCCTCGAGGAAGAAGAAGCTGAGGAAGCATAAGGATTAGACATTCTTTTCATAGGCAGTTAGGGACTTTTGTTATTTTCTCTGTTTTTCCCTTTTGTAGGCCGTGTTTAGATGCGGGTTCGGCCCCTGCTAGTAGGAATGTTTTGGAAAAAACTCATGTATGAACCCTTGTTCTTGAGTTAGTTGAAATAAAATTTTGTTTTCTAGCTTCAGCTTATGTTCCTTTCTATGCTTGAATATTGCAGTGTTCGGACTTTGGTCCAGTGTACTTGCATTATCTGATTGTTTCAAGAATAGCTCATTTTACTTGCCAAGTATGGAAATCTCGGACTTGAGTTGTGATAGGGGATCGCACCGGAGCTGAGCAACGCATAGTTTCGGGTAATGACTAACATTTGCCTCTGCCCCCAGTTCCAGGGTTAAGTTGTGATGATCAGCTTGTGATTGCACCAAGTGAGGACCGAGTGGTCGAACTACACTTGTCCTCTTATGAATCGTTTCATCCACACTCCGGGGATATATGTCATCTCGTAAGCGGTTGTTCGCACTCTGGGAACACGGAGTTGACTGATGTTTGTACTCCGTCTCGCACTCTGGGAGCACGGAGTTAGTTGTTTATACTCCACTTCGCACTCTGGGAATATGGAGTTAAATGTTTATACTCCGTCTCGCACTCTGGGAGGACGGAGTCGAATGTTTATACTCCACTTCGCACTCTGGGAATATGGAGTTAAATGTTTATACTCCGTCTCGCACTCTGGGAGCACGGAGTTAGTTGTTTATACTCCACTTCGCACTCTGGGAGGACGGAGTCGAATGTTTATACTCCGTCTCGCACTCTGGGAGGACGGAGTCGAATGTTTATACTCCAATTCGCACTCTGGGAATATGGAGTTAGATGTTTATACTCCGTCTCGCACTCTGGGAGGACGGAGTCGAATGTTTATACTCCGTCTCGCACTCTGGGAGGACGGAGTCGAATGTTTATACTCCGTCTCACACTCTGGGAGTACGGAGTCGAATGTTTATACTCCACTTCGCACTCTGGGAATGCGGAGTTGATTGCAGGATTGTCGTGTGTCAACCCTATTAATATCGGTGTCATGGCTTGTCCCCGAGCTCGGGTTTCACCTAGTGAGTGGCCGATCGTATCACAGCCACTCTCCATTTGAATAAGTCCCATTGCATGATGGGATTTAGCTCTTCGTGCATCGTGATGTTGTATATCGTACTTAATGAATCACAGCTCTGGCTCGAAGAAGTGGCATTTTATTGCTGAAATAAGAAAATGCGGCAAAGTCAGTTGCCTTATTACAAAATTCAAATTTCGAAATGCAGAAACAAATTGCTAAACAGAATGAAATAAATAAAGCCTGTCATATGTAATAGCGGCGGAGACTTTCGCTGTTCCAAGCCCTTGGTAAATCGAGACCGTCAACAGTCGACAGCTTGAATGTACCATCTCCGAGCTTTCGTGTAATTACTTATGGTCCTCCCCAGTTCGGCTTCATGTGTGAAGGAACTGGGTAGATTCTCTTGAGTACGAAGTCGCCGAGTTCAAAGGTTCGAGGTCGAACTTTGGTGTTGTACAGTCGGGCGACCCGGCTTCGATGTGCGGCTGCTCTCAAATCAGCCTCTTCCCGTTTTTCATCCAATAGATCCAAAGACTCGTCCAGGAGTATAGCGTTTGTTTTTGGATCATAATAAGTCACGCGATGAGAGAGCACTTCTGTCTCGACCGGAATGACGGCCTTTGAGCCATAAGATAGGGAAAACGGAGTGTGTCCGGTCGCGGTTTTGTGGGTCGTTCGATAGGCCCATAACGCCATAGGAAGTTCATCGACCCACTTGCCCCCAGCCTTCTCCAATCGTTTCTTCAGGATCGATTTTATAACTTTGTTGACAGCTTCAACCTGTCCATTCGCTTGGGGGTGTGCGACAGCCGAAAACTTTTTGCGGATATGAAACCGTTGACAGAAATTCTTGAATTCCGCACTCTCGAATTGGGATCCGTTATCAGTGATGATAGTATGTGGGAGTCCAAATCGACAGATGATGTTGCGAACCACGAAATTTATCACTTTCTTTGTCGTAATGGTGGCAAGGGCTTCGGCCTCGGCCCACTTCGTGAAGTAGTCAACGACAACGATGGCGTATTTCGCACCGCCTTTTGCTAAAGGTAAAGCACCGATGATATCGATGCCCCACATGGCGAATGGCCAGGGACTGACCATTTGGGTTATTTCAGTTGGCGGAGCTCTCGGAATTCGGGCATGTATCTGGCATTTATCGCATTTCCGGGCATAGTTTGCCACATCTCGGTTCACTGTCGGCCAGTAGTACCCATATCGGAGTATCTTCTTAGCGAGAGCTTGTCCTCCGGTATGATCGCCACACTCTCCTTCGTGCACGTCATGTAACACTCGTTTGATTTCCTCGTGGGCGATACACCTGAGGAGAGGAACGGAATAACCTCTCCTGTACATGACTCCGTTTTGGATGACGAACCGCGAAGCTTTTCGCTGAATTTGTCTCTTCTCATTTCTAGGTTCAGGCAGCGTCCCATTCTCAATGTAATTCCGATACGGAGTCATCCAGGATTCTCTACTGGGAGCGGTTTCAAACACAGAGTTCATTTCTATTCGGTCAATGCTCGGGGAGGCCAAAGTTTCAACAGGGACAAGTCCCATTTGTTGCGCTTCACCTGTGCTGGCTAACTTTGCCAGTGAATCGGCTTTCTGATTGTGCTCCCGAGGCACATAATAGATGGCGTAATAATCAAACTGGTTTAGTATTTCCTGAACTCGTGCCAAGTAAGCGGCCAGTCTTCGGTCTCTCGCCTGGTATTCTCCTCGTACTTGACATACCACTAACTGTGAATCACAATAAATTTCTACAGCGATAATTCTCAAGTCTCTGGCAAGCTTTAGGCCGGTTAGGAGGGCTTCATATTCGGCTTCATTATTAGTTGCATGAAAGTCGAATTTAAGAGCATAACATATGGATCGGCCCTCGGGAGTCTCAAGTACAACCCCAGCGCCCGAACACCGGTCATTTGATGCACCATCAGCATACAACTTCCAGATGTATTCGGGAGATTTACTAGTCTCGGGCAAGTCTTCTGGAACGGTGAATTCAGCTATGAAATCTGCCAGGACTTGTCCTTGAATGGCTCTCCACGGAGCGTATGCGATATCAAATTGGCTTAGCTCAATGTTCCACTTGAGTAACCTACCGGACGTCTCAGGTCGCGTGAGGACCTATCATAACGGCTGGTCGGTGTTCACAGTGAGCGGATGAGCTTGGAAGTAAGGACGGAGCTTTCTTGAGGCAATGACCAAGCAATAGGCCAGTTTCTCCAGTCTCGGATAGTTTCTTTCAGCTCCTGTTAGCCGCTTACTAACATAGTAGACCGGGTTTTGCACTTTGTCTTCTTCCCGGACTAGAGCAGCACTGATCGCATGTTCTGATACTGCCAGGTAGAGATATAGCTGCTCGTGGTCAACCGGTTTTGATAAGATCGGAGGTGTAGAGAGATGTTGGACTAATGATCGGAACGCGCCTTCACACTCCGTGGTCCATTCAAAGTTCCGTTTGCCCTTCCGGATCAGGTCGAAGAAAGGAATGCATTTATCGGTGGACTTTGAAATGAACCTGCTCAATGCTGCGACCTTCCTGTTAAGACTCTGGACTTGCTTTATAGTTCTAGGGGTTTGCAAATTTCTAATAGCCCAGATCTTCTCAGGATTCGCCTCTATTCCTCGAGCGTTGACGATGAACCCAAGGAATTTTCCGGATGCAACGCCGAAGTGACATTTGAGTGGGTTGAGCTTCATTCCGTACTCCCGGAGGATGCTGAACATTGAATTCAAATCTCCGACGTGATCTGTGGAGAATCGGGACTTCACCAGCATGTCATCCACGTAAACCTCCATGGTCTTCCCGATCTGATCAGCGAACATTCGGTTGACTAAGCGTTGGTATGTTGCTCCAGCGTTCTTTAGACCAAACGGCATGACTTTGTAACAATAGAGTCCCAGATCGGTCACGAAGCTGGTATGTTCCTGATCAGGTAAATGCATGGGTATCTGGTTGTAGCCGGAATAAGCGTCCATAAAGGATAGTAGTTCATGTCCGGCCGTTGAATCAACGAGCTGATCGATTCGCGGAAGTGGGAAGCTATCTTTTGGACAGGCCTTGTTTAGGTCAGAGTAATCAACGCAGGTTCTCCACTTCCCGTTTGGTTTCCGAACTAGTACAGGGTTGGACACCCATTCTGGATACAAAGCATCTCGAATGAACCCGTTTGATTGTAGTTTATCAACTTCCTCCTTAAGGGCGGCAGATCTCTCTGGATCCATACCGCGCCTTTTCTGCTTTACTGGGACATGTCGCGGATCTATATTCAGGGAGTGACTTGCAATGCTCAGCGAGATCCCGCACATGTCAGAGTGTGTCCAGGCGAAGACGTCGAGATTCGCCCGAAGAAATTCGACCAACTCCTGCTGTGTCTGCTCGTTCAGTTGGGACCCAACTTTCAGAATCTTTGAATCATCATCCTCACTGATTGGGACATCCACAGTCAGTTCGGCTGGAGAAGCTTGACTCTCCGTTGATTCGTCTTTATCCTCGTTGTCCCTGGGGTCCAGGTCTTTCAGGAATTGGTCGTGGTGCCCGGGCCGAGGCCCAGGCATCAATTGTCAATTATCGATAGAACGGACGCAGAGAGATTCCTCTACGCCCTTTCCCTTCTCTTTACGTTGCGCCCCGCGCAGCTCAGCAACATAATAGGCCCTTCCTCTGGCCTGATCTCCTTGAACAACTCCAATCCCATGATCAGTGGGAAATTTCAAAGTCAGACACCATGGGGCGATCGCCGCCCTGAACTCAGCTAAGGCTGGTCGACCCAGAAACGCATTATATGGCGAATCGATTTCTAGCACAACAAATTGTAACATTCGGACCCTCCGGCGTTCTCCAACGCCTAACTCGACTGGGAGTTCAGTTATTCCGATGGGTATCGTGGCACTTCCGTTGAAACCATGGATTCTGGATAAACAGGGTTTCAAATCCTTTGTCTCCATCTTCATTAGATCGTAAGCCCGTTTAAGCAAGATGTTCACAGAGCTCCCACTGTCAACCAGGATCCTCTTCATCCAAGCAGGACCTACCTGGGCAGATATGACTAGTGGGTCGATTGTAGGGGCTTCGACTTTATCGGCGTCTCGGCTCCTGAACACGATATCATCGGACATTATCTTTTGTTGCTTCGCCGGGGTTCCATCCTCGCAATTACTATAACACTCGAAGTCCGCATGCCTGATAGAACTAGCATACGACTCCATTTTCCCCCAGCTTCTGTCTGCCGGATGGGGACCACCACTTATTGTGTTCATAACTAATCTCCCGCCCGCACGGACGGGTTCTTCCTCTCTTTCCTGATTTTGTGAACGATTTTGATTTGAGGGGCCCGCTCCGCCAGACTGCGGCGCCCGTACAAACTGATCTAGCTTCCTCTCTCTAATCAGCTTCTCGATGAGGTCCTGTAAGTGCCTACACTCATTGGTATTGTGTCCATAGCTTTCATGGAACCTGCAGAATTTCCCTGTCTGAACCTGTCTCTCCGACGAGGGCTTCGGAGCAGGCTTCTTATACTGTACAGTGTTACAAGTCTGTAAGTATACGTTTTCCAATGACGTGTTTAGCGGTGTATAACTGTCAAACATCTGAGCTCTACGTCGTGGACCTCGGTTCTCGTCTCTCTTCTTATTCTGGCCATTGTTTCCTCTCTGCTGGGTTTGCTTGTTTTGTATATTCAGTTGAACTTTCTCGGAACTCTCGCCGGACTATTTAACTGCCACATTGCTCTGTATTCCCTCAATGCTGGGCCTCGCATCGTCCTGCTTCCTAGACTGTTTTGCGTCCTCCTACCGCAGGAATTGAGCGGCCTTGGAGTAAAAACGGTCCAACGATCCGGGCGGTTTTCCAGCTAGCCAGTTTCCGAATTCAGAATCAGGATCAATCCCCTTGGTCAGAGCCATCAAGATTGAATTATCGTTGGGATTGGTGATCTCGACGCATGCTGCGTGGAACCTCTCCAGGTAATGTCTGAGCGTTTCTCCAGGAGCTTGAGTGACGCTGGACAAGGTGTTGACGTCTTTTGGCCTAGCAACATGCATCCGGAATTGCTCCACAAACCTCTTGGCCAATTGATCGAACGAAGAGATTGATCTAGGTGATAGGCGGGTAAACCACATTGTCGCGATTCCCCCCCAGAGAGATGGGGAAACTCCGACACTTCACTGCATCGTCGGCCCTTGTAGCGCTCATCGACCATTCATATTTCAGAATATGCTGGTTGGGGTCACTATTCCCTTCATACATCGGGAGAGTCGGCATTCTGAATCGCCTAGGGGGTTCAGCATGTAACACTTTGTCTGTGAAAGGGGTATGACTACGGGAAATCCACCAGTCATCATTGGTGAGCCCCTGACTCTCGCGGATCATCTGACGTATCATGGTTGATATATCCGACACGGGCAGATTCTGAGCGTGATGAGCTAAGGCGTGGTCGGGTTCCACGGTGCGAGTTGGGATCGGGCGCTGTCGACGATCCGTATCTCGCCTCCTTGGCTCAACGTCTTCTGGGACATAAGGTTCAGGAGTATGTCCACGCTGTTGATTGATCGGCTCTGATTGATTTCGGGTATCGACCCTTGTCTCCGCTGCGGCGGTTGTGGCGCGGTTATCCGTGGTGTACTGTGGGGCAGTACCTCCTCGTGTTGAGGGACCCATTTGGAAGCTGGTCGACGGTCCTACCCTTAATTGCCCAACAGTTAAGGCGGGCTGATATTCAGCAGCTTGAGCGCGACTCCCCTCTAGCCGAGGACGAGTAGTTCGGTGGTGATAATCAGATGAAACTGAGCTCTCAATAGACGCTCTGGAGGCATCATCCCTCCTGGACCTTCTGTGCCCCCGGCGGTTTAGTTGGTTGGTCAGCTCGATATTGGCGCGCAACTGTTCCGCCAACTGCTGACGGCTTTGGGTCAGCTCCTGGAGCAATACTTGAAACTCTTGTCGGGTGACTAGCCCCGTTGAGTCTGAGTGAGTGGTATTGTCTTGATTGGAAGAAGGCGGCTGTGTGGGATTCTACCTATCTCTGCCTTCTTGCTCTGCAGCGGTAGCGCCAGTTCTTGTGCTGACCATTCTCGGTGGTGGAGTCCTTTCCTAGATTTTGGGCAAATCTGAATAGAATGGAAGGATTCCGGACTGATATCTGGATCTTCCTCTTGGATTTATGCAATCCGGTATCGACGGCAGATCCAATGAGCAGGAGAAAAAGCTGGTTTTCTCAGTGAAAGCACCAAAGTGTTTGTACCAAAAATGGGCACAACACTCTTTGGGAGTTATTTAAAAAGATAAAATGAAGATTATAAATGTAAAACAGAGGTTATCTAACAAAAACTCCAACAAACAGAAATATAAAATGCACAGACAAGCAATTTAGAGTGGTTCGGCGTATAGCCTACGTCCACTATGAAGTTTTGATGATTTTATTGATTCTCTTTCAATGATTACAAGCGGTTACAGCAATGAACAGCGGGTTACAGATTAGAATTCGAAATTGACAGCAAAAATAGGATGCAA
Organism: Allium fistulosum; assembly: GCA_030737815.1. NCBI lineage: Eukaryota > Viridiplantae > Streptophyta > Magnoliopsida > Asparagales > Amaryllidaceae > Allium > Allium fistulosum. The sequence goes on from CM060908.1 coordinate 53,195,638, forward strand.
ATCTCAATCCGGCAGAGTCTGGACGCTTCAGAGAAAAAAGATCCTTTTTCTGTTGATTCTGGGGCTCTATTTATAGGCGTAGGAGGCTCAGAATTCGCTCAAACTCCGGGAGACTTGGTTTGGCACGTGAGGGGGCCCACGCGACCGTTTCCAGAAAGTTTGGAGTCGATCTGCGATCGATACGAAGTCATTTCGTATCGATCAAGATTACCTCCAATTGAGCTCAAATTTGGTGGAGATGTTCCTCGGTATGTGTGCAACCTTCAGCTAAAATTTCATGGTATTTGGATCAGTGGATTGAGAGATATCATCGATACGAGGCGACGTTCTTCGCTAGGCTGTCTGGTTCGAATCCATCCCTCCGAACTGAGAGCTTCGAATCGATGGTGTCACGCGCCTCTGTGAAGATGTGGAACGCGCGCTTCGCCTCGATCCGGTCTTTACTCCGAGTCGACCGCGTCGACTCCATATATCTCGGCGCATTCGCATCGAGGGATGACGTGGTGTGCGCGCTTCGCCTCGATCCGTACTCTGCGCCGTATTGACTGCTTCGACTCCACATATCTCGCCTCGTTTACTTCGATGGGCAACACGTCATTCTAGTTGGTTGACTCGCTAGATACGAACAAGTTGCTGGGCACGTATTCGAAGCAAGGTTCTCAGATGGATACGAAGTAGACACTAAATGATGGATACGAAGCAAGCACTGGCTGATGGATACGAAGTAGACACTGAATGATGGATACGAAGCAAGCACTGGCTGATGGATACGAAGTAGACATTAAGTGATCGTTACGAACCAGGTGACTAATTGATGGATACGAACAAGTCTTTCCAGCTGAAGGTTCTATCGATACGAAGCTTATAACTGTGTGGACTTAATCATTCTGATTGACATGAGATCGATGGATGCGAAACGAGTGAAGGATACAGACTGGTTGGATACGAAGCAAGATCCACTGATGGACACGAAATCACCGCTGATCTGATGGATGCGAAATCACCCATAGCGATGGATACGAAATCTTGGCCGGGCTGATTGATACGAAGTCCATCGAGACGAATTCGATGGACTCGAAGCATGATTAACTTCGATCGATACGAACTGCCGCTTCCCGATGGATACGAAAAAGTGCTCTCCCCTTTGACTTGCATCCTTCATAACTTGAGCATACGAACTCGGATCGATCTGAAGCTTGGAATGTTGGTTTGCTTTATTTTCCCGATCATGTCTCATCGATTGGAGCTTGATCCGGACTTGGTCGAAATTCAGCGATATCCATGACAAACGACATTTGGAATCCAACCCCTTGGTGTCCTGGCCTTGCCAAAAGGCGGGATAACAAAGTACATGCTTCCTCATCAGCAAACAGAGCGTAATCACACAGGGGGTAACTCAAACCAGACTCAGGAACATCCTTGGCATATACCAAGTCAACCCTCAGAACAAAATAATAAAACACTACTCCATTCTAATCTGACACATTATCAAGCCAAGCAAAGATAGCAAGGGTATCAGCAGGGAAATGTGGTCTGAGCACCAGACAACATTCACCACTGCATCTTTCTCAACAATACAGCGAAGCTCCATGGTAGTTCCCTACCATTCCTCTCGAGGCATTGGCCATTCCAAAAGAGAGAGGAGATCGGTCCATAGAAACCTAAGCTTCCCGCCTAATTTCTCAGGCATCCCATGGGAAAGGTCAAATTCAAATTTGAATTCTCCTGCCATAATTTCGAATGTTGCCGCTCTAAATTTGGGATGCTTGCCTCCATTCAAATTTCCAGCCAAAGACACATCAGTAATCCAGTCACATCAAATAGGATTACGGATAAACAACAGCTGGCGGGATCCAAGGGTTGAGGAACAACGACGAAGAAGAAATTTCGGTAATCAGTGTGGTTTTCCTGACTATAAATAGAAAGGGCACTGTAGAATAAAAGGGGGACACTCTGACATTTTTCTCTTTTAAGAAAACTTTAAGATTCAATGGTACCTTCTGCCATGGAAATGTGTACCCAAGCAATAAAGAAAGAAAGAGAAACTTTACCAATAGACATAGGATTTCCTAAAATCCAAACCACGTAAATCCTGTGCCCTTTACTGTTTACGTTCTTTTATTCTTATTAGATGCAGTACAACATTCTCTTTTATTTTCTAGTGAATTAAATAATGGTTAGATCTGACACTTTAACATACAGTTAAAAAGTAGCTACATGATTGTGTAAGCACTCAACGGCAAAATCACCACTTTATGGCAAAACTGAGGTTACTTGATTTTGCTAATTCCAAATTAGCAAAGTAATTAGCGAACAAATTACTTTGCACAAATTTGAGGAGTTAAAGGACGAAACCGTTCTCCAAAATATTCAATCAATAGTCATTGGCATCACATAATTACTTAACCCTAAGTAATAATTTCCTTTGGTAATTTGATATAAAAACTTGGGCTAAACAATAATTTATTCCATGAAAACCTTTATCATCCTTTATGATTAATCCCCTTGATTCATATTTAAATTAAAGAAAATATTACCAATTACTTCACTAATTTTGCATGCCAATTTATAATCCATTTTAATACTGCCACGTATACTCTCGGTATTACTATGAGGATGTTGCACCTCTTCATTATAGGGCATAACACCATCAATTAGAATATATTCTTCATTGAAGACTTGTGGCATCAATATGACCGGTATAAGACGTCACATCCCTTCTTATAAAAGCTTTGGTAAAGAATTCTGATGTATAAAATCATTACGCTATAATGCCAAAATCAATGTTGTCGTAACATAGAATTTTATAGGTTGCTGAACCTATTAAAGATAGCCTTTTATACATAAAATAAATGGAGGTTGATATTGATAACATGCAGCATCGATACTATAAAACCATTGATTTTGGGTGCTTTAAAACAATGGCTACTAAGCCATATCGGGGGATATCAAAACCATGGTCTAGCAGCATCATTGCCGCAAAATAGTTAATGTCGAAAGTAAGGCTTGCGGCATCATAGTTATATTGATGCCGAAATGAATACTAGCGGCATCAATGCCATAGAATAGTTTAATATCGAAATTAATGGTTTGCAGCATCATTTAATTGCGGCATCACTGCCATATGTTATAAAACTCAAAGCTAAGAAACAAGGGATCAACATAGTTTTGGTATGTTACGAGATTACCTATGTCGACATTGATTTATGCCAAAGACTATCATCATATCGACATTGATTTTATGCCGAAAGCTATAACTAACCCAAACAGATTCATTCCATACCAACTTGGTTGATATCGTATGCATCCATTCAAGTTAATGTCGCTAGGGTTTGGCATAAACAATGGCAACATAGCAATATCATAATTTTTATAATAACTATTTTATTTCTATTATAAGCAATTACTTTTCACCAACCCTTAATCCTTGTCAATTTTCTATTGTTTAAACAATCTTTACCAACTTCCTTTTCAAACAAACTACCACAACCTATTTACTTACTCAACAATTCAATTTGCACCCCTTAATCAATATTAATTATTTAATATTAATTATAAGTTTTTCTAGCTTATTAAATTCATAATAAATCGTAAGTGCGTGGGAAAAATCCACAAAATTCACCAAAAATCAAAATTAACATATTCTTTAACATATTAAAATTTTGGGATCAAAACTATTATTTAATTATTTTTAATAATTAAAACCCAACATAAATTCCCTTTTCTCCTTAGGAAATTCATAAAATATTCCTATTAATTTGGAAAATTATGAAATAAAAACCCATCTGAAAAATTATATTTTACACCATATATCCAAAAGTAAAATCAATTGGAGATCGTATACTAAGGTTTTTCCAATAAACCTATCATAATAATTTCATAATAATTCCAATAATTCATCTATAAACCAAACAAATATACAATCAAACATGACACTTCTTGAAGTCATCAATGAATCAGAACCAAGCAAGACCTGAATTCAAACAAGCATAAAAATAAGGTGGTTTCATTATTATTCACCTTAGATTGGATAATGGAGTTGAGATTTGATGGAGAATGATTTCCTTGGCTTTTCCTTTGGTTTGTTTTAGTTTTCCTCTTCTAATCTTTCTTAGAAATGGCCAGCCTTGCTCGAGTATTTCTATTGATTATTTTGTAAAAATGAGAATGATATAGGAGAGGGAGGGTTTAAGGGATCGATAGGCTATTACTATTTTACCCCCTTTCATACATTCTTTCCTATGTAAAGTTTCAAAACAATTTTAATAGTAAATTAGTTAAGGCACGATCTTGTTAATTATCAAATCTCATCCTCCTTATCCTACTACTCATCACATTATTCTTTTTAATTTATCTAAGTAAATCTACTAAATAATGTTACTAAAAATTAGGGTCTTACAAAGCCTCTCGCCCGACAAGAGAGGTCAACCCAGCTCCGCTCATCCCCTGAACCGGAAGACCAGATGGCGTGACTTATAAGGGAATGCATCTGTTGGGAGCAAACAGAGCGTTGAATCAAAGCTAAAGTCAGTGGCTCATTTTGTGTGGATATAGAAACTACATGGAATCCTAGAAGCTTCCGGATGCCCGCTTTGGATCCATATCAAGGCTTGGCCGATCCTATGGTGCATTTGCAACGATATACGCAACATATGATAATGAGAGATAGATGAAGTTTTGTGCACATGCTTTCCTTTCTTCCTATCGGACTTGGTAACCATGTGGTTTTGTCGGCTTCCCTTGGCTCGATTTGCTCATGGGAGATTCTAAAGGAAAAATATATCAACCAATTTCTGGTTCACATGGAACAACCTAAAGACCCATACTCCTTGTCGAATGTAAAACAACGGAAGGATGAGACACTATGACAATACTTGACTCACTACAACGCTGCAGCCGCCAATGTTCAGAATGCCGACGAACGATTGGCACTTATGGCATTGTGTGATGGTGTTCATCGTAAAACAAAAATGGCTTGTGAATTGACTAAGGACAAACCAGCCACTCTTGAGAATTTCTTCTATGAAGCGGCAAAATACATTCAAGTGGAGGAAGCTACGGCAGGACGCTAGGTTGGAACGGCTGTCAAACCATGGGAGGCTTCAAATAGCATGAACACAATGGTCAAAAATGATGAAGGTACTGGCTTAGAGAAGGAATAATAACTTAAACAACTCCGGTGGGAAGAAAATGGTCAAAGAAGGTTCAAACCTAGCATGAGGTTTGAGACTAATACAGATTTGAATGACACCATAGAGAATATCTACCTAGCCACGTAAGCGGAGCTCAAATATAACAGACCTACACCAAGAAAAGAAATTGAAGCTGAAATGAATACTGGGAAGTATTGCCGATTTCGTGAATCATAAGGATATAACACTAACGAGTGTCGTCATTTGAAGGATATAATAGAGGAACACATCAGAAAGAGACGGTTGGAACAATATGTTAGGAATCCAAATGCTCCCCCTGCTCCTAAATAGTAGATCCCGAGGCAACTCCTGCCTGGAAATGGAGGTAAAGGATCCAGTACTAATCATGGAAAGGATGGGAGGTTGGTGACTAATACCATAATAGGGGGCCACAAGTGGTTGATAAGAGTTAGGCCAAGATGGAGAGGTATGAAAAGTCATTAAAGAATGGAGATGGTTATGTGTATGCCATAGGCGAGGAGGGAAAAATCAAGGCATCGAGAATAAGAGGAGATAACCTTCAGCGACAATGATTTGGAGGGAAGGAAATACCCGCACACTGATCCTATGGTGATTTTAGCTATGCTTGGCCCAGCAGAGGTGCATCGAATCTTGGTGGACAATGGAAATCAGTAAACATGGATGCATTTGATAATATAAGTTTATCCATAGAGGATGTCATGCCTTGTAACTAGCGGTTACATAGATTCATGGGAGAAGGCACGATGCCTTTAGGAAGGCTGGACCTTATTTGTTGATATAGGAACCTGTCTCCGATCAACTGTATGAAAGCAGACTTTCAACTTGGCATATGGATTCTCAGCATACAATGCTTTCCTAGGTCATCCAACATTATCTTACTTTCTCACAGTGGTGGCTCCATGGTGCTTAACCATGAAGTTCCCTACAATAAATGGAGTAGGAGTGGTGAAGGGAAATCATGATGCCACTAGGGAGTGCTATGTAGCGGACTCAAGGAAAACAAGCGACGAGAGAAAGGAAAGTGTGCATAAGTCGGATTATGTGCCAAGAACTCTATCGCATAGCAATTAATGGAAGGGCCCTTACTTGGGTTCACAAGCAATCCTGACAATGAACTTGACCTAAGAGACGGAGGAAAGGGAGCCATAGTTGAGCCTGGAGAGGCAATAGAATTTGTAGAGGTAGATGGTAGTGATCCGATGAAACTTATGAAGATCGGTCCAAACTAGAGCAAGACTTCAAGGTGTAATTAGTAAGATTTCTACAGGATAACCAAGACTTATTAACTTGTTATCATACGGATATATGTGGAATTTCTACCTTGATCACATGTCATGCCTTGAATGTTGGCCCAAGAAAACCCCAAGTGCAGTAGAAGAAAAGAAGTATGGTCCCGGAGCGATCAGCGACTCTTAACGAAGAAGTGAAAACTTTGTTAGCAAATGACTTCATTAGAGTCACTTTATCAGGAGTGGATTGCGAACCCGGTTTTAGTTAGGAAGTCGAATGGAAAGTGGTGAACATTGGTTAGGGAAGAGGACCGTGTGTAGCATCCGGTGTACTACATGAGTAAACGCTTTACCAAACCGAAATCTATTTACCCTAAGCTAGAAAAGCTTGCATACTATTTGCTAATTGCATCTCAAAAATTGATGCACTATATCCAGTCGTACCCTATCCGAGTGCTTACATATCACCCTTTGAGACAAGTTCTGCATTGGCCTGACACTTCGGGGAGACTTACCAAGTGGAGTATTGAGTTGAGCCAGTACAAGATAACTTATCACCCACAAACTACGATCAAGGGTCAGGCTTTAGAGGACTTTATTGCTGAGTTTACCATTTGAGATGACAAAGTAGGATCCTAGGAAGAGGAAGCCCTTAAATAGCGAGTATATGATGGTTGCCATAAGGACCGCTTCCCACTCTCGAGGATTGATCAGCTGGTGGATGGGACTGCAAGGCATGAGCTTCTATCTTTTATGGAAATTTACTCTGGATATAATCAAATCATAATGCATGTCCCTGATCAGGAGCACACCAGCTTTGTTGCCCAATTAATGCTCTACTACTATAAGGTCATGCCATTTAGGCTTAACAATGCAAGAGCGACACACTAACGCTTGGTCAATAAGATATTTGTAGACCATATTGGAAACACTATGGAATTGTACGTTGATGACATGCTTGTAAAATCAAGAAAGGCCAGGGATCACATCTCACACTTGGAGGAGATGTTCTAAATCTGCAAGAATTCGGGATGAAGTTGAATCCACTGAAATGTACCTATGGGGTGTCTTATGAAAAGTTCTTGGGGTTTATCGTCCATGCTAGAGGAATTTAGCGAACCTGGAATAGGTCCAGTCTTTGAAAGACATAAAAATTCTCGAAACTCAAAAGGAAATGTAAAGTCTAAATGGGAAGGTGGCAGCATTAAGCAGGATTAAGGCGATAGACAAATGTGATCCATTCTTTGATGCAATCAAGAAAGAAAAAGGCAGTTTTACACGGACATATGAATGTTTGTTGCATTCCTAAACTTGTTGGAACATCTGCAAAATCCGTCGGTTCTTTCTATGACAGTTGAGGGAGATGACCTTTATCTATACTTGGCAATATCATCCCTCACCCTGAGCGCAGCATTAGTTAGGAAAGAGGACCTGGTGCAGCGTCCGATGTACAACATGAGTAAACGCTTTTCCAAACTAGAGTCTAGGTACCCTAAGCTAGAGAAGCTTGTATACTGTTTGTTAATTGCATCTTGGAAGTTGATGCACTATTTCCAATCGTACCCTATTTGAGTGCTTACAGATCACCCTCTGAGACTAGTTCTGCATAGGCCTGACACTTTAGGGAGACTTACCAAGTGGAGTATTGAGTTGAGCAAGTATGGAATAACTTATCACCCACGAACTACGATCAAGGGTCAGGCATTAGTGGACTTTAACGTTGAGTTTACCATTTGAGATGCCATAGTAGAATCCTAGGAGGAGGAAGCCCTTAAATGGCGAGTGTATGTAGATGGAGCATTGAACGATCATGATTCTAGTGTAGGAGTAATGATGTTGACTCCTAAAGGAAGGATGATAAACTACGCAATCTAACTAGGGTTTAAGGAAACAAACAATAAAGTGGAGTATGAAGCATTGATAGCGGGGTTGGGGATAGCAAAGGAGCTGGGAATTAGGTCCCTATGCATGCACATTGACTCACAATTGGTCGTGAATCAGGTGCTTAGGGAATTCCAGGATAAGGGGGATTGCTTGAAATCTTATTTAGGAAAGGTAAAGGTTTTTCTTAATAGGATGAAGCGCTATGTAATCAAGCACATTCCATAGGAAGAGAATCAGGATGAAAATGAGCGGGCAAAGTTGGCAAGTTCGGGAGTTGGACCTCTGTTGGGATCGGTACCTATTGCGACCCTACATAGTCCCATCTTCGAGGAGGTGAATGTTATCGCAACTATTAATAAGGAGGAAACCTGGATGACATTGTTGATAATGTATCCGAATGAAGGAGCATTATCGGGTAATAGGAACCAGGCTAGAAAAGTCCTACGGAAGGCACCTCGGTTTGTCATTCAGGATGGGGTGCTATATCAAAGAGGGTTCTCTAACCCACTACTAAGTTGTGTCGCCGGTAGGAAAGCTAAGGAGGTGTTGGAGAACATACATCAAGGGATCAATATAGACCATACTGGGGCGTAGCCTTAGCAAAGAAAGTTTTGTGGTATGGATAATTATGGCTGATATTAAATTATCATGCGGTGGAATATGCGAAGAGGTGAAAAAAGTGCCAATGGTTTGCAAAAATTCGAGGCTACCTTGGTTAGTGCTTGGCCCTTCATAGTTTGTGGGATATATTTGATCGAAGAGTTTCCAATGAAGCGAGGTGGAGCTAAGTATGCTATAGTGGCGGTTGACTAATTCACTAACTGAGTGGAAGTTGAGCCCCTCACTAAGGTGTCAACGGCCAAGGTCGTAAACTTCTTAATCAAGAATGTGATGTATAGGTATAGAGTTACCCTTTAGATCTTCTCGGACAATGGATTTCAGTTTGACGGTGCGGAGTTCGCCAATTTTTGCCAGCTATATGGAATAAAGAAAAGCTTATCTGTAGTAGCATACACATAGGCTAATGGACAGCTGGAGGCAGTTAATAAAGTTCTGAAGATACTCATAAAGAAGCGGCTGGAAGAGGCGAAAGGAGCATGGGTGGGTGAACTTCCTTTAGCGCTATGGGCCTATCACACTTCCTTTAAGATGGCAACGGAACATACTCCTTTCTCATTGGCTTACAGGTTGGAGGTGATGTTGCCAGTGGAGACCGTAGTACCATCGGATAGGAGGATCCACTATGACTCGGGCGAGAATGAAGAGATATTAAACATGTCATTGGACCTGATTGACGAAAGGCGGGGGGAGGCCGTCTTGAAGACTGAAGCACACAAGTGAAGGGTAGTTGCATAGTACAATTCAAGTCAAGCATCGCCCACTCGAGGAGGGAGACCTTGTACTAAAGCAAATATTCCCCAGACCGGGGGCACTCGACCCCTTATGGAAGGGCCCGTACGTCATGCATAAGGACTTGGGCAATGGAGCTTTCATCCTAAGCACCGTAGATGGAACTATATTCAGGAAGGCTTGGAATGCACACCATCTTCATCGTTATTTTACTTAAGTTTCTATTATTTCATATATAGTATTGTAATTCTGTAATTGAAACAATTATGAAATGGATTCTAATAAAGTGTGCCTTCCTTAAAACTTCTCATGTCAGGTAATGATTAGGAAACATAACTTTATATTGCTGCTTTTGTACCTAGACTAACGTTAACTCTACGAGGAAATATCACATTGGCTTAACAACTGAATTCTCAACTCAAGGAAAAAACTGCGTTATCACAATATCTCCCCTCAAACTTCTTACAAGCAGTGGTGGACCAAAGTGATCCTTTAACCGGGTATCCATCACCGACGATCGGCTCAAACTTCTTGCTGGCAGTGGTAGACCAGAGTGTTCCCTTAACTGGGCATCCTTCACTAACGACCGGCTCAAATTCTTTGCCGGCAGTGGTGGACTAGAGTGATCCCTTAATCGGGTGTCCATCATTGACGATCGGCTCAAACCTCTTGCCTGTAGCAGTGGATAAGAATGTTCCCTTAATCGGGTGTCCATCATTGATGATCGGCTCAAACTTCTCACCAGCAGTGGTGGACCAGATTGATACCTTAACCGGGTGTCCATCATTGACAATTGGCGCAAACTTCTCGCTACCAGTGGTGGATCGATTCCTTAACCGGGTGTCCATCCTTGATGATCGACTCAAACTTCTCGCCGATAGTGGTAGACCAGGGTGATCCCTTAGCCGGGTGTCTACCATTGACGATCGACTCAAACTTATCGCTGGTAGTGGTGGACTAGAATGGTCACTTAACCGGGTGTTCATTATTGACGATCGGCCCATGTTTTTCCAATTTGCAACCATGGGCCGGAAAAGCCCTAGTTGAGTGATCACCATTGGTGAATACTCTAAACCTGTGAAGGGCCTTAGAGAATCCGACTTACTGATGGTCAGGACATGACCACCTAATTGGTTCACCTTTGATGGCCGACTCAAGTGGTTTATCGACGGTAGACAACCGGCCTCAACAATAACAGGCCACGACTATTAATTCAAACTTTTCTAAGGCACATAGAAACTACGCAATAACTATCGAATAGAATTGGAAATAGATATAAAAATCATAACCATCAGATATCCAAATGGTCACAGGCCAAAAGTCACAAGTACCAGAAAGTAATATACGCTCGACCTCACCAATATATCAAAATCGATCGAGCACAAACAATAATGTTTAGTATAAAAAAAAGAAAAAATGTGTGCAATAGCCTATCCTCAATAAAAGAAAACAAAAAATTGGAGCATAAGCAAAGTTCTCATTTAGGCTTGGTCTTGGACGAGGAGACGGTCTACTTGCCATGGTGCTTGGGCCCTTTTTGCTCACCTTCTTTCTCCTCTTCCTCTAGCTTGGCGGTAGCAACTACGTCGATTTTCGCATATTTCTTCTTCATTTACTTTAGCTCCTCCAAGGTTTCGATCTTTACCCTTACCAACTCCTTGGGAGATTTTGTTAAGACCTGTTGCCTCAAAGCTTCATACCTATCAAAGTCATCGGAAGAATCTGTGGCACCTAATATCTCAAGTCCAACATCATGCCGAAGGACGGGGATCATCGCGTCCTGAGCTACATCAGTTGGAGGATTAGAAGGGCCTAGGGACACCATCAGCAGAGGTGGAGCTTCGAAAGTGATAACTGCTTTGGATGAGCCAGTAACCAAGGAACTGCCTACAAGGAAATGAGGAGATCTGTCAGATATGGTTTTCCCCAAATAGGCTCGAACGTACTAAGCAGTGGCCCGCATACCATAAAGAAGAATCCCGTCTCCTTTGAGGGAACTCAGGGCATCACTAGGAGATCGAGCCTGATCCGAAGGAGGTACTTCATGAGGTTGACTAGTAGTTATGGCATCTGAAGAAATGTGGAAAACGGTTAGAGGAATATCGTGCATGGGGACATATATAACCGGCTTCAAAACCTAACCTTGTGTTGTCACCTAGAGGTTGAGCCATTGTTCTTCCTTTGATCCTCATCCTCTTTTCGAGCCATTTCAGTTTTGGCTAGCTTGACGTAGCCAAGTCGAACCGCTTCCATCTCATCAACTAAGAAGCGAGCATCAATAGCCTCAAGGGTGAGTAGCAGGCACCCTTGTGCACAAGTGGCTTTGGCTTCACTGATTAGTCGCTTATGAATTAAAGCCATGACCTTTTGGTAGTCGTCCATCCACTCCAGGTTCTTCTCCATGAACAATCTATAGTAGATCTAATCTAGGAGAGACTCCACTTGGTCCAGCTGGTTGTTTTCCTCGTCATATTTTGCTTGCAACTTCTTAGGTCTAGAAATTTCAATAACCTTTCCAGTGAATAGAGCTCTGACCCAACTGCTTCATTTTGGAAAGAAAATTTTCCCATTTAAAGCTCATGCTACCTACAATGGTAAAATATAGCTGATTAGAACCAAAACAGACACTAGAAAAGTGGATGATTATAGCATGAACGCGCGGTTATGTGAGTGTGAGTGTGAGTGCAAGAGTACATAGTGACTGTACGAACCCTTGAGGTCCTCTTGAGTCTCCAGCATTCTCTGGATCTCTGCTATGGATGCAGAGTCCCCACACTCGATCCTAAGTTTAAAATCCTGAAGATAGTCGAAAATGGAAATGTTTCCATGAGCAAAACTTTCTTGCTTCTCCCCCTCCTCGAAGCCAAAAACGCGGTGTAGGGCCTTGTTCACCTCTAAGTTAAGTGAACTCTCCAAGTCAATATGCCTGAAGGAACGCACCTCACTATGATTCCTAGTAGTACGTTCACTATCATTAGAAGGAGAGCTAATATCATATGTTGTCTTTGTGTGAGTACTATCATCCTCCCATTCCTTTAGGTACTTAGTCGAATGCTCCTGCGAGATTGTCCGACTTTGAAAGGGCCTGACTCTAGCTCCTTTGAACCCATTTGAGTGGTGGAGGCAACTCCCAGGGGATTTTTAGTTAAGATGGCTCCAGAAACAGAGGGCTGAGAAGATGGAGCATCACTAGTCTCTCCAGTAGTTGAATTTTTTCCTTTCTTATTTGTGACATGCCTATGAGTGGAGGGTTGCCCAGCTCTCCTGATTGAGAGATCGTCTGCTAGTAGTCCGTGCTACCTTGGGTTATCATCAGTAACTCGATGAGGAACCTCCCGGAATTCCTATGGGACTTATTGGAGTTTCCATAACATATCCTCCAGATCATTCCCAACTGTCACTTTTACTACACTTGTATGAGAAGAGTGAAAGAAATTAAATCTAATGCAAAATCTTGAAGAACCACAGAGAGAAAAAGGTAAAAAAAAAACTCACATCCAAAATGCCACTGATGAAAGCACGGAGAGTTATCCTGAACGAAGAAGTATTCATGCTTGAACATAATATACTTAGAATACACGTCCTCAACCGGCTTAAACATGCTTCCTACCTCGAGATAGATGAAAGGAGAACCATCCATTTTGCTTTTAATAGCATAAAGAAACTAGATTTGATGGCGAGTAGGGGACACCTGGAACTCCCTCATAAAGATGGTGTACAAGATGGTCAAGATGGCGTATTCGTTGGGGGGCAACTGGAATGGAGTGATCTTCAGGTATACTAAAAACCCATAATCCATTAAGGAAGGGGAGGTAGATCTCCAGCCGCAAAATGATAATAGAAATAATCCATGTACCCTTCAGATGGAGCATGTGCCTACTAGTCAGGAGTGGGTAGAAGGAGATCCTCTCTATGAATACCCTGAGTGGCTATGACAGCGTCCAACTATTTGACAGTCAAGGAGGAGGGCACAGAGTCGATGGGATTCACTAACAACTCAAATGGTCCATACCCATACATTAGATAATGGCCAGAACTGGGCTGGTAAGAATGACGACCTGGTGGAGTAAGATCCTGAGGAGTGGAATAAGATGGAGCCTAACCTCCAAGAGCAGTCTACGAACTAGTCTTTCGATGGCTCGTCCTACCTATCTAATATAATAATTTATCTCATGAATTATCACAAAAAAGAGAAAGTGTTTGTGCTTGCATGATAGTGTACCTATGTGACGCAAGAAAGGACAAGTTAGTAACAATCTTAAATTAGACATTCTGACATTAGAAGATAACTATTTCAAAACTACAATCAACTTGGAAAGGCATGCTCTAGGCCTCACTCAACAAAAGAAACCAAGGTGACACGTTAAGATTAACAAGCATGCACTATCTTTCTTTTTTTGTTCGATGGCCGAACACTCAAGTGGTCAAACCTTATATAGGGATCTAATTCGTAAGGAAATTTGTAACATGTTTTTTCAACTTCAAGTCATCCCAAATATAATACATGCCCTAATCTATGCATTCAGCTAAAACTAAACGAATAAGAACCCTAAACCTTAAGTCACTGCCTACAACCGAATGAAACACGAATCGTTGCATACAACGTAGTTATCATAATACAAAAGTTGAAAAAGGATGCTTACCAGATCAAGCGATGATCCTAGACGATGATTGCAAAAATTTGGAGGTCTTTGAGCGAAGATTGGCAATGGCAGCTTGAAGGAGACGAACAACCACAAAGAATAGGGAGGGCTTTGAAAAATGAACAGGCGTGTTCGATACAGAGAGGAGCTAGAGCTTATATATAGGCGAGGTCGTTTTCGGTGCCCGATCAGTGGCATACCAAACCAACAACATGCCAGACCAGTGGCTTGCCGAACCAACAACATGCCGGGGCCAACCCAGTGTTGATCACCGACTTTAAGAATGTTAAGCCAGGAAATGTGTTGGACTACACCGTGATCACCAGGCCAATAACGTTTTGGGTTGAACTAAGGAAACATACCCTTGATGTGGATTCAACAGGCATTAAACAAAGACCAACCCATAGTTTACGAATTAGCTTTGGGGGGGCAAGTGTTGTGGGCAATTTCAACCATGAGATCGATATCTGGGTAGGAGCCAAGGTAAGACGAAGGATGGAGCCAAGGCAAGACAAGGAAGCACGATAGGATGACAAAGTGAAAAAAACTAAGAGAAACAAGGGAATAGAGGGGAGGAGTGCCCTGTAACATCCCTTATCTTGAGGCACGAAGATAAGCACTACAGATGCTGCAGTCATCTATAGTATTAACTTCTAGTGACAAAATACGGTAATTTTAACGGTATTTATAATATCAGAAGCACATGAATATGAAACAAAATCACAGATTCCAAAAATAGCATACTTAACTGATTACATTTCAAAACATGTTCCATATTCCATTACACAATCTCAAAACGTATCCCAGGTTTTGATCAAATATAATTATTACAAAATACGCCAACAACGACATATGAGGTGCCCCCTTGGATGATCAGAGTACTAAATAGACAAAAACTGTCTTAAAACATCACAGCGAAAATAGAAATAAAAATAACAACTCTTAAATAGCTATCCATGCCTCCTACATGTCTTCGGAAGCTTTATTCGTCTACCTACTAAGACCTGTAACTCCTCAACTCTCAACCTACTCAAATCATATTTTGAGCACCCGAGAGTTTAAAGGGAAAACATAAAATTCAAGTCAGACATAAAACCTAGTGTGAATAAATACTATACATATCGGTTTACTGATATTAAGTGAGACCATGCCGCTTAGCGGAATGGGTTTCCCCTCACTAATATCCCTTTTTAAAACATAACTTCTGCAAATCAAAATCCTGCAACCAAACTGGTTAAAGCAATAATAGCAATATCATGTATGCAAACAAATCAGCTAATCAATGGACTATCTGTCCAAACACTATAGTATTGTTTGGCTAACTACTAACCTTTGGCTGACTTGGGCCTACCAAACAAAATAAACAAATAATCTAACTTCCGTTAGATACTCTTCGGGACGGTCTGTCCCTAACTTACTTCACCCAATATCAACTGATCCTAATGGTTTTATGGGCTCACCAATAACCTATCTTTACTCTATATATTCCTTTCTGTTTGTAACATCTTTTAGGCTTACCTATGACAAAGCCCTACACACTAGAATTTTGGACTTATATTAGCTAGGGGCTACTAGCTAAAGTATAGGGCGCGACCCCATACCAGTCCCATCAAGTATTCTAATATCTGAGTCATTTATTTAGGGTCAACTACCCCATCAAATTTTTCCTGAAAACATTTCTTTCAAATTGATTTAACCTTGTAAATCATACTTAAACAAGGAAAATATACTCTATGCTTTACTCAAATCACTTTGACATGCTATCTATACTTTACACAATTAATGAAAACATTCGAAACCTTTGTTTAAAACCTTTAAATAATCTCTTTCGAAACCTTTGAAAGTACCCCTTTCGAAACCATTGAAAGTACCCATTTTGAAACCATTGAAATTACCCATTTCGATACAAGTAAACTACTTTAGTTTATAACCTTAGGCCGAAAGGCCAAAAAATACCTTTCGAAACCATTTACAATAGACCTTTCGAAAACATTGAAAGTATCGTTTCAAAAGCTTTATAAAACCTTAGTCATCCTCTTTTCAAAACACTTTAAACATGCCTTTCGAAAACATTGGAAACTCTCCATTTAAACACTAAGGTAAACCTTTCGAAAACATTGGGGAACCACCCCTTCGAAACCTTTATCATATACCTTTCAAAAGCATTAAGTCCTTTACATAAATCAAACCTTTCGAAAGCATTGGGTTCAAGTAAAAATACGTGGAACATAGTTTCGAAACTATTTAAAACCATTCCTTTCAAAACCTTTAGGTTTAATTTTCTCAAAAGGGTCTTAAAAGAACTAAGTCGAAAGCAACCCTTTCAAAAGAAATTTCCTAAGTAAAAGAAGTGGATGGTGTCGAAACCAATCCCTTCGAAAGCATTGGAGAAGCAGCTCAGGATTTAAAGTAAAAGAACCCTTTCAAAGGCATTGCTTCGAAAGGTATAATGCAGTAGCAGGGTTTTTGACCCCTTCGAAAGAATTTTCTTAAAACAAAGGCGGAACCTCTTTCGAAAGCTCTTTTCTTTTAAAACACTTGACCAAGTCAAAAGCTATCTCATTCGAAAGCAAAGCAAGTGGCATTTCCTTTTAAAAGCGAAACAAGGTCTCGACCCATTCAAAAGCACGTTTCGACTCTATACCTTTCGCCTATCTCCAATCTACTACGTACCAAGTCTTTGATACCATGTGTATTGGTTCCAACCTAGATGGAGGCGGCAGTATGAGGTCGAAAGGTGATGTCGAAAGTGGCGAAACAGCAAAAGCCTTGTAAAACTGATTTTTAACTTTATAAAGTAATTCCTTTTCATCTAACCTGCTTATTTGTCATCATATAATTGGTTGCCAATTTCTTTTCCAAAATCTTTCTAAAAGTGCTGCCAAAATTTAGAGATTAACAATTTAAAATATTTACAAATTGCCCCTTCTCCTTTTATAAACATATAAAACATTTAAGTCCCACACCTTAAATAATTTTATATACTTATTAAAACACTTAGGAAAATTCTACAAAATTATCATAAATCACTTTTAATATGTTTTCTAACATATTTAAATTTCTGATCCAAAGTTAACACACAATAGCCGTAATTAATTTTGAACCCAATTAACCATTTTCTTCACTAGAAAATTCATAATAAATCCACACTAATTCAAAAAATTATAAAACTTGAAACCCAACCCTAAAATAATATTTCTGACCTTAAATCAAAATTGCAAGGTATTTGGATGTCATTTAATAGGTTTTTCAAGTTAAACCTTAACATAAAATCTATATGAAATAGCATAGATCATCAACAAGCATATATATCATTTTAAACAATCAAAATATGGCATCTCATTTGCAAAATAAATTCGGATCACATCTAAAACCGAAAATAATAAAATGAGATGTAACCTATTATTCACCTTTAGCTTTTGATTAAGGAGTTTGAGATTTGCTTCTTGAATTAGATTGATTAAGCTTTCTTCCTCTTTATTTTAGCTTATCTTTCTCTTGCTTTCTCCTAATGGTGGTCGGCCTCTTCTTAGATTTAGTTTTGTTTATGAAAGTGTAAAATGAAAGTGGCATAAAGGGTTTAGGGTATATGAATATAACTTATTCCTATTTTGCCCTTATCTATTACCCTTACTTATTCCATTTTGATTCCCCTTAGTTCATTTGTTTAAATTGGCATGGCTACCCTCTAATCACACAAATCTCAAGCCCATAACCATTTACATTTTTTCCATTTAATTTAACTACTTAAATGTCCTAAATAATGTTAACCAAAATTAGGGTCATTATAGACTCTCCTCCTTAAAGAATTTCGTCCTCGAAATTACGATAAGGTACACATCAGATCAATCATAAAGGTAAAACATATCATGAAACAAGTCAGGATAAGCGTCTCTAATCCTGCTCTTAGTTTTCCAAGTACAGTCTCTCTCGTCGTCGCTCCATTGGACTATAAATCACTTTTAATATGTTTTCTAACATATTTAAATTTCTGACCCAAAGCTAACATATAATAGCCGTAATTAATTATAAACCCAATTAACTATTTTCTTCACTAGAAAATTCATAATAAATCCACATTAATTCAGAAAATTATGAAACTTGAAACCCAACCCTATAATAATATTTCTGACCTTATATCAAAATCGCAAGGCATTCGGATGTCATTTAACAGGTTTTTCAAGTTAAACCTTAACATAAAATCTACATGAAATAGCATATATCATCAACAAGCATATATATCCTTTTAAACAATCAAAACATGGCAAATCATTTGCGAAATAAATTTGAATCTCATCTAAAACCGAAAATAATAAAATGAGATGTAACCTATTAATACCTTTAGCTTGTGATTAAGGAGTTTGAGATTTGCTTCTTGAATTAGATTGGTTAAGCTTCCTTCCTCTTGATTTTAGCTTATCTTTCTCTTGCTTTCTCCTAATGGTGGCCGACCTCTTCTTAGATTTAGTTTTGTTTACGAACGTGTAAAATGAAAAAGGCAAGAAGGTTTAGGGTATATGAATATAACTTATTCCTATTTTACCCTTATCTATTACCCTTACTTATTCCATTTTAATTCCCCTTAGATCATTTGTTTAAATTGGCAAGGCTATCCTCTAATCACACAAATCTCAATCCCTTAACCATTTACATTTTTTTATTTAATTTTACTAATTAAATGTCCTCAACAATGTTAACCAAAATTAGGGTCGTTACATCCCCTCTATTCGATACCCATGGTAACTAACAAGAAATCCTGTCCTATTCCCATAGTACAGAGCATGATTTTCTATCTAGTACCAAAGGTACGAAACAGGATTTTTTTACTGATGGATAGAGGCTTACTGAACCATGCATGTAGAAGCTCACTGAACCATGTATGAGGAAGCCCACCGAACCATGTATATAGAATCTCATTGAACCCAGGAGAGGAGTGTAGGAACTTGGACAACAACATATCCACATGCACTTCACCGATCCAACTGATCCTGGACCGAGCTTTCAGCCAAACCAATCAGAAAATATATGGAAGGAAATCTGCATATATCGGGAAATTAATGATCATATCTTCTGTATATGGAAACATTCGATTTGGGCGAGTTTTATATAGAAACTTCATCATTTTTTGGATCGACCACACCATCTTTTTACCCGTTTAAATATTTAAGCATTTGGCATTCATGGGGATAATTTTTGAAGCTTTGGAACTCTATGCTGTAGAAATAACCAAACCGAGCTCTCACATCTCTATTTTCAATCATAAGTTGTTGTATTTCACATTAAAACTCTTGTATAAAATGAAAAATAAGAAATGGAATGAATACAAATAGTGGATCCAATCCCGTTATGGCTGAACCACTATAAACTTGTGTATTTCTTAATTTCAAGCATTTATTTTCTGTTCAATCTGTTGATGTTAGTTTGATTTGAGGTGTTTGTCCATTTTTTGTGCAAACAGTTATGTTTTAGAAATACGAATCAAGTTGGTACCGACATGATTCATGTTAGTACCGAAATGATTTCCACTAACATGATTTACACCGACATGATTTATAAACCATCAAGAATGGTCAAAAGAAGGAGTGCACAAAATTTGCCTAAGTTCTGGATAACAAAATCATGTTGGTACCGACATGAATCATGTTGGTACCGACATAATTTTATATATTAACTTGGTTACTTTGGAGGCTTGGGACTTAAGCTATGAAGAAGAAAAAATGAAGTTTCTACACAAAAAATCATGTCGGTACTGACATGGTTGGCTATCTTGGGAAACATGCACGATGACCCGTTCTTCATGCTAGAACTTGTGATTTGGAGAAAAGACACATTCTAGCCTGAAGTGACGAGATTCGTGCTTGGATTCATCTATAAATAACAAGTGGACATCAACTAGATGAGGATTTGGCACTTTGGATCTAAACCCTGGCTTTCTTTCTCTATTAACTTTTTAAACCCATATAAAACCGAGATCTACAAGGTAGTAGCTCAGATTCAATTGTAACTATTTTATTCCAAAGAGAAAAAAATCAATAAGAAAGGATTAAGTGGATATATGCCGAATATTTACTAAAGCACTATAGTAATTTGGCACCTTGTTCTCTTTTTCTTTGCTTTCTTCACTTTTAATTTTATTTGGTTTGGATTTCGTTGATATTAGGGTGTTATGTCAATTTTGGTGCAACATTCGTACTCATAATGATAAAATAAATATTCATCCAAACATTAAATCATTCAACTAAACCTTATAAAGAATAGGCCGTCTGCTTGTAAGTATAGGCTGCTGGCCTATAAATCATATAAATGAAAGATACGAGGACATACTATACTCAAAACATCAACTCGGTTATAATCACATCTCATCATCATATACGAGGTGTGTAATAATATATGCCTATCTACAACTTACACTAAGAACCAGATAGGAGACTCATGGCCGCCTACTCGCTCCAGGAGCCATAAACATGTGTCCACTAACACGGCTCATATAGTCTTAATTACCTAGTCAGTTATCGTGACATATATCCATCAGTACTCGTATACACGAAGCCTCGGTCACGACCCTGTAAGTCCCCCTAATGGTAACAGACATTGCTTCTATGACATAAAAGCTAATAACGAGCACGCTGCAATACTCACTCAAAATGTGTTATGGACTCGAGGCACGACCTCACAATTAGGCTACTAGGATGGATACTAGCATAATTTGATTCACTCAAACATGGATAATAGGAGTTTACAAAATTGATAGTTATACATACATATCAATAGGCACAAAACCATGGTCACCAACCCTGCTTACCATAACGAGCGTTACCTCGTACACACATCTCACCTATCCTTATATGATTGTCATCCACGAACAAAGAATAACCGAATAAATGTCACAACGGTGTCACATACCATTGCATGTTACTCGATTGTTTATACAGAGCTCATATATCACACTCACTCCACTTCAATATTCTATATCTTAAGTCAAAGGAGTAACCAGACAAATATTACCAAGTATGCCATACCAAATGGTATTACTAATCTGTATACTCAAATTCCTCACAATCTAGAATTTCCACACAATATTATTCTATATAAAACATCCAAAGAATAACTAGAGAAATATTGCTGAAAGTTTCATACCAGACGGTATTATAACTCCATTTATTCAAATTGCTTATTACATAAAATTATAAACAACCATAGTAGACAATTCAATTTAGAAAAGAGATTGTTTTACAAAAATATATTAAAACTTCTAATAACACTTATATATTAAATATTTCCTTCCACCTTGTTTATTTAATACAAAATAAAGATTTAATACTCATAATACACTTCCAAAGTCTCTCTTTCATATTTAAAACCTTTAAAATCGCTTTCCACATTAAATATAATTTATAAAAGTCATTTCATAATTTTCTATAATTACATATTAATTTTAAATAAATATAAACTTCAAATTAAATTCTATTTATTTCAAACCATGGAAATATTATTCATTGCCTATTCAAAATCATTAACAATGTTAAAATTCACTTAATAGTGTTTAGAAATCATTCCATAATTTCCTAGAAATTAAATAGAATATTTAAATGAATTTAAAAATATTAAATTCAAATTTCCCTTTATTAAAAATTCATAACATACATTTTCATAAATCTTGTCCATCTAATAAATTATGAAATACTCTTCAAAACACTGAAAATATTAATTAGAAAACATTTAGAATTTTTTCTGAATTTCAATAAAAAAAATTAAGTAATTATTTTAAAATATAAATTAATTTTTAACTTAATAAATAAATATCTTTTAATAATATTTAATACTAAATTTAGGTAAAAATTGTCTTAAATAAAAACATAAAATCCATTCTTTAATTATATATTTAAGTTTATAATTCAATATACTATATTATATTTATTTTTTGAAATTGGCAGTAGGCTAGAGAAATTGCTCCGATTGGTGGATTGGCGTGCTACACATCAGTGCACCGGTGTTGCACTTCTATAGCCAAAACTTCTTTATGAACTCAATTTATTGTTCTTATCAATTTACATGTTATTCTCTATTTTTATCAAACCCACATACACATACACATACAAATATATACTTTGAACCTAGCATGTCCAAATACATTCTAACATCCAAGATCAACTCAAATTTCAAGAAGAAATAGAAATATGTATTTAAGGTAACTTAATTTTGAGGTAAAATACATCAATATACACATCTATATCATGATACATATATGTTAACACGTATTTAGAAATAAGTTTGTGAGTATATCTACTCACCTTAGATAGCTTGAGCTTCAAATCCTTCATTTACTCCAACTTTCTCCAGTTTCTCTCTTCGTTACAAATTTCTTAGCATCAAATTCTTGATCAAAACTTGATTTTGCAAACTCTTAGTAGTGTAACCTAGCATTGAGAAGCTTATATCTTGATTTGGGAATTTATAAGATTTTGTTTTATTTTATTTTAGTTTTGAAGAAGAGATTAGGTATTTAATCACTTGAAATTTTTGATGAACTTTAGATGCTAAGATGAGGAAGTAGTATATGTAAAGATATTTCATGTAGGAGAAGGAGATTTCTAGAGTTAGAGAAATCAAGATAATGCGATGTTGGGTTTTGGGCTTGCATAATAAGTTTGGGCTTCATGAAAGCCACTAATACATATATATTTCATTCTCTTTTCTCCTATAAAACTATTTTTTATTTAACACAAATCACTATTAAATTTCAAATAAAAACCATATTTATACTATTCAAGTAATTACCGCATGATAAATTTTTATGGAATTTATTTTCTAAAATTCTTTTATTTAATTAATTACCTCAAAACTATCGTATTTAGCACACTTTAATACTATTTACTTATTAACCCAAAATTAATTTCTTACTCTTCCATTTTATGATTTTATAAAATATTATTTTTACATTTTGACCCATTTTAATTTAATTATTCCTTATTTACGACCTCTTTATCAAATAAATTCCAAAGCTCCTTATATAAATGAAATAAAATTTATTTCCCTTTTAAAATAAACCTTTAATCTTATTTATTATCAATATTAAACTTTATAAATATTATTCAATCACTTTAATACATTTAATCATTTTAAACTTAAAATATCAATAATACTCTGAAATAATTAAATTCATTATTTATTAATAATCTACAACTTTAAAAAATTTAATTCTTAAAATAATTTATTTCATGATCACTTTAACAAATAATTTCTCTCAAAATAAATAGATATCACTGACAAATATTTTATCATCAAATTCTCATTTCCTTTAAAACACTATTTATTTAATTAATTGCTATTATTAATTTACCTCAAAATTATCATCTAATTATGATGTACCTATTCATGTTTTATTTGATACCGGGGTTTCACATTCATGTATATCTAGTGACTTGGAAGATAGATTAAAATAAAAACCTGACCTAGTAGATAGACATTTGATTGTGTCAAACTTTCTGGGAGGTTCAACTAATTTTTCTATGGTTCGTCGAGATGTAGTCTTATCGAGTCATGGATGCATGTTTGTTTGTGATTTTTTTGTACTTTGGATTTGTGGGGTCTAGTATTATATTGGGGGTGGACTAGTTGAATAATTACATGGTCGTGGTCAATTGTGATAGGCTATTGGTGACCATTTGAATAGATGGTGAGCGTAGACTAGAGTTGGGCTACCCTTCAGACAATGAGTTGATTGTTAGCTTTCTATATTTTCTTGACATCTCGCACAATGAGATGTCATCAGTACTTATAGCTAGAGAGTATCTACATATTTGAGAAGGTGATAAACTACTACCGCATGGAGAGTAGAATTCTATATTGATTTAGTGAAGGATGCTAGGTCAGTAGTTATGCCATTGAGGTGTGTGGCACCCAAAGAGTAGGAGGAACTAGAGGTGCAAGATAATGACCTATTAGGAGAGGGTTCATTCATAAGAGATATCCAAGTCTGGAGCACCTATAATATTCGCTGTTGGGGCAGATGGATCTTTGAGATTTTAGATGGATTAGAGCTGAATGAGGCGACAAGAAAGAACAAGTATTCACTCCTACGTTGGTGACTAATTTGATCAGCTTCATGGTATGAAGATGTTTTCTCAATAAGATTCGACGACAAGGTTCCACCAACTGATAGTGGCAAAGGGGAGTGTGATGATTACTGGGTCTTATTTGCCATAGAAATTTTATGATGGAAGGTTATGCAATTCAGGTTAACCAATGCACCATCGTACTTTATTAATCTAATAACCAATATTTTTAGAGCTCAACCGAATAAGTTTGTACTTGTGTTCGTCAATGATATTCTTGTCCATTTACAGATGAAAGAGGAACACAAGACATACTTGAGGATTGTGCTAGAGGTGTTAAGGAAGCAACAAATGAACAATAGGTTTTCAAAGTTTCACTTTTGAAAGATGGAAGTGTGATTTTTAGGTCATGTTATTTTAGAGCAGGGCATCACAGTGGATCCTATCATGGTAACAGAAATCCAAGATTGCAGGAGACCTAAGAATGCTACATATGTGAGGAGCTGACAGTACATATAGATGCATTTGGTAGTAGACTGGGCATGGTATTGATTCAAAAGGGTGAGGTTGTCATGTATGCCCATCAGCAACTAAAATCGCATGTAAGGAAATACCCAATCCACGACTTGGAGTGAGCTTAAGCCAGAGATGTTTGCAAGCTTGAATATTAGATCTACCATGATAAAACGGATTGGTACTAGTCTAACACGCGATGCTATGCTAACTGAGATTATTGCTAAGGTTGAGGTAAGAGTAGAGTCTTAGGAGATGAAGCGGTACAGATTCGACTAAGACGGTTGGTTCTGTAAGGATGGTAGATCTTTGGTACCGGATATTGTTGGATTGTGGGATGAAGAAGAACATTGGGAAATTAATTTTGAAGTGTATAAATTATAAGTTAATGAAGACTAAGCAGAAGAGGCCGAGATGTTTGCGACTACCGCTTGAAGTTCCTTAGTGGAAGTGGAAATAGATATCGATGGATTTCACTAATAGATTGCTAAGGACTAGAGGAGGGAATTATAACTTTTGGGTCATAGTCGATAGATTGATGAAAAATGCTAAATCCATACCTATAAAGTCCATTAAGACGACATTGAAGTTGGTTGAGTTGTATGTGTAATGGATTGTACAATTTCATGGTGTATAGAAGAGCACCATAAGCGATTGAGGCCCATTATTCACGAGTACCTTTTGGGATAGCTTCCAAGAAACGTTAGAAAGAGTTTGAAGAAGATTAAGGTCATTCGACAATGAATGAAAACTTCACAAGACAAATAGAAGAGCTATGCTAATAAGAGACACTGAGATTTGGTGTTCTCTGTTGGTGGTATGGTGTTTGTAAATATTTCTCCATTTGAAGAATAAAAATTGGTTTGGGAATAAGGGGAAGATGGCATCAGGATTTGTATGTTCTTTTTCGATTTTGAAGAGGATAGGGAACCTAGCTTATCGAGTCAACTTACCATCGATGATGGTGGGTGTGCATAATATGTTCTTAAGAAGTTTATGCATAACTCATGCATCATTATAACATTGGATCAACTGGATGATGTTGTAGTTGAACCTGAACCGTCAAGGCCTCGAAAGCCAATTTTATAGTCAAGGAGAGTATAAAGAAGCTTAGGAGGAAGATGGTGAAGTTGGTAAAGTATTGTTGTGGTGAAAGCGAAGGCGATAGTACCTAGAAGACGATGGAAGCATGAGGATTGTTTATGTGGAGCTCTTTACTTTGTCAAATTCCATTTTCATCATTAGATTTGACATTTGGTAGTTTGTTTTGTTAAGTTATTACCTTGCATGTTAGGGTATGTATAGGATTTATTATTTGTTTATTTATTTAAGTTCTACGATTGCTATGCTTATTTAGTTGTTAGGCACATTTGGTATCTATATTGTCGTACTTTTGTTTGGTTGGTTGGGATTTCGAGGGAGAAATTCTTAAAGGAGGGGAAGAATGTAAAGACCCACATTTTTAAGTATTGACGTATCGTAAATCAAATAAAGTCCAAATTTAATAAAACTTTGGGGAATGTTGAGGATTTATATTTTTAACCCTAAGAACAAATATTGGATGATTTTGATGCTGGAAATCTTGTAATTCCTCTAACTTTTGATAAGAGCCGAATTAGGATCTTAGACAACTTTTAATGAAAAATATGATGGTTTCTCATTCCGTAGAGTGATCATATAGATTTTTGACTTATGGTTTAGGGGATATGACTGTTTTAAGTTTGGACAAATTTCCAGAAGATTAGTGGGTAAGTAACCCAGCCCGTAATAAGGCCTGCTAATTAATTTCAGGACTAAGGTTAGGAGCATCCTCCATGTCAGCCACTAAACACTATAATTATAACTTTAAACATCTCCATAGTAAAGGGCGGGGAAAGGTTATGTTTTAATCACCCCAGAGAACTATCAAATTTATTGCACCATCAAACTTGCCTTTTCAGTGATAAACAACATGGCCGAACGTGAATCTTCAATAGTCATATTAAAAATGGCAGTCTCCATCAATGTTCCAAAAATCAAAGTGTACAGTGATTCTCAACTAATTGTCAACCGAGTACTTGGTAACTATCAAGCCCAAGATATAAGACTCTCTCTATATGAAAAGCAAGTAATACAACATCTTGAAGCCTTTAAAAGCAATGACATTGAAAGTATCCCCCAAGATTGAAATATGAGGGAAATTGATTTGCTAAATATGCAAGTTCACGAGATATTAGGAATTTAAATTCATTTCAGAAGAGGTTATCGAAAAGCCAAGCATACAGATATCGGAAAACTCCTAGTTATAACTCAAGCTTAATCATCCCGAACAAAGAGCTGCATAACCAACTATAGTTAAAGAGATTTAAATGACTTCATACATTCAATATATATCCGAAAATGTCTTTCCTTTAAACATTGTCAAAGAAAAATGAATCAAGTACAATGCTCCTAACATTACCATAATCGATGGAGTATTATACTAAAGGGGTTATACGACACCCTATTCACGATGTTCAACCACCACCGCAGGCCAAAAACTATTAGAAAAGGCCCACAATAGCATATGCGGAGATCACTTCGGAGGACAAAATTTTACCTAGAAAATAATTAAGAAAGGCTTCTATTGGCCAATGTTAAACCAAGACGCACTGGACTACACTAAACGGTGTGATAAATGCCAATTCTATGGTAAAATTCTGAGATGTCCACCTAGCGAGCTTACTCCAATGATAAGCCCATGGACATTCGATGTTGGGGCATTAACCTCATTGTCCCACTTCCAACTGATAAAGGAGGGGCAATATTTTCGATAATTGTTATTGAATACTTCACAAAGTAGGTAGAAACCAAACCCTATCAACCATAATGGCACATCAAGTCGTTAAGTTTGTTATGAGAAATATCATGACAAGATACGGTCTCCCCTATAAGATTTAATGGACAACGACACATAATTTGAAAGTCAAGAGTTTATTGAATACTATTCAGACCATGGTAGAACCAAAAGTTTCTCCTCAATGGCTAATCCATAAACTAACGATGTCGTAGAAGCGGACAGTAAAACAATCAAAGCCTTCCTAAAGAAGCGCCTAAGTCGAGCCAAATGCAATTGGGCAGATGAACTACCATTCATGTTATGGTCCTATAAAACAAGTTCCAAGGCACTAACGTGGCATTCCCCCTTCTTTTTAGTTTTATGTTTGCGCCAAAATTGGTCACAAACCCCGAATGTTGTGAAAGCACCAGTGTATGAACACAGATCAATAATAAATGATCTCCAATCACAAATCTAAGTAATGTGGAGGATAAAAAATAAAGAAAAATGAACTTAAAACAGAAAGAAATAGACAGAGACACGAGATTTATAGTGGTTCGGCTATCTCCGGCCTACGTCCACTCCAAAAGTTAATCTTTTATTGATGTTCTTCGCTGGTTACAACTGATTACAGCAGATTATGATGATAAAATTCGAGTATAACAGCAGTGATGAAGTACAAAGTTGAATCGGGCAAAGTCTGGACGTTGAGAAGCCAAAGACCCTTTTTCTGTTGGCTCTGGAGGTCTATTTATAGGTGTAGGAGGCTGATATTTTACTCAGATCTCGGGAGACTTCTTCTGGCACGTGAGTGGGGCCATGCGACCGAGCCCATGAAGTTTCGGCCCGATCCGTGATCGATACGAACGAATTTCGTATCGATCAAGATTGCGTCCGATGGAGTCGAAATTTGGTTTGGACATTCTATAGCATGCACGTAAGCTCCTGTGAAAATTTCATAGCATTTGGACTTGTGGTTTGTGAGATATGATCGATGCAAGATTGCACTTTCGCTCATGCTGTCGCATTCGAATCGATCCTTCGTATCGATCTATTCGTATCGATCCAAGCACGTGGTAGCATGTTGACGTGGCGCGCGCTCTTCGGATTGATCCACTTTTTATGCCGAGTTGACCGAGTCGTTCCAAGGCTTTCGTCTTTTCGTATCGATGGTTCGTGTTTCATTTCGTATCGATGAAAAGTATTGACTTCGTATCGATCGCCTGTAGCTCTGTTCGCATCCATGCTTCGTGCTCAGTCTTCTTCGTATCCTTCGGTCGTTCTTCTGTTCATATCCATCGACTATGCCTCTGTTCGTATCGACTCGAAGTATCATGATCGATACGAACAGTATCGATTCGAAGTGTCCAATCTTGATCGATACGAACAATATTGATTCGAAGTATGCTACTACGCTCCATCACGATCGATACGAAATCATCGAGTCGAACAAATCACCATGCTCCTATCTATTCAATCCAAGTCCACAGCCATCGAGTCGAAACCCATCTGGCCTTCCTACCTGATCGATACGAACGCGCTGTTCGTATCCATGCTGATCGATACGAAAGCCTTGTTCGTATCGATCAATAAGCTTGAGCAAATGAACTCCGTTTGTCCTGGAATTTGAAACGTAGTCTCTCCTAGCCTTAATCATCATTCCCAATCGATCCCGCCTTGATAGGAGCTCGGCCAAATTTTGACGACATCGATCGAAGCCTTGTTTCCAACCGATTTCCAATACTGATATCCATCTTTTCTAGCCAATTTGTTGATATTCCAGCCTTGACCAAAAGGTGGGATAACATTTGCCCCCCAAAACATGCCTTGTGATAAGAAGGTGTGTTTTGAATAGTTCCGAATCCGATATCTAAAGTTCATGGCCATATCATCCAAATGCATCGTTCTTGACTGCCCTGAGTCGATGTCTGATTCCAAATCCAGTGACCAAACCTTAGCCAATTCCAATTCCAAATCCATCCGAACCCGATAACCGAGTTCTAATCCATCTTTATCCAATAACCAATAACCGAATCCAGGACCTCTCCGGGTCGATATCCGAATTCGTAACCTCTCCGGGTTCTTGCCAAGCGCAATCCACACTTGACGACCGTGGCCCAGTGTCCCTGGGCATTAAATAATTTCCATGGCTTAAGTCCTAAGCCGATTCCTGGTCGCTCCGGACCCTTGTCGAGCATAGTCCATACTCGACGACCTGAAATTGTAACCGATAATATAGGGCCTAAGTCCTAGGCCGAATCCTGGTCGCTCCGAACCCTTGTCGAGCATAGTCCATACTCGACGACCATTTATCAAAAACCAGATAAAAATCCAATCAAAATCCAATCCAAAATCCAAAAACCAAAAATCCATATTAGAAATCCAAATCAACATCCAAAAATAGAAAACGATCATCCAAACGAAAGTAAAAACCAGAAAACAAACCAAACCAGGAGTCCAAACCAAACTCTGAAACCAAACCAGAAAAAGCAAATGCCAAAACCAAAAGAAGAAACAGATTTCACAAACCATAGCGTCGCGGTTTATCGTAAGTCAGAGCATGCCTAGGGGCCATCTCCGTCCCCGTACATGAGTAAATGACTTGGTCGTTTGCCAATAGTCCGCTACTTATTTCATATCATCCCTGTCAATTGATGACCAACCGACCACCATTCCCGGGCCTCGCGCCATCACTGTTTGAGGTAGACGTTGGTCGCCCCTGTTCCACCGCCGCATTATGATCCCCGACGTATTGTTGCAACTGTCCATTCCTTACATGCTCCTCAATTATGTCCTTCAGATGCCTGCAACTGTTGGTATCATGTCCGTCTAGATCGTGAAAAAGACAGTGCCTTCCCGATGCCCTTTCACGTTCTGAGGACTCTCTCCTAGCTGGCCTCTGATAGGGAAGGCGATTCCGAGTCTCCATAAATATCTGTTCCAATGTTTCATTTAGTCCTGTGTAAGTGGAAAACTTAGGCTCCCTCCACCGCTTCCTAGCTTTTCATGATTCGTCATCCAGCTTCCTTTTCGCTTTATCTTTATCCGAGCCTCCGCTGGATGGCCCACCATCCTCAGCTGCATTCACCTCCGTTAACTTCATATCCGAACGTGCATCTTCCTGTCGAAGGAATCTCTCAGCTTCGTGAAAGAATTCCCCGAGATCCATTAGTGGGTCCCGTACTAGAGATACATTGAAATCTGAATCCTCTCTGATTCCTGATACTGCTGCCATTAAAACCATCGATGGATCTGGCCGATCCACCGAAGCAACCACCGCATTGAACCGAGTTAAGAAAGCTCTGAGCGATTCATCTGTCCTTTGCTTTACTGACGTTAGTGTCATCACGTTCTTCGGCCTTTTGATATGAACCCGAAATTGCTTCAGAAACCTGTCCACCAATTCCGTCCATGTCCTGATAGATCCTTCCTCCAGCTGTCTGAACCACATCACATCTATATCCCTTAAGTATAGAGGGAAACATCTGGCCATTACTTCCTCCGATGCCCCCAGCACCTCCATATACCTTGTATATCTCATCAAGTGATCAGTCGGATCAGCCTTGCCATTGTACATCTCTAGCGTGGGCAGCTTGAATTCTGGTGGGTTCCAAGCCATTCTAATTTCACGAGTAAACGGACTCCTGTTTACGCCTTCCAGGTCTCTGTTTGTCAATCCTCCGCGCATAGTTCGCCTGATAATCTCAGCCAATCCAGCGTTGTCTGCCGATGGTTGCCCCCCGAGTCCCCGAGGGAATTCTGGTACGTACTCCTCATCCCGCGCTCCTACATTCCTGCTAGCATCTTGTTGTGTAGTGTTAACTGGAATTCCTCCATGAACCGGTCCATCGTTGCCAGGTGGCGTGCCCCCAAGCCCGGATCCATCCAAATTTGTGGTCGTGCGCTGGTCCAGGGTTGTTCCTTGTTGAGCTGCTCCATTCGATTGCCCGTTTGGTCCTCCCGCTCCGGCTCCATGGATCTACACTCCTGAAGTTCCAACTGCTCCTGCTTACCCAAACTGTCTGAGGAGGTTCTGCATCATCTCCTCTTGCCTTTTCAAAAATTCTTCATGCATAGCTCCCATCATCGTCTCCATCTCGTTTCTGGTAATGAAAGCAGAAGTCTGATTAGCCCCTGATAATGCCTCTTGGCTTCCTTCATGCTGACTCCTCTCGTCTCTTTGTATTCTACTTGATTGCCTCGTCATAGCTCTTTAGATCTGAACCTTTAAACCTTCAAATCCGAATTCCAAATCTGGTATAGCGGGTGCTAGTCGTTCTCAGTGAAAGCACCAAAGTGTTTCCGCCAAAATTGGTCACAAACCCCGAATGTTGTGAAAGCACCAGTGTATGAACACAGATCAATAATAAATGATCTCCAATCACAAATCTAAGTAATGTAGAGGATAAAAAATGAAGAAAAATGAACTTAAAACGGAAAGAAATAGACATAGACACGATATTTATAGTGGTTCGGCTATCTCCGGCCTACGTCCACTCCAAAAGTTAATCTTTTATTGATGTTCTTCGCTGGTTACAACTGATTACAGCAGATTATGATGATAAAATTCGAGTATAACAGCAGTGATGGAGTACAAAGTTGAATCGGGCAGAGTCTGGACATTGAGAAGCCAAAGTCCCTTTTTCTGTTGGCTCTGGAGGTCTATTTATAGGTGTAGGAGGCTGATATTTCGCTCAAATATCAGGAGACTTCTTCTGGCACGTGAGTGGGGCCATGCGACCGAGCCCGTGAAGTTTTGGCCCGATTCGTGATCGATACGAATGAATTTCGTATCGATCAAGATTGCGTCCGATGGAGTCGAAATTTGGTGTGGACATTCTTTAGCATGCACGTAAGCTCCTGTGAAAATTTCATAGCATTTGGACTTGTGGTTTGTGAGATATGATCGATGCAAGATTCCACTTTCGCTCATGCTGTCGCATTCGAATCGATCCTTCGTATGGATCTATTCGTATCGATCCAAGCACGTGGTAGCATGTTGACATGGCGCATGCTCTTCGGATCGATCCACTTTTTATGCCGAGTTGACCGAGTCGTTCCAAGGCTTTCGTCTTGTTCGTATCGATGGTTCGTGTTTCATTTTGTATCGATGAAAATTATTGACTTCGTATCGATCGCCTGTAGCTCTGTTCGCATCCAAGCTTCATGCTCAGTCTTCTTCGTATCCTTCGGCCGTTCTTCTGTTCGTATCCATCGACTATGCCTCTATTCGTATCGACTCGAAGTATCCTGATCGATACGAACAGTATCGATTCGAAGTGTCCAATCTTGATCGACAGTATCGATTTGAAGTATGCTGCTACGCTCCATCCCGATCGATACGAAATCATCGAGTCGAACAAATCACCATGCACCTATCTATTCAATCCAAGTCCACAACCATCGAGTCAAAACCCATTTGGCCTTCCTACCTGATCGATACGAACGCGCTGTTCGTATCCATGCTGATCGATACGAAAGCCTTGTTTGTATCGATCAATAAGCTTCAGCAAATGAACTCCGTTTGTCTTGGAATTTGAAACGTAGTCTCTCCTAGCCTTTATTATCATTCCCAATCGATCCCGCATTGATCGGAGCTCGGCCAAATTTTGACGACATCGATCGAAGCCTTGTTTCCAACCGATTTCCAATCCTGATATCCATCTTTTCTATCCAATTTGTTGATATTCTAGCCTTGACCAAATGGTGGGATAACATTTTACAACTATGAAGCCGTGCTTTTGGTGGAGCTCGAAATAGTCTCTCATCAAAGACTATACTACCGTATTCAATAAAATGAAGAACTCTGAAATGAGTCATTAGACTTCCAACATCAACTTCGGCACCAAGCTACATTAAGAAAAGCAGAATACATTTGCCAAATGAACAAATATTATAACCAACCATTTCGAACCAAGAAATTCAAAAGTGGAGACATAGTTCTCTGAAAAATCATGTCGAATACTAAGGGTCCAGCAGATGGGCCCCTCGGTTCAAATTGGGAAGGACCCCCAATCATTGATGATATATTTTCTCCAGCTGTTTATTGCCTAAAGAGAACTATCGACAAAATCATACCTTGAACATGGAATGCCAAACATTTGAAACATCACCACATCGTAAGGCTTCTATTGGAGTAAAATTTCCTAATCTATCGAAGTTTCAAGTAATTTTGAATATATCAAATATTTTAGCCATGATCAAGTGGTATCATGCTAATTTCAAAGTTATACCAAATATTTTAGCCATGATTAAGTAGTATCATGCTATGAAAAAATTCAAGGAGTTACCCATGCTCAAGTAGTGTCATGCCATATAGGCACAAAAGCTTCCACTATTAGTTTTCCAATTTACAGACATGTAAGACTTAGTCTCTTTGACCAGAGCATATTATCAAGATCCACCGAAACAAATTCTCACCCTAGGCTGGCTATTTTCTACATAATTTTCAATCTACTTTATGGTTTCTGAAACTATGCTCCAAAACCCAAAACAATGTGGCTTTTGATGCTTGCAACTCTAGTGAAGTTGTTATCTCTTTAAACAAAAACTTTGATTATTTCGACACAAATGATTGCTTGAAAGCTTTAATCATCAAACCATTTTGGCTTCGGCCATGAATAAAAAATTTCCAAAAGGTCGAATTTCGACTCTATAGTACACGTAGTAAGCCAATGAGCTCCAATATAATGGACTATCATAGTAAATTTGAAGGATGGGTCTATTAATACTAAATAAAAGTTATACTCATGGTTAATTCCACACCTCAAGTAGAAGTTTTATCATAATATTTCGAATTAATAATAAGAATTTACAAAAGTCGGAACGACTAACCGATTAAAGGGACATGGAGCTCGGTTTCCTTAAGAGAATTCACACTTGCCTTTAACATCAACTAGAACACACCGGGTAACCCACATAAACTCATAATGGATTCCAACAAGCAATCCCAGGAGTAAAACCCTAAAGAGGCTTGGGTCGGTTTCCCTAAATCCAATTTTGCTAGCATGGACCGCATTATGGCATGTCATAGTTATCCTTCTTACCTTTGTAATTGATACGTCCCTTGTGCTCCTAAACCCTCAAAACAAGGTAAAACCCCTCATAACGAGGTAGAAATCCTCATCGCAAGGGAAAAAGGTTTTAAGAATCTATTTTCCACGAACCCTCATAACGAGGTAAACATTTCAAAAGGTTATCTTCTAAGTCCTCATAGCATGGCAAAAACTCTTACTATAAGGTTAGATTTTCAAAATCTATTTTCAAACCCTCATCAAGAAGTAAGAATTTCAAATCCTAATTATTCAGTGTAGATTGATTAATTTCTCTATTACGACACTTACTATACATAGCCATGGCATACAAACTCTTTCACCTTCAAGAATTTACTATACATAGCCTTCGGCTTTCAATGAATTTCGCCTTTACGATAAACTTAGTATACATAGACTTCGGCTTACAATTATTTTTGCCTCTGCGCACTTATGTACATAGCCTTCGGCTTATAGTTACCTTTACATTTAGGCACTAACTACACATAGCCTTAGACTTAAAAAGAATTTCACCTTTATGGCACACTTATTATACATAACCTTCGACTTATAAGTAAATTTGCCTCCGTGCACTTACTATACATAGCCTTTGACTTACAATTTCGCCTTCGGGCACATACTATACTTAGCCTTCGGCTTACAATGAATTTTTCTTTTATGACACACTTACTATATATAGCCTTCAGCTTACAATTACTTTTTCCTCTGGGCACTTATTATACATAGCCTTCGACTTATGATGAATTTCGATTTTAGGGCAGACTATACATATCCTTCGGTTTACAATTATTTTCACCTTCGGGAACCTAATATACATAGCCTTTGGTTTACAATTACATTCATGTCTGGGCACTTAATAGACATAGCCTTTGGCTTATAATGAAGTTTGTCTTTATGATACATATACTATACTTATCCTTCGGCTTACAATGAGTTTTGCATTAATGACATACTTACTATACATAGCCTTCGGCTTATAATTCCTTTTGCCTCCAGGCGCTTACTATATAAAGCCTTCGGCTTACAATGAATTTAGCCTTTACAGCACACTTACGGTAGATATCCTTCAACTTACAATGACTTTCGCCTCCGGACACTTACTATACATAGCATTTGGCTTACAATTACATTCGCCTCCAGGAACTTACTATACATAGCATTCGATTACAATGAATTTTTCCTTTATGGCACATTTACTATACACAGGCTTCGACGTTCAAATCATGAGGTTCAAACCTTCAACTTACTAAATGATGAGGCAAATCATGAGGTTTAAACCTTTAAGTCCTCATTAAACGATGAGACAAATCATGAGGTTCAAACGTTAAAGTTCTCAATAAACAATGAGGCAAATCATGAGGTTCAAACCTTCAAATCATCCATATATGATGAGGTTAGATTTTCAAAACCCTCATTACGAGGAAAGACTTTAAGTCCTTAGTTAGATTATATTTTCAAACCCTCGTAACGAGTTAAGATTTTCAAATCCATACCATACGATGAGGTCATATTTCAAAACCCTCGTTATTTGATGAGGTTAAATTTTCAAATCCTTATATGGACCTTCACCAGACAATGAGATTCGCTTCAGGATCCTAACCAACATTGACCAAATTAAGAATTATGAGAACCTAATACATATTAGAGAAAGAGAGAAATAGCCAAGTACAAATTATGATATAACTTTCCTTAATCCAATGTTCATTTTGTATTCATCATATAAAGTAAATTTGGAGGGCATGTGTTATACCGTAATATTTACTCATCATGAATACTGAAAGAAAAAATCTATGGCTTAAACTCAAAAGATCTATTATGTATATAGTTCCTCATAAGAATTAAACGCCTAGTAACTGTCCAAATGATAATAGCCTTTGAACCCAAAGCCTGGTGATGAGATTCAAACCCAGGACTACCTATGTCACTTATACCGAATGCAACGATCAACCAGCTAACATCAAATCAAAAGCATGGGCCCTAAGGTGGGCCTTCCATCGAGAGACTAAAAGGCATCCAAGCATGCTATAGTTCTAAGGCTACAAACTGCCTTCATCTTATATTCCGATACCATCCTACGGTCATTACCTCAAGAAATGGCCTTTATCAGCCTTAACTAAGTATAAAGGCCAGGAGTGCCTAACCCAACCTACGAGACCAAAGTCGTACCTATTCAAGGCCTAAGCTTCCTCAATACAAAACCAAGGTCAACGGCTAAGGTAGCCTCCATCTACATAAATGGCTTAGATAGCCTAAAGGTTGTATAATGCATATAGGGTACGACACCCAAAACTATATATAGAAATACCACATCTGCAATCCGCATCAATCTACAAGTAGTTGAATGACGTCACAGGTTCAAATCCTAACCCCATAAGTGGGCTAAGTCAGCAATCCAAGAGAAGCACTCTACACCAATGACAAAGCAAAAAATTGCCTACAAATACAAAGTATAGATACCTATAAAGGGGATCAGACTTTAAATGTCGGACTGCATACTATTCAGCTGATTTGTATTCATCCTAACTTTCCTATACTTAAGCTTTTCTAAAAAGACATTAACAACAGATAGATATAACTAGATCTTGTAAAGTCACTTACACCTTATTTGAAAACGTAACAAAGACTTAGCTATAGTGAAGGTAGGGATCCATTCCCAAACCACTATAAATTCTCTATGTCGTTACTTTCAACAACTTAATTTCATACTACTTACGACTCAAGCATCACGCCTTCAGTTGAACCCTGTTTTTATATTGCCACTCCTATAAATAACTTATGGACCTATGGGGTGTTACCTTGTGGCCAAAAATCACACTAACATTTTTGGCACTAAAAGCAGAGCATGGACCTCTAATCCATCTTATTACTTCATATCACCTAATTCCTATTGATTTGCTATTTGAAAATGAATTCTAAGTCTACTAGAAGAACGAATCCTTAGTCTCTAATGGATGAGGAAGATATTCAGGAAACACCTACCGAGATAGTGAATCAAACTATTACTAAAGGATCCGCCCCTTTGCTTTTGGTCGATGAACAATTTTGGCAAATGTTATTTTCTTTGGTTGAAAAAATATCACCAAGCGCTTGGATGATTAGCACTAAAATGAAGAAGACATTTAAAAATAAGGAAAGAAGGGTCGCTGCTTTCGACGAAGAAAGCCAGCCCCCGATTGCTGGTCGAAACCTTGGAAAGAAACCAATGACTAGGGATGAAATTGTAGCTAAATGCATTAGAAGCGCTACTAATAAAGCTAGGGCTGAAAAATCCCAAGTGTCCAAAGAGTTCCAACTTGAAAGGGCCCCAATACCGAGCACCAAAAGGATAAGCCTCGGTGGGTCTACTAGGAGACAACCCAAAAGCATAATTGTTCATGTTGAACACATTGAACATCTAAATCTTAGCAGCAACCGAAACATGGAGATGATTTTGTTTAAATTGTCTAAGCAAGTTCAGAAGCTATAAGATGAAAAGTGCGGTTCTTATACAGATTCGAATATTATGAAGATTTAGCCATTTTCTATTAACATCATGAGGGCTCACTACAAGAAAAGTTGATTTTTATAACGCCAATAGATAACACTTTATTACGTACTATTATTATTTGGTTAAATTTGTTTTATTTTGAATAATAGAGTAGTAATGCTTCCATAAAGGAGTTCCCTAATATTTTTCATGCTCGCCTCTTCTCTAAATTATTTCCTCTTCCTTCTTCTTTTTCGTCCCAAAATTTTCGCTTCCATTCTCACTTTCTTTCACAACTCTCCATTGCAACGCAGATTCTCGACCAGCAAATCCACCACCTCTCGACCACCATCCCCTACTGCCTCCTCCTCACGCTCGATCTTCTTCAAATCACACTACCCCAATTTGGGTACTGTAGCAGCATTGTTTTAAATTAAGAGAGCTAAAATAATATATTCCTTGTTCCCTTTAATATTTGTTTAACTGGAACAATTCATATGTATTTGTCATTCTCTTTCCTTGAGCTTTTCAAAATCTCGTTGCCAAAAAAACATTGAAAAAAAATCCCACTACTTTGACTTGTCACTTCTGCTACTTCGGTTCGCCACTCGTGCTAGGTAATGATAAAGGCTGCCGACCACGTT
This sequence comes from Allium fistulosum, assembly GCA_030737815.1. Taxonomy (NCBI): domain Eukaryota; kingdom Viridiplantae; phylum Streptophyta; class Magnoliopsida; order Asparagales; family Amaryllidaceae; genus Allium; species Allium fistulosum. The sequence goes on from CM060908.1 coordinate 53,234,445, forward strand.
GCTTAGGAGTCACCTAGAATTCGGTTCATGCTTGGAGTTGTATATGCTCAAGATAGACGATGTTGAGTAGGAGTTCTATCAAGATGATTGTGTTTTGATTTGCGCTGCTTGGAGATAATTAGCCTGGGAATCTGTGGAGAGATGGAGATGTGGTTGAGATCCAAACGAGACTACTATTAAGTGATGCTAAAACCGTTGACACTGGAGGTGATTCAACGGTTTGCATCCTGCCTCACGTCAATGGTCTAAATTAGAGCTAGTTTGTTTACATGCCTGAGATCTGTTTATGTCGCCATTGTGCAGATTCAAGCTAGAAATGATGGATGCAGACACTCTTAATGCCCGAAAGCATGCTCAGGACTGGACACTAAGTACATTATCAAATCATGTGAGTATTTCTGTTTGAATAAGTCAGCGATAATTAATTCGCTAATTAAATCGCTTTATAACTTCTTTGAAGTGAATAATTTAGCAGTAATCATGTAAGTATCAAAGAAATTTTTTTATGATTGTTAAGTGAATAAGTTAGCAATAACTTCTGTGAAGTGAATAAGTAACCAATAGTCTCACATATACACACACAATAATAATTTTGGATTTATCTTCTTGTAGGTTTAATAACCATTAAAAATGTTATCTTCGATAGATTACTACCCATGGTATAAGGTATTCTTTGAAACCCCGAAATTTCGGGTTTCTCGTATCGTTATCGACATACGACGAACCGAAATTAAACCCTGATTTCGGTTTCGGCCATCGGCTAAAAAAACCCGTAACCCTAAATTAAAGCTCAGAAAAGCAAAAGCAAGCACGAGATTGAAAAGAAAAAGCAAAATCAAAAGCAAGCACGAGATTGAAAAGCAAACGCAAGCACGTTCAATCAACAACAGAAACAACATGATTACACAGTGAAGATTCGATTTTTCGTGTATAAATTTAGTCGAAACCATGTAAGAAATAATAAAAACATTACCTTGGTCGAAACCTTTCTCTAATCCTCTTCATTGTCGACTGTCGAAGGCGGCGAAGGCACGGCGAAGTCGAGGAGAAGGCGCGGCGAAGTCGATCAAACGAAGTAGTAAGTTTTTTTTTCATTCGCGATTTTCTGTCTTTTTTTTCGTTCGTTGGATTAATATTGTGTCGTGAATAAGAAATAAGCAATTAAGGTGAGAGGTTTTTGGGCTTTTGGGCTGTAATTTAATTTGGCTTAGCTTAGGGTACTCTAATTAGGTGCAATTTTGTTGTTTGGGCTGTAATTTAATTAGGCTTAGCTAAACGTACTCTAATTAGGTGTAATTTTGCTATGAACTCTAATTTTGAACTGAATTTAGTGTAAAATCTAATTACGGCTGCAAACTGTAAAGAAGTAATTACAATTTAGTGTAACCTCTAATTTAAATTAGACTGAATTTTGTTTGGAATGTGTAAACTCTAAATTAATTTAGCTTAGTGTAATTTAATCTGGTGCAATTCTAATATAAGTTTAATTAAATATTGTTCAAACTCTCAGGTAGACAATGGACAATGAAACAAACACTACAAAAATCGATTGGAATTATGGTACCCCGATCGATGGCAATGTTCAAAAAACAAAATGCAGTTTCTGTAATAAACAAATCAATGGTGGCGGTATAACGCGTCTGAAAGAACATTTGGCAGGCGTAGGCGGCAATGTAATAGCATGTCCAAACGTTCCCTAAGATGTTAAAAAACTTGTACGAGCTCATATAGTTGGAAAGAAAAACGACCGTAATAAAGGAAAACTAGAGAAGCAACGTGTACAAGAAGAATTGATGCGTAGACCTCAACAACATGACTTGGACAGTGAAGATGATGAAAACAAAGATGATAGGGATGTTCGTCGTGCTATGCGGGAAAGCAGAGATACATTTAGAGAACATGAGATGCAAAGATCTCACAGACAATCAGGTGTTAGTTCTAGTCAACCAGACCGGAACGTACGTAGTAAATCTACGAGACTAGTGGGTGATTTTGAAACTTGCGCTACTGCAAGGATAGATTCATACATGCAAAAAAAGAAGGTAGTTCTCAACCTTCTATTAAATCTGCAATAAAAGGCATTAAAAATGCTAAAAAGCACATAGGTCAACCAATTACTAAATTCTTTTACTTTAATCACATTCCACATAACATTGCAAATAGTCCTTATTATGCAACGATGGTTAATGCGATTGCGGAATGCGGTCGTGGAATAGATCCACCTACCGCATATTAATTATCACATTCGTACTTGGAAATGAATTTAGAAGAAGTTCGATCGTATATTACAACTTTTCATAATTTCTAGGATGAATATGGTTGTACGCTGATTGTGATGGTTGGAGTATACGGAATCGACGAAAAATTATATATTTTCTTGTGTACTCCACACATGGCATGATATTTCTCAAATCTATAGATGCAACTAATGAATTTTAAAGTGGTGAATATATATGCAGATTGATGAACGAAGTTGTAGAGTCTATTGGAGAAAATAGAGTAGTGCAGGTAGTGACAGATAATGGGGCCAACTACAAAGCTGTCGGTCAATTGTTGATGCAGAACTGGACACCATGTGCAACACATTGCATTGATCTGATTCTAGAAGATATCTCAAAAGAACCGGAGGTAACAACTGTCATCTCAAATTGTCAATTAATAACGACATTTACATACAATCATGATTGGTTACTTTCCATAATGAGAAAAGAGACAAATGGCAAAGAATTGATTAGGCCGGCAGTTACTAGATTTGCCACTCATTTCATTGCATTTGACTCTATTTACAAAAACAAAAATGACTTGAGAAGAATGATTGCTACGAGAGAATGGGCATCTAAATGCGTAGACTCATTGTTAAGGACAAAAGAACAGCAACCAATGTCTCTAATCTAATTTATAACGATACTTTTTGGACTGCCGCTGCTTCCATCATTCTTGTATTTGAGCCACTAGTCAATGTTTTAAGAATGGTGGATAGTGACGATAAAGCAGATATGGGCTACCTTTATGAAGCGATGGATCTCACTAAAGAGTCAATTAGGAAAAACGTTGGCTTAAGATAGTCAAAAACTGGTGGGACATTATAGATAAAAGATGGGAAAGACAACTACACCGACCAATTCACGCGGCAGGTATTTAAAATTATTACTTTACAAATAGTCAAAATTCGTAACATTCATTTTTACACTATTTAAAATATAGGTTATTTTCTTAATCCTATCAATCAATATGGTGATGCGGTAAGTGATAGTGAAGTATTAAACGGATTCAACAACGTTGTTGAAAGAATGGTCCCAGACATATTGGCACAAATCGAGTTTGGAAATGCGGTAAATTACTAATATTTTATTCAAAACATAGATCCAAATTTTATTTTTTACATCCACAGGTGGATAATTATAGAATGAAAGTTGGCGCATTTGGCTCTTCAAAAGCAAAAGCAGCCATAAATACTTGTTCTCCTGCTCAGTGGTGGTCAATAATTGGTACAGAGGATGCTCCAAATCTAACACACTTGGCAATGCATATTCTAAGTCAAACAGTTTCTTCTTCAAACTGTGAAAGAAATTGGACTACATTTTCCATGATTCAGAAAAAATTAAGAAATAGAATCAAATGGAAAATCTAGAAAAACTAGTGTATGTACATTACAATATGAGATTACGAGCAAAAACTGTTAAACGTCATGATACAAATGATCAATTGATCGATCTGAACTACATATTTCACGAGGAGGATCCATTAGCAGAGTGGACTACTGAAGTTGAACTAGGTTGCTTGACGATGATCCTTGGATGGTTAATATGATGAATGATGTCGTTGCTGCAGTGATGGCATACCTGCACGAACAACAACAAGTTAGAGCACTGAAATTAGTAGTGGTTCCTCAAATGATGATTATGGCAATACTGGTGGTAACGGTAGCGGTTTAGCAAGTAATTATGGCGTTGGATCTACTGATGGTGGTGGCTCGCATAGACCAACAATACCCTATGTGAGAAGAAGAGGTGTGATGGAAAATCGTGACAGAAGAGATGGTAATTTGAATGTTGAATATGGACAACAATAAAATTACGATTATGCTAATAATCCTTATACTTCAAATGATCCACCTAACTATAGACATTCTACTTCTGACTACATTGGAGGCTATTATTATCATGAAGCAAATGAGACATATAACATTGATATATCAAGCGATCAAAATTGTAAAACTACATATACAATACAGAATGACGAACCGTCCTCGTTTGATAACATGTTGTCAACGTTTCTAGGTACAGGGCAAATACCGTACGGTTATCCACCATACCATACGACACAAGTGGATGAAGAAAATTATGAGAACAATCCATATACCGCTCCAAGAAATAGTTTTTGGATGTAGTAAATTTATGATGTTGTAAGTTGTATTATATTTCTTTATGGAGAATATTTTAAATTTTATTTATCGTTATTACAAGTTTATTAACAAACTACTTAAAACAAAAATTTGGACCGAAACCGAAACAAAACCGAAACTTTCAAAATTTACGAAATCATCTGAAACGTAAAAAATTTCAAACGGCCGAAACCGAGACCGAAACCGAGTTCTCGAACCTTGTTACTACCACTGGGATCTAGGTATTAAAGAAAAATTTGCATGATTGTTTATGGTTAAGGTCAAACAAAAATATTGTTTAATGATAGTTCGGTTAGACAAATGTTCTTACATTTAGGGCAATGTCTTGAAATAATGTTGGAGTCTTTGTGTGCACTGTAGACTGAATTTAGTTGCATTTTCCTACTATGACTCTGATGTTGATATTGCCTTCTTTGGATTTTGTAGTTTTATTTCCCTGCTTCCTATTTTTTGGTATATTAGCTTCATCCTACAATTTTAAGTATTATATTTGATATCAATATATTGACTAATAATCATATCATGTTGCCATTTATATAAGTTAATGTGATTGCATTTTATAAGGACTGTTTTGTATACTATATGATTTTATTCTATGAGCAGTTAGTTGAATATGGAAGCACGTAATTATCTTACATTTTGCCGGAACAGTTGATCCAAAGCAGTAGGCCTTTTGCAGGTTCAAGTCCAGAGGGCATTTCTGAATGCACTGTGTCAGTCATCCAGTGTAAGTCACCTCCTATTATTGTGCCTCTATGTCCTTTGAAATCTTCATGTGTTACTGCACCTTATATATGTTTTTATAATTTGATAAGAAATCAACCAAGTATTGGTTTTAGTACTCCATTTTTTTCCAATGGCTAGGAGAAAAAGAAATTTACTCACCTCTAGCATATAAGTGACAGTTTCAAAACCTAAAAATTAAATTAGAACGACCGAGTTAAAACTTTTTACCGACAAGGTAATAAAATATAAGATTAGTTATACCTCTATGAGGATGATCAGGGAATCCTACGAGGGCAGTAACTGCAATTTTCGGATAATAAAATTTTAATCAGCATTTCGTTCGAGATAATTTAGTTAATTGAGTTTTACAGGGTAATTAATACAATACTTGAAAACTCATCCAGAAGAAGGAATGAATCAAAATACTTCAACTCAAATCTATAAATCGATACAAATACTGTAAGCCTTTTAATGAAATAAAAGACTATATGAAGAATAATATAGAGTAATAACTTTAAGAAGCAATGATGATGATTTTTAAATAATTTTCTTCATTAATAGATGACTTGCCAATGCTTCTTATGACAATGGCACCTTGGCTTTCATGTTCTGGTTTTGCTTGAACCTATCTTTGTAACATCCCAAAATTTTATCGTTTTGAAATTGAATATTTAATTAATATTAAATATTTGAATAATTGCTTTTAAATGTTTAATAACTTGAATTCGAATATAGGAATTATTTAAATATTGAATTGTGAATTAAATATTAATTAAATGGATTTAATAGCTTAATTTAACCTCTTTTAATTAATAAATAATAATAGAAAATTAATTGTTAATAAAATGACTTGATTTTTAATGATGTACTTTTAAATGACTTTATAGGATTTTTCCATAATTTTTCTGAAAATATTTAAATTTTTGTTTGACGTATTTTACGATAAACAATGGCATTTTTGTGACTTTACAAAATAAGAGAACCGGTGTATATTATAATTGTACTAGAATCTTGTCGATTTTTGAGCGTGATTTTATTTTGGTTTCTCATTTGCGGTTCGTATGCGAACGAGATGCTGTGTAGCGAGATGCCGGAAAGTTGTAAATAAACTAAACATCAACACTGAGATTTGTCAACACGCTTAACTTTTCTTTTCTTCCTTCTCTACTTCTACAAACTTCCTGTAAAACAAAAAGAAAAAACTCCCACTTTAAAAATTCAAAATCTAGGGATTTACTCATCGAAAAATTATAAAGCTTCCTCCTTGAGTTCTTATGAGTGGGATCTACGAATCTATGTATTTCGTAGAGTGTGATTGTAGTTTGTGATGTTCGACATTGTTAGGTGAAACTAGGGTTTGATTTTTGGTAAGATTTAAGTATCGATTGGTGAAATGGAATTGGATTTAAGTTTGTTAGGTCAACGAGCATTAGGGGCCATGAAATGGTGGAGTGCAATTCATGTTTGGGAACCATGGAAAATTAGGGTTCGCATAGGCAAGCTTGGAAATATTTGGTCTGACATGTCGAGCTCTCGAAGAGAAGCTCGATGGCGAAGACGAAATTGGATTTCATCGACAGTTGCTCCGTATCGTTAGGATGTGTGCACAACTGGAGATGGGCTTTGTGCGTGTACAGTCTTTTTGTGAAGGAAGAAGAACGAATTTGGGGAGGGATTTGTTTATATGGTGATTAAGTGTGTAATTTTAATTTCAAAAACTTATAAAACTGATACTATTACATACGAGGTCGGTTTGGACGCGATCTTTTGTGTTGGACTCGTATCGATGTTTTCTACATATTAGAGTTGGATTCATTGAATTTGGAGCTAGTACAATTTTGAGCTAAAATCGAATGTTGTTCGAGTTTAGATCAAACTGGAACACGAAAGCGTCAATTGGAATTCCGGCGAGTTTACTCATCTCTAAATAAATTATATGATATATATGTATTGCTATAGACTATTGTTGAATCCTTTAATGATAGTTGATAGTTTTTAATGAAGTATAAATTAATGATAAAGTTATAGTGATTTAATTTAATTGCATTTAACGTAGATAAATTAGTTATACTTCGTTGTGATATCTATTTAGCAGAATAAAACACCATTCTGCTATAATTAAAATGACTAGATTATTTTGGACATCTATCGAACAGAATAAATCACCATTCTGTGCTTACAAAGTAAAAAGTTATTTTTGAAGTTAATTAATATTTGGATTAATTAATAAGTGATATGTTTGCTATTGATTTCTAATTGTTGACAATAATATGTTTGTTATTATTGTTTTATTGTTTGTTTGGATTTAAATTTCCACTTGAAAAGCGAATTACATAAATAACCATTGTTTTATAGGGGACTTTTGTAGAGAGACCCTAAGGGGTTTCTCGCCATTATTAATTTACTATTATATGCATTATACTTATATTCTTATGTTGCTCATACTAATGTTTGGTTGAAGTGTTTGTGACATACTATTTTGTTTATGTAAGTGACGTCATAGCGATTATCGCTATTCCGCCACGTATGAAATATTATGTCCTTAAACCTTAGTCTGTGTTGAACTTGTACTTGTATTATAACAAAATGAATGCGTGGACGCATTTTTGCACTTTGAAAGTTATTTAAACTATATTTTCATGTATTTTTTAGAATTTCGAAATAAAGGATAAGTGTTGTTTTTAAAATTTATAAAAGGAATTATAAATTTGGTTAATTATCTCTTAGGATAATTAATGTTTTTTTGAGTTTATTAAAATATTATAAATTTGATTAATTATCTTTCAGGATAATTAATGTTTTCTTAAATTTATAAAAAGATTATAAATTTGATTTATTGTCTTTCGGGATAATTAATGTTACATTAAATTTATAAAAAGATATAAATTTGATTTATTTTCCTTTGGGATAATTAACGTTTTTTTAATTTATTAAAAAGGATTAAAATTTGGATTTTTATAAAAGATTTATATCAATTATCTTTTAGGATGATTATCATTGTTTTAAATCTAAAAAGATATTTTAAATTTATTTATTATCTTCAAAGATAAAAATGTTGTCTTAAAAGTTATAAATAATAGTTTATAAATAAGAAAATCATTAAAAAGGAATGTTTAAAATAAAGTAATAAAATAAAGCTAAGTATAATTTGTTTTTGGGCTTCTATTAAATATTGTTGTAAGGACATTTGATTTAATCCGTCTTTTTTAAAACACTTAGTAATATAATAGATCTTTAAAAAGAATATTTTTAAAGAGTGTTTTTAAAGTGTTTTTATAAATATTTGTGATGTGAAAATTAAGCACATGTCACATACCGAAATTTTCGACTTTCGAAAATTCGACATCGATACTCACTTTATCGACTGCCGAGAAATCGAGTGCCGGAAACTCCAATAGTGAGGGTTTAAGAAAAAGAAAAAGGCAGAAGAAGAAGAAGAGATAGAAGAAAAAGAGAAGAAGAAGAAAGAAGAACAACAGAACAACATCAGAACAGAAAACAATATCAGAATCTTACACATCGCAGCGGAACAATATACAATAGATAATTACTAGCCTTTTAAAACAAAGAACTATATCATTTTATTCATACATCAATCAGAGTCAATATACAACAATGGACAGTTATATAAACTTGTCCTCATACAGAATACACAGCGGAATAAATATATCAGATACAATTACTACGTCTCGCCATCCAGCTTGCTTCCAAAGCTCCAAAATATCCAGAATATCCTGATAACCTAACTCTAGACTGCCCGTGTGGAAATTGGTGGGCACCCAGAGTTTAGAAGGGAAACAATAAACTCCGAGTCAGTCATGGTGACTGGTGTGAGATCGTAAAACAGTTTATCTTTAAAATAAATAACAGAGCATTTTAAAGTCAATTCGCAATGCTTTTGGAAAATGAAACTACCATAAGACCTCCCGCCACACACACAATGCAAACGCAGAATTGGAGGAGATTTCTTCTTATGATAGTCAAAGATGCTTACTACGCAAAATCAAATTCTTTTGATATTATTATTAGTGCATAGTGTAGAAAACATTTCGAAAGTATAATATTAATCTTAGCCAACATACGACCAGTATCGTATGCCTACTATAGCTACTATGTTCAATAGCAGGTTACCGCCACATTCCATAGCAGGTAATACAACTAAAACCGTACACGTCGCGTATTGTTTCTTTGGATTTCCAACAAATGGTCAGGCTAAGGAACTTCCTTTTCCACGATGGGTACGTCCCTGGAATAGACGACCCGAGAACCTAACCGGATCTCTGCCAACACAAGGCCGAGTTACCTCTGCAAAAATAGGTAACTACTGACACGCGTATGCCATTCCCCGATCGTAACCGATCTTCCCGAGGATCCCCGATTTCCAACAAACCACATAGATAATAATGCAGCAACCACATAGGCTAAGTATCTGGGCTCCATACCATGATACCACCTCTATCCAGAAGGAATGACATACACTAAGGGGCGCTACTCCCTAGAACCTTGCTGCATCCTTCCTGTTTCGACCATTTCCGGGGTGTGAGGCTCGACGAAGTCTCGTCCACAAAGCTACGCTTTCTCAAAAAGCCCTGCTTCGGGTCAAACAAAATGGTCAACCTATGATCACAAAGATATAAGATCAAACAAATGATCATATCACAAATGATCAAACACTGATCATTTCACAGCAACACTCAGTATGCCACGTTACCAAATTGGGATATATCGCTGATAAATTTCAACTACATAACCTCTGAGCTCGTACGTCTCAGAGAAGGGTGTTAAGCTAAGAGAATAAATTCTCCGCCACCAACAGAAATGTATTTGAAAGAAATCAGCTTTATATCTCAAATTGTAACGTCAGACACACAATCCATACAAGTCTGTTCCGGGATCGAACAGAACCGAAGGCACTTCTCACGAAGCCCTTGCATTTCCGGATAATTTTCTAATCACGTCCGGACTTCCCGTCACTAAGGGTGATAAAACCTCTAAATCGGAGATCAGCCGATGTAGAGTAACTCGACGGTAATCCTTCCGTTTTCAAAAATATCCGGTCTTCAACACCGGTCTTCGAATGCAAATCATATCGACGTATCACATATTCGGAATGGGTTATACGACCCCATGGTCCTTTCCCGACTAACCCGAATAGTGAGCGTATATTTAAAAACAAGTGTGGCATTCCAATTCATCCAATTCACAACAAATACCTACTCAAGGTAATTATTGATAGTCGGTTATTTAACTATCAATAAAGATGCGCAACATCATCAGATTCCAAAAAATTTCCTCAAATTATTTATCTTTCAAAATATCTTTTACTAGATATATAATTTTCCACACTTAACCGTTTGAAAACAGATTTCAAATATTCACTTTTCAATTTATCTTTAAAAGATAAAATCTCTAAACAGTTCACTTCATATTGGAAAAGCATTTCCATACTTATTTAAAAATAAGTAATTCACAAATCATTTATTTTCAACATTTGAAAATATTCAATATACTTAAATCGAATTTAAGTATATATTTCATTCTTTAAGGAAATCATAAATTTTAACATCTATTTGAGTCAAAACGAATGTTGCGTAAAACATCGTTACGACGACTCAAAATCACTAGTATAGGGATTCAGATTTTAAGATAGATATATGTAAATCCCAATACTACATAAAACATTTTCTTTCGAAAATCATTTACTATAACAACAGTGTTATAGTCCATTATTTCCTTAAATTTCTCGAAAACGTCTATTTCAACAATGAATGTTGAAATCTATGATTTCGATATTTAACACGTTTTAAAACATCTTTTAAAACAATTACTTCATTTCGTAATATCACTTTTCCAAAACATATCCATTTTACTCAATAATATATTCACTGTCCAAAATCGTGAATATACTTCACTATCCAAATTCAACATTTCTACACATTTTATTTAAAAGTTTATCCACTGTCCAAAATCGTGGATATAATTCCTTTAATCAACTTCTACAATTCACTTATCAAAATAAGTGATTTCGGATTCATAAACAACGTTTATAAATCACAATTTTATATTTTATAACTACTTCAACTTATAAATTCCTTTTATTATCCAATTCAATTTATAACTCAATTTTCTACCAAAAGTCCATTCTATAAGTTAAACACTTATAATTCGTTTATTTACAAAAATCGTTCTTTTAGGACTTCACAAATCATTTATTCTGTCCTTTATAAAACCCATTTTAACATCATTTAAAACGTCTTTAAAACTCCTTTATAATTTCATCACTTTGATTTATAAAAATCAAATTTTATAAATCTTATATATAGAGCTTTCATAATAAATTCAAAAATCTCTATTTAAACCATTTTATAAATAAATCGACTTTTATTTCAAAAACGACACTTCGGTTATATTTCACTAAAAATTATAACTTTTATAACTTTAAAATTTTACGTTTATAACTCGATTCAAAAATTCCATAAAACGTATATTTTCAAAAATCACTTTAAAAACCTTTTTAAAGTAAAAGTCGTTATTTTTACATTTCAAAACTGAATCCGATGATGCAACAGCATCAATTAGTCCATCACAACAGTAAATATCATATATCAATATGATAACAGAATATATCAAAATATCTGTAAATAATCAATACGGTGAGGAATCCAGTCGGATCCCTCCAACCTGTTTCCCTGCATCCACAGATGTTAGCACAATACCAATTCCGCTCCAGTACGGAATTATCGCGGTATATAGGTTTTATAAAAATCCGCTTACTAACGGCGCAATAGGGTCTCATCCGCTATACGAGGCGGGAAATCAACAATCCAATATATACATATGCCAATATGTATATACTGCTATATATATAGATATATCCTATCATATCTAATAGCACATCCAATAGCAATCAAATCATCAATCAATAACTGTAAATTCCACTTTTAAATTTGAGTGAGAAGATCTCACCGTGATTTTAATTCTGATTTCAGCGTTTATTTCGAATAAAATTAAACGGGCGTTTAATTTTACCCGAAATTCAAACTAGCTCCAAACGACTCCAATCCAATTTCATCACGTAGTGTTCGAGAAAACGAAGCCAACGCCGCTCGTTTCGAAATTTTCCGACCTCGCAGCAAAAAGATATGCTATTACAAAGATTACACAATTTAAATTAAAATTCATTTACAATTCTTTTTAAAATTAATTCCAGATCTAATCATCACCGTTAGATCTAGCTCGAAGGAATCACGGTCGCACGCACATTCTTCCTTCCCCCTTCCAGTTAAAACACGCGACATCAACCCACCTTTGCCGCCTCCAAACCCTAATGACGCGACCACCTACCGACCTCCAGACCCCATCAAACCACCCCCATTCGAACGCCATTGACGAGAGCTACCCCCAGCTGGAATCACGACGAACTCGGTCGCTTCATGGCTTTGGAAAACGTGGTCGACTTGAGCACGAACGCGGGTCAAAAGCTCCGCCGATGGTCGACGAAAACTCATCATTGCCGTATGAAATTGAAGATCACACTTTGCTCTTTCATTTATTAGTTGGAAGTTTGTTGAATTATTGCACGGATTTGAAGAAATTAATGGAAGAAGATCGAGAAGTGCTAGCCATCGAAAACAAGGGCGGCGGCTACTGAATAAGGGTTAGGGTTTGTAGCAAATGGGGGCAAGGGTTCCTTTTATAGAATTTCTACCGAAAATCACTATTCACTCGATTTTCCCAACTCCGATTTACGCGCAGTGACTGGCGTTTCTAAGGTTTATCCCACGTTCCGACGCAATGGGACAGGTTTCGGAAGCTAATTCGATCGTTTGTGCAAGATATGGAATTAAACGATCAATTTAAATTAAACCGATTTAAATCGATTTCGATGCGTTTTAATTTGTACCGGACAAATGGTAAATCCAAAAATTATGAAATTTGAAACCATGCAATAATTTCACATTACGGATCCGATGAAACTAGTTTCGTCGAAATCCGAGACCGTTTGAAAAATGACTATTTTAACTCGCCGAATTAAATTAAAATAATTTCAATGCGTTTCGAGCTGCCACGGTCAAATGACAATTCCGATTGCTACGAAAATTGAAATCCGATAATAACTAACTATTACGGATCCAATGGAACTGGTCTCGTCCAATTCTGAGACTGTTCGAAAATTGACTATTTTCAGTTGATAATTAAATATTAAAATATTCAATTTCCACAGATTAACTCCAAATTCAATTTTAAGAGTTCCAAAATATTTCTATAACTCCAGTATGATTAAATAAAATTTTACAAATCATTTTCAATCATAATAAACTCGTTTTTCAATTATCTCTGGAATTTCACTATTTAATTTATCGATTAAATTATCAAATTAAATCCAATATTCGAAAAATAGATCATTTGACTTCTAAATTTCATTTATAAATATTTAAAATAAATTAAATATTCAAATTTAAATTATCAAAAATTCTAGGTCGTTACAGACTTCCCCCCTTAAAAGAATTTCGTCCTCGAAATTACAAGTTAGGAAAAAATGGTCCTTAACTCGTCTACTATTTTTCACAATTCAATAGTTTTCTCAAAATTTTCAAAACAAATCTTTCTAATAAAGATTCGTTATCATTCAACTAGCTTTCTAACTTCAATTTTAAGTTCCAAATAACATTGTTTACTTCTCAATTCAAATTCGAGTTTAAATTCAAATTTTAAACTTTCAAAATTTCTCAAAAATTTTCTAACACTCGAGATTTTCGAAAAATTTCGCCAGCGTCTCCTTTGCGCGGCTAACACGGTACGACTACAAAACGTCCCTACGGACTCTCAGATTTCAAAAAGAAAAAGAAAATGAAACCAAGCGGCTAGACAAGAAAGTCATCAAATCTCATATTGGAATTTAAATACATACCTTTTGTCGAGCAATTCAAATTTATCTTTGAAATCAAATCCAATTCATTTACACCTGTATATCTACTAGCCATTATATCTAGTTACAGCATTCAAACTATTTTGCAAATTCTATTACAAAATTTTCAACATAAACTACTTATATCATCTTTAGTTCACTGTTGAAGTTACATATTTTTCATTCAATTTCACATTTCAAATTCTCATTTGAATTCAATTTCACAATTCCAATCTAATTTGGATTCGGTTTATCTCCTGAATATTGAATTTCGTCGATTAACTTTCATTTACAACTGCTTATTTTAGATTAGTTTCAATTACTAATTCATTTCAAATTGTAATTCACTTATTCAAATTTGTCTTCAACATTCAGTTTCAATTCCAGTTTTATTCTTTCGTTCATTCCCAAAATTTATTTTCATTTCACTATTTTGGTTTATCATCACTTATATTATACTGAATTTCTAATTCCATATGAATTTAATTCATTTCAAACCATATTAATTCGTCATTTCTTCAATTAGTTTCACTTACTAATTTTATTTCAATACTTCACTTTGTTTATCACAAATCAAAATTCAATTCAGTCTTACTTACTTACAATTTCAAAATGAATCTCAACTTTCAATTTCACTTTCATTTATTCAAATTCATTCACTTATACTTTCTTTGATTCAACTTAAAATTCCTTAAGTTAAATTTATTCAATCTAAACTCACAACTAATTGTATAAGTTATCAACTCATTTATTATTCTCATCAATATTTTTATATAGCATTCCAGAGTCTTTTCAACCTTTTCAAAACCATTTTTGAAAACAATTCAAATCATCCTTTGAATTTTCTAAAACAAAATCCAAATTTTTCAAACAACTTCCTTTTAAAACAATTTGGCAGCAATTTCTCTTTTGGAAACCCGAAAATGAACATCGGTGATGTCGCGATCATCATCGGAATTATTTTCCAGCGACCGAAAAGAGTTTAGAGCTTTTCATTCCCCCAAAATACTTTTCAAAACCTCCTAAATTCATTTTCAAATCATAAAGATTTAAAATTTTCCAAATCCCCAAAATTTTCAAGTTCCTTTTAAAACATTTCCAAATACTTCTCTGGAATCCCGTTTTAAATCACAATTCACATTTATAATTTACATTCTCAAATTTCATTTGTATGTGGATTTATCTCTTAACTTTGGAGTTACAATTTCAATTTCTTATTCAATTTTAGTGATGATAATTCACTATTATTACTTCCTAACATCCATGCAACCATATACTATGATAATTCATAGAAAAACCTTTATTTTCTATATAAAAATAGTTTTGGGCAAAATTATCTCATTTACCCTATTTAAAACAATACTGTGCCGAATTGTTCTATACAAGTGTTTAGAGATCCCTATCGATAGAGTTGTACGGACAATACCGACCAGAATCCATATACCACTCAACAAACCAATCATCACAATATAAAACAATTTTATATTCACTAACAAATACGCACTCGTATCTATTATTACACTCAACTCATTCTAGAGTACTGCTGACTCTATCTCTAATGAGTAACACCCAACAGAGCAGGGTTGTCGCTTAACCATATGCTCTGATACCACGCTGTCACATACCGAAATTTTCGACTTTCGAAAATTCGACATCGATACTCACTTTATCGACTGCCGAGAAATCGAGTGCCGGAAACTCCAATAGTGAGGGTTTAAGAAAAAGAAAAAGGCAGAAGAAGAAGAAGAGATAGAAGAAAAAGAGAAGAAGAAGAAAGAAGAACAACAGAACAACATCAAAACAGAAAACAATATCAGAATCTTACACATCGCAGCGGAACAATATACAATAGATAATTACTAGCCTTTTAAAACAAAGAACTATATCATTTTATTCATACATCAATCAGAGTCAATATACAACAATGGACAGTTATATAAACTTGTCCTCATACAGAATACACAGCGGAATAAATATATCAGATACAATTACTACGTCTCGCCATCCAGCTTGCTTCCAAAGCTCCAAAATATCCAGAATATCCTGATAACCTAACTCTAGACTGCCCGTGTGGAAATTGGTGGGCACCCAGAGTTTAGAAGGGAAACAATAAACTCCGAGTCAGTCATGGTGACTGGTGTGAGATCGTAAAACAGTTTATCTTTAAAATAAATAGCAGAGCATTTTAAAGTCAATTCGCAATGCTTTTGGAAAATGAAACTACCATAAGACCTCCCGCCACACACACAATGCAAACGCGGAATTGGAGGAGATTTCTTCTTATGATAGTCAAAGATGCTTACTACGCAAAATCAAATTCTTTTGATATTATTATTAGTGCATAGTGTAGAAAACATTTCGAAAGTATAATATTAATCTTAGCCAACATACGACCAATATCGTATGCCTACTATAGCTACTATGTTCAATAGCAGGTTACCGCCACATTCCATAGCAGGTAATACAACTAAAACCGTACACGTCGCGTATTGTTTCTTTGGATTTCCAACAAATGGTCAGGCTAAGGAACTTCCTTTTCCACGATGGGTACGTCCCTGGAATAGACGACCCGAGAACCTAACCGGATCTCTGCCAACACAAGGCCGGGTTACCTCTGCAAAAATAGGTAACTACTCACACGCGTATGCCATTCCCCGATCGTAACCGATCTTCCCGAGGATCCCCGATTTCCAACAAACCACATAGATAATAATGCAGCAACCACATAGGCTAAGTATCTGGGCTCCATACCATGATACCACCTCTATCCAGAAGGAATGACATACACTAAGGGGCGCTACTCCCTAGAACCTTGCTGCATCCTTCCTGTTTCGACCATTTCCGGGGTGTGAGGCTCGACGAAGTCTCGTCCACAAAGCTACGCTTTCTCAAAAAGCCCTGCTTCGGGTCAAACAAAATGGTCAACCTATGATCACAAAGATATAAGATCAAACAAATGATCATATCACAAATGATCAAACACTGATCATTTCACAGCAACACTCAGTATGCCACGTTACCAAATTGGGATATATCGCTGATAAATTTCAACTACATAACCTCTGAGCTCGTACGTCTCAGAGAAGGGTGTTAAGCTAAGAGAATAAATTCTCCGCCACCAACAGAAATGTATTTGAAAGAAATCAGCTTTATATCTCAAATTGTAACGTCAGACACACAATCCATACAAGTCTGTTCCGGGATCGAACAGAACCGAAGGCACTTCTCACGAAGCCCTTGCATTTCCGGATAATTTTCTAATCACGTTCGGACTTCCCGTCACTAAGGGTGATAAAACCTCTAAATCGGAGATCAGCCGATGTAGAGTAACTCGACGGTAATCCTTCCGTTTTCAAAAATATCCGGTCTTCAACACCGGTCTTCGAATGCAAATCATATCGACGTATCACATATTCGGAATGGGTTATACGACCCCATGGTCCTTTCCCGGCTAACCCGAATAGTGAGCGTATATTTAAAAACAAGTGTGGCATTCCAATTCATCCAATTCACAACAAATACCTACTCAAGGTAATTATTGATAGTCGGTTATTTAACTATCAATAAAGATGCGCAACATCATCAGATTCCAAAAAATTTCCTCAAATTATTTATCTTTCAAAATATCTTTTACTAGATATATAATTTTCCACACTTAACCGTTTGAAAACAGATTTCAAATATTCACTTTTCAATTTATCTTTAAAAGATAAAATCTCTAAACAGTTCACTTCATATTGGAAAAGCATTTCCATACTTATTTAAAAATAAGTAATTCACAAATCATTTATTTTCAACATTTGAAAATATTCAATATACTTAAATCGAATTTAAGTATATATTTCATTCTTTAAGGAAATCATAAATTTTAACATCTATTTGAGTCAAAACGAATGTTGCGTAAAACATCGTTACGACGACTCAAAATCACTAGTATAGGGATTCAGATTTTAAGATAGATATATGTAAATCCCAATACTACATAAAACATTTTCTTTCGAAAATCATTTACTATAACAACAGTGTTATAGTCCATTATTTCCTTAAATTTCTCGAAAACGTCTATTTCAACAATGAATGTTGAAATCTATGATTTCGATATTTAACACGTTTTAAAACATCTTTTAAAACAATTACTTCATTTCGTAATATCACTTTTCCAAAACATATCCATTTTACTCAATAATATATTCACTGTCCAAAATCGTGAATATACTTCACTATCCAAATTCAACATTTCTACACATTTTATTTAAAAGTTTATCCACTGTCCAAAATCGTGGATATAATTCCTTTAATCAACTTCTACAATTCACTTATCAAAATAAGTGATTTCGGATTCATAAACAACGTTTATAAATCACAATTTTATATTTTATAACCACTTTAACTTATAAATTCCTTTTATTATCCAATTCAATTTATAACTCAATTTTCTACCAAAAGTCCATTCTATAAGTTAAACACTTATAATTCGTTTATTTACAAAAATCGTTCTTTTAGGACTTCACAAATCATTTATTCTGTCCTTTATAAAACCCATTTTAACATCATTTAAAACGTCTTTAAAACTCCTTTATAATTTCATCACTTTGATTTATAAAAATCAAATTTTATAAATCTTATATATAGAGCTTTCATAATAAATTCAAAAATCTCTATTTAAACCATTTTATAAATAAATCGACTTTTATTTCAAAAACGACACTTCGGTTATATTTCACTAAAAATTATAACTTTTATAACTTTAAAATTTTACGTGTATAAATCGATTCAAAAATTCCATAAAACGTATATTTTCAAAAATCACTTTAAAAACCTTTTTAAAGTAAAAGTCGTTATTTTTACATTTCAAAACTGAATCCGATGATGCAACAGCATCAATTAGTCCATCACAACAGTAAATATCATATATCAATATGATAACAGAATATATCAAAATATCTGTAAATAATCAATACGGTGAGGAATCCAGTCGGATCCCTCCAACCTGTTTCCCTGCATCCACAGATGTTAGCACAATACCAATTCCGCTCCAGTACGGAATTATCGCAGTATATAGGTTTTATAAAAATCCGCTTACTAACGGCGCAATAGGGTCTCATCCGCTATACGAGGCGGGAAATCAACAATCCAATATATACATATGCCAATATGTATATACTGCTATATATATAGATATATCCTATCATATCTAATAGCACATCCAATAGCAATCAAATCATCAATCAATAACTGTAAATTCCACTTTTAAATTTGAGTGAGAAGATCTCACCGTGATTTTAATTCTGATTTCAGCGTTTATTTCGAATAAAATTAAACGGGCGTTTAATTTTACCCGAAATTCAAACTAGCTCCAAACGACTCCAATCCAATTTCATCACGTAGTGTTCGAGAAAACGAAGCCAACGCCGCTCGTTTCGAAATTTTCCGACCTCGCAGCAAAAAGATATGCTATTACAAAGATTACACAATTTAAATTAAAATTCATTTACAATTCTTTTTAAAATTAATTCCAGATCTAATCATCACCGTTAGATCTAGCTCGAAGGAATCACGGTCGCACGCACATTCTTCCTTCCCCCTTCCAGTTAAAACACGCGACATCAACCCACCTTTGCCGCCTCCAAACCCTAATGACGCGACCACCTACCGACCTCCAGACCCCATCAAACCACCCCCATTCGAACGCCATTGACGAGAGCTACCCCCAGCTGGAATCACGACGAACTCGGTCGCTTCATGGCTTTGGAAAACGTGGTCGACTTGAGCACGAACGCGGGTCAAAAGCTCCGCCTATGGTTGACGAAAACTCATCATTGCCGTATGAAATTGAAGATCACACTTTGCTCTTTCATTTATTAGTTGGAAGTTTGTTGAATTATTGCACGGATTTGAAGAAATTAATGGAAGAAGATCGAGAAGTGCTGGCCATCGAAAACAAGGGCGGCGGCTACTGAATAAGGGTTAGGGTTTGTAGCAAATGGGGGCAAGGGTTCCTTTTATAGAATTTATACCGAAAATCACTATTCACTCGATTTTCCCAACTTCGATTTACGCGCAGTGACTGGCGTTTCTAAGGTTTATCCCACGTTCCGAACGCAATGGGACAGGTTTCGGAAGCTAATTCGATCGTTTGTGCAAGATATGGAATTAAACGATCAATTTAAATTAAACCGATTTAAATCGATTTCGATGCGTTTTAATTTGTACCGGACAAATGGTAAATCCAAAAATTATGAAATTTGAAACCATGCAATAATTTCACATTACGGATCCGATGAAACTAGTTTCGTCGAAATCCGAGACCGTTTGAAAAATGACTATTTTAACTCGCCGAATTAAATTAAAATAATTTCAATGCGTTTCGAGCTGCCACGGTCAAATGACAATTCCGATTGCTACGAAAATTGAAATCCGATAATAACTAACTATTACGGATCCAATGGAACTGGTCTCGTCCAATTCTGAGACTTTTCGAAAATTGACTATTTTCAGTTGATAATTAAATATTAAAATATTCAATTTCCACAGATTAACTCCAAATTCAATTTTAAGAGTTCCAAAATATTTCTATAACTCCAGTATGATTAAATAAAATTTTACAAATCATTTTCAATCATAATAAACTCGTTTTTCAATTATCTCTGGAATTTCACTATTTAATTTATCGATTAAATTATCAAATTAAATCCAATATTCGAAAAATAGATCATTTGACTTCTAAATTTCATTTATAAATATTTAAAATAAATTAAATATTCAAATTTAAATTATCAAAAATTCTGGGTCGTTACAGCACAAGTGTGAGCCAAATGTTTTAAGAGATTTAATTTTCAAATACAACCATTTAGCAATTCCTAAAAGTTGATTTACTAACTATCGATCCTACTATCTTTTTTGAGTTTTATTAATTTAAGATGATTTCTTGCTCACTTCAGCGTTGATATCCTTTGTCCGAAACAACTAAAACTAGAAAGCGAGTGGACGTCAAGCTATGTGAGGTTGCTCTCGTTAGGGTATCTTCACATTTACTCTAGATTGGATTCGGTTATATGCGCGCGAAGATGTGAAATACTCGGATTCTCGGTAAGGTTGACGGGGTCCAACTTGTACATTTCCAAGAGAGTCACAGAGTAAATGATCCTCTCAAGTATATTTTCTAGAGGTATACTTTCTGTAAGGAGGGTGCACCCTCCTAGTCATTGTTGGAAAAATCATTTTTCTTATTTGATTCAAATCTTTGAATTGTTTTCTTAGTTGCATCGAGAAGTGCCTGGGGCTCTTCTCTATGTTTAATTATTTGATTCCATACTTTCAAGTTTGATGTTTTCCAACTTATTTTCATTCTTTCATCTATTGATGTTGTTCTAATAAGGTTAAAACCCGTTCCATGTTTAGCGGCGTAGTCTCACAGAATTGTTATATGTTTACTAATAGAGTTAGGGGTATGCCCTAGGGGTAGTTATGTAATTTGTTATATATACCTAACTCGTTGAACAATCTTGTTTGAAATAAAAGGTATTTTCTTCCTATTATATACTTGATATAATATGATTATATTCATTAATTAACTTATCTAAAAGTATATTTAATTCAAAAATCCAAAAATGGTATAATTTGTGACAGTAGCTACAAAGTGTTGAAAACATGAGTAATTTATCACAACGAAACAGATATACCATTTTAACTGTTCCTAGTCAAGATGCATCGAGACTGGATATCGATTTATCCGTTGAGACTGGAGTACGTAACGCTCTCCAAATGCTGGGCTGACTGTTGGGGGCACCTAAGGGTTACGTACTAATAGTTATTGGATAACTATGGAACGACTCACTCGATAGTTTTATGTTGGTTAATATAACTAATGTCAAACAGAAAATATCGATGTGACTGATTTACACATTTCTCTCGACTTGAGAATACTATGGATCTTCCATATGAAAGCTCCATTTTGGTTATAGCCAAATCATGGCATGGCCTCCATCGAGTGACTATAGTTGGGTCAAGTGGAAGTATTGGAAGTGAAGCACTATTCAAGTGAGGATTCGTCTCCTTAGTTATATGCGGTTAGTATCACAGTCAACTCAAAGTCAAAGTCTCTGGGCCAGAGCATTTCAGTTAATAATAATTGTTATTATTGAACCAAGGACTTTGTATTTAGACTATAAAGTTGAATGTGGATGAGGTTGGAATTTTGAACATTACCAAATTCCATAAGTCCAAAGTGATATAGTTTTGACGAAGAGAATTGGTGTAAACAAATGTCACAACCCGGTAACGCTTATTAAACTAAAATTGGATTTTACCGAAAATGAGTAAGCGATAAATTTGGCCATAATGTTACACCACCTGCTAAGTGACGTGTGAAGGTTAACATTATAATAGTCCGATGTTAATCGCTGATCAAATTTACACCCAAGAGTTACGCAGCCAAAATGATGAATTCCCTTAAGACCGAACGATTTAATTATTTTATAATTGTTATAAATTAATTAAATTAATTATTATTTATGAAATTATAGTTATAAAATTTGAATATGATTATAGAAAAAAACAATGTTATATATATTTATAACAGTTATAAATATATCGATCGATATACAATATCGACAAGCGATTAAATTAGATTTAATTCCATAGTATTTTGACTTAGGCTTAGATGAGTTTAAGGTCCATCATTAGGGCTGAAAATTTTCGGTTTTGGGAAGGTCTACGGGTAGCTAAAACATAGGGAATTTGCTTGGAGATATTGGGTTGAGATAAAGTGAGAATGGGTAAAAATGTTTTCCTCGTTTCTCTCTAATACAACCCTATATGTATGTATGTATGTATGTATATGTATCTCTAAAAATAATTACTAACCTTTTTGGCCGTCATTACCTTCTACATTCCTAGTTAAAACATAGCTCTCAATCCACTTCAAAATTCTCAAATATATTTCAAATTAAAATAATACTATTCGATAGTTAGAGGTCGGTGATTCCGAACTTGCAATTTGACGAATCAAGAACAGTAAAAGGAAGGGAAGTCATTGCTTCAACGTGGATTCAAAGGCATCATTAAATGGTAATTTTAATTCATATTACAGTAATAAAATTATATTCTTCGATCCTATAATAAGCGATTTCATATCAGTTTAAATATATTGCTATTATATGTTTAGTTAGGTGAGATTTTGTAAGTAGATGTGATTGTCGCAAATCAGTTTAGTTATGTGCATAATTTGTTTCTTATACTATTTGATTTATGTATAAACAAATGTTGTTTACTGTACAAAATCAATTTTTGTCATTAAAAATTGTTTTATATATATTTATTAGTAAATTCATATATATATTAGTGTATATTTCTCTCTCATAATAGCATATAAGCATATATAAGATATATATATATGATTTAAAATATTTAGTACACTTATTTATATATAATATGAATTTACAAATTCAAAAATTAATTATCATACATTTATTCAAAATTTTAAATTAGCATTTATTGAATTTTTGAATTGTTTATTATATGTAAAATAATTATTACATTAAAAATTCAATTTTATATTTTTTAAAAATATTATATCATTTTAGAAACATATATAAAAATATTAGGAATTTTTCAATAAAGTGTATTATTTTTAATAATTAATATAATTTTTGAAAAACTGTTTATGATTTATTAAAAATAATAATTTGATTGAAAATTTCTTCAAAATTTAAAATAAAATAATAAAATAAAGCTAAGTATAAATTTTTTATGGGCTTCTTGTAAATATTATTGTAAGGACATTTGATTTAACCCATCTTTTTTAATACACTTAGTAATATAATATGTCTTTAAAAAGAATATTTTAAAGAGTGTTTCTAAAATGTTTTTATAAATATTTGTGATGTGAGAATTAAGCACAAGTGTGAGTCAAATGTTTTAAGAGATTTAATTTTCAAATACGACCATTTAGCAATTCCTAATAGTTGATTTACTGACTATCGATCCTACTATCTTTTTTGAGTTTTATCAATTTAAGACGATTTCTTGCTCATTTGAGCTTTGATATCCTTTGTCGGAAATAACTAAAACTAGAAAGCGAGTGGACATCAAGCTATGTGAGGTTGCTCTCGTTAGGGTGTCTTCATATTTACTCTAGATTGGATTCGGTTATATGCGCGCGAAGATGTGAAATACCCGGATTCTCGGTAAGGTTGACGGGGTCCAACTTGTACATTTCCGAGAGAGTCACAGAGTAAATGACCCTCTCAAGTATATTTTCTAGAGGTATACTTTCTGTAAGGAGGGTGCACCCTCCTAGTCATTGTTGGAAAATTCCTTTTTCTTATTTGATTCAAATCTTTGAATCGTTTTCTTAGTTGCACCAAGAAGTGCCTGGGGCTTTTCTCTATGTTTAGTTATTTGATTCCATACTTTCAAGTTTGATTTTTTCCGACTTATTTTCATTCTTTCATCTATTGATGTTGTTCTAATAAGGTTAAAACCCGTTCCATGTTTAGCGGCATAGTCTCACAGAATTGTTATATGTTTACTGATAGAGTTAGGGGTATGCCCTAGGGGCAGTTATGTAATTTGTTATATATATCTAACTCGTTGAACAATCTTGTTTGAAATAAAAGGTATTTTCTTCCTATTATATACTTGATATAATGTGATTATATTCATTAATTAACTTATCTAAAAGTAAATTTAATAGAAAAATCCATAAATGGTATAATTTGTGATAGTAGCTACAAAGTGTTGAAACCGTGAGTAATTTATCACAACGAAACAGATATACCATTTTAACTGTTCCTAGTTAAGATGCATCGAGACTGGATATCGATGTATCCATTGAGACTAGAGTACGTAACGCTCTCTAAATGTTGGGCAGTGTATTACTCATGACTGCTGGGGGCACCTAAGGGTTACGTACTAATAGTTATTGGATAACTATGGAACGACTCTCTCGATAGTTCTCTGTTGGTTAATATAAGTTATATAACTAAGGTCAAACAAAAAATATCGTTGTGACTGGTTCACACAGTTTTCTCGACTTGAGAATAATTTGGATCTTCAATATGAAAGCTCCGCTTTGGTTATAGCCAAATCATGGCATGGCGCCCATCGAGTGACTATATTTGGGTCGAGTGGAAGTATTGGAAGTGATGCACTATTCAAGAAAGGATTCGTCTCCTCGGTTATATGCGGTTAGTATCACAGTCAACTCAAAGTCAAAGTCTCTGGCCAGAGCATTTCGGTTAATAATAATTGTTATTATTGAAACAAGGACTTTGTATTTTGACTATAAAATTGAATGTGGATGAGGTTGGAATTTTGAACATTACCAAATTCCTTAAGTCCAAAGTAATATAGTTTTGATGAAGAGAATTGGTGTAAACTAATGTCACAAACGGGTAACGCTTATTAAACTAAAATTGGATTTTACCGAAAATGAGTAAGCGGTAAATTTAGTCATAATGTCACACCATCTGCTAAGTGACATGTGAACGTTAACATTAGAATAGTTCGATGTTAATCGCTGACCAAATTTACACCCAAGAGTTACACAGCTGAAATGATGAATTCCCTTAAGACCGAACGATTTAATTAGTTTATAATTGTTATAAATTAATTAAATTAATTATTATTTATGAAATATTTGTTATAAAATTTGAATATGGTTAGAGAAATAAACAATGTTATATATATTTATAACAGTTATAAATATATCGATCGATAAACAATATCGACAAGCGATTAAATTAGATTTAATTGCATAGTATTTTGGCTTGGGCTTAGATGGGTTTAAGGCCCATCATTAGGGCTACAAAATTTCGGTTTTGGGAAGGTCTAGGGGTGGCTAAAACATAGAGAATTGGCTTGGAGATAATGGGTTGAGATAAAGTGAGAATGGGTAAAAAGGTTTTCCTCTTTTCTCTCCAATACAACCATATATATATATGTGTGTGTGTGTGTATGTGTGTGTATGTATGTATGTATCTCTAAAAACAATTACTAACCTTTTTGGCCGCCATTACCTTCTACATTCCTGGTTAAAACATGGTTCTCAATCCACTCCAAAATTCTCAAATATATTTCAAATTAAAATAATAATATTCGATAGTTAAAGGTCGGTGATTCTGGACTTGCAATCTGACGAATCAAGAACAGTAAAAGTAAGGAAATTCGTTGCTTCAACGTAGATTCAAAGGCATCATTAAATTGATAATTTTAATTCATATTACGGTAATTAAATTTAATTCTATGATCCTATAATGAGCAATTTCATATCTGTTTAAATATACTTCTACTATATGTTTAGTTAGGTGAGATTTTGTAAGTAGATGTGATTGTCACAAATTAGTTTGGTTATGTGCATCATTTATTTATTATACTATTTGATTTATGTATAGGCAAATGTTTTTTACTATACAAAATCAATTTTTGTCATTAATAATTGTTTTATATATATTTATTAATAAATTCATATATATATTGGTGTATATTTCTCTCTCATAATAGCATATATGCATATATAAGATATATATATATGATTTAAAAAATTTAGTACACTTATTTTTATATAATATGAATTTACAAATTCGAAAATTAATTATCATACATATATTCAAAATTTTAAATTAATATTTATTGAATTTTTGAATTGTTTACTATATATAAAATAATTATTACATTAAAATTCAATTTTATATTTTAAAAAAATATTATATCATTTCAGAAATTTAAAGAAAAAAATTATGAAATTTTCAATAAAGTTTATTAATTTTAATAATTAATATTAGTTTGGAAAAATTATTTATGATTTATTAAAAATAATAATTTAATTTAAAATTTCTTCAAAAATTTTCGTAACCGTTCGTTCATGACCTTAGAATTTTTAAAATTTTAAAATTTGAAATTTTAATAATATATTATTTTATATTAAATAATTATTGTGGAAATCAATGTATTTGTTTTTAAAAATAATATTTCAACTTTGAAAAATATTCAGATTTTTCCTAAGCTCTATTTTAGGATCCTAGATTTGTGAAAATTGTAAAATTTTAATTTTCATCAATAGATTATTTTATGTTATTTATTTATGGATGAAAACATTATTTTATTCATAATATATACAAATTAAAATACTAAAATTATTATGTTTGCAAAACTAAGTTAATTTTGAATTATAAATAATTTTTAATAATTATTCTCTCTATTTCTATATATATATTTATCTATATATAAATGTTTTATGTTCATATATTATATATAATATATTTATAAATACATGTGTGTGTGTGTGTGTTGTAACACATATACATGCACATATTTGGACAAGATACATGATAGACAAAATGAGCTAATATGTTTGTTGCGATGTAAATCCCAACATCTACATATGGGCATAATATACCTTTCAAGAATCATTATGTTACACATGCACTCACACATATATGTATATGATACATTTATGTATAAACTAAATCAAATAAAATTAATTTCATATCTTAATATATTTGAATTTAAATAAAATAAATGATTTTATTTAAATGAAATTTAGAAATGTTCTAATTCAGTTAGACTTCATAGGCCCAATAAAAGATCCAATAGGGTAAAAAAAATTAAATTTACCCATAACTTCCATTGCGGGCTAGTCCAGTTCCAATAATGGTATCAGAGCCCAATAGCCTATGCGGTCTAAATTAGTCATATTATGGCTAACTAATTAAGCTTGCCCACTTAGTACGGTATCTAGAAAGGTAATGTCTAGAATTAGAATTGGGTAATCAAGTACCCTGTCCTACCTGGTTATTGACCTGGCCCGAAAGGTGAAGTGAGCCCAAAGGTTGCTCCTAATAGAAAAGGCCCAACTTAATTTGGTCATTGGGCTAATTTTCAAAGTCGTTTTGAAAATTAATGTTAGAGATTTAAAATTTAATAGTTAAATTTAAAATATAACATGTTTATTATAAAAAATTATAATACTACATAAGTTTTCAAAATGTTTGAAAATATTTATATAATAATTTCAAATTTCAAATTTATTAATAAGATTAATAAAATAAATATGTTAATGAATTAATGCATATATGCATGTATTACATATGTTGATATATGTTATGTTATTTTAAAATGTTTAAGATAACATAAGTATACATGTATGTATACAAGATAAATTTTGAAATTAATAAATTTTAATAAAAGTTGTTTAATTGAATAAATTAATTAAAGGTTAATTAATAAATAAAATACACATATTTATGATATATGTGTGTTACACTATAAAGGTTATAATATACACTATAAATGTTATAGTAGATATGTCCAATATAAAATTTATAGTGGAATACTAATTTAAAATTACTTAAAGAGTCAATTGATTAAAATTAATTAGATAAGATTTAATTAATGATATATTATACGTAAGACTATCATATAAGTAATATGAAATATAAAAGTTATATAACAATAAAACTTATATGATATGTGTATAAACTGAATGTGGAACATTAAAGAAAACTGTAACATCCCGCCTTTTTGTACGCTTTAAGCAGACACACATGCCAACTCAAACCATACAGAAGGGCGGATTGTTATTGGGGTGAATAAGAAAAGAAGGAGAAAGAAAGAAAACAAAACAGAATCTCGCAGCAGAATGACAAAATATAATAATCAAATAACAGTTCATGAAGCTGTTTACAAAACATTTGATTATACTTATACAATACAAAATCAGAGTTACACATACCAGAGAATAAATAAATAACAATGCAGTGGAACAGTATGATGTAGTGGAATAATACAGTAAGTAATATTAATAAAACCTTCGTCTTCATCCTCCAGAAATAAGGTCTTCAAATCCTGAAATGCTCAGGCTGACCCGAGCGAATTGAAAAGATAAAACACTCGAGTCAGAACCAAAAGATCTTATGTGAGTCAAATCAACGGTAAATAAATATGAGTGTAAACAGCGTCGGAGATGTTTACGGGTTTTGACATCTCCTATCCAGTGTCTAACGTGAGTGTGGTAACTTAAGAGATGTTCGGGATTCACACCTCCTAAGGATCCGTTAAACTATCTACTATGTAGTATAATACGCTATTATAATATGTCTAAAGTAAAGTAAACTATTAAAATAGCGTTAAGGCGTTACCCATATCCCCCTTAACACATTTTATATATTCCCATAGTCTATACAGTACCGTAATCTCCCCCGTACTGGGTGTCGTCAGAGGGCACTCCATAGGTATGGTACAAAATAAACTCGTAGAAGGCACACTAGGGTAGGTGACACGGCACAACTAGGCAATGCCAGGGTAGATATATCAGTTACGCATCCGGACTGTTGGTAACGCATAGCCGCAACTACCGCCCAACTCGAAACACACTCCCGAATAAAAAATCGAAGGGTGGCCACCAAATAAATCAAAAGTCAGAATATAGTATCGATGGAATGTGTCCGATCGGATGAATGACCTCACTTGGCCCGAGAGTCGCTCCTGTTTTAGCCACCTTAAGCCAACTCATGGGAGTCGGGTCCACGTATATACCTCATATAGGATCGTCGCCACCATCCTACTTCATTCTGGAATCTCCACCACGTACACAGTTGTCAAAGTGGTTTTCGGTATTGGCAGAGAGTATGACAATATCCGATCCCGGTCTCTTTAACAACCAATCGCTTATTACACACCGGATGGTTCTTTTACATTTCCAAAATCATTTCATAATTGATATCAAAATATCATATTCGATTCAAACCATATCACTTTCGAAATCATTACTTACTTTCGAAATCATATTCACTTTTGAAATCATATAACATTTGAAATCATAATTCGATAATTATATTTCCTTTCAAAGTCAAATTCACACTTTACATCAAAATATCGTATTCTCAAAACTATACCACTTTCAAATCATATCGTTTCCAAAAATCATAATTTCTTCCCAAAATCGTATTTCCAAAACAGGTTAAGTCCTTACTCCAAAATCATCATTTCAATTTATTATAACATTCAAAATTCCAACTTAGGTTATAACGTCATTTGGCCTTATTTTCTTTTTAAAACAATGAATTGAATTTAAACACTTTCACTTTACTTAGTCTGGAAATTTAGAAATAGTTTTAAATAATTATAAATAGTTAGACTGGTTTCACATTTAAAAAACTATATTTTAATTTAACACGTTTATTCGACGTATTACATCAACTTAAGACTGGTTTAACATTTTTGTCATTTTTCAATACGCACAAGTACAATTTAGACTCATGCATTTTTTTTGCATAAGTCAATACGTGCACGTACAATATAATACTCCTAGCTCGTGCATTCATTTTATCTTATTCCAACTAACATAATACAATGATAGCAGCGCTACACACATATACAATCGTAGAATCAAGGCATACACAACGATTTACATATACACGAACAACCACAAATTATACATATTTTTCACAATTTCACGATAAAAGATGAAATAGGTATACCATGGAATGCAAGAAACTATTATAACACTATTGGAAACAATTTCAATCACCAATTAGCCCTAATTTATCAACTTGTGCAAATCTAAAAATAGGGTAAATTGAATTTTTCGCAAAAATAAGAGATTATACCTGAGCTAGAAAGCAAGAGACGTTGAATACGAAGCCGGGGAGGATGAAAAAATATGAAATTAGTGATTGGAGGCTTAGGGAGCGAATTTGGGGAATTTTTTTTCGTGTGCTGAAATGAGGAAGAAGAGGCTCGACTGGAGCCTGATGTTCGCGATTTTCCGACGGCCCGTCGGAAGCCATCGGAAAATCGTCGTCGGAAGCCGTCGCCCCACCCTGTCGCTATTTAACCCTTTTCTAGTAGTGTTGATTTAAGATAGTTTAATAGATTTAATTTAGATTAAATATAATTAAAATAGATTAAATAGCTTAAAATAGATTAATTAGATTTAAAATAAATTAAAATGCTTTAATTAGTTTTAAAATAAATTAAATTGGTTTAAAATAAATCAAAATAATTTATAAAGTTAATATTAGTCAAATAGTTAAATAAATTTGAAAATCTTAATAATTATAAATATATTTTTAAAAAACAGTTTATATTAAAATATGAGTTTGGAATTTATATCAGTTTAAACTATTCATTTCATTTCAACATATTTGGACCATTTCAAATTTCCAAATCGACGAACCAAATTTCAAAAAACTATCGAATTTCATATCGTTTCAATTCATGTTCGAAAATCAATACGGATTACTCCAATTTTAAACTATTTCGAAGTTATTTTCAAACAAATTAAATAACTCAATTTCGATAGAATTTCATTTATACATAAAAGTTTAACTTTAAACTTTCGATTTACTTTCTTAAAGAAATTCCTTTTTAAACCAATTCGCATTTCAACACAAACTTGATTTTTCAATAATACTTCAATTTAAATAAATCAAATTTTATTTCAAAACATTAATTGATTAAATTCCAAAATTTAAGGATTTTAAAATCATTTAATTTAACCAATCCGGTGTCCGTATATAACTTTCTACCCTAGGCTCAAGTGATGCGGATATCAATCATTTCAATCCGCAATTTAAACATTTTACGGTTGTATATCATTTCAAACCGCAATCCCGAAATAAATAAAAATCCATAACGAACTTGCAGTTTATAACGGTATAAAATACAACATCCATTCAACCAACATCAACAATCAACATCCATCACAATCATCATTCAAATCAATCAATAAATATCAATATAGAACTAATAATTAATAACGGGTATTAAACTAGCAATTTATATTCAATAATAAATTAAATGACAATTTAATTCAAATTAATTGAGATGATGATTAAAATATAACAAATAGCCATAAATAAATTTCTAATCACATCATAAATTAAATTTAACAACCATAAGAAATTTTAGAAGTTGTGAGTGGGTTGAAACACTCACCTTTGAATTTAAATTGAATTTAAATTCAAAATAAGCCCAAAATTTGAATGGTCTCAGAATTCATCCAAACCAGCGTCAAAATGTCAGAAATTCCAAAATGATCCCATAGGAACAAACCGCGTGTGAATTGGTCCTCGTATGTGAAAGTTATTAGCACAAGAAGTTACACGATTTTAAATAATAATAAAAAGAAAACCGAACCAACCACTCACCTTTCGCCATGTCACCATCTCCCAACTCACACCCTAACTCACAAACACGAAACCAGGCTGCCAAAATCACGAACGATGCAAGCCAGACTTCGACCATCAACGCCGCACGCGGCCTGCCACAGGCGCTTGCGCAACGCCGGAGACCACCCCGCGACCTTCTCCTACCACGCCGACCCCACTATCTCACCATCGGTCGCGAATAAGGAGGCAGCAGCCGCCTTAAGTATGAAACCCTAATCAATTATCGCGCTCGATCCAGCCATCATCTTGTCGAACGAACCCCTCCGATGCACTACACACTCGACTCTCTACCACCCAGTGTCTTCGATTCGACGATCGGTTGCAGTCGATCGTGACGGAACAAACGGCTGAGGAAAGTTAATCAATTTCTGGGAAGACAGAGGTTCAAATTGGAAAACGAATTACAGATCTGAGATGCGCTCATCGAGAGCTTCAAATCGATATATAATTCGATATAGTTTGAGGAGTTTTAATATTAGGATTTGGTTTTTGATTTGAAATTGAATTGGGAATTTGTTTGTGATCTGCCATTGAGAAGAGGAGATGAGAAGGAGATGTACGTACAGACAAATAAGAATAAGAAGTGGCTAGGGTTTATAACGAGCTATTTATAGATGGATCAAAAATAGGACAAATGGATTAGATCGATTTGGGTTTGAACGATAAACGACCCGAAAAACCCGTTCTGTCTCCGGAACGAAATTGGGTCAACCCATATATCAAAATAGATGCTTTCGATAATTTTAAAGTCAATGGAACTGGTTTCAAATCCTAATTCAATCGTATGAAGAAGTTATGATAAAATCAGCTTATTTCAAATTGATTTCAATTTAATTGATTTCAAGGCGTTTCGAGCCCGTACGGTCAAACGACAATTCCAATCGTTAAGAAACCTGAAATCCTATAATAATTCACTGTTACGAATCCGATGAAACTAGTTTCGTCGAAATCCGAGCCAGATGCCAAAATGGCTATATTTTAGTTAACTAAATAAATTAATATTAAATTAATTAAGTCGCTTTTTCAGTTTAAATTTAAAAATTTACAACTTCTTTCGTTTTTTATTTCTTAAACAATTATAATACTCTAAACAATTTAGATATCAATTCAAAGTTAATTAATTTACCAATTATAGTGTTTTAAATTTCACTGTAATTAAATCCAATTAATAAAATTTAATTCCAATAAATTGCTTACTGTAAATTCAGCCAATTATAAATCTAATAACATAGTTCACATTTGTTTTACATTTCATTACATTAATATACTCCAATTTCCATCTTTATTTATATCAACTACTATATTTCAATTTTATAGGATATTTGGTAAATTTACACATTTATTATAATTAAAATCCTAATTAATTATTTTATCTTGGTTTCATTCCCTTTATTACATCAATGGTTGTCATGTAAATAAATTTTACATTTCTATACCATTTACTACGTTCACACTACATTTATTGTCTTATTCCACATTAATGTAACATTTATTTACGTTTATTTACAATTGACTTATTAAATTGGTAACAGATAACCATTTGTCACCTTTTACCTTTTATTACACTTGAGTTTATTACTTTTAAACAAATATTAAAATTACTTACAGAACATTGATTTTATTCGATTACCATTTATTATATTAATTCATTAATTAATTCAATGTTCACGTTTGTTTTCTTATATTCAATTTATAGCCCTGTATAACAATTTACATTATTTCAATTAATTGCAATTTCATTCAAATTGTTAATTATTAGTTTTAATTATCATTTGTTACTTCATTTCAGTATTCATTTCATTATTAAATTACAGATTTTTTTTCTTCCAAATTTAATTACCAAAACTTATTAAATTAACAAATTTAAATCATCGAAAATTTCGGTCGTTACAAAACCCAAATAGACTTGAGAAATAAATACATATGTAAATGTACATATACCGTTATTTCTGATGTGTCTGAAACTTGAATTGCTGGGGTATTTCATAAGAAATATAGTATTCTATAAGTCGATATCACTTAATATATATATTGAAGATTATGAATCTTCAATATAATGTTGTCCTCTACCATATATATATATATATATTAATAAATTACTTACATACTCCTTAGTTGTTGAGCAAACTCAAGCTAGGGATGTTATGCATAGTATTATTAATATATTGAACAGATGAGGTAAGGTAACTTTATGTATTTGTTGAGCAAACTCAAGGTATATATATACTATACTTATGCCATCACGATATGGTAGGTATGGGTGAATAATCTCTTTCAATTTGTTGAGCAAAATCAAGGTCAAAATGAGATTAGGAAAATAGGTTCGGAGTTGTATATGATACAACCGATAAGGAGTTATCCATCGTTTGTGGGGCTATGATTTGTTAAGCAAACTCAAGGTGAGAATACCAAAACAAATGAGTCCTAACACCTATTAGTGAAGTTTTAAGACTTTTATGTTTCATCCTAGGGTTGGAGAAATATAAAAGACTAGTGGGAGCCTTATTAGAAAAATGAAATGGTAACATTTAACCTTTCTAATATTGTAAGAACATATGCTATATAATGTTATAATTATCTATAATGATAAATTTGTGCATTTAATATGATTGATAAAACATTTGTCAATTAACATATATAAAGAAACTGAATTGAAAGTTGACAAATAGGAATATAATATATACTTACTAATAATTCTAATTGCATGTTATATAATGTTTCTATACCCATGCAAGTGCCCAATTTCAACAACTTAATGCATTCGTAAGTTGGTCACTTATATGTTTATTTGGTTTAGACAGTGTATTGCATTTTATGATTTTTTGAACTCTAAATGCAATTCAAGACTATGGATATTTGATCCATGTACTTTCACATATAAATGTTATATGGTGAATAGCCATAGTTTGTGGGGTACAATATTTCGATGAAGTTAAAGTAAGCCAATAAACAGTAATTTAAAATCATGTATTCAACTTGGATGATTTCAAAAGGATCATATTGTGTTAATGTAACACAATACCATAAAATATGAGATACATCTAAGAACTCGATCGTTGAAATGTCATCTTGATCGATTTACATAAAGTGCAACGTATTTAATATCTTAAATGTTAAGAATAATCGAATGCGCTTTTGTAAAAGGTTTGTTATGATATTGTAGTAAGGTTTTCTTTTGAATAGTTTAACCATTTGAAAGAAAAATGAATGTATAAGAATAGATGTAATTTAAGGTAAAGTTGGAATGAAGAGATTGAATAGTCACTTCTGATTCATAGAGAAACATTGGAAACAAGAATTGTAATAATAACTGATACTTAATATTGGAATATGAAATATGATTTTTATTCCGTAATGTATTTTCATATAGAAAATTGTTTCCTATAACATTTATTTCTTTGAGTTTAAGATATTTGATCAAAGAACTCTCCTCTGTAACTAGTTGTAGCATATGAAATAAGTAAACAATATTAAGTGAATGGTGGACCTCTAAATTTAGTACGCTATTATAGTAATTGTGGAAATAGTGGGAGCATGCCATATAGCACCTAATGATTGCATCAAATTACAAAAATTGTTTTCGTAAAATGTACCGAACATTATTTGTAAAATAATGTTTATTTTTTGGTATTGACTGAAAAATAGATATAACTATATTTAAATATGAGTATTATGAATATTCATTATGAAATAGAACTATATTATGGAATTTGTTTTCATAGTAAAAGTGATGCAACAAAAATACATATGTATCTAATGTTATTTACCGTTGTTTTGGAATTGTAGACTAAGCCGTAGTTTTGAGAAATAATTTTACTATATGA
Organism: Allium fistulosum; assembly: GCA_030737815.1. Taxonomy (NCBI): domain Eukaryota; kingdom Viridiplantae; phylum Streptophyta; class Magnoliopsida; order Asparagales; family Amaryllidaceae; genus Allium; species Allium fistulosum. The sequence goes on from CM060908.1 coordinate 53,270,481, forward strand.
TTATAAATAATATGATACATGTTAATTATATCTCAAACAATTAATGCTATGCACCCATTTGGTGGGAGCATCATAAGAGTTGATGAACTCTTTGAATTAATACGTATTGATGTATGCAATCACAAGTGTATTAATACCAAAAGGGTTTCACATACTTTGTTATATTCATCGATGATTTATTACCAACATGAACGTGTGTATTAGATACACATATAGTAAGTTTGTGATAAAATCATAGAATATAAAAGAAAAGTAAATAAAATAACATGCAATAGATTAAAATGATTTGATTTGGTCGAATATGTAACGACCCGATATTTTCAACCATTCGCATCCATTATAAGTGTATAGGTAGACACTCATGCCGGAGTTGAATTGCTCAAAATACCGCGTTGTAATTAAAATTTGGCAAATCTCAGAATATACAGTAAATAAATATAATCACAGATCACAAACACAGAGTAAAATAATGCAGCGGAAGTAAAAGAAATAGTAGTTCATGAAGCTACTATCTAAATATGTCAGAGTTACATAAGATACAACAGAAGAAATAGAGTACAACAAAAGTCTCAATAAAATAACCAAGTACAAGCTGAGTAGAACAACGGAATTGAAATAGATAGGACATGACAAGCAGATAATCTCCAGCGATTCAAATCTCCAAGAGAGTGGAAATCCAAATCTGTGAATAACTCAGGCTGACCCGAGCGTAAAGCAAAACACAAAACACTCGAGTCAGGACAATATATACTTATATAATGTAAACCAACTCAAGTGAACTGTAATAAAGGTACAAGTAACTTAAAGAATGCTTGGGATCGCCCATTCTCTAAGGATCCGTTAAACTATCTACTATGTAGTAATATTCGATATTATAATAATGTCTAATATAAAATAAACATACTTTTAAATAGCATTAAGGCTTTACATTTTCCACCTTAACACGTAATAGTCCCAGTAGTCTATCCAATATTAGCATACTCCCAAAATGGGGGCTACCCTCGATACTCCACAGGCTACGAGAGAAATCACAAATCGTAGTAAAGCTCGATATGGTAGGTGACACGGCACAACTAGGCAATGCCAGGGTAGATATACCAATTACGCACACGGACTGATGGAGCGCATAGCAGCCACTATCGTCCACCTCGAACAACACTCCCAAATCGGAGGATGGCCATCTAATCAATCACAAGTAAGAGTATAATATTGAAGAAATGTGTCCGAGAAGAGGTGCTACCTCACTGGTCCGAGATCCCTCCTGTTTTAGCCACCTTATGCCAACTCACGGGAGTTGGGTCCACGTAACATACCTTAAGAACGTCGCCACCATCCTACTTCATTCTGGAATCTCCACCGTGTACACGGTTGTCAAAGTGGTTTTCGGTATCGACAGAGAGTATGTCCATATCCGATCCCGGTCTCTTTGCCAACCAATCGTTATTATAACCCGTGGTTATAACTTTTAAAAACAATACTTTACTTCAAAATAAAATATCATTTCAAACCATATCTTTATCAAATTAAAGATTAAATCAATTCCAAACCATTTCCATATATTTAAATTTTCATATCATTTCAAAACTTCATTTCAAATCATTTTAATATAATAAAATATCATATCCTTACAAAACTTCATTTCCAATCATTTTAATAAAATAAAATATCCTATCAGTTCAAATCCAAATATTCAACTTTAAATACCTTTTAAATTCAAAGATATCATTCATTTATTATCATTTCAAATCACCTTTAAATAGTTTATATTCCAATCAAAATAGTGCATTTAAACCTTTTAAAAGTGTAATTATTATATTTTCAAATCAAGTATTCAATTTCCAAAGTTTCAAACCATTTTGAGTTCGTTTACTAAGTCAAAAACCCTAATTATTAAAATTTTAGCATTTCACAGCATTTAAAAACAACTGCTATAAGTTATATTTGAAAACATTTTTAATTCAGCAAAGACAGCACTTAAAACTGCTGTTAAAACTCAGTTTTAGTTGAAATATAGTTCAAAACAGAAAAGACGGCATTTCAGAAGTGCTGCGGTAGTTCAGATTTCAAAACAAGGGTTAAATTTGATTTCAACATAGACTGCAGACCATTATAGCATTTCCAGAGAATGCTATAATAGGCCTGAGTTCAATATTAGCCTATATGTTCAACTACAGCAACTACAGCATTCAGAAATGCTGTAATAGCCCCTTTTTACACAATTTTAGTTCAAAACAGAATCTATAGCATTTCTGAATGTTATTAAAAGTTAATTTCAGGTGTTAGTGTATTTCCAGCAATTAAATAACTTTAATTTAAAACACATAAACATTTTTAAAATCATATTTTAACATTTAAAATGTTCATTTACATATCATTTAACATATATCTTTTCACAATAGATTTCTTATAATCAAATCCAATTTTCAACAATTTACTTAATAAATTTTAGTGTAAAAGTGTCCAATTCTTCACATTTCAACAAATAAACTTAACACTTCAAATTTAAATTACCATTTCACAATTTAACTAAATTTCCAATTTTATTTAATTAACTTAAACCTTTAATTAAAACCAAATTTCACATTTCCTAGTCAAGTTATATTTTAAAAGATCACTTTTAAACATTCATTTATTTAACCACTTAAATTCATAGAAAAATCAATAATACTTTAATAAATCACTTAAATTCAAATTTAATCAAATTATCATATTTACCATTTCCAAATAAAATTTAATATCCATTTTATTTATATAACTTAAGTATCATTTTTAACCAAAATTCCAAATTTCCAACTTAAGTTATATTTCAAAAATCCAGTTAAACCATTCATTAATTACATTTTTAACACATAGAAAAATCATAATTTCTTTTAATTTAAAACATTTCAAAATCTATTTAAATCAAATTTCATAAATTTATAATTTTTAAAATACTTAAAAATATCCAAAACACTTTATAAAATAACCACGGGCATGTATATAGTTTTCTAACCTAGGACAAGTGATACGGATATGTATCATTTCAATCCGCAGTTAAAAAAAGAAAAATCCGGGTTCTATCATTTCAAACCCGCAATCCCAAGTTAAAATAAATTAAATAAAAATCGTTCAGGCCTATCATTTCAGCCCATAACGATTTTTCCCTATTCTAAAGTCCGTTCGGGTATGTATCATTTCAACTCATAGTGATTCTAATCTACAGGGAACTTGCAATGGTGATAACAGATATAAATAACAGAATAACATTAAATAACAGTAAGATATGATATAACAGGTGTAATAACAGGTGTGAACATCATATGATAATAATATAAGCATATATAACATGATAATATACATTACAGATTCGAATGGTGTCGGTTTATCAGTTATATAGGTACATATTGTCTGGTGAGAATAACTCACCTGTTAAAGCTGGAGATTAGCGATCAAACACACAGAATAGATTCCAGAAAGCACAACAAGCACGATATAGCATGACTTTTGATTTGAATGAATGGAGAGCCTTGATATTTATCTTGTAAACAATAACCAAAACAAGACAATATACACATAAATATTCAACGCAAAACAATGTTGAAACAATGAAGATAAGAAGCAACAACGGAATAGATTACTTGACCGTGCTTTAACCATTCAAAAGATCGAACAAGGGGTTCATTTTCTTAGCCATGATGATGATGAGTGTGGGAGAGACAAGGTTAACTCCTCGGATACATAAGACAAAACAATACAAACAATATAAGTTTTCAACCCAAAATTTAAATAAAACAATGTTAGAAATGACTGCATAAAGCAAATAGAAATGCTTGCACTTGCTTTCAACCTTTAATGCTTCAGCCCTAGGTTGGAATACATGGCCATGGTGTGAATTTAGATCTGGTTTAGGTCAATAAGATCGGCCATAGCATGGGAAAAGATAGAGCAAAGGTTTGTGTACATGAACTACACAAGCTAAGGCAACACACCAATGTTTTTATGCAACAAAAAGCCACGACCAAGGCAAGCAAGAGCATGGACAGGCCTGGTGGGGTCAGGTACAGATGTGGCAGAGGTGTTAGGTCAGAAAATGGCTGGTGGTGATGATGTATGTGGCGGCCAAAGTGGTTTGGTGAAGTGGTGAAGGCATAGGTGCTTGGAAATGCAGGTTTTCAAGTGTATATTGCAATTTTGGTGGAGTTTGTTTAGGTTTTTGGTGGATCTATTTCAACATGGGGCACGGACAAAGGTGTGGGGTCCAAGGTGATGACGTGGCAGAGGGTCCAGGTGGTGTTGGAGGTGGTGGAGGTGGTGTTGGTGGCAGCTATGGGTGGTGGAAGGTGATGGTGACAATTCTAGGTCTAGGCTTGCATATATGTGATGTAATATTGGATTTTTGGTGATGTTCTCTAGCCAAGATGGCTCGGCCTGGCCATGGTGGGGTGCTAGGGGGTTGGTTGATCAGAAATCAAGGTGGTGGAGGTCGGCCTAGATCTGGTTGAGGAGGAGTGGAGCCACGAAGTTGAGAACAATATACAAAAATTCAATAGAAAACCATAAAAACAAGAAGAAAAGAAGATGAATTTACCTAAAATTTTGCAAGATGGAGGCCATGATTTTTTTTACGATTAAGAAGCTTTGAAAACTTGTGAATAACATGAGGAATTTGGCTGGAAAAAATGAGGGATAGAATGGCAAAAAAATAAAAGATGTATTGATTGAAAAAGAAACGGTAGAATTCAAAAGGACTAAGCACACAAAAGGTATCAAACTCTTCATATATCTTTAATTCCTTTTTATAACTTTATATTTCTGGAAAAAATAATAATCCCAGATAAAATTTCGAAATTTTATCAAAATATAATAATTTATATTAATATTTATCAATTATATAAAGTTAAATTAAGAAAATAGCTAAAATAGTAAACTAGTCTAGAAAATTTGGAATTGAATAGAATAAATTTTTAGAAAATTCATATAAGCTTGAAATATATTTTTGAACATAAATAATAACATAAAATAAAATATATTCACAAAATAAATATTAAAAATTTAATTTACATATAATTTTTAATGAAGAAAATAGCAGAAAATAGGAAAACAGCCTTTAAAAATGAAAAATAAATACAGTAAATTTTGGAAAAATTCTATTATCATTTTAAAAATATAAAAGGACAAAAATATACATAAAAAACATATTAACACATATTAAAACAAAATATAAGAAAGAAAATATGATTTATAAAATTTAAAATAGGCAAAATTGCATAAATAAACAAATTATACTAAAAATTGAAATGTACATAACTTTTATATTTTAACTCCGTTTTCAACGAAACGAAAAGTAGTGTTCAAGTTATTACATCTATTTTTATAATAAAAGATAAAATTTATAATTTCAAACTTTTAAATTTTTAAGTTTAAAAGTCAAAGTTTGACTATTTGACCAAAATTCACATTTTCTGGAAATATTAAATTTAGTCATATTTGGAATTCAAATCCACATACAAAATCAAATTTTTTATATTTACAATAACAAAATTTATTCTTTTCATAAATAAAGCTTTTAAATCTGGAAAAATCAATTTAAAAATAATTGTAAAATACAGGGTTGTTACAGAATAAGTGAGTATATTGGAAATAGTTCCAAATGTACCTAAAAATGAATATAGATTCAATCTCAAAATCACTCCTCCATGTGATACATAATGATGCATCGATAAGGAGTAATCAGACATTGTTAGACAACTTACGATTAATTATGAGTGAAGTTGAGTTAGTTTCTTTCTATAAGGTCATGTACTTAAGATTAGTACAAAAGGTTGATATTATTTCATCTAAACTATAGTTTACAAAATCATACAAGATAAGGGTTTGTAAGAAATCCCAACAAATCCTAGGCCAATGAGTTGGCAGGTTGTGCGAGTCGAAAGATTGCAAGTAATAATTCTTCATGAGGGATCTTATATGAATCTCCAAAAGGTTTTTTGGAAAGGTCTGTCATCAAATGACATATTTATGTTTTGAACATAATTTTTGTAAACTAAAATCAGTTTTATAAATAAAAAGGTTTAGAAAGCATTTATGAATCCCTGTTATATTTGTATTAAGAAACAATTGTTGTTTCATGATATATCAACTTCATCATGAAGGAATTTCTTTGAGAAATTTTTGGTAGTTAAATGGAATTGGATCTGATCCATAGATAGAACTGATTATATGAGATGAAGTGAAATTAACTAACCTAAATGAATACATAGCATTGGAATGTCTAATAAGTATTCTCGTACATCGAAGAGAAACTATGAGTTACTTATTAATGTCGAAAATATACATTACCCTCGGTTGTTCATTAAACTATTAAGATTGTTGACTCTATATGGTATGATGCGCAGATATGAAAGAATTCCAAATACGCTATCAAAATATAATTTTAGTGGTCGTAACCAAAGAGATGGGATCCATCGGCCGAGATTGTGTCTTTATTGGAAAGACTAATGTGGTTGGAATTAAATAAGCAATGTTGATAAGAATATTATCGCAAATTTCAGTTGTTGAAATTAGCATAACAGATTCGGTATTCAACATGCTCAAGTTAATTCAGATTTACTCACAAAATTATCACTCGATAAGACTTAGTGTTTGGTACTTATTTATTGAAACAAAAATTCTAAATAATGATTTAGAGTAAGCCGTTTACACATATTAACCAAAAATGCCTCGAAGTCAGTGGGAGCGATATTGGGTTTGTGAGTCTTCGGATATGATCCAAGAAATGATACGAATGTATCATTTTATAAGCATCAAGATTGAATAAGTATTTTGATAGAAATATCAAATAGTTTGATTTTCAATCAAAGTGCAGAGGAAGCGTGTGTTCATAAAAAAGAACGTTAATGGTACATTGATATTTCTAAACTATAAGTAAATAACGCGTTGTTGATTTTAACAATATGCTTGTTTTAAAATCAACTTTAGTTGTTTAAATACTCAATTTTGGATTGTAAATGATGTCTTTTATGGTGAGTATAAAAGATATAGGAATTGTCCCAAAACGATATATATACAAGAGCACCCTATTAAAAGGAGAACATGTAAGTTGGATTCCTTATGCATTAGCAATAGGAATTATCATGCAGGTTATGTTGTGTATGATATTGTGTTTTGTTTATGTATTTGATACATGGAGCAAATATAAAATCCAAATTGATATCACTATTTGGTTGTTTTAGGTGTTCTCGTGTATTTATGAAATACTAGAGAGTTGTTAATAGAAACAACGAACTCATTATGATGGAACGTTTGGACACAAACTTTTATAAGTGATATTGACTATAACATGTCATTGATAAAATTCAAGTTAAAATCTTTAATTTGAAAATGTTTCAAAATAAAAGTGATTGTGGTCAATTCAACAAAATGTTGAGAACATTAACTTGAATAGCGCTACAATAAACTAATGTATATAAATATAAATGCAGAAATTTATAATTGAGCCAAAGGTGATTCCAAATGTTGAGAATCCCATAATATTGTTATAAGATAACAATGTCATGAATTGGTCATGATAGAACTTAAAGCTCACTAGAAGTCGAAAGACATACTTCGAATCGTTCCACATGATAAAGGCAGTTTATCGGTGTTAGAGAGAGTTAATCGACAAAATAGATAATTAAAACATAATAGCATTCCCATTCACTAAGGGATTGAACTAATTGATTTTGAGAAAACTGATTAGAGAAGTTGGAATTAGATTCCATAATTGACCCCAAGTGCAAGTGGGAGATTGATAGAGTTAGGGGTATGCCCTATGGGAAATTATGTAATTTGTTACATATATCTAACTCGTTTACCAATCTAGTTCGAAATAAAAGGCATTTTCATCCTATTATATACTTGATATAATATGATTATATTAATGAATAACTTAATTAAAAGTATATTTAATAAGAAAATCCATAAATGGTATTTTTGTGATAGTAGTTACAAAGTGTTGTAACCATGATTAATTTATCACAATGAAACAAATATACCATTTTAAATGTTCCTAGTCAAGATGCATCGAGACTGGATACCGATGTATCCGTTAAGACTGGAGTACATAACGCTCTCCAAATGTTGGGCAGTGTATTACTCATGACTGTTGGGGGCACCTAGGGGTTACGTACTAATAATTATTGGATAACTATGGAACGACTCACTCGATAGTTTTCTGTTGGTTAATATAACTAAGGTCAAACAGAAAATATCGATGTGACTGATTTACACAGTTCTCTCGACTTGAGAATATTGTGGATCTTCAATATGAAAGCTCCGCTTTGATTGTAGCCAAATCATGGCATGGCATCAATCGAGTGACTATAGTTGGGTCGAGTGGAAGCATTGGAAGTGAAGCACTATTCAAGAGAGGATTCGTCTCCTCAGTTATATGTTGTTAGTATCACAGTCAACTCAAGTCAACTCAAAGTCAAAGTCTTTGGCCAAGGCATTTCGGTTAATAATAATTGTTATTATTGAACCAAGGACTTTGAATTTAGACTATAAAGTTGAATGTGGATGTGGTTGGAATTTTGACCATTACCAAATTCCATAAGTCCAAAATGATATAGTTTTGACGAAGAGAATTAGTGTAAACAAATTTCACAACCGGGTAATGCTTATTAAACAAAAATTGGATTTTACCGAAAATGAGTAAGCGATAAACTTAGCCATAATGTCACACCACCTGCTAAGTGACGTGTGAACGTTAACATTAGAATAGTTCGATGTTAATCGCTGACCAAATTACACCTAAGAGTTACACAGCCGAAATGACGAATTCCCTTATGACCGAATGATTTAATTAGTTTATAATAGTTATAAATTAACTAAATTAATTAATATTTACCAAATATTAATTATAAAATTTAAATATGATTTGAGAAATAAATAATGTTATATATATTTATAACAGTTATAAATATATCGATCGATATACAATATCAACAAGTGAGTAAATTAGATTTAATTGCATAGTATTTTGGCTTGGGCTTAGATATGTTTAAGGCCCATCATTAGACCTGCAAAATTTCGGTTTTGGGAAGGTCTAGGGGTGGCTAAAACATAGGGAATTGGCTTGGAGATAATGGGTTGAGATAAAGTGAGAATGGGTAAAAAGGTTTTCCTCGTTTCTCTCTAATACAACCCTATATATATAACCAATTACTAACCTTTTTGGCTACCATTACCTTCTACATTCTTGGTTAAAACATAGCTCTCAATCCACTCCAAAATTCTCAAATATATTTCAAATTAAAATATACTATTCGATAGTTAGAGGTCGATGATTCCGGACTTGTAATCTGACGAATCAAGAACAGTAAAAGGAAGGGAAGTCATTGCTTCAACGTGGATTCAAAGGCATCATTAAATTGGTAATTTTAATTCATATTATAGTAATTAAATTATATTCTATGATCCTATAATGAGCAATTTCATATCTGTTTAAATATATTGCTATTTTATGTTTAGTTAGGTAAGATTTTGTAAGTAGATGTGGTTGTCACAAATCAGTTTGGTTATGTGCATAATTTGTTTATTATACTATTTGATTTATGTATAGACAAATGTTCTTTACTGTATATATATATATAATATATATATATATATATATTATATTAGTGTACATTTCTCTCTAATAATAGCGTATATGCATATATAAGGTATATATATGATTTAAAAAATTTAGTACACTTATTTATATATAATATTAATTTACGAATGAAAATTAATTATCATACATATATTCAAAATTTTAAATTAATATTTATTGAATTTTTGAATTGTTTATTATATATAAAATAATTATTACATTAAAAATTCAATTTTATATTTTTTTAAAATATTATATCATTTCAGAAACATATAAAAAAATAAGGATTTTTCAATAAAGTTTATTATTTTTAATAATTAATATTATTTCGGAAAAACTGTTTATGATTTATTAAAAATAATAATTAAAAAATTCTTCAAAATTTTTCGTAACCTTTCATTCATGATCCTAGAATTTCTGAAATTTTAAAATTTGAATTTTGAATAATATATTATTTTATATTAAATAATTATTGTCGAAATCAATGTATTTGTTTTTAAAAATAATATTTAAACTTTGAAAAATCTCCAGATTTTTCCTAAGCTCTATTTTATGATCCTAAATTTTGGAAAATTGTAAAATTTGAATTTTCATCAATAGATTGTTTTATGTTAATTATTTATGGATGAAAACATTATTTTATTCATAATATATACAAATTAAAATACTAAAATTATTATGTTTGCAAAACTAAGTTAATTTTTAATAATTGTTCTCTCTCTTTCTATATATATATATATATATATATATATGTGTGTGTGTGTGTGTGTATAAATGTTTTATGTTCATATATTATATATAATATATTTATACATACATATGTGTGTGTGTGTGTATTTTGTAACACATATACATGCAAATATTTGGACAACATACATGACATACAAAATGAGCTAATATGTCTGTTGTGATGTAAATCCCAACATCTACATATGAGCATATTATACCTTTCACGGATTATTATGTTACACATGCACTCACACATATATGTATATGATACATTTATGTATAAACTAAATCAAATAAAATTAATTTCATATCTTAATATATTTGAATTTAAATAAAATAAATGATTTTATTTAAATGAAACTTAGAAATGTTCCAATTCAGTTAGACATCATAGGCCCAATAAAAGATCTAATAGGGTAAAAAGTTTGAAATTCACCCATGACTTCCGCTGCGGGCTAGTCCAGTTCCAACATTTACCATATTTTTTGAGTTTTATCACACTAGTTTTCCAGACTGATTCAAAAATTATTCTATTATAATGCTCGAGCCAGACCGTGTATTTGTCCAGGTTGTCATTGGTGGGACATGGGGTTCGTAGAGTAGAGCTGGATGTTCATCTACCATAGAATTTTTATTTTTCACTATATTATTATGTATTACCATCATCAATTGTAAGGTTAGGGAATTGTAATTGTCCAGACCAGTGAGGTTTGTTTTTAAATCTGATATACCATGTATTTTAGAGTGATAGCTTTTACCATCTTTGTTATATTTTATGTTATCGTTTCATTGTGTTCTTTTTCTTTTTACCATACTAATCTTCCTTTCCGACACTTGGATGTTCGACATTTGAATACCGTGGATGTATAGAGTGCCGACTTTGGAGGGTCGAAAAGGCGGGTCGTTACATTTGGTATCAGAGCTGAAGGTTAAGCAAGGACCATGGCTTTGGTGGTGTAAACTCATTTAAGATAAGGTAAGTGACACCATAGAATGAATTGAGAGTATTATGTATACTAGAGTGTATTTGTTATTGCTATAAAAATGTATTATGTTAATTTGTCTATTGAGCGGTTTATGAATTCTGATCGAGACGTGGAACGCCACTATGTCGATAGGGATTTCTAAACACTTGAATAAGGCAAATGGACATGATATTGATTTTTTGAAAATGTGGTAAATAAAATATTTTACCTAGGATTTTTTGAATAGGGCTTTGAGCATTTATTGATAATTGTAAGTACATTAAAACAAACACCTTATGAATTTAGTTTCACGGTCTGACTATAAGGTGTTCAGTGAAACTGTTAAGTTAAAAAGTCATCTTTTAATAAAAAATCTAAATGGGAAGATAAAATATTTAAAGCATAAATATTTGTGAAAAGTTTATTATGATAAAGAAAAGTCATTATAATATAAAATGATTTTAATATTGCATTTTATACGAATATGATATATAAAATGATTTATATGATTTACAAAAACTGTTTTATAAGTAGAAAAAGTTTTTGAGAATTTAAATCCATGTATTCCTGGAAATGATTGCAAATGGATTTTGAGAAAAGAAATGGTAGTATTACTTGGAAATATTTGCAAGTATAAATATTTCAAAGAGAATTTTTAATAAAATACATTTTCTTTGGATAGTTCGGGGAAAACCTCTCGACAAGTTTTATGGTGGTCGGAATAATCTTCTAAGTAGCGATCGAACGTTTGCTTAGGCGACCATTATAGTGCACTTAGTAAATTATTCTCTTTGTCATTATGCGATCGAAATGAGTTCGAATCCGAACGAACCGAAAGCAAGTGTTAGTGAATAAACTGTTAAAGGTATTTTATATATAGTAATTAATGTTGTCTGATTTTAGAAAAAGGTTTTGGAATAAAAATTAGGTTTTTGTTCTTAAGTTTCCTTAAAGGAAATTAAATGGGTTACCTTTTATTATAAAGTGGTTCTGTTTTTTAAAGGAAGATGGCAGTATTTTGGAATAAATATCTGTGAAAACATTTTATATAAAATGTTGTAATAAAAGAAAGATTTATAAATGGTATTTTATAAATAAAAGAGAGTTTTATAAATAATTTAGAGATTTATAAAATGAAGTTTTATATATTAATTTGGATATTTGTAAAAGGACTTGTAAATATAGAATGAATTTATAAAAAAGGAATTTTATAAAAGGTCTTGGAATATTGTGATAAATGATTTTTTTTTAAACTCTTAGATAGAGAAGAGATAATTTAACTCAAATTTTTAAATGGGTTAAATTGAAAGGTAGGTTTTAACAGGCATTGTTATATTAAAATCGTAGTTTTTTTTTAAACATTTAAGTCAGATAAACTATTTAATGTTATTGAGCTGACTAATAAACATCTTTACCTTAGGGATGTCTAAGGAAAGTAAACTCTAGGATTGAGTTTAGATACCGGCATCCTAGTCTTCTTAGCTACTTACCGGACCGGAGAAGTAAGGAGGTCGGAGTAGTCGACTCAGTTTTAAGACTCTTATTTTGTTTGGACCTCCATTTGAATTTTGAAAAATAAAATTAAATAATAAATAAATAAAATAAAATTGACATTTTCTATAAACTCTTAGGTTGTAGAAGAGTGTTATTAGTAAATAAAAGTGGAGTAAGTTTTTAATTTAATGTTTTATAAAGCATGTCTTTATAAAATATTTATAAACTTAAATGAAAATTTGCAAAATAATTCATAAATAATTTTAGTATTGGATGAAATACTATGAATAAAAATGAAAGTGGTTTAGAAAGAGATTGATGTAATTAAGAAACCAATCAGATTAAGTACGTAAGTTATATATAGATCATTTTATTCGCATGGTTTTTGATCCAGGATTTGGAGTACATAACTTCAGAGTGATTCACACCCGTCCGAAAAAGGATTTCTCACTTGATTCTTGTTAGCGAAGACTTGATTCAGATTCTCAATAGGATACTGAGGTTTTCTATCATAGTATATGGCTATGTAAAGAGAACAGATGTTTCTAATAAAGGAACCTGCTCGGAGTCCACATTAGGAAGGTCGAGTGAGCGAACTAGTTTGGAAGTAAAGTTTACGTATCCAAGCAAGTGGTCAGATCACATATCGTTTACGGATGGTTATGCGCATCTTACGGGCTTAAGTATATTTGCATACTATGTTTTGTGGCTTAGGTAAGTTTTAATAGTGACTTTCAATTTTGTTTGAGTGAGCTTAGATAATCTTCTAGGAAATAACCAAAGGCTGATTAGCGTAATGGTATACTTAGGAAGTTATCTATATCCTTGGATGATTGAGAAAGTTGTGCACCTAAGCAAAATTCTAAATCCTGTTTGATAGTCATTTAACATATTAAATAATGTTAAGTGTTAGTTTATTCATTTATGGATTTTGATTTGATTGATAGTGTGATTTTATAGATTATGGTGTATAAAGTTGTTGTTTATTAGGACTTAAATCCCGATGCTTTTGAAAAAGTGATTTTGAAAGAATTTGTGAAAAAAAAAATGTACTATTTTAAAAATATTGATCAAGTGTTATTATTTCAGTACATTTGAAAAGAATATTTGTGAAGTGGTTTTTCAAATATTTTTTGTTATGACTAAAGTTGGGCGATTTGAAGTTTTCCAATTTGAAAGACTCACTAGTATATTTGTTTACTCTAGTTGTTGTTTTAGGAGGAACATGAATACCACTGGATGCCCCATGTTGTTTTGGTTCTAGAGTTTGCTTCGGTAGGAGAAGCACCCTCCTTATCATAATTTTTTTAGCAAAGCTAACCGGCTTTATAGTGGGCAGTGCCACTGTATAAATATAGGGAAAACAGGTGCCCTGCACATTCACAGAACAGCTAAACGGGCGCAAAGCGCCCACAACAAAGAGAAAATAAAGAACATGAGTTAGGCAAAAGGAGCCTAAACTACTAACCCTCTAAGACTACACTGCCTTCGGAGAAGAACAGCCACTACCAACAACAGCGGACGGGCTAATAACATGAACATACTCAAAGAAAAGAGCAGCCAGATGTGGGTCACAACCTTCAGAATCAGGAGAATAAATAAATTTCCTATCCAGATGACGTCATAAAACTTACTTTTATTCTTCTCACCAATCTCACCAACCCTAGTAAGGGACAGACCCTCACCGTCAATATGATATATAAGACATCGACTCTCACCTTCAATATCACTGATAAAGGCATAAAATGTATCAAACTACGGGGAGTAACGCATGTCAGAAGGAATGTGGACCCAGGCGCACTCTTTAGAATTCCTAATAATAGAATCAGACAAAACAGTAGGCGCACACTTATTCTGAGCCCCACCAATAGGATCAACACCATCTGGAGAATCTCCGAGAGAAATGATAACAGCTGGGACAATAGAAGGAGAAGCAACAACATATGGGACAGGGTCAGCAGATGGAATCGCAACAGCAGAAAGGACAGGGTCAGCACGAGGGGGGATGGAGAAACCTTCGGGACCCACTTCCTGACAGGAGGACGAGGAAGTGGAATCCACTCAGGTAGAGGAATAGGGTCAACAAAGGCCATTCTACAACACGCATCCAAAAGATGACCAAAGGACTGACAGGATGTACAGATGTTCAATTTCCAACCATAGCGTACCCTGACCACAACAAAGTGATGCACATTGAGTCTGACTTTCAATTCAGAAGGCAAAGGCTTGGCAGGGGTTATTTCAATCAGAGCTTTGGTGTACATGAATATCTTTCTGGCTACAGTATTAGCGTCATAACAAATCACCTTACCAACTTGGCCAGCTAGCCAATCAATCCCGATTATAGGCTAAAGAACCGATGGGATATGAGAAAAGTGGGCCCAGACTGTAATAGATAATACCTTATCCTTGGCTCTATCAACAAATGGACTCTAGGTTGTAATTATAAAAGGTTTTCCATTAAAGGATCAGCCTCAATAATAAGTTGTCTTTCCTCACTACGTGAGAATTTAAAGTAGAACATTGCATTACCGAAGTGAACACTTATTTCCCCTTTAGGCTTCCAAATCTGATTGCAACGCGCCTTAACAAGGTGGTAGGCAGGATTTGTATCAAGGAAAAAGCCCACTAAATGGTCCTTCCAGTAATCAACACCGGCCTCTATAACTTCCATCGGAGGAATCAAAACTCCGTCAATCTCCACATTGTCAAGACACCTAGGGGAATGGATACCCTCATTTTTTGGCATGTTGGTGAACAACAACGACCATTTAGGGCCTGACCGTGGCTGTAACGACCCACTGTTTTGGACCATTCAAATCGACAATAAATCCACACATGTCGGACTTGAATAATTCAAAACAATAGATTGTTAATTTAAATTTGGCAAAACTCAGCATATACAGTAAATAAATCAATCACAGAATCACAGACACAGAGTAATACAATAATACGCAGCGGAATAAATAAATAGTAGTTCATGAAGCTACTATATAAACATCAGAGTTAGAAATAAAATACAATAGAATATCTCAAATGCAGTGAAGTCTCCAGTACAATAGATGACCTCTCTGAACAGATCAACTAGAAGAGCTGGAAGCTGAGTCGATAGTTGGATCTCCAAACGAAGCTCCAAACTCCAAAGGTGAGTCTCAAATGTTGTATCACTCGGTCTGACCCGAGCGTAAAGCAAAACACAAAACACTCGAGTCAGGATTAACATTCTTATATCAATAAATCTAACTCAAGTGAAATATCAACTGAAATACAAGTAACTTAAAGGATGTTTTGGATAACCATCCTCTAAGGATCCGTGGAACTATCTACAATGTAGAAATATACACTATAACACCGTGGTCATTTCAATTTTATTTATACTTCAAACCCAAATATCATTTCATTTCAAAATATCTATTTTCCTAAATAATTTATAAAGTAAAGTATTTAATAATTTCCTCAAGTCTCACAAATCGATTTAAATCAACTCAAATTTCAAATTCCAATTTCATTCAATCTAAGTTTTCCCATTTTAATTCAATTCAGTTTCTAAATAACAAATTCAAATTTATATTTATTTCAAATACAGATTTGAATCATAAAATAAACCATTTAAATTCCAATATATTTCAAAGCTTTAATATTCAACCATTTCAAAGTTAATTTTAACAGTTTCATATAGCTCTTGAACTAACTTCATTTATTATTTAATCAGGGAATATTCACCTAATAAATTCAATATCATTTAACTAGCCTTAAATTACAATTTTACTAAATATTTCCTTAAATTTATTTAAACAAGAAATATTTATTAAATTACATAAATCGAACCCAAGTTATAAATCATATCTTAAATCTCAATTTCAATAAGTTTCAAATCGGTTTAATTAAATAAAATTATCTTCCCAACCTTAACTTATTCAAAATTTTACCGAAATCTATTTTGAAACTTAAATTTAAATACTTAACCATATTATATGTATTAAATCAATCTCAATTAAATCAAATATTATTATTAAATCTATATATATATATATCATTACCATTTATATAATAATTTAAGAATCGACATTTATTAAAACCATATATTTCTTCCCAAATCCATAGAATTTATTTTCAAAATATTTATATATATGGACCAACGGTGTCTATATATATATCTATCATATGGTTAAGTGATACAGATATTTATCATTTCAATCCGTAATTTTAAATATATACGGGTAGATATCATTTCGACCCGCAATCCCAAATTCAATTCAAATGAAAATCACTTGGGTCTATCATTTCAACCCATAACGATTTTCTCCTATTCTAAAGTCCGTTCGGGTATGTATCATTTCAACCCATAGTGAATTCTATACTAACAGGGAACTTGCAGAGTGATAACAGATATGATAATAATATAACAGGCATATATCATCAATAACAATATAATATATAAACAACAGGATATGGTGTCATATCCCACAGGTGAACAATTACAGATAATAGCATATATAGCAATTTAAATAACTACAGCAGCATATTTCAATTGTCATTTCAATTGAAATCAAATTTAATAAATAAAAGAACGTTAATCGTGAGTGATTGCTCACCTTTCGAGGCTAAAGAGGGTAGACAAAGAAATGAGCTACGAATCCAAGCACGAATTCCAAAGTAGGATAAGATTGATACGAATTTGATGGACGGAGCTGATATATATAGGAAAAGGGAAAATCAATCGGTTTGATAGAGATGGAAAAATATATATACTACTACTATTATTATTATTATTACGAAATCAATATTAAATTCAAAACAATTATTAAAATAACATATATATATTTTTAAACACATAAATAAAATACAGTCTGTATATACTCAAAAAAAAATCAGTACATATATAACAACAGTTCCATACTTATATATAAAAATTGGTATATAACCCATGTAATATTTATTTATATTGCATACATATAGATAGAACAGAATATACAATATAGTACTGTACAAAAATATGCAGACACTAGAAAAGAAAAATCATTGATTACCACGTTAAAATATATGTATTGAATAAGCCTTTATAAACTGCATAATATATATATACCATATATGTATATAGAGACATTATACTAGAACTGTATAACAAAATATATTCATACAAACTACTTTTTAAAAACCAACAGCTTGCAATATATAGACCGTATAAAATAAAATTTGAAACACAATAGACTTAGGTATATATATACACGAAATTTAAAATTATAGAATAACATAGTTGACGTATATAATATAAAATAAAACTGCTACCACATGCAGCCTAAAATACATGGACAAAACATATGTATATAAAACTGAAATCTAACATTGATATATATAAAGATATATGGTTGAACCCAATACATACAGGCTGTATAACATATATATAACCTATATAGTAGGACAACTTTATAACTCATACGAATTTTAACATAAATCCCTTATAAAACTATTATATTGCTATCAACCGTATTATATATAGTATTGTACATATTATATTTAAAATATGCAGTAAAGCTTTAGATGGATTGAACAACTATATGATATAAGTATATTTAAACATATAATATCTATCTTTATTCAAAAACTCTACCAACATATACACATATTTATATAAATAGTTGCAAAATAAATAAATAAAACCTAATTATAAAACAAATACCTACGACTTATGTAAACACAGTGTATATATATGTAACATTTTAAAACCAATGGTAAAACAATACTTAACATAAATCTATATTAACTCATACATAACAGACCGAATGAATACCACATATATAACATATAAATATATAAAGAAATATATAGACCATGCGTAAGTTATAATATGATATATATATATACACCCTCACTATCCAAATACAATATATAATACTTGTATATTGAGAAGCGAATGGGAAGAGGAGTCTCGGCCATGGATATTGGTGAGGATTGGTGGGCTGTTCATTGATGATGCAGGGTTGTTGCTCGACCTGGCCGACGAGCTTAGTCGGAGGCTGGGTTGATGAGTTCGGTCGTGGTGGTTGCTGGCCGAGGGGAGGAGGAAGGTCGAGTGTGGGATATCGTGGAGGAGGTAAAAATGGGGACGATCTAGATGAAGGGGATGGCCGAACACACGAGGGGAGGTGGGTGAGGAGATAAGGAAGAAATAAGGGAATAAAATTAAAAGAACAACAAATTTATGAACGAGAATGAGGAAGCAGGAAGAAAGGGAGAAAGATGAATCATCATAGATCTGAAATAAGATGGGTAACCTGCTCGTATGTATTTTATTTAATATAAAGAGGAATACCAAAAGAAGGTAAAGTTTGAAATGATCGGTGAGCAACGGGCATACGTTGATTTAGCTGCACAATTAAAGCAAAAGCTTTGGTTGTTTGGACAGCACGCCAAAATTTTTGAAACTGAAGGAAGCAGCAAAGTTGCAATTTACGGTACCGTTACAACAAACAATTTATTGTTTTCGTCGCGTACCGGACCTCAAAATACAAAAAATAAATATACCATGGAGATCAGCACGACGGGACGATCAAAACGGTATACAGATACAAGTGGTACGATCATCCTATCAAAAGTCGATAATCGGTACCAGAAATGCTGCTATTTTGCCAGAATTAAGATAAACGGAGCACTATAAGTCCAAATTTGGAAAAACGAAAGATGACATCTCACTCAGAAGAAGATTTAGAAATTTTCTGTAGAAAAATATTTAGGTTTGGAAATAAATTTATTACCATCAATTATTAACTGATTTGAATTTAATAGAATTACACAATAGAATAATCTTCCATATTGTTAATTGTAAATTTACCAGTTGCTATGTTTAAATAGACGCATTCCAAATATTAAATTTTTATTTTCAAATTTATTGTTTAAAATTCCACAAAATTTCAATTAATTTAATAAATAAAAATCACTAAAATTTTTGGGTCGTTACAGTGGCAGGGAAGGAACCATAGGAACCGACCATTCAAACTGGAATAGGGGATTGCGAGCTCGGCATTTACGTGAGCAGATGGAAGGAAGCTTCGATCCTGGACAATATTAGTAGATGCAACACCAACTGACCCAGTTGCACACAGAGAAACATCCAAGACAGAACCATTTGAAACAGAAGTTAACAAATCAACTTGCACAGTATCATCAACGCCCAAAGTAGACTCGACTGGCAACCCCGCTTCATTCACAGACCAAGGTTGAATACAAGATGAAGCCAAGTATGGTGCGAGAGGATGCGCACTAGTGGTCGACGGAGATGGAAGCTTAGTGGGCGTTGTATCAATATCCTGCAGCAAGTCATTTAGGGAATTATCGATTTCATTCACGGTCAAAATTGGATAGACAACACACTTTTCGGCTAAACGACCCAATAATGGATTAATTTCAATGTCGACGCTGTCAATAGATTCGATACCATAGGGGATAACAGAAGGATCCGCAATCGGCAACTTTGCAACAACCAAAGGAGTAGACGAGGCCGAAACCAAAGCAACGTCAGAATACGAGGCTTGATTTGGCCCCAGAGGAAGAGGCTTCTTCTTTGGAGCCATAAGAGGGCAGGCGCAGAGAAGGCAGGGCGCACATAGAAGCTAAGATGATCGGGAAATTGGAAAAATCGCAGGCAACAAACAAAATCGCTGTCGCCATTAATATTTGGAACTTATGCTTTTACTTTGGTTTTGGTATATTTCTCTTTGGAGGAATTTGAAAATATATTTTTAATATAAAACCTTTGGCATTTAGTTTTAAATTTGTATTTTGAAAAGATTGGATGCTTAGTATTTTATTACAGAGTATTCTCTGTACTTTTATTGCTTTTGGTTGCATGTGGCTTTATATCACACTAGAGTTACCTCATTATTATATATGTCAACATAGTTCTCTTTTGGATTATATAAGTAGATAGGTACAAATGAATACAAGAGATTGCTATTCAATTTCTAGCACACATGCATTCGCATCGAGATAGTAAGTTGCTTGCAAAAATAAAAATCAAATGCAAAAGAGGTACATATAGATATTGGTGATTGATTGATGATTTATGCCTGAGATATGGGAGGCCGCTTGGCTTTTATTATTGATTTCGGCCAGTTGTGAGGAGTTGTAGTTTTTTTGGATCTAGCCGCACAAAGGAGGTGCTGCCAAAATTTTCCATAACATAAAGGACTTCAAAAGTTTAATAACTCATTTTAATTAATAAGTTTTTAAAACTTAAAGGTTTGAAGACATTTTCTTCCTTTGGGTATTTCGGTGATGAAATTCTTTTAAAGGGGGAGAATGCAACATCCTGGAATTTTATTATTTTGATTTTAGATATTCAAGTAATTTCAAATATTTAAATAATAAGTTTTCAAAGTTGAATAACTTGAATTCAAATATAGTGATTATTTAAATATTTGAATTGTGAATTAAATATTAATTAAATTGAGTTAATAGCTTTATTTAACACCTTTTAATTAATAAATAATAACATAAAATTAATTGTTAATAAAATGAATTGATTTTTAATGACGTGTTTTTTAATTTATAGGTTTTTTCCATATTTTTAATTTGAAAAATATTTAAATTTTCATTTGATATGTATTAAGGCAAATAATGGCATTTTTGTGAATTTACAAAATAAGACAACCAGTGTATTTTATAATTGTTTTTGAATTGTGTCGCATTTTTGAGCGCGACCATATTTTGTTTTGTCATTTGTGGTTCGTACGTGAACGAAATACTATGTAGAAAGATGTCAAATTTTTTTAAATTAACTAAACATCAACACTAAGATTTTTCAACGTGCTTAACTTTTCTTTTCTTTCTTCTCTACTTTTACAAACTTCCTTCAAATAAAAAGAAAATAAACTCCCACTTTAAAAATCAAAATATAGGGATTTACTCATCGAATAATTATAAAGCTGGCTACTTGAGTTCGTATGAGTGGGATCTACGAATCTATGTGCATTTTGTAGAGTGCGGTTGTAGTTTGTGATGTTCGATGTTGTTAGATGAAACTAGGGTTTGATTTTTGGTAATATTTAAGTATCGATTGGGGAAACGGGAATTGGATTTGAGTTTGTTGGGTCGAAGTGCATCGGGGGCCGTGAAATGGTATAGTGTGATTCATGTTTGGAAGGCTCGATAAATTAGGGTTCGCATAGGCAAGCTTTAAGTCTTGATCTACCGGGTGGGGCCGAGCTTGGAAATTTTTAGTTCAACGTGTCGAGCTCTCGAAGTGAAGCTCGATGGCGAAGACGGAATTAGATCTCATCGAGAGTTGCTCCATGTCACTAGGATATGTGCAGGCCTGGAGATGGGATTTGTCCGTGTATAGTTTTTTTTAAGGAAAACGAAAGGATATAGGAGGTATTTTTTTTAATGGTAATTGTGTAATTAGTTTAATTAATGAATTAGTTAATTTCAAAAACTTATAAAACCGATATCTATTGCATATGAGGTCGGAATTGGATGTGTTTTTTTGCATTGGACTCATATCGACCTTTTCTACACATTGGAGTTGGATTCGTTGAATTTGAAGCTAGTACAATTTTGAGCTAATTTCGAACGCCGTTCGATTTTAGATAGAAACAGAACGCAAAAGCGTCAACTGAAATTTTGGTGAGTTTACTCACCTCTAAATAATATGATATCTTGTTGCTATAAATTATTATTGATAGTTGATAGTTTTTAATGAGGTATAAATTAATGATAAAATTATAGTGATTTAATTTAATTGCATTTAACGTAGTTAAATTAGTTATACTTCATTGTGATTGTAACGACCCGCCTTCCTATGCCCAGGAAAACGCATCGTTATGAAGAAAGAAAGGGATAGAAGAAGAAAAGAAGAGAAGAAAGAACAACAACACATCAGAACTCTCACAGCGGAACGAGAAATATATTATATCACATAAGGTATTACATAGTATCATATACATCAGAGTACACAATTTATACATCACAGAATAGACAGTTATAAACTTCTGTCTATTATACAACACAAGTACATCTATCATACACAGCGGAAACTCTATATATCTATTCGCTGAAGCCTCCTGCTCCACAGCTCCTCCAGAATTCGTCAAGACTAACCTGAATCCCCTTGACTACTCATACAAATTTGAGTACCCAAGAGTTTAATAAAACAGAAAATAAACACTTGGGTCAGACATGGGTCTGGTGTGAGTAAACGGTTTAAATTGCTTAACTTTGAAAACCTTTGAAAACAAAAGTATCACGTAAGACTCCCCACAAATAAACATGGGTAAGTTTTTACCTTACGCTAACTAAAACATTTGATAAGAAATCCAGTTATATTATAATAGGGTCTAGGGTTTCCAAGTAAAATACAGAAATAGCTGAAATGCTTACATCTCACATTCCAACATAGTTGGGCACAACTAATACGTACGGCACTTATTGGAGTTTGGATTCCATACAATGGCAGGGCTACTGGGGTACCGCCCGTCACAGTACGTGGCCTAGATCACCGTACCGAGGAGTACGCCCGCTCCCCTGCAACACAAAGCCGGAACCATCCCTTACTGGATAATCCCGAACAAGATAACCCCGTAGTTGGCGCGACCAACCACACACTAAGCCGAATAAAAAGAAAAGGGACCTCTAGACAGGGATCTATCTTGCTCTCAGTGGGTGCTACCCACGAAGCCTTGCTGCACCTCCCCTGTTTTAGCCATTCCCGATTGATGAGGCTTGAGGTTACGATTACCTTTAATCAGAACATATCACTTAGAATGCTCATCGTCCACCTGACGATGTTCTGAAAGCATTCAATCCATACAAGTTCGTTCCGGGTTCGAACGAAACCGAAGGCATTATTTCGTTACACTCGTTTTGGAATCACCCTCAGAGTTAACGACAATAACCCTTGCACTCTGAAACTTCATCTTCACTTGAGATTCACGACCTATCGTTAATTTGGATCGATGTGGTATTCGGGTCTCCAAACCTGGAATCCCGGTATACGGAAACCCGATCCCGGTCTCATCGAAATCCAAAACGTATCTTTTAAGGGCCAAGTTGTTTTAAGGTTAAAACAATTCAATTCTTATCTATATACACAAAGATAGATAATTCAATAGATAATCTACATTATCATCCCAAACAGATAATTCACATTATCATTATAATTCAACCAAACATCCATATCATATATCAATCATATCTCATCAGAGATATCAAACAATGAAATACATTAAATCTCATTCATCCATCCTTAAGCAATGATTTATATCATCTAATTAATTTAAAGTGAATTAAACTAATTACTTCATTCTATAAATCCTGCTCACTTAATTATTAATTAAACCAATTAATTAATCATTACTCTAAGTATCCATCTTAATTAATCATTCCTGATTAATAATCCTTTAATTACTTTAAGTAATTAATACTTAATTAATTCACAAATTAATTATCTTAAACCATTCAGTAATTAATCTTTAATTACTTCATTTATTAATTAACTGTACTTAATTACATTACTCCTTAATTAATTATAATTAATTAATTACTTTAATCACTTATTATTAATTAATCTTAATTGATCAATCCCTAATTACATCATTAATTATATTAATTAATGATCCTTAATTACTTCATTTAAATTAATTATATTTAATAATTAATATTTAATTAAATCATATTTATTAATCACCTTTGATTAATCACATTTAGTAATTAACTACCCTTAATTACTCTTCCATAAATTAATTACTCATTAATTAATTATCTTTTAATTAATCCCTTGATTAATTATTCTAAGTATTTAAACTCAAATTACTTTTATTATAAAAATCTTCTTTAGTTAATTATATCCACTAATTAACTTTAATTACTTTCCTAAGTAATTTCACTTCACTAATTACATTTAAGTAATTATTCTTATCAAATCACCCAGTGATTTACTTAAATTAATTAATCAATTAATTTAAACTTATCAAATTTATTTAATTAATTACCTTAAGTAATTAATTCATTAAATTACTTCCATTAATTAATTACTGTTTAATTAATTACCTTAACAAATAATTAATTATCTTATTAATTAACCTTAATACTTTAATTAACTTTATTAAATAAATTATTTAATCAATATCACTAGGTAATTAACCCTTAATCATTTCCATTTAATTACTTTCATAAAATAATTATCCTCTAATTACTTTATTAAATAATTTACCTTTATTTAATTACATCCAGTAATTATTCCTTAATTACTTAATCAAGTAATTATACTTAATTAATTTATAAGTGATTATCTTTAATTAATCACTAATTAATTACTTAGTTAATTATTTAACTAATTATTTAAAATTAATTAAATAATTTCTTAACTACTTATACTTAAAGATCTTAATTAAGAAAACCATTATCCTTAATTGAGTTAATTAGATTGATCAACAATTTAATTATCTTCCCATATTAATTATCTTTAATTAATCAAAACTCTTAATTACTTAAGATAACTCCTTATTTTAATTGATTACCAAATCTTTATCATTAAACTTTATTTAAAATAAAATACTTTAGAAATCAATTATAATTAAAACAAATTTAAACATTCTAATTTGACTTTTAAATCTTTGAAACTTTCTAAGTTATTAAATAAATTTTAAGACAAATAACATTTTGAAAATCCACTTCCCTATTCTTTAAAAACTTATTTATTTAAATATTTAAAACCTGTTAAAACAATTACTCTAGAAAACAATTTAGTTTAAAAATAAAAATCTTGTTTTAACTTTATTTTAAAACTCAGAAAACATTACAAAAATCAAATTTCTTTTGTTTTAAAAAAACTTAAAACATTTCCTGTACAATTCTTTAAACCTGCTCCTACCCAAACCCGAGTAAAACTCTAAGAAACTCGAAGCAAACACGAGACAAAACCCACTTTTCCCTGCTTCGAGTAAAACTCGATTATTTCCCGAAGTAAAACCCGAGCGAAAGCTTTCTTCCCCAAACTCAACTTTCAGATGCACGCAAACGTGCTCGTGCACGTGCACGACTCCTCTGATCGACGACGAACTTCGTTCTGGCCTTCGACAAGTCGACTATCACCTCGTCACCACGTTCGACCACCCAAACTTCCATGATTCGAACGAGAATCGAATTCGACCTATTAAACCCATCACCTGGAAAACGAACATCACCAGAAATATCCTCGCCTCTGATGATCCCTGCCATGAGACGCTTCGCCACCTTCGCCGTAGCTACGCCACGCCTTCCAGCTCCTATCGCAAGCCTCGCGTTCCCCTTCGATCGTCTCTCGACGTCTCGAAACCCATTTGTACATCAACGTCAAAACCAGGGTATTAAACCCTAGTTCGATAATCTCTGGCTATCACGACCCTTGATAAATCATCGGAGTATTTTTCCGGTGATCATCGTCTTCCCTTCGACCCTCAGAATGAAACACGTCGACCAGTTCGTCATTGATCGATTGAAATCGACCAAAACATCACAAACAATCTACACGAGAATACCCATCAATCTCCAAACTAAAAATCATGATATATCCATTAAAATTCATGGTTTCCTATAATGAATTAAGTCGTGTAATCAATACTTAAAATTGAATCAATAAATTTTTGACCCAAATTATCTTTTCACTGTTATTTATAGATTTTCCAGACAAATAGTTTATATAAATTTCAGAACTTATTTTTAATAGTGATATTATATGATTTCACACATCTTCATTTACAAATCAAAGGCTAACAGTGATTAGATGATGAGATATAGGTTTTGAAAAGATAATTCAAACTCTGTAAACTCACAGAGCCTATATATACATATGCTGGTTATTCACAGGCAATAAACACTTGTATGTATACATACATGCATCCATTTTAATTTAAACATTTCAGATAACAGAATATCTTCATTCACAATCATTTAAATGAAATCCAAATTTAAACTGTTTTTAAAATTTTTGTTTACTCACCAGTACTTAGAACAGAGAACAGATAACCTGTTCTTGATTTCCAGACTTGTTCCAGATTTGAACTTGCTTTTTCTTTTTGCTTTGTTGATTTTAAATTCTTGCTGTTTGATCTCTGGTTACTAGTTGATAGATTTGAAACTGATTTGCATTTGAGAAAATTTGAAACTGATGTTGTAATTAGCCTTGATCTTTCCTTTGCTTTGAGTTTTAGTTTCCAGGTTTTCATTCTTCTTTGATTTGCAGGTTTATCTTTTCTTTTGATTCGAATTGTATTTTTAGTTGAAGAGTGAAGAAAAATTAGAGCTGAAGAAAGAAAATTGCAGATCTTTCTTCTATATTTAAAATTTTAAAACTTTAATTACCAAAGAAAATAGCCATGTGTCTTCTTTAAGTGTTAATTTGCTTACACATAGGCTTACATCTTTACAAATGTCACTAAACCACTCTAATATGCTAACAAGTGTAAATTCTTGTTTTAATTAATTTACTTAAGTCATATATGTGTATTTAAGAAATATTTATATGTATAAAATGATATATTTGTCTTTTTATAATTAAGCTTTTACATTCCTATAAAAATATACAAATGTGAAAACTATTATTTAAGTAACTTATACTTTAATCAAATATTTATAACATATTTATATATGCTTGAGAAATTGAGTTTAACTCTATATATATATTTTTACAAACCTATTTTGACTTATATTTGAATTTTAAAAATGAATGAATATTAAAACAAATGAACTTCTTAATTTAAATCTTATTTAAAACTTAAGCTTACATATATATTTATAATAAATAAGAAATTATACTTGTTATTTAAATCTCAAATATCATTTTCAAAAGTATTAAGTCAAATTACAAATTATATAAATATTAAAGTTTGAAAACATCTTAATTAAATTCAAATCCAATACTCTTTCCATTCCAATATATACAAATATATATATTCTAAATGGAAAATATTTTAATCATTAGTTTTTATAATCATCATATTGAATTTTATAACATAACTCCAAATCACAATATATATATATACATATATATTATAATTTGAAAACATAACTTTTATTAAATTAAAGACTTCCTATATATATATACCAACATACATATATACATTATAAATAGAAAACATTTATATAGGCTTTGAAAGATAAATCTTACCAATTTTAAATTGTTAGAAAAGATATTAATAAATATTGCCAATTAAAATATTATTAACCTTTAAAAGAATTAAACTTGTCAATTTATAAAATAAAATCAACAAATCAATTTAATTATTTATAAAGATTATTAAATTGATATTGCCAAATTTCCGGGATATCACAGTGATATCTATTTAATAGAATAAAACACCATTCTGTTATAATCAAAATGACTAGATTATTTTGGACATCTATCGAGCAGAATAAATCATCGTTCTGTGCTTGCAAAGAAAAAAGATTATTTTTGAAATTAATTAATATATGGATTTATTAATAAATGATATGTTAGATATTGATTGCTAATTATTGACAATAATATATTTGTTATTATTGTTTGATTATTTGTTCAGATTTAAATTTCCGCTTGAAAAGCGGATTACATAAATAACCATTGTTTTGTAGGGGACTTTTGTAGAGAGACCCTAAGGAGTTTCTCGCCATTATTAATATACTGTTATATGCATCGTACTTATATTCTTATGTTGCTTATACTTATGTTTGGTTGAAGAATTTGTGACATACTGTTTGATTTGTGTAAGTGACGTTATAGCGGTTATTGCTATTCTGTCACTTATGAAATATCATCCCCTTAAACCTTGGTGTATATTGAACTTGTGCCTGTATTTTTACAAAATGAATGCTTAGTCGCGTTTTTGCACTTTGAAAGTTGTTTAAACTATATTTTCAAGTATTTTTTTTAGAATTTTCAAATAAAGGATAAGTGTTGTTTTTAAAATTTATAAAAGGTGTTATAAATTTGATTAGTTATCTCTTGGGATAATTAATGTTGTTTTAAATTTATAAAAATATTATAAATTTTATTAATTATCTCTTGGGATAATTAATGTTATATTAAATTTATAAAAAGATTATAAATTTGATTTATTTTCCTTCGGGGTAATTAATGTTTTTTTATTTATAAAAATTATTTATAATTAGATTATTATAAAAGAGTTATATCAAGTATCATTTAGAATGACATTGTTTTAAATCTATAAAGTTATTTTAAATTTATTTATTATCTTTCGAGATAATAAATGTTGTTTTAAAAGTAATAAATGATGGTTTATAAATAAGAAAAATCTTTGAAAAGGAATGTTTTAAAAAAAATAAAAAAAATAAAGCTAAGTATAAATTGTTTTTGGGCTTATAGTAAATAATGTTTTAAGGACATTTGGTTTAACCCTTCTTCTTTAATACACTAGTAATATAATTATCTTTCTAAAAAGAATATCTTTCAGAAGTGTTTTTACACAAATTTGTGATGTGAAAATCAAACATAAATGTGAGTCAAATGTTTTAAGAGATTTAAATTTCATATACGACCATTTTGTTATTCTTGATAGTTGATTTATTGACTATTGATCCTGCTATCTTCTTTGATGTTTCATCCATTTAAGACGATGTGTTGCTCATTTGAGCATTGATATCTTATGCTGGAAATGACTAAAAGAAGAAAGCAGTTGGACGTCAAGCTATGTGGAGTTGCTCCAATTAGGGTAACTTCACATCTACTTTAGATTGGATTCGGCTATATGCACGTGTAGATGTGAAATACTCGGATTCTCAGTAAGGTTGGCAGGGTCCGGCTTGTACATTTCCGAGAGAGTCATAGAGTAAATAACCATCTTAATTATATTTTCTAGAGGTATACTTTCGGTAAGGGGGGCGCATCCTCCTAGTCATTGTTGAAAATTTCCTTTTCCTTATTTGATTCAAATCTTTGAACCGTTTTCTTAATTGCATCAAGAAGTGCCTGGAGCTCTTCTCGATGTTTAATTATTTGATTCCATTCTTTCAAGTCTTATTTTGTTCCAACTTATTTCCATTCCTTCATCTGTGGATGTTGTTCTGGTGTGGTAAAAACTCATTCCACATTTAGCGGCGTGGTCTCAAAGAATTGTTGTATGTTCACCATATTTATTTAGTTTTATCACGTTGGTTTTCCAAACTGATTCGGGTGTTATTTTATTATAATGCTCGAGTCAGACCGAGTATTTTTCCAGGTTGTCGTTGGTGGGACATGGGGCTCATGGAGTAGAGCTGGATGTTCACTTACCATAGTATTTTTATTTTCCGCTATATTATTATGTATACCCATGAGCAATTCTATGGTCAGGAAATTATAACTGTTCAGGCTGATGAGATTTGTTTTTAACTCTAATATACCATATATTTTAGAGTGACAGCTTTTACTGTCTTAGTTATATTATATGTTATCATTCCGTTGTGAGATTATGTTTTTCCCATTGGTTTCTTTGTACTCTAACAATCTTCCTTTCCGGCACTTAGATGCTCTACATTTGAATACCATGCATGTGATGAGTGTCGACTATCGAGGGTCGAGAAGGCGGGTCGTGACATTCTTACTGCTTGTCTTCTTTATACGGTTTCTACGCTTCCAGCTTTTGATTTTGATGTCACCTTCTTCTACTTTTGTTCTTTTCTTTTTTCCTTTGTGTTCCAACTTTTGTTTGTCTATGATTTTACGAGGACAAAAAAACTGGATTTTTTGAAATTGTTCAAAGATAATGGACTTGAATTGAGTTTATAATGATTAATATATTAACTGTTGCATTTTAACATGTTCTTTCGCCTAATAGATTACTAAAATACATCTATTGACCGAGGTCATTAACATTCTGATTTAGAGGTTTAGATCAACTTGATGAACTTCTCATTTGGTTCTTAATGATAGCATGTGATCCAAACCTACACTTTAGTCATGCACAAAACTAGAACCTTGTAAAAAGCAAATAAATATGCATACGATAATTTTTTGTCAGTTTCTTAGTGGTGTTTAATGGTTGCCGGAAAAAGTACATCGGATGTAGTATACTATGTAGAAAAGTATAAGAGTTAGCAGTGCTAGTTAAGACAAACATGTGAATTTACAAATGATTGATCCATGACCCACACTAGCTAATTGCCTTGGATGCTCTTTATTCAATTTGTTTTGTTTTATTTATACTGTTTTTTGCACATAGGCTATAAGCTATCTTCCGTATACAGCTCATATATAAGCTTTAGCAAGTTCCATTTATGGTATTCCAGGCTTGCACATTACAAAGAGTTTTGTTCCTATGGAAATATGCATGATGTAATTAAATATCCATAAGTAGTTGATATGAAAGTATTATTATACCATCTATGTATAATGTATTATAAGAGTCTAGAAACGATCATGCAGGTAACTACTGAAATAAAGAAATATTTTTATTCAAGCTAAAATATTACATACTTGCATTTTTACTGGGCCAACTCCATTGATGGGCCAACTCCATTGCTGGGCCAACTACAGAATTATTTATTAGTTTTTACAAAAATTAACTAAGTTTATAATAATAATAACAACAACAATAATAATAATAATATAAAATATAAACCAAGTTAACTGAGTTTTGTAAAAATTAACTCTCAACGATCTTCCACGATCCTTTAGAGATTAACTCCTCTATTTTTATTACTCCATTCTTCAAAATTCTCTTTTGAGAGAAAATGAATGAAGGAAATAAAAGTTCCATAATTTCAACCTGGCTTTGGTACCACTATTGGAAATTTTATAAGAAGAAGAAGAATTGAATTTGATAATAAATAAAAATGTGAGATGTGGATTTTTTAAAGAGGAAGGATTTTTTTTAAATAACATAAATTATAATCGAAATAGTGTATGAATCCAACAACATGAAAATTTTCCAATCAAAAATAAAAGAAATTGCATATCGCTTTTCATTGATCGCCAGGTATGTCTTGATAATAACCACACTTCATTGGTTTCCGTTTACACCTCTAAGTCACCTCGAGTCATTTCGAAGTTGTATATCCTTACTCCATGCTAACGCTCAAGATCCTCGAAGCAACCCTTATTCTGCTTCGAAGCACGCCCATGCCAAATTCGAAGCAAACAGCTAACATCCTCATCCTTAAGGTTTGTTTGACATTCCCCGAGACTAGACCGAAGCAAATTTACCACCGGATCGAGGCACCTTCATCGAACACGAAAATTGGTTGGGTACTTTGCTGTCCTGGTACTTTTCCTTCAATAACCTTGAGTAGATATTGGAGTTCAAATGGAGGAGTTATAGATGTTTAAAGTTTTAGAATTTAAAATTTGAAATTTGAAATTAAAAGTTTGAATTTTGAATTTTAAAATATTGGTTGAGATTAATGTTTGAGAAAACTTTTGAGTTAACCCATGTTAACACATGATTAATAGATAATTAATATAATTAAATTAAGTAATAAATAATATGGACGAAATCAATTAATATACAGTCCAAAATTGAAGAACAATCAACTGTCTAGGTGCAAGCGGTCGATCGGTTCGAAAGGTGGTGGCTAGGGTTTTGGTTATTTTAAACAACTCGGATTTTATTATTTAAATCTAACGATTCTGATTCCTTCTTACCTCTATAAATAGACTCCTATACCTTCCACTTTTCCTCATAAAATTTTGGTATCGTTAGCGAAGCTCTATCGAAGTCTCTTCCCTTAGGGTTTCAGAAACAGTAAACTTTCTTATAAGTAATTCTAATTTCTAATCTCTAACTTAAATTAAATTCCTAATCTTTTTTTCTCTATCTTCTGATTTCTAAAATCTAATCTATATATACAACCTATTTGTTGTATATTCAAAAAGGGGAAGCTTTAATAGAGAATTATGAGAGGTATAAATCAGATCCCTTCTTCTTCTTTTTCTTCTTTAGATTTCAGAATCAGTTAAGATTTTCAGGTAAGAGGTTTAGATGTTTAATTCTTTTGATTTATGGTTCTATTCCTCTCTAATCTCTGATTCTAAATCTAATTTCTATATACAATTAACTTTGTTGTATATTCCAATAAAGGGAGATCTAAATGGGAATTTGGCATGGTGGAATCAAATCCAGTTAGGAAGCAAACAATTCTCTATGAGTGGAAATATCAAGTTTTTCACCTTTTGGAATTGAATAGTATTTTTTGGATTTGATGTATGCCTTGGGAACTTTTGATAAAGGAAAACATAACATTTAAAACCCCCAGGATTTTCCTAAATAAATATCAGTCTTTGAATATGTTGGAATTTCAATTGTTTTATATTAATATAGTAGAATCAGATTTGTGTTGAGATTTAAGCAATATATAATCTATTATACTTCATCTCTTTTGATTTCCCTTGTAGTATTAAAGGATTCTAAAAATAAGTAAAGTTAGAAATGGTGTGCAAAGTATGATTTTTGATTATTTCTAGTTTGCACCGCCTATTTCTGTAAATTAAAATAAGTATGAATCCCTTTTACACTCCAAGTGGTAATTGCAAAATTTGGATAGAATATTAAAGGTTTAAATTATAAAGTTTGCTCCTTGAATAGAGGAGTTAATTCTATTGTATTAATATGAGATAAGTATGGTATTATTCCTTTTGTTTACAAGTCGAGTTGTTGCCTAAGCTTATTAGCTATTCTTTTGTTTGGAGTTTGGTACTTGTATGAGTTTGATATTTAAATTAATAAGCGTTTTCTTTGCGTGTGAATGTAAATATTTTATTCGAATCTCAAGCATATGTGTGTGTATAATATTAACATATTTATTGTTAAAGTTAACAATAACGTAATAATTACAACATATTGAATGTATTGATTTGAATTAATAGGGTAGTAAATAGCATTAATTTCTTATGAAGGTAGTTAATGATAATTATGGGAATTAATCCCTAATTAGAGACGTAATAAACGGTTACCATATATGGCCTCAATTATTAATCGTGTAGGATGGTATATGTATATAATTAGTATATATGTAACAACCCATATTTTAACCAGTTAGAATTTATTAAATTAAATAAAATTTCTAAATAAAGATGGGTAGAAATAAATTTAATGATCTATTGATGTAAAATCATTGGATATGATGTTAAAATGAATTCTTAAATGACAAATTGTGATATGAGGAGTGGGTAACAATTATTGGAATGTGATTCAATGATATTAATCTGTAGGTAATAATTAACAGCAACTGAAGAATAAGGGTTAAGGTGAATAAATAATAAAATGAATGCTATTTAATAGGAGAAACCTAAATTTATTTTTTAAATTGTATATGATAAGTTGACCTCTAATAAGAAACATTTAATGAGAGAAGGTGATAAGAAACATTTATTTGATAATTAATGTGTGTATTTATTGTATGAAATAAACTAATAAATGTTGGAATATATAAAATGTAAAGAAACAATGGTTGCATTATTTGTATTCATTTTGAAATTTAATATTGAGCTTATTACAATTGAAATTAATGGAAACCTTTTAAGTAAAATAAAGAGAAATTACTGGTAAATTAATACAATAAGAGCACCATCCATTTGTGTTAAATTAGATTTAAACATCGTAACAGAAACCAAACAAAGTTATGATATAAAAAATGAACATTTTTTGTGTACTTTTATAAGAATATGAGACTGGAATTCAAACAAAACTTACATATGTTAAATAGCGGATGATATCCCGCATTTTAGCAAGGCCGTGACACCAAGGAATTGACTATAAACCAAGGATAGTTCGTCCCGAAGATTGGTTGTACGCAGGCTCGCTATGGATATCGATGAATTTTGTCTGAGTCCAGATCAAACTACAATTGACAAGACACGATAAGCAAAGCCGTAGAAGCCAACGTTCCAAATTTCAAGTCAATCTGAGTTCGTATGCTCAAGATATGATCGATGCAAAATTGAACATTGTTCTCGTTCGTATCCATCGGGTTTAGTGCACTTTGTATCCATCGATTCATGAGCCTTGTTCGTATCCATAAAACATGCACTATTCGTATCCATCAAATCCATGTTCGAATTGATACATTCGAATCCATCTGAACTACACTGTTCGTATCCATCATGGAGCCGCTGTTCGTATCCATCACATTGTTGATTGTTCGTATCCATCATGGAGCCGCTGTTCGTATCCATCACATTGTCGATTGTTCGTATCCATCAAACACTCGCACAACCATCTGTTCGTATCCATTACACCATCGGTTGTTCGCGTCCATCAAGATGGAACAGCTTCGATCGTTGCGAATAGAACCACGTAATCGATACGAACAATATGGCCCAGATTGATGAGAATAGAACCACAGCACTCGATACGAACAGAGTAGCTTCGGTCGACTCGAACATGAGCGAGTCAAATCGATACGAACAAGGCACAAACGTGGGAAGACTCGGTCGACTCGGCACGAAAAATGGATCGAGCTGAGTAGTTAGCGCCACGTCAATCTACAAGCACGTGCCTGGATCGATTCGAACATATCGATGCGCACAAGTATCGATACGAAGAAAATAGCGTGCGAGAAGCCAAATGTAACGACCCGTAAATTTCAACGGTTTTAATAACGTAATTAGTTGAAATTTTGTGAAATTTTAAACGATAAAATTTTGAAATATAAAATTTATATTTGGAATACGTCTAATTAAACATAGCAAACTGTAAAATTTCGTCAGAAAATATAAGTTTATTTCGCGCGTAAATTTACTTCAATTTAATCAGTTAAAAAGCGATGAAAATAAAATGTTTTCAGAACCTAAATATTTTTACATAGAAAAATTCTAAACCATCTTCTGAGCAAACGCTATTTTTCGTTTTTCAAAATTCGGACATCTTTAGCTCCGTCGATCTTATTTTCTTACGTTTTTCTCGCATTTTCCGCTGGTAGAAAATTCGAATTTTTATAATTCAATCATACCACTGATATCTATATACCATTTTGATCGTCTCATCGTGCTGATCTCCGCATTATATTTATTTTTGCATTTGTAAGGCCCGGTACGCGACGGAAACGAAGGAAAACAGTGTCGTATCGGTACCAGTTTTGTGCCCGTTGGATTTGTGACTATTGTTTTTCACTGGTTCAAGTGTCCATTGGTTGCTGCATTTTCTCATTTATTGTGACCTTTTGTTCTTACCTTAAATCAAATAATATAAAACTAATGCGTGTTGCCTTATGAACCGAAGGCTACTTATCTTCCTAATTTTTGAACTTCATTTCCAATCAAATATTAAAAGATGCATTCATTTAATTGTTGGAACTCACGTCCATTGTTCCCCTGACTTTTTCATTCTCAAAACCCACTTTACAGCACACCAAAGTCGAATAACGATTGTTGTAACAGTATCCATTTTGAATCTTTT
Organism: Allium fistulosum; assembly: GCA_030737815.1. Lineage (NCBI taxonomy): Eukaryota > Viridiplantae > Streptophyta > Magnoliopsida > Asparagales > Amaryllidaceae > Allium > Allium fistulosum. The sequence goes on from CM060908.1 coordinate 53,306,621, forward strand.
GACTTCATATCCTTTCATTTATGATCTTTGTAACGATTGAACACCTGTCCTTTAATATCTCCAAATTAGTGTTTGAGCTTTTCCTATTCCTACGGTTGCAAGATTTATTTTAACGCCCCTTCATTTTTTTTCTGTTTTGGGTCTTCTTCTTAAAATAATATACGTTTTTTTTATAAACGTATACTTGTTTATTTTTATATCTCCCTAGTCTGTCACTTTAGTCTTCATCATGGCCGTACAAAATGAAAGATAAATCTATGTGTTGCTGTTGCAAAACCATCGTCCTTCATCCGAGCTCCTCCTCCTGCCGTGCATCCCCATAACCTCACCTCCACCTCCGCATCTCCTGCCGCAGCCACTATCCTCACTCCTCTCCTCCCCGCCACCGAGAAAACACCCAATCCCACTACCATGCCAAGATCTGCACACCCACTGCCTTCCGGTCTACCCACCCTTCCGGCCCAATGCCCTGACTCGCAAGCCATTCCGAGTAGCCTCCAATCAAGCAACACCGAGCAGTAGCCGTATCTCCTCTTCACATCTGCTCGCCTATTTCTGAGTTCATTCCCTCCTCCTTTTCATGTTTAGCCCTTCCTCCTCTTGTTTCGCCTGCAACCAATCCTCTTCCACTTCCCGCCCTGGTAGCCTTCGCCAAGCACTCGAATTGCTTCAGCCATGGCCTCAAGTTTCCGGCCGAACCCACCTCGGTGACCAGACTTCCCTAGCGCGCAAAAGCTCGACACTCTTCTTCTGTTTTATCTGACTTGTGCCTTTCGTTGAATGAGTGCTCAGGTATATATGCTGGCTGACATATATATACTTATAAGTTTGTTGAGTTTTTAGTAGGTTTAAGGTTTAAGTATATATCAGTTTACATTGTCTATTAACTGGTGTTATAAAGTATATAAAGTATAAAGTTCATATTTGCAGCACTATTGGATTTTTGCATACAATCAACTATCAAACGTATATATCTGACTAAGCTATTGTACAATTGTTACTGGTTTTGTATATTGATCTATAAATATATCGTGTACATACTTATTTACATATAAAATGTTAGTTTATTCAATGATTTGGCGTATGGTATATGGTTTATTATAAAGTACAGTTCAAAAAAAATTATAATATATTAAGTAGATCCATTTGTATATACTATAGGATAGGTTACTTTATAAACATATACAGTAAAGTTCTTCACAATGCCTATTTTTATTTGTCCATACTGTTATATTATTGTACATAAGTTGTTATAATTTTGTTCTTAAAAAAAATATCGTGAGTATCCACTTGTCCAGGGCACGCATTTAGATAAATTAACTGTACTTGCACAGCTATACCACACTATTACTGTTATCTTAGTTTATAATATACGAGTAGTATATTTGTTACTTATATACGTATGTACAAATTTGTGTAATTGTTAGGTTATATGTTTTGAAATAATGTATGAAAGTTGTTGTTGTTTATGTGGTGTATATATTAAGTGGAAGGTTCGTACATTTATGTGGTGTATTTTGTATTTTAATAAGTCTATGTTTGTATAAATAACAAAAAAAAATTTGTGCATAGTATATATGTTCGATTTTATATATGGGTCTTAATTTAACACTATGATATTTGAAAACCATATATATATATACATTTAGTTTAACATATGTTTGAACTTGGAATACGATTTATAAGCTCATTTATACCACTTATCTTCATCAATCCGATTCTGATTAGATTTCGTCAATTCCTATTTATCAGTTGTGTCCATCGAACTCGTCTCCATCATGTTTTGCTTCGATATTCGTGCTTGGATCTATAACTCATTCCATTGACTATCCCTGTAGCCTCGAAAGGTGAGCACTCACTCACGATTAACGTTCTTTTATTTATTAAATTTGATTTCAATTGAAACAACAATTGAAATATGCTGCTATTAGTTAATTACACTGTTATATATGCTATTACCTGTATCAGTTCACCTGTGACATCTGACACCATTATCTGTTAATTATTTATGCAATGATAATACAGTGGTTGATAATTGATTGATTGTTCGATGTTTATATTGGACGTAAATTTGTTAGTGTTAAGTGATAAATAGTATGCAAAATTGAAATTGATATATGATAGTTAACAATTCTAAAACTGATTTATATGTTAAATTTGATTAGTTGAATATGACCCCTTTTAATTGTTAAATTAATTGACATGTAGAATAGTGATAATTACACTTTGAACCATTGACGTATATTGGATTAATTGTTGTAGTATAAAATTTAAATTGAATGACAAGTGAAAACCGTATAAATAATTAGTGGAATAATCTTTAATCTACATGAAATGATAGTGTAGATTCTAGAAATAATTATATTAATTCGCACAAATAACAATGTGAATTAATAAGGTCATTTCGGGATTATTTGAATTGATTATTGGATTGTTGTTATTGATTGTTGCTATTGCTTATTTATTTACTTTGACACCATCCCAGTTATCACACTGCAAGTTCCCTTTACTATGCTTTGATTTTGAATTGAATTGGAATCGGGTTGAAATGATAAATACCCAAATTGAACTTTGACCTAGGATAGAAAATTAAATAAAACCCGATTGGTCAATAATTTGATTTAAAAATAAAACGAAGATTTTATTTGAATAAATAATATGGTTTTGAAAATGAAGTGAAATTTGAATTTTTAATGAAAGAAAAATGTTAATATTTAATAATCTGAAACACAATATTAACGATGTAATTGATGAAAGAATGCTGTTTAATTTGAGAAATGATATAATTAAGTTTGAAATTATTAAACTTTGAAATGATTGAATTAAGTTTGAAATTATAATTAAGTTTGAAATTATTAAACTTTGAAATGATTTAATAATTAAGTTTGAAATTATAATTAAGTTTGAAATTATTAAACTTTGAAATTATTTAATAATTAAGTTTTGAATTATTTAATAATTAAATAAGATTGAATTATTTAATGATTAAATTGAATTGGATTTTTAATTAGGAAAAAATTGAACTTTTGAATAAGTGAATTTTACTTCGTAAATAATTGAAATTGAGTTTCTTTATTAATTAAGTTGTTGGAAATTTATTTAAGTAAGTAAATAAGTGAAATTGAATTTCTTTAACAAGAAATAAAATGTGTTTTATTGAAATTAATGTAAGACTTGAAATTTAAAGAATTTGATTTGATGAATTTAATTTAATTCAATTTGTAAGTTTTGATATAATGAAGTTGAATTTAAATAATGGATTTTAGTGAATTGGAAATTTAATGGAAATTGTGTGAATATAAAGTGACTTAACGAATATTGAATGAAATCGATAAATGAGTTTAAGTTGATTTGAATGGTAAATTAAATTAATTTAAATGATTTCGGAATGAAGCTTATATACGAACTTGAATCAAATTTTGAATTGTTTTAAATAAAAATTGAAATTGAATTATAAGATTTGAAATTATGAAATTGGAAGTTTGAAACGTAAATTGTGGAAATTGATGTAGAAAGACAAACGAAATGTTGATTTATAAACTCCGATTGAAATTGAAATTGATTTGGTTTTGAAATAAATAAACGACCAATCGATGAAATAATTTCGAAGGTTATTAAAGAGACCGGAATCGGTTATGGATATACTCTCTATCTAAACCGAAAACCACTTTAATAACTATACGCGGAGTGATGATCCAGAATGAATTGGTTGGAATGATGTTCGTGATGACTGAAGGAAGAGAACGATAATGGATAGCCTTGACACTTGTGTCAAATTGGAAATGACTAAAACAGGAGCCGTGCCGGGCCAATGGAGGTCAGCTACCTCAAGTGAACACACTTCTTCGAACTACTCATTACTTGTTGTCGATTGGTGCACCCTTGATTTTTGGGAGTGTTGTTTCATGGTGTTGCGGTCGCTGCGGCGATGCGTTCTCACCAGTCCGGATCAGGCAAATGGGAGTATCACTACCTTGGGTATTGCCTCATGTGCCTTGTCATACTTGTATTCCCTATTTCCGACCACTACGAATTTGTTTTGTACCTTTAGTATATGGATTGCCCTCTGGTGACTTCCGGTTTTTGGGAAACTACGGTCTTGTATATGCTTTTGGGAATAAAAATGTGTTAAGGGTGGAATGGGCCATGAATTAACACTATTTTGATACCTTATATTACTGATAGACATTATCTACTTAGCGTACATTACTACCTAGTAGATAGTTTAATGGATCCTTAAAGGATGGTTATTCCAAACATCCTTTGAGTTACTTGTATTTCAATTGCTATTTCACTTGAGTTGGATTTATTGATATAAGAATGTTAATCCTGACTCGAGTGTCTTGTGTTTTTGCTTTACGCTCGGGTCAGACTGAGTGTACCAGTACTCGAGACTCACCTTTGAAGTTGGAGCTTTGCTTGAAGATCGAGCCATCTATTCTGCTTTCAGTATTCGATGATTCCAGTGATGTATTCTAATTTGTATCTGATGTATCGTGTTACTCTTCCTTTGTATCTGGTTTAACTCTGATGTATCGTATTACTCTTCTGTTGTAAACTCTAATGTATCTTATATGTTCATATAGTAGCTTCATGAACTACTAACTCTTTTATTTCCGCTGCATTATTACTCTGTGTCTGTGATCTGTGATTATTTATTTACTGTATATGTTCAGTTTTGCCAAATTTAAATTAACAATGCGGTATTTTGAGCAATTCAATTCCGGCATAAGTGTCTACCTATACACTTATAATGGATGCGAATGGTCCAAAATAGCGGGTCGTTACACCAAACTTGCATCGATCATAACTAGCAATCCACAAGTCCAAATGCTATGAAATTTTCACAGGAGCTTGCGTACAACCCAAGGAATGTTCCTGCCAAATTTTGACTCGATTGGATCAAATCTTGATTGATATAAAATTCATTCGTATCGATCACAGATCGAGTCATAATTATGTCGGATCGGTCATGTGGGCCCAATCACGTGCCAAAAGGAGTCTCCCGAGATTTGAGCGAGATATTTGCATCCTACACCTATAAATAACATCCCAGGGCCTACAGAAAAAGGATCTTTTTGGCTCTTTGATGTCCAAGCTCTGCCGAAAACACTTTTGCACTTCAAAGTTGCTGCTATACTCGAATTTCACTACTGTAATCCATTGTAATCTGTTGTTAACCGCTGAAATCAGTTGTAACCATCAAAGAAACGTCAATAAAGCCATTAATTTCACAGTGGACGTAAGCAATACGCCGAACCACTCTAAATTCCTGTGTTTCTACGTATTTTTATCATTTGTTTTTGAAGTGTTTGTTAGATAATCCTCTTTTTCCGTATAATTTCTTCATTTTTATCTCTTCAAAACTCTTCCGAAGAGTGTTGTGCCCAATTTTGGTACAAACACTGAGTGTTCTTCATTTTTAATTCTCTACATACTTATTATCTGTGATCTGTGATTGTAAACGGGTGCTTTCATCGACAATTGGGTGTTTGTGACCAATTTTGGTGTAAACATTTTGGTGCTTTCACTGAGAGGGCTAATTCAGGGATTCTATCATTTGGAAGTTGAATTTGAAGGCTTAAGGATTCAGATCTAAAAAGCTATGATAAGACAATCAAGTAAAAGGCAAAGAGCGGAGAGGAGTCAGCATGAAGGGCGTCAGGAGGCTTCCTCGGGAGTGAACCAAGCCTCGGTCTTCATCACCAGAGATGAGATGGAGATGATGATGGGAGCTATGCATGAAGATTTTCTGAAAAGACAAGAAGAGATGATGCAAAATTTACTTCGAGGAACTGGACAAACCAGAGTGCAGAATCAAGCTAACGCAGCCGCAGGAGATGTTGGAGATAGGGATCAGGAGCACGGAGCAACCAGAATTCAAAATGGAGCAGGACCATCTAGCACAGCCCTAGAGCTAGGAGGCACTTACCCAGAGCATGTTGACCCAATCCCGAGAAGAGCATCAGGTGGACCCGAGCAACATGGCATTGATAGAGGAATGGATGCCCGTCCGGGAGAACATATTCCAGGCTTCCCTCGTGAACTCGGGGGGCAGATCAGAGGCAACAAACAAGGGCTACAGCTTGGTGATAGTGACAAATTGGCAGGAAATGGTCAGACGAGCCATGAGAGGCGGACTAGTGAATAGAGATCTGGAAGATGTTAATAGGAGTTCCTTTACTCCTACGATAAGGCAAGCTAGGAATCCACCAGAATTCAAGCTACCAACATTAGAGACGTACAATGGAAGGACAGATCCTGTAGTTCATCTAACACGATACATGAGGCATATGGAGGTGTTGGGGGCATCGGCGGAGGTCTTGGCCTGGTGCTTCCCATTGTATTTGACAGACATTGCAGCGCTATGGTTTAGACAACTGGAGAGTGGCTCCATTGGAACATAGACCGATTTGACTGAGAGGTTTATGAGGCAATTCAGGGTTCACATTTCGAGACCCAAGAATGTGATGAGTTTGGAAGCACTAAAGCAAAGGACCGGGGAATCTTTGAGGAGCTTTCTGATGCGATTCAATGCAGCGACAGCATCGGTGGATCGATCAGATCCATCCATGGTTTTGATGGCAGATGTATCTGGCATAGCTAATGGCACAAAATTCAAGAATTCATTGACAAGGGATCCCCCTATGGATCTAGGGGAATTTTATCATGAGGCTGAAGGATTTTTATGATTAGAGGATGCAAATGCTGAAAGAGAGGAAGGAGAAGGAATCGATGTTTATGCAGTCAGAGGCAGAAATCCTCCTGAAAAAGGCGCAGGAACTGATAAAGGGAAACAGAAGGCCGAGGATAGCGGTGATGGACCGACACGACCACGAAAGGAACCAAGATTCACCTCTTATACGGAGTTGAATGTGACTTTGGAGCGAATCTACCAGGATACCAGGGGGCAGATTCCTTATCGAAAGCCAATGAGGAGGGATCCGACCAGCAATGAGAGAAGATCAGACAAGTATTGCTTATTCCACAAGCTGAATGGGCATAGCACGAATGACTGCAGGCACTTGAAGGATGAGGTTGAGGGACATATCCGGAATGGGTTGCTATCACGTTATGTGAGAAGGGGAACAACCATGGTGGAACGAGAGCGGCCACCACCTGCATCAACTGGGAACGGCTCGGGATCGGGGCGTCAGCTTGTCATCAATTAATTGGAATAATGGTGAATAAGTGGCAAACTTCACACCAATGCGATTAAGTCATTTACACATGTATAGGACCGCGAACAATCCTCAGGCATGCTCTGATACGACTATAAATCGCATCAATGTAGGTGTTTGCGTTTTGACATCCCTGTTTTGCTGTTGTTTTCCATTTCTTATATTTGGACTTGATTTTATTGCATATTTATGTTGAAAGACTCATTTTGAATGTAAATCTGCTATTTGTGATTCCATAACGGCTAAGCCACTTACACATGCATGGAGTCGCGAATGGTCCTTAGGCGTGCTCTGAGAGGGCGATAAATCGTCGTAACAAACAGTTCAGAAACTCAGTCGAACGTGAAATCTAACATTAATGATACTAAGTCCCCCCCTCCCCCCGGGCACACACAATTCGCCTCGAACGACATCCGACCGCGAACGGTCAAAATTCGCCTCGAACGGCATCCGACCGCGAACGGCCACAATTCGCCTCAAACGGCACCCGACCGCGAATGGTCATAATTCGCCTCGAGCGGCACCCGACCGCGAACGGTCACAATTCGCCGCGAACGGCACCCGATCACGAACGATCAAAAATCGCCTCAAACGGCACCCCGACCGCGAACGTTCACCATTCGCCGCGAACGGCATACGACCATGAACGGTCACATATCACTTCAAATGACATACGATCTCGAGCGAACGTCATTCACAATTAGGTAAGACTATCAATCTCTTTGCAGGATATTAATAGGATACGAACATCCATCTTATCGAATTACAAAACACACCTTCCTACCGTAAAGCATGTTTTGGGGGGCAAGTGTTATCTCGCCTTTTAGCAAGATCGTGACACCAAGGAATTGCCTATAAACCAAAGACAGTTCGTCCCGAAGATTGGTTGTACACAGGCTCGCTATGGATATCGATGAATTTTGTCCTAGTCCGGATCAAACTACAATTGACAAGACACGATGAGCAAAGCCATAGAAGCCAACGTTCCAAATTTCAAGTCAATCCGAGTTCGTATGCTCAAGATATGATCGATGCAAAATTGAACATTCTTCTCGTTCGTATCCATCGAGTTTAGTGCACTTCGTATCCATCGATTCATATGCCTTGTTCGTATCCATAAAACATGCACTATTCGTATCCATCAAATCCATGTTCGAATCGATATATTCAAATCCATCTGAACGACACTGTTCGTATCCATCATGGAGCCGCTGTTCGTATCCATCACATTGTCGATTGTTCGTATCCATCAAACACTCGCGCAACCATCTGTTCGTATCCATTACACCATCGGTTGTTCACGTCCATCAAGATGGAACAGCTTCGATCGATGCGAACAGAACCACGTAATCGATACGAACAATATAGCCCAGATCTGTGAGAATAGAACCACAACACTCAATACGAACAGAGTAGCTTCGGTCGACTCGAACATGAGCGAGTCAAATCGATACGAACGAGGCACAAACGTGGGAAGACTCAGTCGACTCAGCACGAAAAATGGATCGAGCTGAGTAGTTAGCGCCACGTCAATCTACAGGCACGTGCCTGGATCGATTCGAACATATCGATGCGCACAAGTATCGATACGAAGAAAACAGCGTGCGAGAAGCCAAACTTGCATCGATCATAACTGGCAATCCACAAGTCCAAATGCTATGAAATTTTCACAGGAGCTTGCTTACAACCCAAGGAATGTTCCTGCCAAATTTCGACTCGATTGGATCAAATCTTGATCGATACGAAATTCATTCGTATCGATCACGGATCGAGTCAAAATTATGTGGGATCGGTCGCGTGGATCCAATCACGTGCCAGAAGGAGTCTCCCGAGATTTGAGCGAGATATTTGCATCCTACGCCTATAAATAATATCCCAAGGCCTACAAAAAAAGGATCATTTTGGCTCTTTGACTACTGTAATCCATTGTAATCTGCTGTTAACCACTGAAATCAGTTGTAACCATCAAAGAAACATCAATAAAGTCATCAATTTCATAGTGGACGTAGGCAGTACGCCGAACCACTCTAAATTCCTGTGTTTCTGCGTATTTTTATCATTTGTTTTTGAAGTGTTTGTTAGATAATCCTCTTTTTCCGTTTAATTTCTTCATTTTTATCTCTTCAAAACTCTTCCAAAGAGTGTTGTGCCCAATTTTGGTACAAACACTGAGTGTTCTTCATTTTTAATTCTCTACATACTTATTATCTGTGATCTGTGATTATAAACGGGTGCTTTCATCGACAATTGGGTGTTTGTGACCAATTTTGGCGTAAACAGCGGAAATAGTCAATACAAAGTGATTATAACAGTAAAGGTTGAATACCATTAAATTGAAGTTGAATGATTTAACATTTTTTATAATAATGCAAAGTAAATTTGTTGTCGTGGAATTTGAAATTTATTTTAGTTTCATATTTAATTTACAATCATTTATATTCAAGCAAAATTTTAGTTTTGAAAATTTAATTATTCAAATCTGATTCAATTGTGTAACCAACATTCAAATGGAAAATTTCGTGAAAAGTCAACTTTTGGTCAAACTTAGTCAAATTTTGAATTTTAGTTGAAAATTTAAAATTTTTAAAATTTAAATTTTATCGTTGGAAAAAAATCTAGACTTAATTCTAAGAAGGATTCCACTTTTCGTTTCATCAAAATCGGACTTCTAGACCTGTAAATATGCAATTTACAGTGAAAAACTCGCATAAACGTACAGTGTATTCCCTTGTACATGTATATATTGCATCTCCTATTGTAATTTCTAGTGATATTCTCTTTACATTGACTCTTGGGTTTTCCACTTTGGCTATTGGGCTTCCTAATGACTATTAGGCTCCCTAGGGATACTAATGGACACTTGGAAACTAAAGGGCCTCACCCATTCACTTATAGACACTTCTGATGAAACAAAGTACGTACAATCTTTCTCACTTCCTAATTTCTTCTCTTTGAAAAACTTCTCTGTATTTTTCTCCTTTCTCTCTCCTCTCCCCTGCCTAAATTCCTAATCCCTAAATTCCTAAACTAAAACTCCAATCTCCTCTCTCCTCTCCTTTCCCTCTCCTCTCCTCTCCTTCCTCTCTCTTTCTTCCCCATTTTCATTACAACAGAACTTTTTCATATCTGGTCGAAAATGACATTCTTTTTTTGCAAACCATTTATTTCTCCAGTGGCTTCAACTTTCTTTTAGATCGGTTCTACAAATTCCTTAAGTTGCTATGTCATAAACTCAAATCTTTTCAAAGAGTTTTTGTACTTAGATTTTCAACTCAGAAAACATCTCTGTTTGTTTTGACCATAACTTCCTCAAGATAGAAGCTTTTTGAGTGATTCTATTTTGGAAAGTGGAGAGAAAAGAATTTGCAACAACTTTCTAGTTAGTCACTTTTACAGATTCGATAATATTCTGATCCAAATCTTTTCTTAAAGACAACTTATTTTCAGGTATCGTTTTGGTGAAATCGACGATCATTCGAAGTCGACCACCACCACTTATCCACTTTGGCCAAGCACTACACCTCTTTGCAAGCATAGACCGAACCCTATGCTCCCTCTTCTCTTCCCCCTCTCTTAAAAAAGAAAAAAAAAAGAAAAGAGGAAACATATTTGTTGTAAGCTTGTTCGTATCATTGCTTTGTTTGGACCTTGGATTGCTTTGGATCTTGTTATTACTATGGATTTGGATTTGTTTAGCTTGTGATCTCCACTCCGTATTCATTTGTGTTGTTATCACCTTCGTAGCCACGAAAGGTGAGAAATCACTCACGACTAACATGGTTATGATAAGTGAATTGATGGCAATTGAAATGTCATTGAAATGTTAGTTTTAGCTAGGAATTTTGTTAGTAATTTTTTTTATATGAAATGATATGATGTTCCCCTTTGACATATAATTTGACACATAGATAATATGTTAGTCTGACACATATGTGATATGATTATTTACAAGATATGATATTTGTTGATATGTGATATGCTATGAAACATGTATGGTTATTGTTATGTTATTTTAGTTGTTAAATCACATTTCAAGTTCCCTTTTTATATATGTCATGTAATTATTATTTTAATCACATTGTAAGTTCCCTTAGATGATAGGAAAATCACTATGGGTTGAAATGATACATACCTGAACGATTATATAGATTAGGAAATTGTTGACTTGGGATGTAGGTTGAAATGATATATATTTGGAAAATTTAATAATTTTGGGTTTAAATGATAAATACCGGAATCACTTGACCCTTGGATAGAGAACTATATATGGACACCGTTTGTTGATTTTTAAAGTAATTTTTGAAATTTTGAAATATGTTTGATTTAATAAAAATTGATTTTTAAATTTAATTTGAAGAGTTATTTTAAATATATATAAACTTTAATTTTTAAAAAAAGTATATGTTTTGAATTTTTAAATTTATAAGTTAATAATAAATCTTAAAAGGTAAATTATAAATTTTTTAACTTATAACTTTATTATTTTAAAATATAATTTAATAAAATTTAACAAAATATAAATTTAATTTAATAAAATAAAATTTAATCTAATAAAATAAATTTTAATTTAATAGAATTTAATAAAATAAGATTTAATTAATAAAAATTTAATTTAATAAAAATTTAAAATATGTTTTAAAATTATTTAAAATTTAATAATATAAATAAAATAGATTTTGTAATAACTTTAATAAATAAGGATATGGAAAGATAATTAAGATTAAATTTAATTTAAAGATTTGTTTCAAATAAGATGTGATTTAAACTTATTTGTTTATGAGATTTTCAATGGAAATAATTTTAAATTGTAATAACTTGATTTGATTTAAAGTGTTAAGTAAATTATTTCAAAATTAAATATAATTGAAGTTAAATATTTAATTATTGATTTAAATTGTAACTTGGAATTTAAATTATGAAAATATTTTATAAATGACCATGGTGTGAAATAAGCGTTTGGTTGTTAAAGAGACCGGGATTGGATATTTTCATACTCTCTGCCAATATCGAAACCACTTTAACAACTGTGCACGTGGTGGAGAATCCAGAATGAAGTAGGATGGTTTGGAGAACGCTACTGGAATGAAGTAAGAGAACGATGATGGATAGCCTTGACTTTCGGGTCATAATTAAAATGACTAAAACAGGTGTTATACCGGGCCAAGTGGGGTCGTTCCCCTTATAGAACACGCTTCTTCGAAACCATACCTATTACTTTGTGATTTGATTGGTGCACGCCTTTGATTATGGGAGTGTGTTTCAAGGTGGGCGGTAGTAGCTGCTATGCGTTATCACCAGTTCGGGAGTGCAAAACGGTAGTATCCTACCATGCGCATTGCCTCGCGTGCCTTGTCATATTTATCCTGATCGAGCCCACTACGACTTTGGTTTGTATCGTACCTATGGAGTGCTCCCTGAGTATCCCACCCATTTACGGTGGAGCTTACAGTACTGTATAGACTACGATATTTATATAAAAATGTGTTAAAGGGGATATGGGTAACGCCTTAACGCTACTTTAATACTTTACTTTATGATAGACACTATCTATGTAGCGTATTCTATTATATATGTCGATAGTTTAATGGATCCTTAAAGGATGGGAATCCCAAGCATCCTTTGAGTTATTATTGCATTTCATTTGAACATTTCACTTGAGTTGATTTACTTACATAAGAATGTTAATCCTGACTCGAGTGTTTTGTTTTTGCTTTATGCTTGGGTCAGCCTGAGTATCACCGCATTCGAGATTCATCTTTTAGAGCTGGAGACTGGTTGGAGATCTATCTATATATCTATTTAGCTATTTCAGTTATTTCTGTTCAGACATTTGCCTTTTTCTTATGTATTAGCGAACCTCTATGAATTTGGATTTCTGTTGTATTGCTTTAGACTCTGATGTTTATATAGTAGCTTCATGAACAACTATGTTTATCTATTCCGCTGCGTGATGTTGTAATATTTTGTGTTTGTGATTCTATGTCTGATTCTTATTTACCCCAAATTTATATAACAATCTGTTGTTTTGAATAATTCAAGTCAGACATGTGTGGTTTATTGTCGATTTGAATGGTTTGAAACAGCGGGTCATTACAGTTGGTATCAGAGCTTTGGTTTCGGCAAACCTTAGCTTATGGGGTAAAAGCTCATTAGGGATAGGGTAGTAAGACCCTAGAATGAGTAGAATCAATTACAGAATCATCCTTCCTTTTGAGCCTATCTTCTTAGTTAGAATTCTCTTTGATTAGGATTCCTTTAAAATTTGAATCTCTATCTTTGTTCTAAAATCCATTCTTGAATCATTCTATGAGAGAGCATATTTGTTAGTGTTATAAAAATTGTTTTATATTGTGTTGTTTATTTTGTTAATTAGGATTATATAATATATATATATATATAAAAGTATTATTTTTGAAAATTTATATTGTTAATTTTGATGTGTAGTTTGTATGAGGTGATAATGTTCGAGTATTATCATTTATTGTCATTGAGGAAATGTTTATAAATATAGATTTAAGTGTATAACATGTTAATATGTATGAATTGATCTATAAATAAACTGAATACTAAAAAGAAGAATATTATTTAAGTAAATGACAAATGATCTTAGGTGACAAAGTTAAATGAAATAATTCCAATTGAAATTGGAAGTAAATATCAATGGAATGTTTAATGGATAATTTTAATTGTAAAGAGAGACAATATTTGAGTGAATGAATACAAAACTTGAGTTATAAAAGCGAAATTCAATTTTAATTAAAATGGAATTAATGATTGAACAATGAGATAGATTTTAACTTAAGCAGAGTAAAATGAATTGAATTAATGAAATAAGTCAATAAAATTAATTAATTGAATAAACTAATAAAGAAAATTTATAAATCGGATATAGTTGGAATGTTGTTTAATAGCGTAATGAATTAAAAATCAAACTTAAGAAGTGTTAATAAAATAATTAACAAAATGAGTTAAATGAAATAAATTTGATTTGAAACAAAATGAATTTAAATATAAAAACGAAGTGAATGTTAACCAATTGAATCAATAATGAATTGTATGAAAGGAAAAGTTAAATAAAATCAATTTTAATAATTGAGTGAAAGTCGATTAGATTTATGAGAAAGCAAAATTACAAAAAATGTCTTTAAATAAAAATGTGTAACTTTCGAAATAATTAAACTTGAATAAAGTCGTGTAAATATTATAATCTAGGGGTTTTGAACCAAAGGTCTCTATTCTCAAAGCCCATGCATGAAAAGTCCCTACTCATAAACTCATGTATATTAGGTCCCCGTTTTGTTATTTTTTACCAAACTGTCCACTCTCAGAAAATCGGCCCAGCATTGAAATCAGGGGCAAAAGTAGTATAAATTAGCCAAAAACTAAAAATAGGAACCTAATTTTCATAACTCTTTCGGAAGGGACTTTTCTTCCATCATCATTCAATTCTGGGGAGTTGGTAGCCATTCCTTTGTATAATCTAAGTGTAAATTAAGTGTTATAATAAAAGGATATACACTTAGTTAATGATTAAGAGAGGAATTCTTTTAAATGGCTGAATGTGAACTTAAGAAGTAAACTAAATTATAAACCATATCTTGTAAACTGTTGTAAATTAAATAGGAAAATAAGTGACTAGAATTGTAAGGAATGTTTATAAATTTAGTGTAGCTTAGTAAACTTGTATAAAGCTGTCTAAAAGAACAAGAGTTTTAAATAAAATGTGAAAATGAAATTTTAAATTAAGTTGTAAGGAAACTTAAGTAAAGACGTAAGAGTTGTATAACTTGAAATTTAAGAGAAATAGAACTTAAAACCAAATCTAAAATGGTTAAATATTTTGGCTAAGCAAAACGAAACCTGAATTTGTGATGCTAAATGGAATCTATCTTAACTAAAGTAAGAATGAAAGTGATTGTGATTTAAAATTTATAATGTCAATACAAAAATGGAATATGGATATTATGATTTAAATGTTTGAAAACGTAGAAGTTAATGTTTTAGAACTTACAGATCTGATAAATATAAGTAAACAAAATTTAAAATTGGTTGAATATGAAATGTTAAGAATAGAAAGTTTGAAGTTAAATTTTGAAATAAAAATTTAACTTAAGTAGAGTTATTGGAAATGAATAAATGAAATAAGCTAATGAAGTAAATTTATGAAATGAGTTAAATGGATTTTGGTTTAAGAGAAAAAAGGGGAACTTAGGTCGTAAATTTAAATTGAATATATTGCGTGTAAATGAAATGAATGTAAAGCAATTAAAACAATTGAATAGAATATAAACTAAATTAAAAAGGAGTTAATTAGAATAATAATGATAAATGATGTTAATAAGTAATGAAAATGTATAATGTTAACATTCGAAAATGAAATTTATATGGTTTTGAATTAATTGTTTGTATTTGGTACTATGCATTGCGAATCTATGTTATCTTTCTGTTTTCTTATATTCTACTATCTCGTTCCTTTTCGGGGACAAAAAGTTTTGAGTGCGGGAGACTGTAACGACCCATATTTTAACCAGTTAGAATTTATTAAATTAAATAAATTTTTTGAATAAAGATGGGTGGAAATAAATTTAATGATCTATTAATGTAAACTCATTGGATATGAAGTTAAAATGAATTCTTAAATGACAAATTGTGATACGAGGAGTGGGTAACAATTATTGGAATGTGATTCAATGATATTAATCTATAGGTAATAATTAACAGCAACTGAATAATAAGGGTTAATGTGAACAAATAATAAAATGAATGTTATTTAATAGGAGAAAGCTAAATTTATTTATTAAATTGTATATGACAAGTTGACCTCTAATAAGAAAACATTTAATGAGAGAAGTTGATAAGAAACATTTATTTGATAATTAATGTGTGCATTTGTTGTATGAAATAAACTAATAAATGTTGGAATATATTAAATGTAAAGAAAACGGTGGTTGTATTATTTGTATTCATTTTGAAATTTAATATTGAGCTTATTACAATTGAAATTATTGGAAACCTTTTAATTAAAATAAAGAAAAATTAATGGTAAATTAATGCAATATGAGCACCATCCATTTGTGTTAATTTAGATTTAAACATCGTAATAGAAACAAAACAAAGTTGTGATAAAAAAATAAAAGTTTTTGTGTGTGTAATTTTGTAAGAATAGGAGACTAGAATTTGAACAAAAGTTACATATGTTAAATAGCGTAAATAGTCAGTACAAATTGATTATAACAGTAAACGTTGAATACCACTAAACTGAAGTTGAATGATTTAACGTTTTTTATGAATAATGCCAACTAAATTTGTTGTTGTGGAATTTGAAATTTATTTCAGTTTCATATTAATTTACAATCATTTATATTCAAATGAAAATTGTTAGTTTGGAAAATGTAATTATTCAAATCTGATTCAAGTGTGTAACCAACATTCAAATGGAAAAATTCGTGGAATGTCAACTTTTGGTCAAACTTAGTCAAATTTTGAATTTTAGTTGAATATTAAAAAGTTTTAAAATTTAAATTTTATCGTTGGAAAAAAAATCTAGACTTAATTCTAAGAAGGATTTCGCATTTCGTTTCGTCAAAATCGGACTTCTCGAACTGTAAATATGCAATTTACAGTGAAAAACTAGCAAAAATGTACAGTGTATTCCCTTGCACATGTATATATTGCATCTCCTATTGTAATTCTAGTGTTATTCTCTTTACATCGACTCTTAGGTTTTCTGTTTTGGCTATTGGGCATCCTAATGACTATTAGGCTCCCTAGGGATACTAATGGACACTTGGAAACTAAAGGGCCTCACTCATTCACCTATAGACACTTCTGATGAAATAAAGTACGTACAATCTTTCTCACTTCCTCATTTCTTCTCTCTGAAAAACTTCTCTGTATTCTTCTCCTTTCTCTCTCCTCTTCCCTTGCCTAAATTCCTAATCCCTAAATTCCTAAACTAAAACTCCAATCTCCTCTCTCATCTCCTTTCCCTCTCCTCTCCTCTCCTCCCTCTCTCTTTCTTCCCCATTTTCATTACAACAGAACTTCTTCATTTTTGACCAAAAAATGTCACTCTTTTTTTTCAAACCATTTATTTTTCCAGTGGCTTCAACTTTCTTTTAGATCAGTTCTTCAAATTCCTTATGTTGCTATGCCAAAATCTCAAATCTTTTCAAAGTGTTTTTCTACTCAGATTTTCAACTCATAAAACACATCTGTTTGTTTTGACCATAACTTCCTCAAGACTGAAGAGTTTTGAGTGATTCTTTTTCGAGAAAAGAATTTGCAACAACTTTCTAGTTAGTCACTTTTATAGATTCAGTAATATTCTGGTCCATATCTTTTCTTTAAAACGACCTATTTTCAGGTATGGTTTTGGTGAAATCGACGATCATTCGAAGTCGACCACCACCACCTATCTACTTTGGCCGAGCACTACACCTCTTTGCAAGCATAGACCAAACCCTATGCTCCCTCTTCTCTTCCCCCTCTCTTAATAGAAAGAAAAGAAGAAACATATTTGTTGCAAGCTTGTTCGTATTATTGCTTTGTTTGGATCTTGGATTGCATTGGATCTTGTTATTACTTTGGATTTTGGATTTGTTTAGCTTGTTATCTCCACTCTGTTTGTGTTGTTATCACCTTCATAGCCACGAAAGGTGAGGAATCACCCACAACTAACATAGTTATGATAAGTGAATTGATGGCAATTGAAATGTCATTGAAATGTTAGTTTTAGCTAGGAATTTTATTAGTAAATTTTTTTATATGAATTGATATGATGTTCCCCTTTGACATATGATTTGACACATAGATAATATGTTAGTTTGGCACATATATGATATGCTGATTTACAAGATATGTTATTTGTTGCTATGTGATATGCTATGAAACATGTATGGTTATTGTTATGTTATTTTATTTGTTAAATCACATTTCAAGTTCTCTTTTTACATGTCATGTTATTATTATTTCAATCACATTGCAAGTTCCCTTAGATGTTAGGAAAACTACTATGGGCTGAAATGATACATATCCGAATGATTATATAGATTAGGAAATTGTTGACTTGGGATGCGGTTGAAATGATATATACCCGGAAAATTTAATAATTTTGGGTTGAAATGATAAATACCCGAATCACTTGACCCTTGGATAGAAAACTATAATACATGGACACCGTTGGTAGATTTTTAAAGTAATTTTTGAAATTTTGAAATATGTTTGATTTAATAAAAATTGATTTTTAAATTTAATACAAAGATTTATTTTAAACATATTTATAAACTTTCATTTTAAAAAAAATTATATGTTTTAAATTTTAAATTTATAAGTTAATAATAAGTCTCAAAAGGTAAATTATAAAAAATTTAACTTATAACTTTATTATTTTAAAATATAATTAAAAATATAATTAAATAAAATTTTAATTTAATAAAATAAAATAAAATTTAATAGAATTTAGTAAAATAAGATTTAATTAATAAAAATTTAATTTAATAAAAATTTAAAATATGTTTTAAAATTATTTAAAATTTAATAATATAAATAAAATAGATTTTGTAATAACTTTAATAAATAAGGATTTGGAAAGATAATTAAGATTAAATTTTAATTTAAAGATTTGTTTCAAATAAGATGTGATTTAAACTTATTTGTTTATGAGATTTTCAAAGGAAATAATTTTAAATTGTAATAACTTGATTTGATTTAAAGTGTTAAGTAAATTATTTCAAAATTAAATATAATTGAAGTTAAATATTTAATTATCGATTTAAATTGTAACTTGGAATTTAAATTATGAAAATGTTTTATAAATGACCATGATGTGAAATAAGCATTTGGTTGTTAAAGTGACCGGGATCAGATATTTTCATACTCTCTGCCAATACCGAAACCACTTTAACAACTGTGCACGTGGTGGAGAATCCAAAATGAAGTAGGATGTTTGGAGAACGCTACTGGAATGAAGTAAGAGAACGATGATGGATAGCCTTGACTTTCGGGTCATAATTAAAATGACTAAAACATGTGTTATACCGAGCCAAGTGGGGTCGCTCCCCATATCGAACACGCTTCTTCGAAACCATATCTATTACTTTGTGATTTGATTGGTGCACGCCTTTGATTATGGGAGTGTGTTTCAAGGTGGGCGGTAGTAGCTACTATGCATTATCACTAGTCCGGGAGTGCAAAACGGTAGAATCCTACCATGCGCATTGCCTCGTGTGCCTTGTCATATTTATCCTGATCGAGCCCACTACGACTTTGGTTTGTATCGTACCTATCGAGTGCTCCCTGAGTATCCCACCCATTTACGGTGGAGCTTACAGTACTGTATAGACTACGATATTTATATAAAAATGTGTTAAAGGGGATATGGGTAACGCCTTAACGCTACTTTAATACTTTACTTTATGATAGACACTATCTATGTAGCATATTTTATTGTATATGTAGATAGTTTAACTGATCCTTAAAGGATGGGAATCCCAAGAATCCTTTGAGTTATTATTGCATTTCACTTAAACATTTCTCTTGAGTTGATTTACTTACATAGGAATGTTAACCCTGACTCAAGTGTTTTGTTTTTGCTTTATGCTCAGGTCAACCTGAGTATCACCGCATTCGAGATTCATCTTTTGGAGCTGGAGACTGGTTGGAGATCTATTTATATATCTATTTAGCTATTTAAGTCATTTCATTTATTTCTGTTCAGACATTTGTCATTTGCTTATGTATTAGCGAACCTCTATGTATTTGGATTTCTGTTGTATTGCTTTAGACTCTAATGTTTATATAGTAGCTTCATGAACTACTATGTTTGTCTATTCTGCTGCGTGATGTTGTAATATTCTGTGTTTGTGATTCTGTGATTGATTCTTATTTACCCCAAATTTATATAACAATCTATTGTTTTGAACAATTCAAGTCAGACATGTGTGGTTTATTATTGATTTGAATGGCTCGAAACAGCAGGTCGTTACAATATATATAAAGTATGACTAAGTTATAGGGATGCGAGGTCAGTCCAAAGTTACATGGAAGTCTGCCATGTTAATCTGGCTACCAGCGGTGTGGCTTTGTAGATTGATGTGGAGCATCGCCTATAATAAATAACCCTAGGGGATGCGAGGTTAGTCGCAATTCTATAGGGTAAATCTGCGCAGTCAATCTGGCAACAAGCACCTATGAATAGTCGGATTAATCTGAGATGTCACAGTTGGGTTATGGGTCATAAGTTACAAAATTGATACGGTAGGTCAAATCTTTAGAAGGGGTCCGCTTCGGGTTGGAGGTATTAAGTGGATGTGGTAGGGTCCACCTCTTTCTTGGGAGAAGTATTAAGTGACCTGATGGGATTTCTTACGATGTCGATTAGTGAGAACCACGTAGGGATCCACCTTGGGTTAGGTCTTAAATGATGGGTACTAGCCTATTTTATAGGTCTTAAATGGTCAGAGTTTGTTTAACCCCTTATAAAAAGGTATTAAGTGTTTTGGAGGTTCTCTCTCTCACATCGTTAACGATAGTTGCATAAAAATTTGGAAATGAGTTAGGTTTTAAATGATGGGGACCTGCCTATTTTATAGGTATTAAATAATTAGAGTTTGCCTAATCCCCAATAAAAGGTATTTATTGATTTGGGTGCTTTCGCTTGCATCATTGATGTTAGTTGCGTTGGAATTTTTGGAATTGGACTTGAAAGGCCTTTGGGCTTACAACTAAAGTTATTAGTATGGTATAGTTTTAAATACGTAAGACATATTTCTTATCTAAATAATACTGCCCAAGTACAATTATGGTAAAGCATGAGATTTTCATTTCACCGGACATTTGTTGCTCTGACTCACTCCTTATTACAACACACATGTTAGAGGATACAATGCTGATTTAGGAGACGAAGATGGAGATGAAGACTTATGGTAGTGATCGATCTGTTTATGCTTTTTAAATATTTTTATTGTACCATATTTACACCAAACAAAATTTATATAACATTTGTTTTTGTTTACTAAAATGTTTCACAACATATAAAAAAATTATTTTAACCATAAAAATTAATTTCCATTATTAAAACACCATTTTTAATTAATTACAACTCAATTTTTTTATCGTGTTTGACTGTCTCATCATAGCGTTTAAGAAATTCCTTTCGATAACGTTGATCAGGCGCATCTACCAGAATTCTTAAAGCACTCGATGGACAATCATCTTGTTCAAGTTAGACTGACATGTGTATTCATTACTCGGGTCAGACCGAGTTGCAGGTTAGACTATTTGGCTTTGCTTAGCTGTTCTCTGTGGATCCATCTATTGACCTTTTGGATATATGCATAATTTTAAGTAGTTATCTTGTAGAAGTTTGACTTGATTATGTATATTCTTTTGTGGGGGACTTGATGTATATTTATATAGTGGTGTTTCACCACTCATCTATGACACTATGTATTGTACTTGATGTACGTATATATATATATGGTTGTGTTTGCTGTTATGTGATCTGTGTTCATTATTTATATTGTGTTTTGTTCTGAATCGATCCTGTAGCCACTATGGTATTGTATTAGGTAAGAATTAAGTATGTTGAACCACTTAAGATGAAATGAGAAAAAAACGAGCACATTATCGACATACTTAATACTTATTTAATACAAGACTATGATGGTTGCTCCTAAACAGCCTTATTCTCTGCACTTGCAGATAGTATTACTTAGTAATACTCTTTGTTAGTGTAGGTCTCGGGGTGGGGCGTCACAACCAATTCAGATTTATGATATTTTGGAATATTGTACTATGGAAGTTTTATGTAAACATGTTATAATACTTAACATATTATGTTTCTGAAATGATTTCTTTTATGAAATGGGTACTTGTTATTGATATTATATTTTATCCATTCCACTGTGAGATTTTGAAAGTATAGATAGATAGCTCTGTGTATTGTATATCTTTTTAATTTATCAACTTAAAAAATCGCCTTGAGATGGGCTTATGGTTCTATGGGCTTTTTTTAGTCGAAATTAGGTCTGTTTCCTGGTGGGTTGCTACAGGACGCCACCAAGCCCGAACCAAATTCATGTAACAATTTCAAGCACTTCAATTTCATGCCTATTCTATCGCTACACCAAATGCTTTGACCTATGTGCATCCACTATGCATTGGTACGACTCTAAACACTCTAGAGCTTATCCATTAAAGTCTGATCCTACGATTATGGATCCCTATCTTTTGTGTATCAAATCAGAGAGCACATAGCTACTCTTCTACACAGAGACCTTCGACCATAGAATTGATCATCACCTTTATTTCACTTTGTTTGTACCAAAAATGGGCACAACACTCGTCGGGAGTTATTTGAAGAGATAAAATGAAGATTATAAATGTAAAACAGAGATTATCTAACAAAAACTCCAACAAACAGGAATGTAAAGTGCACAGACAAGAAATTTAGAGTGGTTCGGCGTATAGCCTACGTCCACTATGAAGTTTTGATCGTTTTATTGATTCTCTTTCAATGATTACAAGCGTTTACAGCAATGAACAGCGGATTACAGTTTAGAATTCGAAATTGACAGCAAAAGTAGGATGCAAATCTCAATCCGGCAGAGTCTGGACGCTTCAGAGAAAAAAGATCCTTTTCCCGTTGACTCTGGGGCTCTATTTATAGGCGTAGGAGGCTTAGATTTCGCTCAAACTCCGGGAGACTTGGCCTGACACGTGAGGGGACCCATTCGACCACTTCCAGAGAGTTTCAAGTCAATCTGTGATCGATACGAAATCATTTCGTATCGATCAAGATTACTTCCAATTGAGCTCAAAATTGGTGGAGATGTTCCTCGGTATGTGTGCAACCTTCAGTTAAAATTTCATGGTATTTGGATCAGTGGATTGAGAGATATCATCGATGCGAGGCGATGTTCTTCGCTGGGCTGTCTGGTTCGAATCCATTTCTCTGAGCTGAGGGCTTCGAATCGATGGTATCACGCGCCTCTGTGAAGACGTGGAACGCACACTTCGCCTCGATCCGGTCTTTACTCCGAGTCGACCGTGTCGACTCCATATATCTCGGCGCATTCGCATCGAGGGATGACGTAACGCGCGCGCTTCGCCTCGATCCGGTATTTGCTCCGTGTTGACTGCTTCGACTCCATGTATCTCACCCCGTTTCCTTCGAGATATGACACGTTATCCAAGCTGGTTGACCTGATGGATTCGAGTAGGACTTCATCCATGGATACGAGGCAAACACTGGCTGATGGATACGAAGTAGACACTGGATGATGGATACGAAGCAGGCACTGACTGATGGATACGAAGTAGACATTGGATGATGGATACGAAGCAGGCACTGACTGATGGATACGAAGTAGATATCAAGTGATCGTTACAAACTAGGTGACTTATTGATGGATACGAACAAGTCTTTCCGGCTGAAGGTTCTGTCAATACGAAGCTTATGACTGTGTGGACTTAATCGTTCTGATGGGCATGGGATCGATGGATGCGAAACGAGGACCGCCGATGGATATGAAACCCATCGATACGAACTACTGCTTCCCGATGGATACGAAAAAGTGTTCTTCCCTTTGCCTTGCATCCATCATAACTTGAGCATATGAACTCGGATCGATCTGAAACTTGGAGCGTTGGTTTGCTTTATTTTCCCGATCATGTCCCATCGATTGAGGCTTGATCCGGACTTGGTCAAAATTCAACGATATCCATGACAAACGACATTTGGAACCCAACTCCTTGGTGTCCTGGCCTTGCCAAAAGGCGGGATAACATTTGCCCCCCAGTGTATGTCTTGTGAAAACATGACGTGCTTTGAAAAGCTGCAGGTCTTCTTTGAATAACTTTGGAAGTCGTACCCTTTAGCCATTCTCTTGTATCGGTCCTCTCATGAGTCGATGCTAAAAGTTGGAAAGCCTTTCTTCGTGTCGATGTGGGTTGATTTGATGGATACGAAAACGGTCATTCGTATCGATAGTCATGAATCATGGTGAATTACTATTTAAATTGGCGATATCGGGTGGATACGAAATGAATGTTCGTATCGATAGGTCTGCTCTGTTTTGAAGCGATGGCTCATAATTTGGATGTTTCGAAACGATGATGTCTGGTGAACATTTCGCCTCGATGAATGCATAGCTTGATGGATTCGAAGAGAGCGTCTGCGCTGATCCATCGTACTCAAGTGGCCTCCCTGTGCACTTCGAATCGGTAAAGTCTGGTGGGTTCGAAACGAGTGCGCCGTCTGACTGGTTGCGACCGATCAGGTTGACTGGGAGTCGAATCGTCTCGGTTCCGTCCTAGGCTTCATATAAATACCGGGGACTTGGCTCGATTTCACTTTTTTACCTTTTACTTTTACTGTTGCCTTCTGCATTTTCGTATCGATTCACGAATTTAGAAAGAGATAACAGTTCTGTACTTTCGACTCTATCAGCTTCAATCCACTAGATCTTGAAATCTCAACCTTAAACTAGGTAATCCACCACGAATCTAAATGACGAAACTATATTCGATCCACTCTTTCTTCGTCAATCAACCACTCTGGCAATTGATAAAACCAGATCTGGTTCGAAGTCCAGATGGCCATGGCGACGCTCTGGTAGATTGGAGAAGAAGGAGTGGAGAAGGTAAAGGCGAATCGATCTAGAGGCCGTGTTCGAATCGACGAAGACAGCGACATCTTGTCTTAGATCCCGTATCGATTCCTGGGATAAGTCAATGGGGGAGATCCAGTTCGCATCGATGGATGTGATGGTGGATCGTATCGACACGAAATGATCAATACGAAAAACTAAAAAATGTATCTTAGTTTCAGATCGATACGAACCTTGCCTTCGCGATCGATGTTTAGCTAAGGCCTTTTCTGATCGATACGAACCAGGCAACCAAGGATCGATGCGAAGTACTCTGATCTTTGATGGATTCGAACTTGACTTCTGATCATCGATTCGAAGCGTGCTCACGGGCATCGATTCAAACCGGTATCATGATGGATTCGAACAAGCCTCTTTTGATCGATTCGAACTTCCCATTATGGATGCGAAATCTTGACATTCTTCAGCATAACTCCGATGAGCTTCATTCTTGCATAACTGGACTTGATAATTAAATTGCATATTTGACTACCTCTCGAAGCTCGTCGATGGAACTGCCGTTTAACAGAAAAATACAATAAACTCTTTAATCTTGAATCGATCGCTATCACCTGAATAGCGTGGTCGTGACGGTCAGCGATGACGGTCACGCCCGTCTGACTTCCAGAATTTAGTCGCTTGCATGTTTTCTTTAACTCTGCAGAATTTGCTCAAGTCACGCACAACACTTGCACTACACAACACATTCATGCACTTTACACTGGGGAATGCACGGGCTTTTTGTCATCTAATGATGGTTTCTCGTGAGTTAGCTAGTGATGGAACCGTCAAGTTCGCAGCAGCAAGAAACTCAGAACCCTATCCTTCCCAGACTTGAGATTCCGGTCATCGAGACCGAAGCTATTGGTCCAGCTCCGGATGAGTTGCCCGATGCGTCCTTCATTAACAGTCCACCTGATTCTGTCCCGTCCAATATTTCTGAAGACATGCTAGGGAGAATATGCTTAAGGCATGGCTTATCTTTGGATGAGGTACTGTTGCCTGGACCGGATGACAGGCCACATAATCCCCCGGAGGGGTATACTGCTTTTAATCGGCATGCGTGCGCAGCCGGCACACTTCCTCCGTTCAATGATTACATAAGAGAAGTGTTGGCTTATCTGGACATCGCTCCGTCTTAATTGCATCCAAACGGATATGCCTCACTCAACAGCTTGTTCGTTGTATTCATGGAGTACCTCCATCGTCCTCCCCGTATGACCGACATAAGATACTTGTTTAATTTCAAGAGTCGGACTGATAGCCCATCTTATATGTTCTTGGAGTCTGTAAGGAACTGCCAAGTTGTCGCGGGGTCGTGGACTAGGCTAAGCTACTTTAAATCGGAGTGGTTCTATGTCCGATGTCCTCCGGGGTTTGCCAGAAGATGGCTGTTCAGACGTGAGCATCGTCTTTTTTCCCAAGTAATTGACAGGGCAATTTTCGGAGTGAAATTAAATTCACGTCTTCTTCTCTTTTTCTTTCAGCTATCATCCAGCGGCCTGAGGGTGGCTACTATAAAGAGATAGTTCGGGTTCTCCAAGAGGTTCCTAGCAAAGAAAGGAATATTGAACTGTTACTGACAGATCGGAATCTCAGAGTTCTTGGGCTGATCGGCCGGAGGCAGAGCATAAGACTCGATGGTGCATTAAAGACCGTCTCCAGGAAAAAGGTCAAGCGGATGAAACCCAGGGTCGTAATAATTGAGGAACCCAATTCCGAGAAAACTCATACCGACGAGGATCCGTTGGTCGGACCTGCTAATGCAACCCCGGAGTCCGACGCAAAGAGGAAAGGCAAAGCAGTGGCCTCAAAACAGCCTAAGTCCGGGAGGCGGAAGTCTGTGGTTTTGCACCGTCCTTCCCCAGGAGTTAAGATTACGGAAGCATCCTCCCCGCAAGCTGGAGATCAATTCGAAGGGCCTGCTGATCCTCCAATCCCGGACATCGAGCCGGAGCAAGACGACGTTGGATTGGGTGGACCGCGACATATCGTCGATGTTAGCGAGTCTAATCCTGCCAGTGCGATTGACACTTCTGGTTGGTCCGGGGGGTTACACATTCACACACTCTTCACGGCACAACACACTTTCCTAACCGTAAACAACACATCGCAAACGGTTACTGATTCTTCGCGGTTTTCTTTTCAGGTACAATGTCTGGGCAAGGTTCTGTGCTTGGTAGTTTGCGCAATAAGCGCCGTTATCGTGAGCCACGCAGGAGAGAGGGCGAGAGGGATTACGACTCAGGACACTCTGGTCAGGAGAAGTCTGACAGAGATAGGGGATACGTTCGCCGATCCCGATCTCGCTCTCCTCCCCCCAGGACCTCTGCACCTCCTACGGCCGCGGTTACTTGTCCTCCCGAGACTTCACGGCCTAGGCCGCCTTCTCAAGCTTTGAGGTCCGATCCTCCGTGCAGGACTGAAATAGCCACCTCTTCGGCTACTGTACCGGTCCCAACCGAGGCATCTAGTGAAGGAGCGCTTAAACTGGCACAGATGAGGAAGGAATTTCCCGACATCTGTTTTGATGGTTATGTCTTCCCTCCGCATTTGAAGAGAATTCCACCAACCGCGGAAACCACTATCCATGATTATGTTGCGGACATCTTTTTCCAGTACAGGGAATGGGGACGGGCCGCGAGGAAGGCGTCTAAAGTGGCATTCGATCGGGGCGTCACCATTGAGAAGCTCGAGAAGGAGCTGGGTCACAACGACCAAATCATAAAAGCGCTCAACTCGGAGGCTGAGTCTTCCCGTAAATCCGAGATGGAGGCCCTAAAGAAGGTTGATGAAGTGAACGCGGTCATGACCAGGATGAAGCAAGAGCATTATACCGCCATCGAGGACATGGGTCACATGAACACTTCTATTACCGCCGAGAGGGATGCCGCTCTCAAGGAGCTTAATGAGCTGAAATCAAAGTTTTCAGAGATGGCGAAGGAAAAAGACGCAGCTAACGTCTCTGCGCAGGAGGCCTGTGATCAGGCGGTGACGCTTCGAAAGGAGAAGGAAGCTGCTATACAACAAGCCCATGAAGCTGAGGCCGGGGTTGACGAGAAGGTACGGCAGGCGGAGGCCAGGATTGAGGCCGAGGTGGAAGAGCTACTCGTCACTTATAACGCCAATGTGTTAAGGCATCGAGATCTGACATGGCTTGACGATTACCCCACGCATCTCTATGACGCCTGGAACCAACTGGTTGATGAGGAGAAGTCTGGGCACCCTGATGAAGCCCTTGATGAGTTCGAGCTGGAGAACCGCATCCTTAATGATGACGAAAAGAAGGTTCTCCATGACTCCATGATTTCCCACGACAAGGTGAGGCTTGGTGCCCAGATCCAGGAAGTCGGAGAGAGCTCTGGTGCAGAACACCATGTTACGAGTTCTGAGATAGTCGTGTCATCTCAGTCTGAGCCAACTCCGATGATCTACCCCCAGCCTATCCCGGCGTATGACCCAGATCAACCGCATTTATCTCCTATTAAGGAACATCCTTCTGAAGTAGTTCAGACGACCTCAAGCCAAACCGAGGATGGTACTTTGAACTAACTTCTAGTATATTTGGATTGAAGAATCTGTGTTGAAATGTTGCTAATGACACGTCTTTTCCTTTGACCAATGACAGGAGTCGCACCAGCCGCGCCTCTTACCACCCAAGAATCAGGTCAAGCGCCAGGAGCCATCATCTCTGAGACGACCTCCGTCGCGGCAATGACACCAGTTGGAGTGACGCAGGGGAGCTCACTTTCTTTCGACGAGCAGATGATAAACGAGCTCCTTGGCCGTCAAAGTGATCCTTTTGCGGACTTGCCATTCGGCTTGGGTGGATTCACGGCTACTTCTGACACCTCGTCTCAAACTACTACGGCCCCTAGCGAGGTCAGGGCACGGCGGGAAGCGGCGATGTTGGCCGAGATTAATGCCGAGATGGCGGCCGCGGCGCACGGCGGTGAAGTAGATGGTGGAGCAGCAGCACAGTGCCCTACTCCTCTTATGACTGTGTCTCCTGGGGGCACACTTACTGATACTAATGTGCCAGCCCCTCCTCCGGCTGCAGAGTCTGTTCCTCCCACTCCTCCCGCGGGAAGCATCCCTATAGAGTCCAGCTCAGACGAGGACGTTGACATTATGCCTTCACCCGAAGGGAGCTTGCCTAAGGAGAAAGGCTCCAAGCGAAAGGGTACTGGTGGCTCCAGTAGCTCCTCGAGGAAGAAGAAGCTGAGGAAGCAGAAGGATTAGACATTCTTTTCATAGGCAGTTAGGGACTTTTGTTATTTTCTCTGTCTTTTCCCTTTTGTATGCCGTGTTTAGATGCGGGTTCGGCCCCTGCTAGTAGGAACATGTTGGAAAAAACTCATGTATGAACCATTGTTTTTGAGTTAGTTGAAATAAAATTTTGTTTTCTAGCTTCAGCTTATGTTCCCTTCTATGCTTGAATATTGCGGTGTTCGGACTTTGGTCCAGTGTACTTGCATTATCTGATTGTTTCAAGAATAGCTTATTTTACTTGTTAAGTATGGAAATCTCGGACTTGAGTTGTGATAGAGGATCGCATCGGAGCTGAGCATCGCATAGTCTCGGGTAATGACTAACATTTGCCTCTGCCCCCAGTTCCAGGGTTAAGTTGTGATGATCAGCTTGTGATTGCAGCAAGCGAGGACCGAGCGGCCGAACTACACTTGTTTCCTTATGCATCGTTCCATCCACACTCCGGGGATATATGTCATCTCGTAAGCGGTTGTTTGCACTCTGGGAACATGGAGTTGACTGATGTTTGTACTCTGCATCGCACTTTGGGAATGCGGAGTTGAATGTTTATACTCCACTTCGCACTCTGGGAATATGGAGTTAAATGTTTATACTCTGCATCGCACTCTGGGAATGCGGAGTTGAATGTTTTATACTCCACTTCGCACTCTGGGAATATGGAGTTAAATGTTTATACTCCGCTTCGCACTCTGGGAATGCGGAGTTAAATGTTTATACTCCGCTTCGCACTCTGGGAATGCAGAGTTGAATGTTTATACTCCACTTCGCACTCTGGGAATATGGAGTTAAATGTTTATACTCTGCATCGCACTCTGGGAATGCGGAGTTAAATGTTTATACTCCGCTTCGCACTCTGGGAATGCAGAGTTGAATGTTTATACTCCACTTCGCACTCTGGGAATATGGAGTTAAATGTTTATACTCTGCATCGCACTCTGGGAATGCGGAGTTAAATGTTTATACTCCGCTTCGCACTCTGGGAATGCGGAGTTGAATGTTTATACTCCACTTCGCACTCTGGGAATATGGAGTTAAATGTTTATACTCTGCATCGCACTCTGGGAATGCGGAGTTAATTGTAGGATTGTCATGTGTCAACCCTATTAATATCGGTGTCATGGCTTGTCCCCGAGCTCGGGTTTCACCTAGTGAGTGGCTGGTCGTATCACAGCCACTCTCCATTTGAATAAGTCCCATTGCATGATGGGATTTAGCTCTTCGTTCATCGTGATGTTGTATATCGTACATAATGAATCACAGCTCTGGCTCGAAGAAGTGGCATTTTATTGCTGAAATAAGAAAATGCGGCAAAGTCAGTTGCCTTATTACAAAATTCAAATTTCGAAATGCAGAAACAAATTGCTAAATAGAATGAAATAAATAAAGCCTGTCATATGTAATAGCGGCGGAGACTTTCGCTGTTCCAAGCCCTTGGTAAATCGAGACCGTCAACAGTCGATAGCTTGAATGTACAATCTCCGAGCTTCCGTGTAATTACATACGGTCCTCCCCAGTTTGGCTTCATGTGCGAAGGAACTGGGTAGATTCTCTTGAGTACCAGGTCGCCGAGTCCAAAGGTTCGGGGTCGAACCTTGTTGTTGTACAGTCGGGCGACCCGGCTTCGATGTACAGCTGCTCTCAAATCGGCCTCTTCCCGTTTTTCATCCAATAGATCCAAAGACTCGGCCAGGAGTATGGCGTTTGTTTTTGGATCATAATAAGTCACGCGATGAGAGAACACTTCTGTCTCGACCGGAATAACGGCCTCTGAGCCATAAGATAAGGAAAACGGAGTGTGTCCGGTCGCGGTTTTGTGGGTCGTTCGATAGGCCCATAGTGCCATAGGAAGTTCATCGACCCACTTGCCCCTAGCCTTCTCTAATCGTTTCTTCAGGATTGCTTTTATAACTTTGTTGACAGCTTCAACCTGTCCATTTGCCTGGGGGTGTGCGACAGCCGAGAACTTTTTGCGGATATGAAACCGTTGACAGAAATTCTTGAATTCCGCACTTTCGAATTGGGCTCCGTTATCAGTGATGATAGTATGTGGGAGTCCAAATCGACAGATGATGTTGCGAACCACGAAATTTATCACTTTCTTTGTCGTAATGGTGGCAAGGGCTTCGGCCTCGGCCCACTTCGTGAAGTAGTCAACGGCAACAATGGCGTACTTCGCACCGCCTTTTGCTAAAGGTAAAGCGCCGATTATATCGATGCCCCACATTGCGAATGGCCAGGGACTGACCATTTGGGTTATTTCAGTTGGCGGAGCTCTCGAAATTCGGGCATGTATCTGGCATTTATCGCATTTTCGGGCATAGTTTGCCGCATCTCGGTTCATTGTCGGCCAGTAGTACCCATATCGGAGTATCTTCTTAGCGAGAGCTTGTCCTCCGGTATGATCGCCACACTCTCCTTCGTGCATGTCATGTAACACTCGTTTGATTTCCTCGTGGGCGATACACCTGAGGAGAGGAACAGAATAACCTCTCCTGTACATGACTCCGTTCTGGATGACGAACCGCGAAGCTTTTCGCTGAATTTGTCTCTTCTCATTCCTAGGTTCAGGCAGCGTCCCATTCTCAATGTAGTTCCGATACGGAGTCATCCAGGATTCTCTACTGGGAGCGGTTTCAAACACAGAGTCCATTTCTACTC
This sequence comes from Allium fistulosum, assembly GCA_030737815.1. Classification (NCBI taxonomy): domain Eukaryota; kingdom Viridiplantae; phylum Streptophyta; class Magnoliopsida; order Asparagales; family Amaryllidaceae; genus Allium; species Allium fistulosum. The sequence goes on from CM060908.1 coordinate 53,338,383, forward strand.
GGTCGATGCTCGGGGAGGCCAAAGTTTCAACAGGGACAAGTCCCATTTGTTGCGCTTCACCTGTGCTGGCTAACTTTGCCAGTGAATCAGCTTTCTGATTGTGCTCCCGAGGCACATAATAGATGGCGTAATAATCAAACTGGTCTAGTATTTCCTGAACTTGTGCCAAGTAAGCGGCCAATCTTCGGTCTCTTGCCTGGTATTCTCCTCGTACTTGACATACCACTAACTGTGAATCGCAATAAATTTCTACAGCGATAATTTTCAAATCTCTGGCAAGCTTTAGGCCGGTTAGGAGGGCTTCATATTCGGCTTCATTATTAGTTGCACGAAAGTCAAATTTAAGAGCATAACATATGGATCGGCCCTCGGGAGTCTCAAGTACAACCCCAGCGCCCGAACACCGGTCATTTGACGCACCATCAGTATACAGCTTCCAGATGTATTCGGGGGATTTAATGGTCTCGGGTAAGTCTTCTGGAACGGTGAATTCGGCTATGAAATCAGCCAGGACTTGTCCTTGAATGGCCCTCCGCGGAGCGTATGCGATATCAAATTGGCTTAGCTCAATGTTCCACTTGAGTAACCTACCGGACGTCTCAGGCCGCGTAAGGACCTGTCGTAACGGCTGGTCGGTGTACACAGTAAGCGGATGAGCTTGGAAGTAAGGACGGAGCTTCCTTGAGGCAATGACCAGGCAGTAGGCCAGTTTCTCCAGTCTCGGATAATTTCTTTCAGCTCCTGTTAGTCGCTTACTGACATAGTAGACCGGGTTTTGCACTTTGTCTTCTTCCCGGACTAGAGCAGCGCTGATCGCATGTTCTGATACTGCTAGGTAGAGATATAGTTGCTCATGGTCAACCGGTTTTGATAGGATCGGAGGTGTGGAGAGATGTTGAACTAATGATCGGAACGCGCCCTCACACTCCGTGGTCCATTCAAAGTTTCGTTTGCCCTTCCGGATCAGGTCGAAGAAAGGAATGCATTTATCGGTGGATTTTGAAATGAACCTGCTCAATGCTGCGACCTTCCCGTTAAGACTCTGGACTTGCTTTATAATTCTAGGGGTTTGCAAATTTCTAATAGCCCAGATTTTCTCAGGATTCGCCTCTATTCCCCGAGCGTTGACGATGAACCCAAGGAATTTCCCGGATGCAACGCCAAAGTGACATTTGAGTGGGTTGAGCTTCATTCCATACTCCCAGAGGATGCTGAAAATTGAATTCAAATCTCTGACGTGATCGGTGGAAAATCGGGACTTCACCAGCATGTCATCCACGTAAACCTCCATGGTCTTCCCGATCTGATCAGCGAACATTCGGTTGACTAAGCGTTGGTATGTTGCTCCAGCGTTCTTTAGACCAAACGGCATGACTTTGTAACAATAGAGTCCCAGATCGGTCACGAAGCTAGTATGTTCCTGATCAGGCAAATGCATGGGTATCTGGTTGTAGCCGGAATAAGCGTCCATAAAGGATAGTAGTTCATGTCCGGCCGTTGAATCAACGAGCTGATCGATTCGCGGAAGTGGGAAGCTATCTTTTGGACAGGCCTTGTTTAGGTCAGAGTAATCAACACAGGTTCTCCACTTCCCGTTTGGTTTCCGAACTAGTACAGGGTTGGACACCCATTCTGGATACAAGGCATCTCGAATGAACCCATTCGATTGCAGTTTATCAACTTCCTCCTTAAGGGCGGCAGATCTCTCTGGATCCATACCGCGCCTTTTCTGCTTTACTGGGACATGTCGCGGATCTATATTCAGGGAGTGACTTGCAATGCTCGGCGAGATCCCGCACATGTCAGAGTGTGTCCAGGCGAAGACATCGAGATTCGCCCGAAGAAATTCGACCAACTCCTGATGTGTCTGCTTGTTTAGTTGGGACCCAACTTTCAGCATCTTTGAATCATCATCCTCACTGATTGGGACGTCCACAGTCAGTTCGGTTGGAGAAGCTTGACTCTCCGTTGATTCGTCTTTATCCTCGTTGTCCCTGGGGTCCAGGTCCTTCAGGAATTGGTCGTGGTGCCCGGGCCGAGGCCCAGGCATCAATTGTCAATTATCGATAGAACGGACGTAGAGAGATTCCTCTACGCCCTTTCCCTTCTCTTTACGTTGCGCCCCGCGCAGCTCAGCAACATAACAGGCCCTTCCTGAGGCCTGATCTCCTTAAACAACTCCAATCCCATGATCAGTGGGAAATTTCAAAGTCAGACACCATGGGGCGATCGCCGCCCTGAACTCAGCTAAGGCTGGTCGACCCAGAAACGCATTATATGGCGAATCGATTTCTAGCACAACAAATTGTAACATTCGGACCCTCCGGCGTTCTCCAACGCCTAACTCGACTGGGAGTTCAGTTATTCCGATGGGTATCGTGGCACTTCCGTTGAAACCATGGATTCTGGATAAACAGGGTTTCAAATCCTTTGTCTCCATCTTCATTAGATCGTAAGCCCGTTTAAGCAAGATGTTCACAGAGCTCCCACTGTCAACCAGGATCCTCTTCATCCAAGCAGGACCTACCTGGGCAGATATGACTAGTGGGTCGATTGTAGGGGCTTCGACTTTATCGGCGTCTCGGCTCCTGAACACGATATCATCGGACATTATCTTTTGTTGCTTTGCCGGGGTTCCATCCTCGCAATTACTATAACACTCGAAGTCCGCATGCCTGATAGAACTGGCATACGACTCCATTTCCCCCCAACTTCTGTCTGCCGAATGGGGACCACCACTTATTGTGTTGATAACTAATCTCCCGCCCGCACGGGCGGGTTCCTCCTCTCTTTCCTGATTTTGTGAACGATTTTGATTCGAGGGGCCCGCTCCGCCAGACTGCGGCGCCCGTACAAACTGATCTAGCTTCCTCTCTCTAATCAGCTTCTCGATGAGGTCCTGTAAGTGCCGACACTCATTGGTATTGTGTCCATAGCTTTCATGGAACCTACAGAATTTCCCTGTCTGAATCTGTCTCTCCGATGAGGGCTTCGGAGCAGGCTTCTTATACTGTACAGTGTTACAAGTCTGTAAGTATACGTTTTCCAATGACGTGTTTAGTGGTGTATAACTGTCAAACATCTGAGCTCTACGTCGTGGACCTCGGTTCTCGTCTCTCTTCTTATTCTGGCCATTGTTTCCTCTCTGCTGGGTTTGCTTGTTTTGTATATTCAGTTGAACTTTCCCGGAACCCTCGCCGGACTGTTTAACTGCCACATTGCTCTGTATTCCCTCAATGCTGGGCCTCGCATCGTCCTGCTTCCTAGACTGTTTTGCGTCCTCCTGCCGCAGGAATTGAGCGGCCTTGGAGTAAAAACGGTCCAACGACGCGGGCGGTTTTCCAGCTAGCCAGTTTCCGAATTCAAAATCAGGATCAATCCCCTTGGTCAGAGCCATCAAGATTGAATTATCGTTGGGATTGGTGATCTCGACGCATGCTGCGTGGAACCTCTCTAGGTAACGCCTGAGCGTTTCTCCAGGAGCTTGAGTGACGCTGGACAAGGTGTTGACATCTTTTGGTCTAGCAATATGCATCCGGAATTGCTCCACAAACCTCTTGGCCAATTGATCGAACGAAGAAATTGATCTAGGTGGTAGGCGGGTAAACCACATTGTCGCGATGCACCCCAGAGAGATGGGGAAACTTCGACACTTCACTGCATCGTCGGCCCTTGCAGCGCTCATCGACCATTCATATTTCAGAATATGCTGGTTGGGGTCACTATTCCCTTCGTACATCGGGAGAGTCGGCATTCTGAATCGCCTAGGGGGTTCGGCATGTAACACTTCGTCTGTGAAAGGGGTATGACTACGGGAAATCCCCCAGTCATCATTGGTGAGCCCATGACTCTCGCGGATCATCTGACGTATCATGGTTGATATATCTGAAACAGGTAGATTCTGAGCGTGATGAGCTAAGGCGTGGTCGGGTTCCACGGTGCGAGTTGGGATCGGGCGTTGTCGACGATCCGTATCTCGCCTCCTTGGCTCAACGTCTTCTGGGACATAAGGTTCAGGAGTATGTCCTCGCTGTTGGTTGATCGGCTCTGATTGATTTCGGGTATCGACCCTTGTCTTTGCCGCGGCGGTTGTGGCGCGGTTATCCGTGGTGTACTGTGGGGCAGTACCTCCTCGTGTTGAGGGACCCGTTTGGAAACTGGTCGACGGTCCTACCCTCAGTTGCCCAACAGTTAAGGCGGGCTGATATTCAGCAGCTTGAGCGCGACTCCCCTCTAGTCGAGGACGGGTAGTTCGGTGGTGATAATCAGATGAAGCTGAGCTTTCGGTAGACGCTCTGGAGACATCATCTCTCCTAGACCTTCTGTGCCCCCGGCGGTTTAGCTGGTTAGTCAGCTCGATATTGGCGTGTAACTGTTCCGCCAACTGCTGACGGCTTTGGGTCAGCTCCTGGAGCAATACCTGAAACTCCTGTCGGGTGACTAGCCCCGTTGAGTCTGAGTGAGTGGTATTGTCTTGATTGGAAGAAGGCGGCTGTGTGGGATTCTGCCTATCTCTGCCTTCTTGCTCTACAGCGGTAGCGCCAGTTCTTGTGCTGACCATTCTCGGTGGTGGAGTCCTTTCCTAGATTTTGGGCAAATCTGAATAGAATGGAAGGATTCCGGACTGGATATCTGGATCTTCCTCTTGGATTTGTGCAATCCAGTATCGACGGCAGATCCAATGAGCAGGAGAAAAAGCTGGTTTTCTCAGTGAAAGCACCAAAGTGTTTGTTCCAAAAATGGGCACAACACTCGTCGGGAGTTATTTGAAGAGATAAAATGAAGATTATAAATGTAAAACAGAGATTATCTAACAAAAACTCCAACAAACAGGAATGTAAAGTGCACAGACAAGCAATTTAGAGTGGTTCGGCGTATAGCCTACGTCCACTATGAAGTTTTGATGGTTTTATTGATTCTCTTTCAATGATTACAAGCGTTTACAGCAATGAACAGCGGATTACAGTTTAGAATTCGAAATTGACAGCAAAAGTAGGATGCAAATCTCAATCCGGCAGAGTCTGGACGCTTCAGAGAAAAAAGATCCTTTTCCCGTTGACTCTAGGGCTCTATTTATAGGCGTAGGAGGCTTAGATTTCGCTCAAACTCCGGGAGACTTGGCCTGACACGTGAGGGGACCCATTCGACCACTTCCAGAGAGTTTCAAGTCAATCTGTGATCGATACGAAATCATTTCGTATCGATCAAGATTACTTCCAATTGAGCTCAAAATTGGTGGAGATGTTCCTCGGTATGTGTGCAACCTTCAGTTAAAATTTCATGGTATTTGGATCAGTGGATTGAGAGATATCATCGATGCGAGGCGATGTTCTTCGCTGGGCTGTCTGGTTCGAATCCATTTCTCTGAGCTGAGGGCTTCGAATCGATGGTATCACGCGCCTCTGTGAAGACGTGGAACGCACACTTCGCCTCGATCCGGTCTTTACTCCGAGTCGACCGTGTCGACTCCATATATCTCGGCGCATTCGCATCGAGGGATGACGTAACGCGCGCGCTTCGCCTCGATCCGGTATTTGCTCCGTGTTGACTGCTTCGACTCCATGTATCTCGCCCCGTTTCCTTCGAGATATGACACGTTATCCAAGCTGGTTGACCTGATGGATTCGAGTAGGACTTCATCCATGGATACGAGGCAAACACTGGCTGATGGATACGAAGTAGACACTGGATGATGGATACGAAGCAGGCACTGACTGATGGATACGAAGTAGACATTGGATGATGGATACGAAGCAGACACTGACTGATGGATACGAAGTAGATATCAAGTGATCGTTACAAACCAGGTGACTTATTGATGGATACGAACAAGTCTTTCCGGCTGAAGGTTCTATCGATACGAAGCTTATGACTGTGTGGACTTAATCGTTCTGATGGGCATGAGATCGATGGATGCGAAACGAGGACCACCGATGGATACGAAACCCATCGATACGAACTGCTGCTTCCCGATGGATACGAAAAAGTGTTCTTCCCTTTGCCTTGCATCCATCATAACTTGAGCATATGAACTCGGATCGATCTGAAACTTGGAGCGTTGGTTTGCTTTATTTTCTCGATCATGTCCCATCGATTGAGGCTTGATCCGGACTTGGTCAAAATTCAACGATATCCATGACAAACGACATTTGGAACCCAACTCCTTGGTGTCCTGGCCTTGCCAAAAGGCGGGATAACACACTTCTATGAACGTTTACAACCATTCAAACATTCAAACACAATCCATACAGCCATCAAACAAAATACAGTCATCATCCAAACTTGAATCCATACATCAAATATGGTATTCCATTCCAAAACACATCTAATATATAACCTAGCATCTATATAAGCAATCATACATCAAAACAACACGATTAAATCACTTTAAATGATTTCAAATTCGTTTTCACTGCAGGTTGTTTGAAGACAACATAAAAACATAATTTTGATTTTTAAAATGGATCAAAAACATATCAAATCCTATGAATACATATATAATATGCCGTGACATGATAAATCACTCCCCAAACACCCAAGAATCAATGATTTGCAAGAAAATCGAGTCAATCCCAAGTGACTTTGTAACTGATACAAAATTTTGGATATGATGATGTATATTATTCCACTGTGATCTGTGACTCTGATGCTGATTTAGCTATATTATATACTGTTCTGAATATTTTTAAATGATGGGTTTATTACTTTGTATTAATACTGTACATGTCTAAATTTCAGTTCTGATCCTCAAAAAGGTAAATAAGACGTGTCAGTGTTAGTATAAAGATATATTCACATTCGATCGTCCTTAACCAACCGTATTCTCTGGATTAGCAGACGACATTACTTGTAATGTTCTTTGCTAAACTAGGCATATCGGTGGGGTTGTCACACATGGTATGTCAGTTAGCATTTTATTTGATACCGGTGCATTGCATTCTTTGATATCTCATTGTTTGGTAGATAAGCTTAACCTAGAACCCCAATACCTAGTTACTTTCTTAAGGGTTGCAAATCTGATAGAAGGTCATGCGACTCTTGGGATGAGATGTGATCACTTAGAGTTTGAATTGTTTGGTTATACGTTTGTTTGCAGTTTGCATGTGTTTGATTTTGTAGGGTTCGGAATTATTTTGGGTATGGATTGGTTAAGTAAATAGGATGCTAGGATATTTTGCCATGATGGGAAAATATCGCTTAGACACCCTGACTATAGTGATCAGATTATATTCTCCATAGAAAACCCAAGTTTTGAGGTTAACTCTTTGTTGGGTGTTGTGGAGGTAGAAGACGAGTTGAATCGAGTTTTCGTTGTTAGAAAATTCGTAGATGTCTTTGAACCTTTAGTGGGAATGCCGCCCGAAACGAGCCATTGGGTTTCAGATAGATTTGGTACCAGGAGCAGAACCGGTGAGTAGACCGCCAAGCAGAATGACACCTACCGAGATAAGGGAGTTAAAGGTGTAGTTGGTGGATTTGGAAGGCAAGAATTTTATCAAACCAAGCAGTTTGCCTTGGGGAGCAGCCGTAGTGTTTGCAAAGAAACCGAACGGATCGTTAAGGTTATATATAAATTATCGTAAGTTGAATGAGAAGAAGATAAAGAATCAACCAGTTGAGTGGAGCCAAAATATTTTCCCAGTTGGATTTAGCAGTAGGGTTCCATCAGCTTAGAGTGGCAGAGGATAGTATTCCTTTGACGGCTTTTAGAACCAGATATGGATCTTACGAATGGTTAGTAATGCCATTCGGACTAACTAATGCGTCAACATTCTTTGCGGATTTGATGAATCGAGTTTTTTGAGAGCACTTGGATAGGTTCATGTTGCTATTTGTAGATGATATTTTAATATACTCTAAAGATGTAAGAGAGCATGAAGTTCATCTTAGAGTATTGCTTGAGGCGCTGAGGCAGCATTAGCTAAAAGTGAAGTTTTCGAAGTGTCATTTCTGGAAGAAAGAAGTGAAGTTTCTTGGTCATATAGTCTCAAAGAAAGGGTTGTCTGTAGATCCGACAAAGATCGAGGTGATGAATAATTGGAAGAGACCCGAGACAGTGACTGAGATAAAGAGTTTTCTTGGATTAACAAGGTATTATTGGTGATTCATAAGGGATTTTTCACGAATAGCGGCACCGATGACCAAGCTAACATGAAAAGATGTGAAGTTTGTCTGGATTGATAAGTGTGAGGAAGCATTCCAAAAGCTAAAACACTTATTGACGAGTGCACCTGTGTTAGTTGTTCCAGAAGGGAACCGGGATTTAGTAGTGTATACAGATGCATGTGGAACAGGATTAAGAGCTGTGTTAATGCAAAGGGGTAAAGTGATTGCCTATGCATCTCGACAGCTTAGACCGCATGAGGTTAAATATCCAATGCATGATTTGGAATTAGCTGCGGTAATTTTAGCATTGAAGGTGTGGAGACATTACCTTGGAGAGATTTGAATTGTATACAGATCATAAGTCGCTGAAGTATTCATTCTCTCAAAAGGAGTTGAATATGAGACAATAGAGATGGTTAGAGTTTTTAGCCGCTTATGACTTTGGTATTGAGTACACGCCATGAGAAGGCAACAAGGTTGCGGATGCACTTAGTAGAAAACATCAGAATGCAGTGTTGGCAATGATAGTTGAGTGGAAAGATTTAGAAGTATTGACTAAATGCAGAATACAGTGGAGATCTGAAGCTAGATCTAGTAAGGAGACTACTATGTTGTCATGTTTAGAAGTTCGACCAGTGATGATCGAAAAGATCGCTTCTAAGAAGAAGGAGGATCCATTATTAGTTGAGCGGATCAGAAAGTTAAGGGATGGAATAGAGAGAGACGACTTGAAAGATTTCAGTCTTGACCGGAATGGGTGGTTAAGGAAGAAAGAAAGACTGTGTTCCGAATGTAGGAATCATTAGGAAGGAAGTTCTTAAGGAATGTCATCGTTCAGAGTTCACTATTCATACGGGAGGGACTAAGATGTATTAGGACATGAAGAGGAGTTTCTTCTGGGAAAGTATGAGGAGGGATGTATGCTTATGGGTAAAGTAGTGTCTGAACTGTCAATAGGTAAAAGCCGAACATCAGAAACCAAGTGGGTTACTTCAGCCTTTAGATGTCCTAGTATGGAAATGGGATTCTATCTCAATGGATTTTATAGACGGATTGCCAAGGTCTAATAGAGGAAACGAATGTATATAGGTCATAGTGGACAGGTTGACCAAGAGTGTCCATTACATACCAGTCAAGTCAACTAGAACAACACCTGTTTTGGCTAAGTTATTCATGAAGAATATAGTTAGACTACATGGAATTCCTAGTAGTATAGTAAGTGATAGAGATTCCTTATTACCTAGCGAGTTCTGGATGAGTCTACAAGATACTTTAGGTACCAAGCTCAATATGAGTACCGCTTACCATCCACAGACAGATGGACAAACGGAAAGAGTTAACAAAATCTTATAAGGTTTGTTAAGAGCTTGTGTGCTAGATTTTTGGGGATCATGGGAAGACCATCTACACTTAGTCGAGTTTTCATATAACAACGGTTATCAGGTTAGTATATGGATGACACCGTTTGAAGCTTTGTATGGAAGGCCATGCAAATCTCCTATTTGTTGGTTAGAGACCGAGGATAGGTTAGTTCTTGGTCTGGATTTTGTTAGAGAAGCTGCAGAAAAGATTGAGTTAATTAGAGCTAGAATGAAAGAAGCTCGGTCTAGGCAGAAGATTTATGCTGATAAGAGATAGAAAGATTTGGAGTTCTCAGTTGGAGACCATGTTTTCGTCAAGGTATCACCGATGAAAGGTGTAATTCGACTTGGGAAATCAAGGAAAATGGCATCGAGATTCGTTAGACCATTTCGTACTATAGAAAGGATCGGGAAACTCGCATATAGGGTAGAGTTACCGAATAATTTTGCAAGAGTCCATGATGTTTTTCATATTTCTCATCTAAGGAAGTGTATAAGAAATCCGGAGACTACTATAGCACCAACTATGTTAGAGGACTTAGTAGTGGAACCAAATTCGACTATAGTTAGAAAGTCAGTTCATATAGTCGCGAGGGATGAGAAGAGGCTAAGGAACAAGGTAGATAGATTAGTTAAAGTCTAGTGGAGCGACGGCGAGAGAGACTGTACTTGGGAAACTGAGAGTAGGATAGAGATGCTTATCCTGACTTGTTTCATGGTATGATTTACCTTTATGATTGATCTGATGTGTACATTATCGTAATTTTAAGGACGAAATTTTAAGGAGGGGGGTCTGTAATAACCCTAATTTTGATTAAAATTATTTAGGACATTTAATTAGTTAAATTAAATAAAATAATGTAAATGGTTAAGGGAATTGGAATTTGAATAATAGAAGGGTAGCCGTGCCAAATTAAATAATGAACTAAAGGGAATTAAAATGAAATAGGAAAGGCTAATAGACAAGGGCAGAGTAGGAATAAGTTATATTCTTATACCCTAAACCCTCATGCACTTTCATTTTACACGTTCATAAGCAAAACTAAATTAAAAAAGAGGCCGGCCACCGGCCACCATTAGAATAAGTAAATAGAAGAGAAGCTAAAATCAAGAGGAAGAAAGCTTAATCAATCTAACTCAAGAAGCAAATCTCAAATTCCTTGATCACAAGCTAAAGGTGAATAATAAGTTACATCTTATATTTTCTTATTTTCGATTATAGTTGAGATCCGAATTTATTTGGCAAATGGTTTTCCATGTTTTGATTGTTTAAAAGGATATATATATATATATATATATATATTCTTGTTGATGATTTATGCTATTTCATATAGATTTTATGTTAAGGGTTAACTTGAAAAACCTATTAAATGACATCCAAATGCCTTGTGATTTTGATATAAAGTCGGAAATATTATTTTAGGGTTGGGTTTCAAGTTTCATAATTTTCTGAATTAATGTGGATTTATTATGAATTTTCTAGTGAAGAAAATGGTTAATTGGGTTTAAAATTAATTACGGCTACAAGATGTTAGTTTTGGGTTCGAAATTTATATATGTTATAAAACATATTAAAAGTGATTTATGGGAATTTTTGTAGAAATTTCCTAAGTGTTTTAATAAGTATATAAAATTATTCAAGGTATGGGACTTAAATGTTTTATATGTTTATAAAAGGAGAAGGAGCAATTTGTAAATGTTTTAAATTATTAATGTATGAAATTCGGCAGTACTTTTAGAAAAGAATTTGGAAAAGAAATTGGCAACCAATCATATGTTGTCAAACGATGCATGTTAGTTGAAAAGAAATTGTTTTTTGAAGTTAAAAATAAGTTTTTCTAAAGTTTTATCTGTTTTCCACTTTCGGCAGCATCTTTCGACTTTATACTTCCGCCTCCACCTTAGTAGAAACAAATACACATGGTATCAAAGACTTGGTACGTAGTGGATTGGTGATAGGCAAAAGGTATAGAGTTGAAACAGGGCTTTCGAAGGGGTCGAGACCTTGTTTTGCTTTCAAAAGGAAATGTCGCTGGCTTTGCTTTTGAAAAGATTGCTTTCGAATGAGATAGCTTTGGACTTGGTCAAGTGTTTTAAAAGAAAAGCCTTTCGAAAGAGGTCGCCGCCTTTGTTTTAAGAAAATACTTTCGAAGGTGTCGAAACCCCTGCTGTCGCATTCTACCTTTCGAAGCAATGCCTTCGAAAGGATTCTTTCGCTTTAAACCCTGAGCTGCTTCTCCAATGCCTTTAAAGGGATTGGTTTCGACACCATCCACTTCTTTTACTTAGGAAATTGCTTTCGAAAGAGTTGCTTTCAACTTAGTTCTTAAGACCCTTTTGAGATTTTGAAAGTCAAACCCAAAGGTTTTGAAAGGAATGGTTTTAAATAGTTTCAAAACTATGTTCCACGTATTTTTACTTGAGCCCAATGCTTTCGAAAGGTTTGATTTATGTAATGGATATATTGCTTTTGAAAGGTTTGATTTATATAAAGGATGTAATGCTTTTGAAAGGTATATGATAAAAGTATCGAAGGGGTGGTTCCCCAATGTTTTCGAAAGGTTTACCTTAGTGTTTTAATGAAGGGTTTTCAATGTTTTCGAAAGGCATGTTTAAAGTGTTTTGGAAAGAGGATGTCAAAAGTTTTATAAATCTTTCGAAAGGATACTTTCAATGTTTTCAAAAGGTCTATTGTAAATGGTTTCGAAAGGTATGTTTTGGCCTTTCGGCCTAAGGTTATAAAGTTAAGTAGTTTACTTGTAACGAAAGGGGTACTTTCAATGGTTTCGAAAGGAGTACTTTCAAAGGTTTCAAAAGAGATTGTTTAAAGGTTTAAACAAAAGTTTCGAATGTTTTCATCAACAATGATTTGAGTAAAGTATAGATAACATGATAAAGTGATTTGAGTAAAGCATAGAGTATAGTTTCCTTGTTTAAGTATGATTTATAGGGTTAAATCAATTTGAAGAAATGTTTTCAAGGAAAAGTTGATGGGGTAATTGACCCTAAGTAAATAACTCAGATATTAGAACCAGATGGGACAGGTTTGTGGTCGCGCTCTATACTTTAGCTAGTAGCCCCTAGCTAATATAAGTCCAAAGTTCCAGTGTGTAGGGCTTTATCATAGGTAAGACTAAAATGATGTTACACACAGAAGGGAATATACAGAGTAAAGATAGGTTATTGGCGAGCCCGCAAAACCATTATGATCAGTTGACTCTGGGAGAAGTAAGTTAGGGATAAACCATCCAGAAGAGTATCTTACTGAAGTTAGATTATTTACTTATTTTGTCTGGTACGCCCGAGTCAGCCAAAAGTTAGTAGTTAGCCAAACAAAACTATAGTGTTCGGACAGATAGTCCATTAATTACCCAATTTGTATGCATACATGATATTGCTATTATTGCTTTAACTGGTTTGGTTGTAGGATTTTGATTTGCAAAATATATGTTTTAAAAAGAGATATTAGTGAGAGGAACCCCGTTCCGCTAAGCGGCGTGGTCTCCCTTAATATCAGTAAATCAAGATGTATAGTATTATTCACACCAGGCTTTATGTCTAACTCGAAGTTTATGTTTTCGTCTTAAACTCTCGGGTGCTCAAAATATGATTTGAGTAGGTTGAGAGTTGAGGATTTACATGTTTTAGTAAGTGGATGAATAAAGCTTTCGAAGACATGCTAGAGGCATGGATAACTATTTAGGAGTTGTTATTTTAGTTTCTATTTCCGTTGTGATGTATTAAAACAGTTTTTGTCTATTTAGTACTCTGATCATCTAAGGGGGCATCTTCATATGTCGCTCTTGGCGTATTTTGTAATAATTATATTTGATCAAAACCTGGGATACATTTTTGGATTGTGTAATGGAAAATGAAACATGTTTTGAAATGTAATCAGTAAATTATGTTGTTTCTAGAATCTGTGATTTTGTTTCATATTCATGTACTTCTGATATTATGGATACCATTAAAATTACCATATTTTGTCACCGGAAGTTAATGCTATAGATGACTACAGCATCTGTAGTGCTTAGCTTCAGGCCTCAAGATAGGGGATGTTACATGTCAGAAGTCAACATTTTTCAAAGTTATAGCATCATACGACCCAATATGATTTAAAAATAATATTTTACGATCCTTCTACATGTAAACTATGGGTTTAACACTCTCCCCAATTTAAGAATTTTTCCCCTAAAATCCCCAAATCAGACAGGGTAAAGTCAGCAATAGTTACCCCCACATGCCTAACAATCACAGTCAGCGTATCAAACATCCCACATGCACACACCTAAGCAAGAAATAATATATGCTTATCCTAGCATGCATGATGCTAAATTACCCTATATGATATATCGAAAGTGAAAGAAAATGAAATAAAAAGTCTTACCAAGTAAAGAGCTTCAAATAAGCTATTCTCATGCTCTCCTCGGTCTCCTATGTGCAATTTCTTTGGCTTTCACTCCATTGAAATGTCACTAACTCTATCATATTCCTCCTAAGGTGCTTCATATCTGCCAACGATACGAATAGTCCTACGAGGTCTCGAAGCTTCTGGTTCAATTTCGATGTCATCAAGCTAATTTGGTTCCGTTATCATGCCTATGCCATGCACAAACTTCCGCTAGTGAGAAACGTTGAACACATTGTCTACGTCTTCCATCTTCTAAGGTAAACTGACATATATGTTAGGTCCTAATCCTCTCAGGTATCGGGAAAGGACCTACAAAACTTGGTATCAACTTCCTCTTATTACCGAATCAAACCGCATTGTTCAACAGAGAGGTATTTATAAATACCATATCACTAACATAGAACTACAAATCTCTACATCTCTTATCAACATAGTTCTTCTGTCTATCTTGAGCAGCTTTCATTCTTTGTTAAATGATATCAGTCTTCTTTGAAGTATCTCTAACCATCTCTGGGCCTATTATTAGTTTCTCGCCCACTTCCCACCAACATAAAGGAGCATTCCATCGTCGGCCATATAACACATCAAATAGTTTCATACCAATACTAGACCGAGTTCAGTTTAATAACAAATTTTTACATTTCATTTCACAAAGGATATTTCATATTCATTACATAATCCCATTCGTAATCTCACATTCAGAGAAAATATAATTATTACAAAATACTCCAAGAGCAATATATGAGGATGCCCCCTTGGTTGATCAGAGTCAAATACTTGGCAAATATACAACTTTGCCATTACATCCAAATAGACAAACCCAAACTACACTGCAAAAATAGATAAAGCTCCTGATAGCTAGATTTCTTCATGCACATCTTCGGAAGCTTATTCGTCTAACTGGAACCTGAAAACCATTACTCCCGACCTACTCAAATGAGTACCTAAGAGTTTAAGGGGAAAACAAAAACTTTGGGTCTGACAATAGTCTGGTGTGAATAATAACCTACCATCTTGAACCAAATAGATATCTAGTGAGACCACGCTGTTAAGGGAAATGAGTTTTCCCCTCACTGATATCTTATCAAAACATAACAACCATATACTGTGCTCCTACAACCATAATGGTTAGAACATAGAAAATAACATTTATAATCATACAACATATATTAGATTACCCATCCCAATTCATTAGATTATCCATCTTAATTTCAAATGACTACCCGTCACAATTTAAACTGACTACCCTTCATATAATTATGTGGACTACCCATCTCACATAGAAGCATATTCAGAATTATGTGGACTATCCATCACACATGTAATTATTACCTGGATTACCCGTCCCCTACCACATTGAATACCCATCACATATGGTTTAATTATTTAAATTATATGGACTATCCAACACAATATTCCGTTTAACTTAAAATGATGTGGACTATCCATCACACATCCCATAGTTTTCCTAAGATGGCTATGAACCTTTCATTATTCTCATAGAGACTATCCATCTCCAGCATGATATGGACTATCCATCTCACGTCTCATAGTTTTCCTAGGATGACTATGAACCAATTATTTTATTCATGTTACCCGTAGGTTTCAGTCTTAATCCATGTTACCCACATGATACCAATCTTATTCATGTTATCCACATGATTAACCTATGTCTATTGGTGTCCTCAATTAGGTTATACCCCCTTAAAGTTATAATATTTCAAAGTGACATACATTAGTTCCCCAATTATTTCATGTCGAACTTATTAAAAATAAACAATGGTATCCCCTAGGTTCAAAGTAGAAGTCAATAACATATGGCTCACCACCAATTTAAATTTAGATCAATGTTGAAGTTCACCCACATTGGTGTCCCCAATTATAGTGTCGAAGTTTAGAATTTAAAATGGCATTGGTATCCCCAATGACGACGTCAAAAATAGAAAATATAAGGCTCTTCACCTTTAATGAAATACACATAACACATGTGGCAATAAATCAACGTCGACCCTTATCCAAGGTAGAAGACAAAAACTTAATTTCTTTTTAAGTTCAAGAAAATTTCATGTCGAGATTGGTGTTGTCGACCTTCATAAACTATAGGTTATCCACCTATTAAACAAAACTTAAAACATTTATATGTTATATTCCTAACAGCCGAAGACATAGGGCCATCGACCCTATAAAACATAAGCCACTCCGGCCACTTTTAAAACAGTTTTGATTAACTTCAAAAACAAGCATCTTCGACATTAAAGAGATGAAGTGCAACATCGTTGTAAAGGCCCGGAATTTCACTACTTTGATTAGTGAATATTTATTTAATTTTAAAAATTCAATATGTTGGTTTTATAATGAAAATAAACTCATTTTAATTAATTAATAATGATGGTAAAATCATTTTCAAATTTTTTTTACCAAATTAAATAGTTCGTAGAAAAAAAAGAAAATGTGACCGAAGAACGTTTTCCGAAATTTCGACCTTTCGACACCGGAAAGTTGTCGGGACTGTTTTTCATCTTTATGCACCATATATAGACATATATAAGAGTTAATTAGCTAAATAATAATATACTTAAGGATATATTATCTTATGTTAATTTTGTTTAGCAAGTAATGTGACGATTCATAAATTTAAAAATAATAATCTTATATATATAATAAATATATATATATTCCTCCCTTGTCACATCTTAGATTGTAATCATTAACCATCATTATCTCTTACTAGATCTTAGCTTTAATTAACAATTACATACATACATATATATATATATATAAAGAAAGTGATGTGATTAAACATAATAATTATATATATATAAAAGAAAGTGATGTGACTAAACATAATAATTATATATATAAATAAAAGAAAGTGATGCGACTAAACATAATTATATATATAAAAGAGTGATGTGATTAAACATAATAATTATATATATATATATAAATGTATATATATAAGAGAGTGATGTGACTTACAAAATGATGAGGTGTGAAATTCTTGCTTCTAAATAGCTCATATGTTTCTCCATTTTTCCTCCTCTTTCCACTAACCTTTTCTTTCTCATTTCGAACTCAAATTGAATTTTTCTTTTATTGAAACCGTGTGAAATTTTAATGGCTGCAACATTCTAGTTGAAAACTTTTCCAAATTTGTATCATAGCTATGTAAAAACACCAATTGTTTACGAGCAATTTTTTTACCCAGAATTTCAAGTCCGAAAATTACCCTTCTTCTTTTGATAATAACTTCTTCAAAAAAATCTAAAATAAGGTGATTCTTTCTTTGAAATTATAAAGGAAAGAAATTCCTACAACTTTCTTTTTGACTACTTTTCCAAATTTCTTGAGTTGATGGTCCTAAAACCAGTGGGAAAATGACCTAATTTTCGGTTAATTTTCGACAAATCGATGATAACCCGAAGCTCCTCTACCTTCAAGTTACTACCCCACATCCACCCCCACACCTCTGGCCGACCTACATACACCTGGCCCAAGCCTATTTTGAGGGTTGCTAGCACCTAAAGCTTTCATCCTTCAAAGCTAGGGAGTCATTCGCAAGTTTAGCTTAAGTTCGGGTAGTTTTTGCGAAAGTTTGGTGAGTAAACTACTCATTTTTTAAATGAAAATGGTAACTTTATTTATGTCACTATATATGTTGACTATATAGTGTAGAAGTTGAATGATAATCATGTGGTTTGATTATGATTTGGATGGTTGATTTTAGTTTGATTTGGTTTTGGAAATCGATGTTGTATTATAAAGTTAGTAAGCATGTACATATGGATGTGTACTTGCAATCTATGATGAAGATGGTTGGTGTTAGTAGCATGTTGATTGTAAAAAATGAGCTATGGCATGAGGTTGGTAAAAAAAGTTAACTACTTTGTGTAATTGCGACGGTTATGAGATCCGGTTGGAATCCAAGTTTGTTTTCGAAGTTTAAAGTTTTGAAATGGATTAAAGTCTGTAACTTTAGTTTTAAAGTTTTTTTAAAATTTTTTTTAAATATGTTTCAAATCATGAAAAAGTAAGGGTTTGTGAAGTGATTCGCTAAGAATAAGTTAGAGCGAACTACGCCCATAGGGGTAGTCGCTATGGATGTAGTTCGGCAATGGTTTGAATTTCTATTTCAAATTTGTTTTATTTTGAAATTAGTTTACTAAGTTTTTCAAACTAAATTAGTAATATTAAAAAGTAATTAAGTTGTAATATAATTAATTAATAAGTTAATTAAAAGGCAATTAGCACCTAATTGGTAATTAAGAAGGTGATTAGAGGTTAATCGTCACTTAAGTTAAGTTAATGACTATTAATTGATTTATAAAGTTTTAATTAGTGATTAATGGGGTTAAGAAGTAATTAAGTGATGAATAATTATTTGATTAATGGTTAATTAATTAATTATTTAATTGATGGGTTATTTAATTAATATTTAATTAATTAGGGTTTAACTCTTAAACAATTTGGTTTAACCTTAACCAAGTTGCATTAGGAAGTTAATTAGTACTTAATCAAGTTCATTAAGCCTAATTAGAGTTTAATTATGATTTAATCTTGATTTAAATTGGAAATTAAGATTCAATTAGGGTTTAAGCTAATTAAATATACTTTTAACTTTTCAAAGGTGATTTTAAACTAAACAAAATGTGTTTTAATCAATTTTCTTTTTCAAAGTAAATCGATTCCATATCAAATGATCTCTGGTCCAGACCCTTAAGTAACCCATATGATTAGGAGAATTAAATGACAACTGTTAGCAGAACAAAACGCCATTCTACAATAATGTAAGAGATTTAATTGTGTGGACATGTGTTAAGCAGAATAAATCCCCGTTCTACTATAAGTTGATTGAATTGTTCGGACATCTATTTAGCATGATAAATCACTATCCTGTTGTTATGTTATTTGAACTTGTATATGCGAATTAGTTATATTGACGTGTTATTCCCTGGTTGAATATGGACTGTATTTACATATATGGTAGCTTATGTAAATAATTGTTAAGTGACTTGGGAGTCGAATTGAAATTAAATGGTAACTTAAACTAGTACCATTGGGATTGCTAAGCCTTTTTTTGAATTTGTAAAGTGTGTTTTGAATTAACTTAAATTCTTAAATCAATTTAGAGTTTAAAGTTTAAAAATGATTTCCAAGTTATGTTATTATGTTGTAAAGTTATTTATAAGCAATAACTTGTTTATAAAATGGTTTTAACTGAAGGGCTACTTTATGTGTTTTGCAAAAGATATTAATAAAGGAGTATAGAAAGGTTTATATAAAGAGTTTTAAAAATAGGAAAAAGGTTTATAAATCATTTCAGAGATTTGGAAAGAGGTTTATAACTCAACTTAAAGGTTTGTAAAAGTGGGTTATAACTTTATTTTGAAAGTTATAAGTTAATTGAAATATGAGATGAGCTTTTAAAAAGGAATTTTTGATAAAGGATAAGCGGAATGTTTTATTTGGAAGAAATGTTTGGTTATTTAATATGGGATTTGGGAAGAAGAAAAGTTTGTAAATATACTTATACTGATAAGATAAGTAAATGATTTTGTTTCAAGGCATGAAAAGTAAAATGTTTTTGTAATATACTTATACCATTGAGATAAGTATATAAATGTTTCCCAAGTATAAAGAAAATGTAAGGGGTTTGGAAATAGTTTTTGAAAAGATCTTTTGATCAAGTTTTATAAAGCGATTTTATTAATTAAAGAAAATTAATAAAGGCTTAGTGGATCCCATATGGAAATTAAACCATGATTGGATGTTTGTTTATTTGATAGTTAAATAACCAACTGTAAAATATGAACCAAAACGTAATTTTGGAAATATCTAGGAGAAATATGAGAATTATATGGTACACTTAGCGTCAAAGGTGTTATACTGTAGTATAAACTTGTTTGTTCTTCTAGGACAAATGATATGGGAATCAATCCACAAATGGTTAGGAGGTGAACTCCGATCTTGTCATTTGTCTATTTATTTCCTAAAGAACCGGGGTTGAGTTTACCGGAAATATCGAAAGTTGTTTCGAAGAGACCGGGATCGGATATGCTATCTGAAAAATACTTCAATCCAACTCAAGCGTTTCAAAATGAAGACATCTTGAAGCATGTGATCGAAGACGGAGCTACTGAAGTGCAAGGGCTACTACTGGGTGATTCCAAGATGGATGTAGTAGAGTTAGTACCTTCGGTTTCGTTCAGACCCAGAACGAACTTGTATGGATGAATGTTGGCATTGCATTGACGCCTGAAGGGCAGTGTTAGCATTCCAAGATGGATTGCTATTCAAAAAGGTAAAGCGTAGCCTTAAGCCTCACGACCCGGAGGAATGGGAAAAACAGGGCATGCAGCAGAGCTATGTGGTTAGCTACCACTAGGAGTGGTCACCCCATTCTAGATGTCACTTTCAGAGTTGGTTTTCACGCAAACACCATGGTAGTATAAGGTCTCGGTGTTAAGGGGTGAGGTGATCCGGTCTGCCATGTTAAAGGGGCAGTCGGCTCTGTGTTAGCATCGGTGCATTTTCTAGAGGTGTATCATTGGAAGGTAGTCCCTAACCTTGCCATTGTTGGGATCCAATCTCCAATACGTGCCTTACGGTTTGATTGTAGAGCCTGGTATGTTGGAATGTGAGATGCAAGCATTTCAGCTATTTTATCTATTTACTTTAGACCTAGACACTATGATAATATCACTAGACTTTGATATAAAATGTTTTGGTTATCGTAAGATAAAAACTATTTTATCTATTCACTGGAACGGCCGCCGCCCACCTCGAACGAGGATGGCACTGGACCTAGGCAACGTCAACTTGTTATCAACTAAATAGATTTATGGCTTGGAATAAGTAATAGAACTTGAAATAATGCGACTAAATCACTTACACATGTATGGGATCGAGGACGGTCCCTAGTCATGCTCTGAGACGATGATAAACCATGTTGCTCGAGTCTGTGAAATCCTTTTTTTCTTTTTCATTTTCCGGAAAACTTTTGTTTTCTCCTTGGATGTACAGACATTTGTTTGGTTTTCCTTGGCTGTAAAAACTCTTATTTTGAATGGTTGGATTTGGATCAATGTAATGAATAATACAGGTCTCGCGATAACGGTCCCGACCGGAGAGACGGGGCAGTAATCGTGAATTATGAGTCCCTTCGCCGGAGAGCGATGGAATGGACTCAAACACAGTATAAAAGTCCTCGACCGGAGAGTCGAGGCCGGAGAATATCAAGTCCTCGACCGAAGAGTCGAGGCCGGAGAATATCAAGTCCTCGACCGAAGAGTCGAGGCCGGAGAATATCAAGTCCTCGACCGGAGAGTCGAGGCCGGAGAATATCAAGTTCTCGACCGGAGAGTCAAGGCCGAAGAATATCAAGTCCTCGACCAGAGAGTCAAGGCTGGAGGAACATAATCATAGGTTAAGCCCTTGACCAGAGAGTCGAGGCCGGGATTGGACATGGACCCGGAGTGGTCTCAGATTCGGATATTGGCCTGGGAAGGTCAAGGATTTGGTTACTGGACTTTGAATCAGACATTGACTCGGAACAGTCACGGAGTTGGATATAGCTATGGCACTTGGATAGGATGGTTTGGTAATAGGTTGGATTATGAATCAGATGGTATGGCTATAAAGGAATATGGACTTTGGATGTTGGATTTGGAGCTTTTCAAAACACGCCTTCTTACCACAAGGCATGTTTTAGGGGGCAAATGTTATCCCGCTTTTTGGTCAAAGCCCGGATATCAACAAATTGGCTGGAAAGGATGGATATCAGGTTTGGAAACAAGGCTACGATCGATATCATCAAAATTTAACCAAGCTCCAATCGAGACAGAATCGATTGGAAATGATGCACAAGGCTAGGAGAGGCTACATTTCAAATTTCAGGTCAATCGGAGTTCGTATGCTCGAGTTATGGATGGATTAATATTCATGGGAAATCAATTCGTATCGATATAGTTCGTATCGATCCATATGGGCTTGGCTGTTTACTTTGAATCGATACTTTTATATCGATCAGGTGTGTACTCAATACTTTTGTATCGATCTACATGGATATGGATCATTATCAGGATGGATACGGATTAGGACTAGCACGTGCGCTTGGCATTTGGTTTGGATCGGTCAGTCTTCGTATCGATGCATTTCGTATCGATCGAAGCATGGGATCGGTGCAAGGAACGTGGTACTAGATTGATGCGAAGGTTGCGGCACTAGATGGATATGAAGGACATATACAGAGGATCGATACGGAGAGGGATTGATTAATGGATACGAAGAGGGCATCGAACCATCGATGCGAAATAAGCATCTTAGATCGATACGAAGGGAATGTGTTTGAATGAGGGAGCAGTCAACTCGGCATCAAAAATGGATCTACCCTGGGTTTCCGAGCCACGTCATCAATGCGAATGGGATGGACACGAAGAAGCAGATAGATACAGAGAGATGGAGACGAATTGATGGATACGAACGCTTCAGCCTTCATACAACCTACAACTTGGATCGATCATATCTCACAATCTACATGTCCAAATGCCACCAAATTTTCATAGGAGCTTGCGTACAACCTAAAGAATGTTCAGGATCAATCTCGACTCGATTGGGCAATATCTTGATCGATACAAAATTCATTCATATCGATCACGGATCGAGTCAAAATCGCATGGGATCGATGGCGTGTGCCCGTGCACGTGCCAGAAGAGGTCTTCCGAGATCTTAGCGAGATATTTATAGCCTACGCTTATAAATAGCATCCCAAAGTCTATAGAAAAACGACTTTTTGATTCTTCTGCATCCAAACTCTACAGGAACCATCATTGTACTCGAAATTTGCTGTTGTAATCAGTTGTAACTCGTTGTAGTCAGCAAGCAAACATCAATAAAATCATCAACTTCAAAGTGGATGTAGGTCGGATTGCCGAACCACTATAAACTCTGTGTTCTTTGCTGCTTTCCTTTTAATTTTCTGAGTGTTCTTCATTTTTAATTATCTACATACTTGTTATCCGTAATCTGTGACTGTGAACTGGTGCTTTCATCGACAATTGGGTGTTTGTGACCAATTTTGGTGCAAACACTAGGTGAACGTTGTGGGGTACTTAGTTAATTATTCTCTTTATCACTATACGATTGAAACAAGTTCAACTCGAACAAACCCAAAGTGAGTTGGTGATATATGTTGTGGGAAAATGTAAAGTATTGTTCCAAAAATGAGAATTTGGAAATAAAAGGAATATTTTTTTGTCAACTAATTCGAGTGGTTCGAAAGTAACTTAAAATTGGGAAAGAGGTGTGTTCAGATTGTAAACACTTCTCTTGAGTATTACCCTTCTTAGTAAGGGAATATATGATATTGTTTAGTGATACTTGGTTCCTTAGTATCATTTTGGAGTTACTCGGGCTATGTCTATATATTTGCATGATTTAAAGTATAGAGTTCCATTTCAAAAAGTTTTTGAAAATAAAAGCCGGGTATTTGGATCTTGAATTTTCTTAAGAAGATAAAAGCAAAATGGAATAATGGAATCAGATAGGGATATATGATCTTAGGATGGAGTGGAGTAGCATACAAGTTGAACCTAAGTATAGTTTATGAAATGTTTTCATAAATAATTTGGTGGAAATAGAATTGGTATTAGGGAGAACCAATTAAGTAAGTGCGTAAGCTGGACGTAGATCATTTCTCTTTCCATATAGAGCGATCCAAGGTTCGAGTACATGGCTTTGAGGTGTTGCACCGTTCCGAATAAGGATCTATTACTCGACCTTTGACGGTGAGCACTTGATGAGGGTTCTTGGTGTGGGACCAAGGTTTTCTATCATAGTTACAACTATGTAAGGAGAATAGAGGTTCCAAATCAAGGAGCCCGATAGGAGTCCGCACTAGAGAATCGGGTAAGCGATACTAGTTCGGAAGGAAAGTTATGTATTGGAGTGAAGATTGAATCATATTTGACATAAGAAAGATCTATGTACATCATACGAGCTGGTGTATAGTGTTAAGTGTTTTCTGGGATAGGTCGAGGTGTAATTTCAGGGACGAAATTCTTTTAAGCGGGGAAGAATGTAACGATCCGGATTTTCACTACTTTGATTAGTGAATATTTATTTAATTTTAAAAATTCAGTATGTAGGTTTATAATGAAAATATACTCATTTTAATTAATTAATACTGATGGTAAAATCGTTTTCAAAATTTGTTTACCAAATTAAATAGTTCGTAGAAAAACAGAAAATGTGACCGAAGAACGTTTTTCGAAATTTCGACCTTTCAACACCGGAAAGTTGTCGGGAACGTTGTTCTTCTTTGCGCACCTAATATACACATATATAAGAGTTATTTAGCTAAATAATAATATAATAAGGATAGATTATCTTATGTTAATTTTGTTTAGCAAGTGATGTGACGATTCATAAATTTAAAAATAATAATATTATATATATAAATATATATATATATATATATATATATTCCTCTCTTGTCATAACTTAGATTGTAATCATTAACCATAATTATCTCTTGTCATGTCTTAGCTTTAATTAATAATTATATATATATATATAAAGAAAGTGATGTGACTAAACATAATAATTATATATATAAAAAAGAAAGTAACGTGACTAAACATAATTATATATATATAAATAAAAGAAAGTAACATGACTAAACATAATTATATATATAAGAGTGATGTGGTTAAACATAATGTTTGTACCAAAATTGGGCACAACACTCTTCAAAAGTATTTGAAGAGATAAAATGAAGAAGTTAAATGAAAAAAGAGGATTATCTAACAAACACTTCAAAAACAAACAAGAAAGCCCGCAGAAACACAGGGATTTAGAGTGGTTCGGTGTGTTGCCTACGTCCACTATGAAATGATTGACTTTTATTAACTTTTCTCTACTGGTTACAACGGATTACAACAGTAAATATCGAATACAATAGTAAAATTCGAATACAACGGTGAATTCGGCAGAGTCTGGACGTCAAAGAGTCAAAATGATCCCTTTTCTGTAGGTTCTGGGCTGCTATTTATAGACGTAGGCTGCAAATATCTCGCTCAGATCTCGGGAGATTTCTTCTGGCACGTGGGTGGGCCCATGCGATCGATCCCATATGATTTGCACTCGGTCCGTGATCGATACGAACGAATTTCGTATCGATCAAGATTTGACCCAATCGAGTCGAAATTTAGCGTGAACATTTTTTAGATTGTACGCAAGCTCCTGTGAAAATTTGGTGGCATTTGGACTTGTAGATTGTGAGTTATGATCAATGCAAACTTGGGTTTTACGTAGGCTGTCTCGTTCGAATCGATACCTTCACATCGATCAGTTCGAATCACTTTTGAGCACGTGCCTGCAAGTTGCCGTGGTGCTAACTCCTCGGATCGATCCACTTTTCGTGTCGTGTTGACTGCTTCCTTATTTGTATCCAATATCGATGCCTTGTTCGTATCGATCGATTTCGGCCTTGTTCATATCGATGTTAGCTATTCTGTTGGTATCGATCATATTTGGTCCTGTT
Organism: Allium fistulosum; assembly: GCA_030737815.1. NCBI lineage: Eukaryota > Viridiplantae > Streptophyta > Magnoliopsida > Asparagales > Amaryllidaceae > Allium > Allium fistulosum. The sequence goes on from CM060908.1 coordinate 53,363,803, forward strand.
CGTGTCGATTGATTGCTCTATTATATTCGTACAAGATCGAGTGCTTGGTTCTGTTCGTATCGATGGGAAATGGCTATTTCATATCAATCTGTAGTGGATCGATACGGAATATACATGATGTTTCATCGATACAAACTAAGCTTTCGTATCGCAGTCGATGGATACAAAATAGGCAATAGCCGATCAATTGGAAGTGAGCTCCTGATGGATACGAAGAAGGCTATCTTTGATGGATACGAACGAAACAGCTGCCGATCGATACGAAGCGGAGTCGTTTGCTAATGGATTCGAATAGATCGATACGAATAAAGGCTCTTCCTCTGATGGATACGAAGTAGTGTATTTCAATGGATATGAATAGAAACCCGCCGATGGATTCGAACATGCCGAATCTTTGATGGATACGAACAGATGGTTGCGAAGTGATGGACGTGGTTGTATTGATTTCATTGATTTGTATCGATCATATCTTGAGCATACGAACTCGGATTGACTTGAAATTTGGGATGTTGGCTTTCATAGCTTTATTTGTCATGTCCTGTCAATTGTAGCTCGATCCGGACTCGGACAAAATTCATCGATATCCATAGTGAGTCTGTGGATAATCGATCTTCGGGATGGACTGTCTTCGGTTTCCAGTTAAGTTCCTGGTATCATGGCCTTGCCAAAAGGCGGGATAACATTTGCCCCCCAAAGTACGTCTTATGATAACATGACGTGCTTTGAAAAGCTACAATCTTCATCCTGAAAAGTTCCATCTGACTTGTTAAACGGTTGTTGTTTTCTCGTCGAAAGTTGTAATCTTTGATTGATCCATAGAAACATAAATTATGAACCATAGACTGTCCATTGTTTTACTATGTACTGATGTAATCGATCGATGTATGATAGTAATTTGTCGTTTGTTATTGTAATTGTCACCAGACAAGCATTCAATTCCTACGAATTTTCAAGATTGGATGTTAATTCATTATTCATGAATGTATGTTAGCCTGACTCCTGTTAACGTTCGTACGTTCACGGGTCGTTGTCAGGTTTTCAGTTTTTTGTATCGAATTCCATATCGATCCTCTCCTAGATAGACGTGGAATTCGAGTTGTAATGACGCTTGGTGGTCATTTTGGAGTATCCCTTCTTATCGATCCTCTCCTAGATTGATTCGGGATGAATAAACATGAATCTCGTATCTATAGAGTTGAATTATCCAAACATTATTCTGTGATGGTCTTCGCATCGATGGCTGTGAACTTTCTGCAATTTTTTAAATGACGGATACGAAGTTGTAGTTCGTATCGATAGACTAATGAAGGATGCGAATAGAGCGACTGGTCCCCTGTGCACTATTCGTATCGATGGATACGAGCCCTTATGGGTTGTATGTTGATGGATACGAAAAGTACAGTTCATATCGATGCGCCTTAGATGGATACGAAAACAATCCAAATGTGACTTGGTAGTGGCGTTCGTATCGATGAAAGCCGATGGATTCAAACAGTCGTCGCTTTAGATGATGATGCATGGATGCGTAGAAGGGTTCTTCGCATCGATCGGGAGGGAGACTGTTCCTACCGGTCAACATGACTGGGATGCAAATCGTCTTTTCTTCTAATTTTGTACCCATATAAATTCGTTTCGGACTTAGCCAAACTCTCACTTGCTTATTTGATAACCTTGCCTTCGTATCGCTCAACAACTTGAGAAAAGAAGAGAAAACTTGCCCTCGCCTTCGAATCCAACACTACATCCATCCCTTTGAACTAACTTCTGAAATTAGGTAAATAATCGACCAATTTTAATCTTAGCATGACGAGACTCGAATTCTCGTGCCATCCTATTTATATTCGTGGCCGAGTGTAGCGTGGAGGAGATTGGAGAGGGTTGAAGCGAGGTCGAGGAAGGTCAGAGTTGCCTTTGTGTCGATTGGGGAAGACGAAGCATGGAGGGATTCGAAATAACCATGTAAGAGACACTCTGCTTTGATCTCGCATCAATGGATTAGGGAAGAAGACGTTTTGTTTCGTATCGGTCTCGATTGGGAATTTCGTATCGATCTCCTGCCTTAGATTTCGTATCGAACTTTGATTCTTCGATTTCGTATCGATCACCTTCACTTCGGTCGTTTGCTTTTAATTTCATATCGATCGTGGGACAGCAACTTAGTATCGATCACTTCGAATCGATATTGATACGAAGCTAACAAACCTTGATCGATACGAAGTTGGTGCCTCTTTGTTCGATACGAAGCTCAGTCGTTTGATCGATGCGAAGTTGATAATTTCGATCGATACGAAATGGATGTCAAATGATCGATACGAAATGGGTGTCTTTTTATCGATACGAAATAATCATCTTGGATCGGTTCGAAGTCGTTGGCTTTGATCGATACAAACTGAATATTCTTGGACCGATACGAAGCTAAGGCCTTTGTAGTGAATGATTTAAGTTTTGACGTCGGGGGATACGAACTTCATGCAAATTCGAACACTTGACTCCGACGAGCTTATGCATTGTATAACTGGATTTAACTGTTAAACTATATATTTGACTGCCCTTCGAAGCTCGTCGATGGAACTGTAACTTGACAAAATTTTAACAAACTTTAACTCAGATCGGTCTCTAAAGTTTGGATGGTACGGCTGTGACGATCAACGATGACGGTCACTTCCAGTTGAATTTCGAAGTCTCGTCGTTTGGACATTTTCTCTAACTCTGCATACTTTCTTAAGCAACATGTAGCACTGCACTGCACAACACATTCATACACTTCACACTGGGTAATGCACGGGCTTATTATTGTCTAATGATGGTTTTTAATAAGCTGATTAGCTATGGAATCCACAAGTTCTCAACATTTGGAGCTTCAGAGTTCATCTCCTTTTTTCCTAGAGATACCGGCCATCGCGGCCGAAGTTATAGATCCAGCTCCGGACGAGCTGCCTGATGCCACGTTTATCATGAATCCACGGGATTCTGTGCCGTCTAACGTTTCCGAAGATATGCTGGGACAAATATGTCTAAGGCATGGCCTACCGTTGGACGATGTATTATTACCAGGACCGAATGATAGACTGCATGCTCCCCCAGAGGGATTTACGGCCTTTAATCGCCATGCATGTACATCGGGAACGCTTCCTCCGTTTAACCAATACATTAGGGAAGTGTTGTCTTTCTTCGGAATCGACCCATCACAGTTACATCTGAACGGATACGCTCTGCTCAACAGTCTGTTCATTGTATTTATGGAGTATCTTTTTCGACCATCGATCCCGATCGAGATTAGATATTTATTTAATGTCAAGAGTCGGGGAGATAGTCCTTCGTTCACTTTTCTAGAGGCTGTCAGAAATTGTCAAGTTGTGACCGGCTCCTGGACCAGACTGAGTTACTTTAAAACCAAATGGTTCTATGTCCGATGCCCTCCAGGATATGCTAGCCGATGGTTAGCCAGACGTAAGTGCTTCGACTTTTATGCTAGTCGATAAAATAATTGCAACTGGTATTGGGACTAATACTCTCTTTCTTTTACAGCCGCAATTCCATGACCTGAGGGTGTGCATTTTAAAGAAATTGTGGGGGTCCTCCAAGAAGTGTCAAGCGAGATGAGAGACATAGACTCGGTGCTAACAGACCGAAACTTGAGAACCGTTGGGCTTATTAAGCGAAACTAGAGCATAAGGCTTGAAGGAATGCTAAGAGCGGCCCCGACGAAGCGGGTAAAATGCAAAGCGCCCGGGGTTGTAATTGCTGAGGAAGGTGATGAAGAGAGAACGCCCATGGATGATGAACTTGTTGTTGGGCCTTCTGTCGGATTTCAAGCGACAAAAGGAAGGAGAAAAGGGAAGGCCGCTGCTCACAAACGCCCTAAGTCTTCGAGGTGGAAATCAGTTGTGGTTTCTTTACCGGCCTCCGGCATTAGAATCTCAGAGGCTCCTCCCTCGCCAATAGAGAGTCCTTTTGAAGGGCTTGCCGATATTCCGATTCCGGACTTTGTGTCACTTCCACATGATACCGGATTGGAGGAGCTTCAAAATGCTCTAGATTTGAGCGAGTCTCTACCCATCAGTGCGGCCGACATTACTGGTTGGTCGGGGGGTTGCACACACATATACACTTCACGTCACCACATGGTTTCCAGCCTAAAATTGCCTGTTTCAAGAATTCACTAACTCTGTTTTTCTTTTACCTTACAGATACGATGAACAGACGAGATTATATGCTCAGCAGCCTTCATTCAGCAAACCAATCGTCAAGCTCCTATTATGAGTCCCGTCGGAGGGAGGATGATAGAAACCGCGATCACGGTTATTCTAGTCAGGAACACTACGAGAGGGATAGGGACAGGGATTACAGAGAACAGAGATATCGATCCCGATCGCGTTCTCCACCCCCTCGGCTCCCCACACAACCTTTGGGCCAGGGAAAACAGCCGGTAGAGCCCCCTCGCCGCAAACCATCTTCGCAAACTTCTCGGCCTGAGTCGCAACGCCATAGAACTGAGGTTGAGCCTCCAGTCATCGCTGAACAAGCTATCACTGAGCCTGCTAGGGAAGGGGCTATTAGAATTGCTCAGCTAAAGAAAGATTTTCCGAATATATGCTTTGATGGTTACATCTTCACTCCTCACTTAAAGAGAATTCCCTCAGAAGCGAAGAACATAATGCATGACTACATTCATGACATCCATACCCAGTACAAAGAGTGGGCGAAGGCTGCAGAGAAAGCATCGAAGGTGGCCTTCGAGCAGGCTAAAATAAATGAAAAGTTAGAATCTGATCTCGCCCAGAAGGACCGCATCGTCCAAGTGCTTAATGATGAAGTCAAGTCCTCTCGGAAATCAGAGATAGAGGCCACTAAAAAGGCCGATGAGGCTAACTTGGCCTTGGAGAGGTTGAGGTAGACACACTTTGCCTTGGTGGAGCAGATGGGCCACCGAAATACCACTGTCACAGCTGAACGAGACGTTGCTCTGACAGAACTTGCTGAGCTTAAAGCTAAATTTTTCGAAATCATCAAAGAAAAGGATGATGCAAACAAAGCCGCCCAAGAAGCATGTGAACAGGCCGTTGTGCTTCGGGGCGAACGGGATGCGACAACGGCTAAGGTCCGGGTGGTGGAGACTGAGGTCGAGGAGAAAGTTCGAATGGCTGAGTCTAGGCTAGAAGCTGATATTGAAGATCTCCTTATTATTTATAATGCTAACGTCTTGAAGCACAGAAATCTAGCCTAGCTCGACAATTATCCGACGCATCTACACAACGCCTGGGGCCGATTGGTAGAGGATGGAAAGGTCGCCCACCAAGCTGAATTGATTGATGAGTTCGAGCTCGAAAACCGAGTGCTGAGCGAAGACGAGCGAAAAGTTCTCCACGATGCCATGATTTCATATGAGAAGGAGAAGCTTGGCGCTCAGCATTCGGAAGTTGGAGAAGGTTCTGGCGTTGAGCATCATGATATAAGTTCTGAAACTCTTATGCCGACTCTGTCCGAATCTACACCTGCGGTTGATCCTCAGCATGTTCCTGCTTATAATCCGGATCAACCACAGATGTCTCCAGCTTGCGAGCAAGTTTCTGAGGTCGTTCATCTACCTACAAGTCAAACTGAGGAAGGTACTCTGAACATTCTCTATGCTTATCCGAAATCGGAATTTTCATTCGAAGTAGTTACTAACAGTTCTTCTTTTGTTTTTGTCCAGTGATTGATGCTACACCGGTCGTGCCTCCTGCCACTCAAGAATCACATCATATGCAGGAGGCCATTATAACTGAAGCAACCACCACAACGACCATGGCACCGATTGACAAAACGCAGGGGAGCATGCTCATTTTTGACGAGAAGATGATGGAGGAACTCCTCGATCATCATAGTGATCCTTTTGCAGATTTTCCGTTCGTTATGGGCGGAAGTGCACCGATGACAAGTTCTTCGGCTCCAACTGCAGGAGTTCCTGACAGTGCACAAACGCTTCAGGAGGAGGAAATTATAGCTGAAATCAATGCCGAAATGGAGGCAGCCGCGTGGGGTAATGGTTTTGGCAGTGGAATGGCTGGACCTAGTCCGGCTCCTTTGCGGATGATATCTCCGGGAGGAACAGTCATTGAGACGAGCGCGCCTGCCCCACCTCCTTCTATTAATCCTGTCCCTCCGACTCCGCCTGCAGGAAGCGTTCCAATACACTTGAGTTCAGAGGAGGATGTTGATATAATGCCCCCGACTAGAAATCGGCTGCCAAAAGGCAAAGGCTCAAAGAGAAAACCGAGCGACAGCTCCAACGGGTCCACACCGAAGAGGAAACCGAAGAAGACAAAAGAATAGACATGCTTCATTGGTGAAATTTTGAGTAGATAGGAATTTCTTTTGTTTTTTGTTGGCCGTGTATAGATGCGGGTATGGCCCCTGCTAGTAGAAATTTTTGGATAAACTTGTACTTAGTTTCCTTCTGCAAACAGTTGAAATGAAATTCCATTTTGTCTTTAGTCTCGACTTTTGTTTATTTGCTTAAGTGTTCCAGCACTTGAACTCCAGTCAAGTGTTCTTGTTGAGTTTCAACTTTTGGTTTTGACTCAAGTTTAATTATTCAGCCCTGCAATCACGACTATAAGTGATGGATGAATGTTAAACTGGACTCCGATACTGCACTGTCTCAATCAGTGATCGACGCTTAAGTTCTGCCCCCAGTTGCAAAGGCTAATTGTAAAACCAAGTGGCAATCGCACTCCGCTTTCAGCTCATCGAGTGTAACGTCATCGAACTGATGCTGGACTAAAGAAACTTGAGTGGTCGAATCACACTCGCTCATTTATCGTCGATTGCATCCACACTCCGGGGATTTGCATTTGTACATCGACGGTCGGGCACGCCTGCTTGAGTTTCAAGGATGCGTCCACGCTCCGAGGACTTAAGTTATTTTCATGGGTGGTTAGTCACACTCGTTTAGTGTTTGTAACGATGTCCACACTCTGGGGACATTAGATGGATTCGCGAGTGGTCAGTCGCACCCGATTTGTGTTTACACTCTAACCACGCTTCGGGGACTTAGAGTTGTTTTATGGACGGTTGATCCCAATCCGGTTCATGTCCAAACTTCAATCCACTCTCCGGGGACTTTGAGTTAACGTTTATACTACAATTCACACTTTGGGAATTTGGAGTAGGTGTTTATGTTGACATTCCGGTTCACACTCTGGGAATCCGGAGTTAGTTGTCATTTATACTCATGTTTGCGCTCTGGGAACTTGGAGTCGGCCGACAGATGGTCAGTCACATCTGCTCGGGCTTTAGGATTTTGTTCGCACTACGGGAACGACGAATCTATCAGGATCGTGGATGGTCGGCTCACATCCACCCCGAGTTAACAAGCAAGGTCGTTAGATGGATGGATCCATCTTCCTCGAACTTGGTCAAGGTACGGGCGAAGTCATTAAGTGGAAGGATCCACCCTCTTTGAAACCGTATTTGTAAGTTTATACTCCAGTTCACACTCTGGGAACCTGGAGTTGTTAAAGGATTGTCGTGTATCAATCCCTATTTTATTCCAATGTGATGGCTTGTCCCCAAGCTCGGGTTTTACTTAGCGAGTGACCGGTCATATCACAGTCACTCCCTAATTGAATAAATTCCACCATATGATGGAACTTAGCTCTCCATGCATAGTGATGGTCATATGAAGTATTTCAAGTAAATCATAGCTCTGGCTCGAAGAGATTGCACTTTATTGCTGAAATAAGAAAATACGGCAAAATCAGTTGCCTTATTTCAAATTCCAATTTCGAAGTGCATAAACAAATTGCAAATGAAAAATAGACTGAATAAATAAACAGAGCCTGTTATGTGTAGTAGCGACGAAGACTCCCGCTGTTCCAGGCTCTCGGAAGGGTGAGACCGTCAACGGTCGATAACCTGAATGTGCTATCTCCGAGCTTTCGTTCAATAACATATGGCTCTTCCCAAGTTGGCTTCATATGCGAAGGGACCGGATAAATTCTTTTAAGGACGATCACCGAGTTCAAAGGTTCGGGTCGGACCTTGGCATTATATAATCGGGCGACTCAACTTCGGTATGCAGCTGCCCTCAAGTCAGCCTCTTCACGCTTCTCATCAAATAAATCTAGGGATTCAGCAAGCAATATAGCATTTGTCTTCAGATCATAGTAAGTCATGTGATGAGAAGGCACTTCTAATTCGACTGGAATAATATCTTCTAAACCATCAGAAAGATAAAACAGAGTGTGGCCGGTCGCAGACTTGTGGGTTGTTCGGTAGGCCCATAAGGCCATAGGAAGTTCATTGACTCATTTGCCCCTGGCTTTTTCCAGTCGTTTCTTCAGAATAGATTTTATAACTTTATTTACAGCTTCGACTTGTCCATTCGCTTGAGGGTGTTCGACTGCGGAGAATTTCTTCTGAATGTGGAATCGTTGACAGAAATCTTTAAATTCAACACTGTCGAATTGGGTCCCGTTATCAGTGATGATAGTATGTGGGAGACCAAATCGACAGATGATGTTGCGCACTACAAAGTTGATCGCCTTTTTCGTTGTGATTGTAGCAAGGGGTTCAGCTTTCGCCCACTTGGTGAAGTAATCAACTGCTACGATGGCATACTTCACACCACCTTTGGCTAGAGGTAGAGAGCCAATAATGTCAGTGCCCCATACTGCAAACGGCCATGGACTGACCATTTGGGTTATTTTGGTAGGTGGGGCCCTTGGAATCCGAGCATGCTTCTGGCATTTGTCGCACTTTCTGGCGTAGTCTGATGCATCGCAATTCACGGTTGGCCAGTAGTATCCATATCTGAGCACTTTCTTGGCAAGGGCTTGCCCCCCGGTGTGATCGCCACATTCTCCTTCATGCACATCATACAATACGCGTTTGATTTCGTCATGAGCGATACACCGGAGTAAGGGAACATAGTATCCTCTTCTATACATAACTCCATTTTGAATAGTGAACCGTGAAGCTTTTCGAAGAATCTATCTCTTTTCACTCCTGCGCTCTGGCAGGGTTCTGTGCTCAAGATAATTTCTGAACGGAGTCATCCATGACTCCTTATCGTGAACAACCTCAAATATCCAATCTGCCTCCATCCGGTCGATGCTCGGGGAAGCTAATGTCTCCATGGGAACGAGTCCCATTTGTTGTGCCTCGCCTGTGCTGGCTACCTTTGCTAATGAATCAGCTTTTTGATTGCGCTCTCGGGGAATGCGGTAGATTGCATAGTAATCAAACTAATTTAATATTTCTTGAACCAGAGAAAGGTAAATAGCCAGTCTTCGGTCCTTGGCCTGGTATTCCCCCCGAACTTGACACACGACCAATTGTGAATCACAATAAATCTCCGCAGCAATGATTTTCAAATCTCTAGCAAGCCTCAATCCGGCGAGTAGGGCTTCATACTCAGTTTCATTGTTGGTCGCGCGAAAATCAAACTTTAAAGCATAACATATAGATCGACCTTCAGGAGTTTCAAGCACAACTCCTGCACCGGAGCAGCGGTCATTAGATGCACCATCAGTATGCAGCTTGATGTACTTGGGAGATTCGCTTGTTTCGGGCAAGTCCTCTGGAATGGTAAATTCAGCTATGAAATTTGCTAGGACTTGTCCTTGAATGGCTCGCCTTGGAGTGTAAGTAATTTCAAACTGACTTAACTCGATATTCCATTTGAGTAACCTACCAGACGTCTCAAGCCGCGTAAGGACCTATCGTAACGGCTGGTCGGTGTAAACGGTGATTTGATGAGCCTGGAAATACAGACGGAACTTCCTCGAGGCAATAACAAGATAGTAAGCCAATTTCTCTAACTTCGGATAATTTCTCTTAGCTCTGGTTAGTCGTTTACTAATATAGTAGACCGACTTTTGTATTCGGTCTTCTTCCCGAATTAGGGCAGCACTGATCGCGTTTTCTGATACTGCCAAGTAAATGTACAATTTCTCGTGATCGATAGGCTTTGACAAAACTGGCGGGGTGGAGAGATGTTGAACTAGTGCTCAGAATGCGCCCTCACATTCCGTAGTCCATTCAAAGTTTCGCTTTCCTTTTCGGATCAGATCGAATAAAGGAATGCATTTGTCAGTAGACTTTGAAATGAACCTGCTCAGTGCTGCTACTTTCCCGTTGAGACTCTAGACTTGCTTTATAGTTTTCGAGGTTTCGAGATTTCTGATCGCTCAGATCTTTTCAGGATTGGCTTCGATTCCTCGAGCGTTGGCGATAAACCCAAGGAATTTTCCGGATGCGACCCCGAAATGACATTTCAACGGGTTGAGCTTCATTCTGTGTTCTCGGAGGATATTAAACATTGACTCCGGGTCTCCGATGTGATCAGTGGAAAATTGTGACTTGACTAGCATGTCGTCCACATACACCTCCATAGTTTTTCCAATCTGGTTAGCGACATTCGATTAACTAATCGTTGATAAGTTGCCCCAGCATTCTTGAGTCCAAAGGGCATAACTTTATAGCAATAGAGTCCCATATTGGTAATGAAGCTGGTATACTCCTGGTCGGGCAAGTGCATGGGTATTTGATTATAGCCAGAGTATGCATCCATAAAGGATAAAAGTTCATGTCCAGTCGTTGAGTCTACAAGTTGATCCCGAGGAAGTGGAAAACTGTCTTTGGGGCAAGCTTTATTCAAGTCTGAGTAGTCAACACATGTTCTCCCTTTCCTATTTGGCTTTCAGACAAGTACATGATTGGATACCTATTCCGGGTATAATGCATCTCGAATGAATCCATTCGTCTTAAGCGTATCTACCTCTTCTTTAAGGGCGACAGATCTCTCTGGATCCATACCATGCCTTTTTTGCTTGACCTGGACGTGCCGCGGGTCAATATTCAATGTGTGGCTCGCGATGTCCGGCGAGATCCCACACATATCAGAGTGCGTCCAGGCAAATACATCAAGGTTTACCTAGAGAAATTCAACCAATTCCTCTTGCATTTGTTGGCTTAGCTGAGATCCAATCTTTATCATTCCTGAATCGTCATTATCGTCGATTGGAACATCGATCATTAGTTCGGCCGGAGAAGCTTGACTGTCTTTACTTTCATCTTCACTTTCGGTGTCACTCGGGTCAAGATCTCTTTGGAATTGGTTGGGCTGCTTGGGCCTGGGCGTTAATTGTCAATTATCAGCAAAGCGGACGTAGAGAGATTCCTCTACGCACTTCCCTTTTTCTTTTCGCTGCGCCTCACGCAGCTCAGCAACATAACAGGCTCGTCCTATGGCCTGATCCCCTTGAACAACTCTGACACCATTGTCGGTAGGGAATTTCAAAGTCAAACGCCATGGGGCGATGGCAGCCCTGAACTTAGCTAGGGCTGGTCCGCTCAAGAAATCATTATATGGGGAGTTTATATCCAAAATAACAAACTACAGTATCCAGACTCTTCGACGTTCACCAATTCCTAACTCCACTGGCAATTCCACCACTCCAGTGGGTATACTTGCACTCCCATTGAAGCCATGAATACGGGACTGACATGGCTTCAAGTCTTTAGTCTCCTTCTCATCTGGTCATAGGCTCGTTTAAACAAGATATTCACAGAACTTCCGTTGTCTACCAAGATCCTCTTCATCCAAGCAGGACCTACTTGAGATGATATGACAAGCGGATCAATAGTGGGGTCTTCGATCTTGTCGGCATCCCGACCTCGAAATATGATGTCATCTACCATCGTTCTTTGTTGCTTGGCCGGAGCCCCATCTTCGGAATTACTACAACATTCAAAGTTTGCATGCCTGATGGAGTTGGCATACGACTCCATTTCCTTCCAACTTCGGTCTGCTGGATGAGGACCACCACTAACAGTGTTTATCACCAACCTCCCGCCAGTACGAGCAGGTTCTTCCTGTCTAGCCGGGTTTGGTACATGATTTTGATTTGATGGGCCCGCACCTCCAGACTGTGGCGCCCACACAAACTGTTCTAACTTTCTCTCTCTTATCAACTTTTCGATGAGATCCTGCAAGTGACGGCATTCATTTGTGTTATGGCCATAGCTTTCGTGGAATCTACAAAACTTCTCCGTCTGAATTTGCTTCTCCGATGACTATTTTGGAGCAGGCTTCTTGTACTGAATGGTATTGTAGGTTTGTAGATATACGTTCTCCAGCGACGTATTCAGAGGAGTATAATTATCAAACATAGGAGCTCTACGTCATGGACCATGGTTCTGATCCCGTTTTCTATTTTGGTTATCATTGCCTTTTTGCTGATCTTGTTTATTCTGAATGTTCAATTGCACTTTTCCGGAGCTCTTCCCGGATTGTTTAACAACAATATTACTCTAAATTCCTTCCACACTAGGCCCTGCATCATCCTTCTTTCTAGATTATTTCGCATCCTCCCTTCTCAATAATTGGGCTACCTGGGAATAGAAATGGTCCAATGATGTAGGGGGTTTTCCGGCCAACCAGTTGCCGAACTCTGAATCGGGCTCAATCCCCTTAGTCAGTGCTATAAGGATAGAGTTATCATTCGGGTTGCTGATCTCAGTACATGTAGCATGAAATCTCTCTAAATAACGTCTGAGTGTCTCTCTAGGAGCTTGAGTGACACAAGATAAAGTATCAACATCCTTCGGTCTTGGGACATGCATACGGAATTGTTCAATAAATTTTGTCGCCAGCTGATCAAAACATGAGATAGATCGAGGTGGCAGTCGGGTAAACCACATAGTCGCTATGCCCCCCAGAGAGATCGGGAAGCTTCGGCATTTAACTGCGGCATCAGCTCGTGCAGCATCCATCAACCACTCATATTTTAAGATATGTTGATTAGGATCTGAGCTCCCTTCGTAAACGGGTAAAGTCGGCATCCTGAATCGCCGAGGTGGTTCAGCATAGAGTATCACATCAGTAAAAGGGGTATGACTCCGGGATATTCCCCAGTCATCATTACTAAGACTCTGACTTTCACGGATCATTTGACGGATCATTGTCGGTAGGTCGGGCATCTGGATATTTTGAGCAGGTTGGGCCAAGGTGTGGTCGGGTTCCACAATGTGAGGCGGGGCGGGCACTGTCGACGGTCCATGTATTGCCTCCTTGGTTCTATGTCTTCGGGGACGTAAGGCTTAGGATGGTATTCACGCTGGTGATGGTTCGGATCTGTCCGATTTCAGGTCTCAACGCCCAAATCGGTAGCTGTTCCAGTATGGTTATCCGTAATATGGTGTGGGGTAGCGCCTCCTCGGGAGGAGGGTCAAGTCTGATGGCTGGTTGACGGGCCAACTCTCAGTTGCCCAACATTCAATGTATGCTGGTGCCCAGTGGCCTGTGTGTAACTTCCGTCCAGTCGCGGGTGCATAATCTATGACGATAATCAGAAGAGGCTGAACTTTCAGTGGATGAATAGGAAGCATGATCCCTCCTGGATCTCCTTCGTCTCTGACGGTTTAGCTGGTTGGTCAGTTCCACATTGGCACGAAGCTGTTGAGTGAGCTGTTGGCGGTTCTAAGTCAACTCTTGCATTAGCATCTGAAATTCTTGCCTGGTGATAGTGCCTTGCGGATCTGATGGTCCGATAGCATTCTGGTCGGTTGGAAGTGGTTGTATGGGATTCTGTTTGTTCCGTCCTTCTGGATCTGCAGTTGTAGAAGTAGTCCTTGTGTTAACCATGATGGATAGCAAAGCTCTTTCCTAGACTTGATGCAAATCTGAATAAGATGGAAGAACTTTAATCTTTGAAATCTGGATCTTCTTCTTAGATATGTGCAATCCAATATCGATAGTAGATCCAATGAGCGAGAGAAAAATTGTGTTTTCTCGGTGAAAGCACCAAAGTGTTTGTACCAAAATTGGGCACAACACTCTTCAGAAGTATTTGAAGAGATAAAATGAAGAGGTTAAATGAAAAAAGAGGATTATCTAACAAATACTTCAAAAACAAACAAGAAAGTACGCAGAAACACGGGGATTTAGAGTGGTTCAGCGTGTTGCTTACGTCCACTATGAAATGATTGACTTTTATTAACTTTTCTCTGTTGGTTACAACAGATTACAACAGTAAATCTTGAATACAACGGTGAAATTCGAATACAACGGTGAATTCGGCAGAGTCTGGACGTCAAAGAGTCAAAAAGATCCCTTTTCTGTATGTTTTGGGCTGCTATTTATAGGCGTAGGCTGCAAATATCTCGCTCAGATCTCGGGAGACTTCTTCTGGCATGTGGGCGGGCACACGCGATCGATCCCATATAATTTGCACTCGGTCTGTGATCGATATGAACGAATTTCATATCGATCAAGATTTGACCCAATCGAGTCGAATTTAGTGTGAACATTCTTTAGATTGTACACAAGCTCCTTTGAAAATTTGGTGGCATTTGGACTTGTAGATTGTCAGTTATGATCAATGCAAACTTGAGTTTTACGTAGGCTATCTCGTTCGAATTGATACCTTCGCATCGATCAGTTCGAATCGCTTTTGAGCACGTGCCTGCAAGTTGACGTGGTGCTAACTCCTCGGATCGATCCACTTTTCATGCCGTGTTGACTGCTTCCTTATTTGTATCCAATATCGATGCCTTTTCGTATCGATCGATTTCGACCTTGTTCATATCGATGTTAGCTATTCTGTTGGTATCGATCATATTTGGTCATGTTCGTGTCGATTGATTGCTCTATTATATTCGTACAAGATCGAATGCTTGGTTCTGTTCGTATCGATGGGAAATGGCTATTTCATATCAATCTGTAGTGGATCGATACAGAATATACATGATGTTTCATCGATATGAACTAAGCTTTCGTATCGCAGTCAATGGATACAAAATAGGCAATAGCCGATTGATTGGAAGTGAGCTCCTGGTGGATACGAAGAAGGCTATCTTTGATGGATACGAACGAAACAGCTGCCGATCGATACGAAGCGGAGTCGTTTGCTAATGGATTCGAATAGATCGATACGAATAAAGTCTCTTCCTCTGATGGATACGAAGTAGCGTATTTCGATGGATACGAATAGACACCCGCCGATGGATTCGAACATGCTGAATCTTTGATGGATACGAACAGATGGTTGCGAAGTGATGGACGTGGTTGTGTTGATTTCATTGATTTGTATCGATCATATCTTGAGCATACGAACTCGGATTGACTTGAAATTTGGGACGTTGGCTTTCATAGCTTTGGTTGTCATGTCCTGTCAATTGTAGCTCGATCTGGACTCGGACAAAATTCATCGATATCCATATTGAGTCTGCGGATAACCGATCTTCGGGATGGACTGTCTTCGGTTTCCAGTTAAGTTCTTGATATCATGGCATTGCCAAAAGGCGGGATAACACATAATAGTTATATATATATAAGAGAGTGATGTGACTTGACAAAATGATGATCTGTGAAATTCTTGCTTATAAATAGCCCATATGTTTCTCCATTACTCCTCCTCTTTCCACCAACTATTTCTTCCTCATTTCTAACTCAAATGGAGTTATTCATTTTTTGAAACCATGTGAAATTTTAATGGCTACAACATTCTAGTTAACCACCTTTTCAAATTTTTATCATAGCAATGTCAAAATACTAATAATTTACAAAGCAATTTTTTAACCCATATTTTCAAGTCCGAAAATTACCCTTTTCTTTCGATCATAACTTCTTCAAAAAAAATCGAAAATAAGTAATTATTTTTCTAAAAATGATAAAGGAAGGAAATTCCTACAACTTTCCTTTTGATTACTTTCCCAAATTCCTGGAGTTGGTGGCCTAAAAACTAGTGGGAAAATGACCTAATTTTGGGTTCATTTTTGACAAATCGACGATAACCCGAAGCTCCTCTACCTTCAAGCTAATACCCCACATCCACCCCCACACCTATGGCTGAGCCTACATACACCTGGGGCAAGCCCATTTTGAGGGTTTCTAGCACCTAAAGCTTTCATCCTTCAAAGCTAGGGAGTCGTTGGCAAGTTTAGCTTAAGTTCGGGTAGCTTTTGCGGAAGTTTGGTGAGTAAACTACTCGTTTTTTTAAATGAAAATGGTAACTTTATTTATGTCACTATATATGGTGACTATATAGTGTAGAAGTTGAATGACAATCATGTGGTTTGATTATGATTTGGATGGTTGATTTTAGTTTGATTTGGTTATGGAAATTGATATTGTATTATAAAGTTAGTAAGCATGTATACATAGATGTATACTTGCAACCTATAATGAAGATGGTTGATGTTAGTAATATTTTGATTGTAAGACATGAGCTATGGCATGAGGTTGGTAAACAAGTTAACTACTTTGTGTAATTGTGACGGTTATGAGATCCGGTTGGAATCGAAGTTTGTTTTCGAGGTTTAAAGTTTTAAAATGGATTAAAGTTTGTAACTTTAGTTTTAAAGTTTTTTTTAAAACTTTCTAAAGTATGTTTCAAATCATGAAAAAGTGAGGGTTTTTGAAGTGATGTGCTAAGAATATGTTGGAGCGAACTGCTCCCATAGCAATAGTCGCTATGGATGCAGTTGGGCAAAGGTTTGAATTTCTATTTCAAATTTGTTTTATTTTGAAATTAGTTTACTAAGTTTTTCAAACTTAATTAGTAATATTAAAAAGTAATTAAGTTGTAATATAATTATTTAATTAATTAGTTAATTAAAAGGTAATAAGCACCTAATTGGTAATTAAGAAGGTGATTAGAGGTTAATCGTCACTTCAATTTAGTTAATGACTATTAATTGATTTATAAAGTTTTTATTAGTGATTAATGGGGTTAAGAAGTTATTAAGTGATTAATAATTATTTAATTAAGATTAATGGTTATTTATTTATTTATTTATTTAATGGGTTATTTAATTAATTAGGGTTTAAGTCTTAAACCATTTGGTTTAACCTTAACCAAGTTGCATTAGGAAGTTAATAAGTACTTAATCAAGTTCATTAAGCCTAATTAGAGTTCAATTATGATTTAATATTGATTTAATTTGGATTATTTAAGATTTAGTTTGGGTTTAAGCTAATTAAATATACTTTTAACCTTTCAAATGTGATTTTAAACTAAACAAAATGTGTTTTAATCAAT
This sequence comes from Allium fistulosum, assembly GCA_030737815.1. Lineage (NCBI taxonomy): Eukaryota > Viridiplantae > Streptophyta > Magnoliopsida > Asparagales > Amaryllidaceae > Allium > Allium fistulosum. The sequence goes on from CM060908.1 coordinate 53,380,833, forward strand.
TTTCGTTTTCAAAGTAAATCGATTCCATATCAAATGATCTCTGGTCTAGACCCTTAAGTAACCCATATGATTAGGAGAATTAAATGACATCCGTTAGCTGAATAAAACACCTTTCTGCTATAGTGTAAGAGATTTGATTATATGGACATGTGTTAAGCAGAATAAATCCTCGTTCTGCTATAAATTGATTGAATTGTCCGGACATCTATTTAGCATGATAAATCACCATCCTGTTGTTATGTTATTTGGACTTGTATATGCCAACTGGTTATATTGACGTGTTATTCCCTGATTGGATATGAACTGTACTTACATATATGGTAGCTTATGTAAATAATTATTACATGACTTGGGAATTGAATTGAAATTGAATGGTAACTTAAACTAGTACCATTGGGATTGCTAAGCCTCCTTTTGAATTTGTAAAGTGTGTTTTGAATTAACTTAAATTCTTAAATCAATTTAGAGTTTAAAGTTTACAAATGATTTCCAAGTTATGCGATTATGTTGTAAAGTTATTTATAAGTAATAACTTTTTTATAAAAAGGGTTTTTACTGAAGGGTTACTTTAAGTGTTTTGCAAATGATATTTATAAAGGAGTATAGAAAGGTTCATATAAAGAGTTTTAAAAATAGGAAAAAGGTTTATAAATCATTTTAGAGATTTGGAAAGAGGTTTATAACTTAACTTATTGTTTATAAAAGTGGGTTATAACTTTATTTTAAAAGTTATAAGTTAATTGAACTATGAGATGAGCTTTTAAAAAGGGAATTTTTGATAAAGGATAAGTGGAATGTTTTATTTGGAAGAAATGTTTGGTTATTTAATATGGGATTTGTGAAGAAGAAAAGTTTGTAATATACTTATACTGATAAGATAAGTATATGATTTTGTTTCAAGGCATGAAAAGTAAAATGTTTTGGTAATATACTTATACCATAGAGATAAGTATATAAATTTTTCCCAAGTATAAAGAAAATGTAAGGGGTTTGGAAATAGTGTTTTGAAAAGATCTTTTGATCAAGTTTTATAAAGTGGTTTTATTAATTAAAGAGAATTAATAAAGGCTTAGTGGATCTCATATGGAAATTAAATCATGATTGGATGTTTGTTTATTTGATAGTTAAATAACCAACTATCAAATATGGACCAAAACGTAACGTTGGAAATATCTAGGAGAAACATGAGAATCATATGGTACAGTTACCGTCGAACGTGCTATACTATACATATAAACTTGTTTGTTCTTCTAGGACGAATGATATTAGAGTCCGTACACAAACGGTTAGGAGGTGAACTCCGCTCTTGTTATTTGTCTATTTATTTCCTAAAGAACCGGGGTTGAGTTTACCGGATATATCGAAAGTTGTTTCGAAGAGACCGGGATCGGATATGCTATCTGAAAACCACTTCGATCCAACTCAAGCATTTTGAAATGAAGACATCTTGAAGCATGGGATCAAAGACTAAGCCATTGAAGTGCAAGGACTACTGTGACTAATCCTGAGGGTGACTCCAAAATGGATGAAATAGAGTTAGTGCCTTCAGTTTCGTTCAGACCCAGAACGAACTTGTATGGATGAATGCTGGCATTGCATTGACGCCTGAAGGGCAGTGTTAGCATTCCAAGATGGACTGCTATTCAAAAAGGTAAAGCGTAGCCTCAAGCCTCACAACTGGGAGGAATGGAAAAAACAGGGCATGTAGCAGAGCTATGTGGTTAGCTACCACTAGGAGCGGTCACCCCATTCTAGATGTCACTTTCAGAGTTGGTTTACGCACAAACACCGTGGTAGTATAAGGTTTCGGTGTCAAAGGGGTGAGGTAATCTGGTCTGCTATGTTAAAGGGGCAATCGGCTCTGTGTTAGCATCGGTGCATTTTCTAGAGGTGTATCATTGGAAGGTAGTCCCTTACCTTGCCATTGTTGGGATCCAATCTCCAATACGTGCCTTACGGTTTTGATTGTAGAGCCTAGTATGTTGGAATGTGAGATGCAAGCATTTCAAATATTTTATCTATTTACTTTAAACCTAGACACTATGATAATATCACTGGACTTTGATATAAAATGTTTTGGTTATCGTAAGGTAAAAACTCATCCGTTTTTATATGCGGTGTGGTTTTACGAGATACCCTTTGTTTGAAAGGTTTTCAAATGTAGAAATTAGTTTGTTTGTTACTTGTTATCGAGTTTTACTCACGTTGGTTTACCCGAATGACCCGGGCGTTATACCATGTAATGCTCGGGCCAGACCGAGCATGTTTTTCCCAGGTTAGCTGGATACTTTGGAGTTAGAGAGGAGCTGGATGGTCAAGACGTATTCACATATATTTTTCTTCCGTTGTATTATAGAGTTTGTATGTTTGTCAATGTAAGGACGTGTTTCTATAACTGTCCAAATTAAGGGTAAGTCTAGTGTACTCTGATGTTGTATATATGCATAATGATGTTTCCTTTCTGTAAAGATCATTATTGTATTATATATTATCCGCTGCATTGTGAGATTCTATGTTGTTTGGTTTTATTCTATCTTCTACTTTCTTCTTTCACCCTAAAAATCGGTATTTCCAGCACTTGAATGTTCGGCAGCAGTGGATGCATTAGTGTCAATTTTCGAGGGTCGAAAATCCGGTTCGTTATAGTCATGGCCAAGTGGCATCGACACACAAGCATAAGGTCACCAATCATGATGCACATCGACACCAAGACCCTCGACGATGTTATAAAACCTTTATACTTAAACTACTTGGCTATTGTATCGCTTTTTATATAGAGTCGAAGAAATAATAGCGGCATCATTGCCTTGCTTTGGAAAACAAACGAAGAGACGTGGCATCATTTAAAACAATGATGAAGGTATGCGACGTCGCCAACGTCAACAATAAATTTTTTAAATGTTTAAATGAATCACGATAAGGTTATGTCGCCAACATCTTATGTCGCTCTAGTCCACTTCGATGCCATTGGAATCACTCCATAACTACTTAAGTAGTTATCATGTGCTTCCTTCTTCATCGACGTCGACCTTCATGAATGCGGCCTCTTATTTGGGCTGGACGACGTTATGATGGCATGGTGTTGTCGTAATTCTTATGAACACTGTTTTATTACTACTTTAAACTAAAACTTTTCACCAAATCTTATTTCTTGTCCAATTTCTATTAGATAAGACAATTTCTTTACAAATCATTTTCAGTAATAATGCCACACTCAGGTTTTAAAGTCTCAAATACACTTCGAATTAATTAATTAATATCCATAATTAATTATTCTTTTAAATACTTATCTATCATAATAATTTCATTGTAAATCAAAATCACTTGAGAAAAATCCAAAAAATTCACAAAAATTAGAGAATATCTTTCTCTTTACCATATAAAAATTTCAAAGCCAAAAACCATATTTGATTATTTTAAATAATTAAAACCTGAAATTAAGCAATTTCCTCCTTAGGAAATTCATAAAATAATCTATATAATTTGGAAAATTATGAAATTAAAAATCTATCTCCAAAATAATATTTTATACAACATATCAGAAAATCAAAGCATTTGGAGATAAAATTCTTAAGTTTTATCCTTAAAACTCATTCAAATAATTTCATAAAAATTTCATAATTCATTATTCTATCCAAATATTGAATAAACAACCATATCTTGGCAAAAAAAACAACATTTATTTAGGTACCATCCATAATCAAATTTAAAATAAGAAAAGAGAGATGGTTCTTGTATTATTCGCCTTAGATTAATTGTTGGAGTTGAGATTTGATCTAGCTCTTGACTCCCTAAGCTTGGATTTGTGAATTTACTTTGATTTCATGATCTTCCTCCCCTTTAGAATGGCTGACCTCCTTTGGTTTTTCTTAGATTGTTTTATAATTGAGTAAAATGAGAATGATATGAATGGGAGAGGGTCTAAGGCAAAGGATTGGTCGATTTCCTAAACTGCCTCTCTCATATTCTCTTAGATGTTATGTTTAAAACAATCTTTCTTAATTAATTATGGCACGACCACATTAATTAACCAAGTCTCATTCTCCTTAATCATTTACATTATCCTATTTAATCTATCTAATTAAATGTCCTAAATAAAAAAAAGTTCAACTAAAAATAGGGGTGTTACACTCCCATCCTTACAGAGCCAACCATAATGGTTAAGCCCATACTTCCACATCTCCTCAGACTCTATTCATTCCTTATATTCGCCATGATTTCCACTAGTCTAGCATCATGCTTATGACTAGTGTCGATCTGAAGTAGCCAACATCTCTGTCTCTAACTCACATCGAGGTTTGAAGTCATAACCGGCAATATATTCGAGCTACTTCCACTCTAAGAACATCGCATTAAATGTGGCATGTCTTTTACTCAATGCGTCGATGACTTCATTTCCCTTACAAGGCCGATAGATAATGTTGAAATCGTAGGAGGTTAAGAATTCCAACCATCATTGCTGAAGAAGGTTGAGATCCTTTTGGGGGAAGAGGTACTTCAATGATTTGTGATCCGTGAATAACTCGAACCACTATGCAAGGCAAATAATGCCTACATATCTTAAAAGTGAACATAATTGCCGCCAACTCCAAATCATGGGTTGGGTACTTCCTCTCATACGACTTTTGTTGTCGACTAACATATGCGATAACCTTACCTCCCAGCATCAGTGCCACACAAAATCCGGTGCCACAAGCATTAGTGTATACCATCATCTCCTTATTCTCACTCGGAATACCTAATACATGTGCATTCATCAACCGTTCCTTCAGAATCACGATGCTTAGAGTCCCAAGCAAAAGTTGGATTCTTCTTTATCAAATTGACTAATGGTGCTACTGCCTTAAAGAAGTTTTTGATAAAACCTCTATAGTACCCTTCCAGTCCAAGGAAACTCCTCGCATTTATATTATCTTAGGTCTATCCTACTCTTGGACCGCTATAACTTTCGTAGCATATACAGTAATGCCCTACTTAACAACATGACCCAAAAATCACACTTTCATCCTCCAGAAGTGACATGTAGAAAACTTAGCCTTCAATCGGTGCTTCCACAACACCTCCAACACAACCCCCAAGTGCTCCTTGTGTTCTTCCTCTACCTCAAATAGATAAGGATATCATCCCTGAACACAAGTACAAACTTATTTAGCTTATCCCTGAAGACACAGTTCATATGATCAACAAATTATGTCGGTGCATTGGTTAACTTGAACGGCATAACTAACCACTCATGAAACCCGAATAGTGTACGAAAATTTATAATCGGCACACTCGCCTTTGCCACCCTTAGTTAATGGAACCCCATAGCCAAATCCAACTGAGAAGATACTCAAGCACTATATAGTAGATTGAACAATTGATCAATACATGAACGTGGATACTTGTTCTTCTTTGTCACCTTATTCAGCTCATGGTAATCAACACAAAGTCTAAGGAGTCATCTGCCTTCGTAGTAAACACTACGAGTGCTCCCTACTTAGATGTACTCCATCGAATGAACACTCACCTCAAAAGGCATTCGTTGACACCTCAAGCTCTTGTTGCTCCTTAGGCGCCATACGCCTCAAAGGCATGGCAACTGGTCTGGCGTCCTTCACCAAATCAGTATGGAACTCTATTGCTCTATGTTGAAGTAATCTGGTTATCTTCTCGAGTATATGTGGATACTCCTTCGCTATAGGTACTAATGACAACTCATCTTACGAGACCTCGAGTTAATATAGAAAGATAACCATCTCCGTAGCATCTGGTAGGTAGCTCAACACTACCCTCTACTCATCATTTGTCCCAATCATCACCATCAACCTCTCACAATCAACCGTGACTCCTTATCTCTGAAGTCATTCCATCCCTACTGTAATACCAAACCATATAAAACCCATCATCAAATAATCACAAACAAACATACATCCATGGCTCGATAGGACTATCACGACAGACAATACACAAACTAGCCGAACCTCCCATATGGTTTGGCACAACCAAGGGTCTGTCTACTATCTTGGGTCTCAGTCCCAATCTATCTACCAGGTCACAATTATAAAGGAATATGAAACCATGATATCAAATGAAACATGTATAGGTATATCAGAAATAGAAAGCATACCCTTAATCGTAATGCTCTTTGCCTACTCATTTGCTGATGGAGCACTCGACAAAGTTGTAACATCATTCAAAGCATAAGCAGACACAAATTGCTTATTCTTCGGTGGTTTTGGGCTTTCCATTTTCAAATGTCCAACCTCATTGCTACTTTTTCTCTACACTCTTATAGTTGGTGCTAAGATGGCCCTTCTTTGCACACTTAAAGCATATATCGTCCAATTTTCCCATTTTTTGATCATCCTTCTAAAAACTACTTCTTTCCTATATTATTCCACTTTCTCTTCCCACTGCTACCACCTTGCGGTTTTGGCTCTTCCTTGGAAAAATAGCATCCTTCAGCTTTAGATAAAGACTTTCATGCCTCAAAGCCCTCTCTATGACCTTCTCGAAGTTCTTATCAACGTAGCTGATCATCCACTCACCAAGATAGTCGTTTAATCTAGTTATGAACTTCTCGTTCTTTCTCAATGGAGTATTGATAAAAGACATCTCATACTTCAAAAGCATGTCAGACTCGACCATGTACTCTGAAACAGATAAGTCTCCTTGCCTCAAATCGGTAAATTTACGGAACGTTACCGACTTCTGAGCAGCCAGTATATACTTTTACTCAAATATCATCTTAAATTGCTCCAAGTAATCTGATCCTTGAGGAGTAGTAATCTTGATGGCATTCCACACCCCATCATCTTCGTCTAAAGCTGTCCAAATGTCAGCATCCTCTTCATTGCATCCTCCAACTCTAAGTCCTCAGAGATCCTTTCATAAGTGTCACCAATCTTGGACTTCCATGATCGACTCCCTTCCAAGAAACGGTTTTCCTTCCAAGCTAGAATAATCTGTACTCAACTTAGCAAAGTCAGCCCTAGGGGCCTATATTGGAGCAGCACCATTGTAACACCCAGTAAAATAAGCAGTAATTTATTAAAATAATTAATTAATTAATTATTAATGCCAAAATATAATTTTTACAAATGTTAGAATTTGACTATAAAATTTGTACAATTATGTTCATGGCAATTTTCTGATCAACTTTCATATATAGAGTTTTATGATTGGAGTTCAAACAAAGAAGTTAGTAACGTTTGAAGTTTTCAGATCAAAAAGAATTCAAATAGTAATTAATCACGGGGACCCAATATTCAACATGTCGACTTCAACATGTTGATCCCTTAGGTTTAATATGTCGACCTCTTTGCCTAACTTGTCAACCTCTTGCATTCAACATGTCGACCTAGGGGTCGACCCTTAGACTTCGAGCGGTCGATCGGTTGGATTAAGGCTAACATACCCTGAACCTTGGCGTAACGACCTGGATTTAATATAATTTAATCTAATGGATATGATTTATTTAAGTGCCTACAAATACAAGGCTAGCTCCTCACTTGTCTTCTCCTATTTTTTGAATCAAGGAACGAAGCACCGCCATTTTATTTCCTCCACTAATTCTAGGAATTATAGAAATTATAAAATATTATATATATAAGTGGAGGATGGCAGAAAATAAGAGAGAAGAAGAATATGGGGAAATCGATTCTACGGAAGAAGGTCTAATCTAAATTTATAAATTAAAGTACGCTTAATCCAAATCTCTTGTCAGATCTATAATTCTAATAAATATGTATGCGATTTTTATATGTATTTTTGTTTAAAGATAATGGGAGTCAAATAAGGAGAATGAATTTAGATCTGGAGATTTGGAAGCTAAGAGATGAGTGTAAAATTATATATTTTGCATAATATTGATTTATATCGTTGCGGATATGTTTCTTTTATGCCTAAATATAATCATGGAATTGTAGGCTTAAATATATATAAACTGAATTTGAAATCATTGCCTACATATTCAGTAAATTTTAAATTTTATTAACCTTTGTATACACTTAGATCTAGAATGTAAGGATGAAAATAGTCCCTAAAAGTTATGAAATGAGTCATAAATGTAATTGTATGTTAATCCAAGACCTTGTTAATTGAATATTATGAATTGTTAAACTTGAATGGGAAGATATTTTTAATTAAATTGGGATTTAAGTTTATATTTTAATTCAGTGGAACGAAGAATGTTTCTATTTGAATTTCTATAAATGATCTAATTTTATTATTACATGAAAGTGTACCGTTCAAAAAATAATAAGGAATACACCCATAGGAAAGAGATATACAAAATAGGGGTGTTTACTGTATTTGTCTATTTCAATACAAATAGAAAAAATAATTCCTTGTAATTCCAAATACAACCCAATTACCTTTACTAGATAATTTATGGGAATTACAGTGATAACATTTGCTTTTTGGTAAAGATATAGTTCCAATGCATTAAAATGTACGAATATCTAATTCGAAGTGTTGAAATGTAAATAGTAATAATAATCCATTTGTCGAGTAAACATATGTGATTAAATACAAGTGAAGAAACACATGGGAAGCAATGAATAATATTCAATTGTATTAATTGGAAAAAAGTAGCAAATAATACTTAATTGTATAAATTGAAAAGAGGCAGTAAATAATACTTAATTGTATTAAATGGAAAGAAACAGTAAATGATATTTAATTTGGATAAATTGAAACAAGAAGTAAGTTCACAGTAAGTAAATGAATACAAAAATTGAATTTACGAGGAAAAATAATTTCCCTGTTAAAAATTATTTGGCCTCAACCAACGTTATGACGAGTGTGGATTATAGGGTTTAGCCCAATATTTATATTAATTATAACCATTAGTATGTGTTGGGATACGAGGTAAATAATGTTACACGATGGAAGTCTGCCCTCCGAATGGGGCTACCTGTAGTTGTGTATAAATTGTACCGACGTGGGACATCTCCAACCGTAGGACTTATGGGTATTATACGTTCGCAATTAGGCCTAGACGCTATCTAATCAGCGAATTCAGATATTCGACATTAGACAGTTCAATCATGAGAATTTACTAAGCACATGGCACTAAAAGGAGGTTTCGCCTTGTAAGTTGGCAATTTGTCCTGGACAAGGAAGTAGGATGCCTGGAGTTGTGCAAGAGAGAGTTCGGCACCAATGGGAGGTTCCACCTTGTAAGTTGGCAATTTGGCCTGGACAAGGAAGTAGAATGCCCGGTGCGGTGCAATAAGTGGCGTATGGAAAGTAATATGGATAATTAGTTATAATACCATTATTAGGCACCAATAGGAGGTTCCACTTTGTAAGCTGGCAATTTGGCCCAAAAGTTGATGTAGGATGCCTGGAACGGTGCAAAGTTACGGATATGAGCGAGGAATGCATACTTGTCCAGGGGGACAATGAAGCTTATGTATACGTATATAGCTATTTTATACCTTAACGTAGGTCTGGCATATTATACGCGTACATGAAGTCAATATGACTAAACTTTGAATAATAGACATAACACGTAAATGGAAACCAATCGGTATAAACTAATGTTATGGATAAAGTATGTAATTTACCGGTCGTCAAAACATTGTTCTGACCCCCTCCTCATTACAAACCACTGGATAGATTTGGAGGAACAAGATACTAGTACAAGTCGGGAACAGTAGATAGAAAGGTCTTCTCATTCATGCTGAGTACTGACAAGGCACCTACATTTTCAAGGAATAATATTGGTTCAACTGTAGTAGCCTTAGTCGGTTTATATGTTCCATTATATTTTACTATTCCAATGTGTGTTCATTTATATAGCTTTGATATATTATGTTATTTGCAGGATACCAACCAACGATCTGTACCCTAATGGACTATGGATTTTCGAATTTAGCTAAAAAAACCAAGGCACGTTGAGGTGCAGGTTGTTACAACCATCACCACTAGTATTTGGAGCAACATGAGCATTGTGAACCATGTTTTTCACTATCTAAGCAAACATGTTCTGTAATTCGAGGTTAGTAGCCCCTGAACCTGCTCCTTGGTCTACTCCAGAGACGGAAGCCCTAGTAGTATTCCTTGTATGTCGGATCATTCTTATAAGCTATAACAAGAATGATTGATCTCTCATAAAGGAATAAGTGGTGTCCGTGTATGGAATGCGTCTTATATTATTTATACTACTATATATACTATATATTTTGAAAACCAAAACATAACAAGTGCACCCTCTTATATCTCCCGATCCATTCTATGGTGATAGCTCATCCTTTATCTCTAACAGATCATAGTACCCCTTAGGTCATCTACGCAACCTAAGCTCTAATACTAAATGTAATGGCTGCCCTACACCTCCGTTACCCAAATACCTTGCACAGTGCACTGCGATGATATCCGGCCTATGTAGGATGATAGCTAAAGGTGAAGAGTAATAAAAATCCAAATTACAGAACCTTTAATCACATAACCTTAAGAACAGCTCACAGTGCATAGATGAAATATAATAATCAAATAGATGTAAAACAGGCAAAATAGTGATAAAACCAAATGAACCATAAATTAAAACATCAAAGTGCAACAGGTTCACAAGACTACACAAAATAGAAATAATAAAGTTTTTACATCCCAAATCTCAAAAATAAACTATGATGACTATCTCTTAAATAACACAAGTATTGACATAGCTCCACGATACTACACAGTGGAATTAAAGCGATAATTATCTCCAAAGTATACGTACATGTATGAAAACATGGCTTCCTACTCATACTCCCTACAGCTCCATGCGCCACCCAAACCCATTGTCCCTAATTTACCCAGTTAAGAGTACTGATATAATAAGAAGACCTCGAGTAATACGACAATTTGATGTGAGCGATACATCAATATGGACATAGTGTATGTAAAACCAAACCTGACATGTCCCTGCATCCAACGAGTTAGCGCATAAACATTATATGCTAAACTACTAATACATATGGGTGTACTGCACAAAGTACAATATGGGGTATAGGGATATAACACACTAATATAACATCCATACCAAGCACATATCAACCTTCACATAGCCTTGGATCTCAAGCTTAAGTGCGTTGGATATACGATAACTCTTATGATCCACTAAGATGATTAGTGACTACTCAACATCGTAGATGCTCAACTCATGCTACGAAGATGTCTAGGGACTGGACACACACAAACATTCATTGATATGGGTACATACAGACTACCCAGGGTACACACAGACTACCCTATCACATGTAACGAGCATCGCAACCTCAGAGTTATCAGTTGATCCCATAGCACATGTACCGATAGTAGAACTACCTCTTGTTCTACTCTACATGCTATCACACAAAACTTATCCGCTTAGTCTATTACCATATGCTATAGTTACTCGCCGCATCGAGTCATCGAAGTCTCCATACTTTTTTTGGTTGTCATTTTGACTTCTGAGTCACCTCGAGTCGTTCCCAAGTCATCCATCCTTACTCCAAGATAACCATTAGGATCCCTAAAGAAACCCTTAATCTACCCCAAAGCATGCCTAGCCAACATCCAACCTCCCCGTCCCCAATCTCTACTCGGCCTTCCCCAAGACCAAACTGAAGCGCCTTCACCTTTGGACTAAGGCACTTTCACCAAGCATGAAAATTGGTCTGATACTTCTCCTTTACCAACCCAAAGTAGATGCTAGAACAAATTTCTTGTCCGGTCTTCCACCACCGAACCGAACTAGCCCAAAGAAACCCAATGCAAACTACTCCTCAGCCAAATGCGATGCCATCAAGCCCAAACCAAATTCATATATTAATTTTCAACGCTTCAATTTTGTGCCGATTCCATCACTAAACTCAATGCTTCGACCCACGTGCATCCTCTATGCATCGATACGACTCCAAACACTCTAGATCATATTCGACATAGTCTGATTCTGCATTTATGGATCCCCCATCCTTTATGTATCAAATCGAAGAGCATATCGCTACTCCTGCACTGAGACCATCGACCAAAGAATCAATCATCACCTCTATTTCTCTCTAGTGAGCATTTACAACCATTTAAACATACAAACAACATCCATACAACCATCAAACAATGTACTATTATCATCCAGACATGAATCCATACATCAAAATATAGCGATCCATTCCAAAACACATCTAATGCATAGCCTAGCATCTATATAAGCAATCACACATAAAAACTTGATTAAATAACTTAAAATCATTTAAAAATCATTTTCACTTCATGTTCAGTAGTAAGACAACATAAAAACATAATTTTGACTTTGAAAATGGATCCAAAACATGTCAAAATATGCCGTGAGATGATAAATCACTCACAAAAAACAAGAAATCAATGTTTTCACACAAATTAAGGTAGATCCGAGAATAGACAGCAAAGCCCATAAATTTCCTCTTTAGAAATGTAGATTAAAATGTCTCTAGCTAATCTCCTTGCTAATCTACCATTAATCTACGAATTTGACTTGGTCTGGAAGAGAATAAAGATGATTTTGGCTAACAGTAGTTTAATTGAGGTTTAGATCTATTTAAGGATGATGGGAAATGATTGGAAATGACCCTAGTAGCCAATATTAGCCTAAAACCTGAAATGGGTTGTTGGGCTTCACCCAAATGCCAATAATTACTCATTAAGCTGTCTCAAAAACTGCCTAACTTCAAACAGTCATATCTTACAAATGGTAAGCCCAAAAATCTAATATGGCCTCTTTTCGAAAAGGCAAACTGCCGTATCTTTCCAATGGAAATGACATTGACGCCTAGTTCGTCTCCTATTAAAAATTATAGTTGTAACAAGATTCCAAGGGTATAATTGTCTAATAAAATTTATATAGGTTAAAAATGTCAATACTCAACATTTTCCAAGGTTATATAGCATCATACGACTCAATATGAATTTAAAAATAATATTTTACTATCCTCTAATACGTAAAATACGGATCGTTATAATTTTGGTATAAATTAACTATTTTGAAAAACATTAATTAACATAGGCAATATTAATTTTGTGATTTACGGATATAATTAAGTTATATTGAAGAGGCTAAAATTTAGCCTCAAGAAGAATTTGGAGTTTGATGTCCTAATTGAAAATCTTTAGAATCATGGGAATTTGAAGAACCATAGAAAATAGACTTTTCAGGAGAACTAAAAAAAGTTTTAAAGATTGATTGTAAATCATATGATTAAACACACCTTCAGCATTCAACTAAGATGTGCTCTACTATAAATAGAGGTGAAGTGCCATATTCTGTAATGTAGCAAGAAAAAGTGGTGAAGCAAAAAAGTTCGCAATCAAGCAAAAAATTGTAATCAAAGTTGGTAATAAAATCTTATTCCTCTTTTAAAAAGTCAACATCTCTCAGTTTTACATGTTATCAAATCAATTATTTTTCTTATTATAAAATTTCCAATGATATGAACTTTCAATAGTAATAATGTTGAGAACAAACAAAGAAAATATATGTTACACAATATTCAAAACTTTTTAACAAAAAGGCAACTAATAGTGATAGTGACTATTATTAGGTAGAAAGCACCCTGAAAAACGATAAAAAAATTTAAATAAGATGACCTCTATATATGTAGTGTAGGGGTGAATTTACACAAATGATTGCAAATCAACCCTAATACATGCGGAAATAATAAGATCGTGTTGTAGTGCGACAAAACAAACAGAACTTGAGAATAAAACAGCAAATCAGCAAACCACACAAGAAAGTAAATAGAGAGTTCACACACGGATTTATAGTGGTTCCACTATCGCAAGATAGTGTACATCCACTTGAGGAGAGGAGATTTTATTACTTTCAGTGAGAAGAATTACAAGATTGATAATGGAGACTAAGAAGAATATAAAGAAATACAAAAGAGAAGATAATTCGTTTCTGATACTTCTATTCATCCTAATCCCTATCTTTATACACGGATTATTACTTGAGGTTGAAGTAATTGATTTATGGTCATAAATCAACACCTAATCAATTCTCCAAATCATACGGGATACATTTACCATTTTATTTTTCCAGTTTCCCACAATTTGTATGCATCTAATAAGATTCCTTCTTTAATCATCTAATTAGAGTATTAATTAATTACTTCACTCTTTTTTAAATATTTCTTCCTCTTATGTAGCTAATCCATTGCCCTCATTAATGCATATAAAAGAAGCAATATATTTGAGCAATTATCTCAAATATCTTCCAAATCTTCTTAAGAATGGAAATATTGTATCAAATCTAACAATCTCCACCTTGATGCTATATTTCCCCGCAAGCCTACCAACTCCACCTACATTCTTTTACTCCAAGCAGCTCTCGGATAAGGCATCACGGATACTTTCCCAATGAGCTTCGGCATGGCCATCACCCATTCCACTTTGTCAACGAACTCCGGCAAGGTCACCTCCCGCCAACAAAGTGTTGAAAGTACCCACTCATGTAGGACCCATCAATCTCCAAACAAACATCTCTGTATACTAACTCACTCTCCCCCATGCCACCAAGTAGCACCTAACACTTTAGCAAGCGAATTAAGTTCGAGCAATGCTCGAACTTTGCAACAGGCAAGGACTTAGTGAACATGTCTGCTGCATTCTCCTCGGTGTGAATTTTCTGAAGATGCGGCTGCTTTTCTTCATTCATAGAGACAAGGAAAGACTCTCTTACCTCTATATGCTTTGTTCTCGAACTAAACGCCAAATTTTCAACCAGATGTATTACGCTTTGACTATCGCAATTTACTACTATACTCCCATGAACAAAGCCTAAATCACACATCAGCCGCTTCAAGTAAAGTGCCTCTTTAGCTGCTTCAACAGTGGCTATCAACTCCGCCTCTGTAGTAGACAAGGCAACTATAGTATGCAACCTTGCTCTCTAACTGATGATTGTCTTTCCAAATGTAAAGACGTAACCTGAGGTTGACTTTCTTCGATCTCTATCTCCGGCATAATCAGAATCACAATATTCGACCAAGCTAAATTCTTTCTCCTTGCCGTAAAAAACAAGCCCATAATCTATTGTTCCTCTAAGATAACTCAAAATGTACTTTACTGCTTCTCATTGCATTTTTCCTGGATTAGTCATGTAGCGACTAACTAAACTAACCGCCTGTGCAATATCCGGTCTCGTGCAGACCATAGCATCATACATCAAGCTTCCAACTGCACTAGCATAAGGTATCTTCTCCATATAAGCTTTTCTTTGTCTGAGATCGGAGAATTCTTTTCTGAAAGCTGAACGTGCAAAGTCATGGGAGTACTAATTGCCTTTGGCTTCTCCAAGCTGAACCGAGCAAGCACTTTCTGGATATATTCTCTCTGTGTCAATCTCAACACCTTCAACTTTCTTCTGGATTTCCACTCCTAAAATCTTCTTTGCTTCTCCAAGTTCTTTCATCTCGAATTCCGCTTTTAGCTTTAATTTTAACATATCAATTTCAGCTTTGTCCTTCGAAGCAATTAGCATATCGTCCACATATAAGAGTAAATATATCCAATTACCATTATCCATATGCTTAAAATAAATGCAAGCATCTTTAACACTTCTATCAAAACCAACAGTAAGAAGAAAGGAATCAAACCACTTATACCATTTCCTAGGCGACTGCCTCAAACCATATAAATACTTTTTCAGCTTGCAAACCCATTTCTTCTTCCCATCCACTACAAATCATTCTGGCTGCATCATAAAGATGGTCTCCTCTAATTCTCCATGCAAAAAGGCGGTCTTTACGTCTAATTGTTCCAACTCCATGTCATGAGTTGCAACTATAGCTAGCAATACTCGGATAGAAGTATGTCTAAAAACTAGAGCAAACACCTCATCATACTCCATCCCTTTCCTTTGTGAAAACCCCTTTGCACCAAGTCTAGCCTTGTATCTTCCATCATCCTTCACCTTATATACCCACTTGCATCCTATGGCTCGGCTTTCTTGAGGAGATGGTACCAATTCCCAAGTCTGATTCTTTGTCAACGAATCCATCTCCTCTTCCATAGCATGCATCCATTTTGAGCTGGCACTCGAATTCATAGCTTCTTCAAAGTCGAAAGGCTCATCTTGCACTATATGCAGTGCTTAATCAAAATGATCCTCAAGGCTAAGGTTTTCATAACTCCAGTCCCATACATATTTGGTGGCCTTCTAATTCAAGAGTTTGCCCGAATAGGTGTAAATTTGCCTAAACTCCTGTCAACTCCACCTTGAGCAGAATCATCTCTAGCTTCACGACCATCACTAAAGGGATTCTGTGGACCATCATGTGATGTATCAACAACTGCAATTACTCTATCTTCTTTTACATATCTGACTCTACTACTAGGCTGATATATGGGAATAGTTTCCATCTCCTTAGGCTTTTCAGCTTCTGAATTTACTGAACAAGGTGGATTCTCCTTGGACTTGTATCTAGCGGACTCATCAAAAGTCACATGTCTTGAGTGCATAACCTTCCTATCAACAGGGTTCCAAATGCGATACCCTTTGATACCTTCTGTATAGTCCAAAAATATGCCTCGATAGGCTCTAGCCTCTAACTTGTCATTTCCTGTATGGTGAACATACACGGGGCTACCAAATATACGAAAATAACTGATATGTATAGATGTATCTTTCCACCTTTCCTCAGGAATCCTCCCATCAATGGCTGAGCACGGAATCTGATTTATAATATATGCTGCAGTTGATAAAGCTTCAGCCCAAAAGCCTCTAGACAAGCCTGTCGTCAATCTCAAGCAACGGGCCTTCTCCAATAGAGTTATGTTCATCCTTCCAGCAACTTTGTTTGATTGCGGATCACCGGGTGTAGTAAAATGTCTCCTTATTCCATGTTGTCTATAAAAATTTGTGAACTCCTTAGAAACAAACTCACTGCCATTGTCGGATCTTAGCACCTTCAACTTCCATCCTACTTCATTCTCTACCAGTGCTTTCCAAGTTTTAAACTTTCCGACTTAGCTTTCATCATATACACCCAAACCTTCCAAGAGTAATCATCGATAAAAGAGATAAAATACTTAGCTCCTCCAATAGAAGTTGTAGCTACTAGTCCCCAAACATCCGTATGGACATACTCTAGTACTCCTTTGGACTCATGTCTACCAACACCGAAAGAAACTTTTGGCTGCTTCCCTAACACACACTCCTGGCAGAATTCCAAACGATTGAAGCTTTCACCCTTGATTATCTTCCTTCTTCGAAGCAGCTCCAAACTCTTCTCTGAAACATGACCTAATCTGAGATGCCAGAATCTGGTGGCATCCAAAGCTCGTGAACTTTCAACTCCAACACACGTCTCTCCAAGAACTGTAGATCGTTTCAGCAGATAAAGATTCCGGACTATCATTCCTTTCATCAATACAAGAGCACCACGTGTCACCTTCAAGCCATACGACTCTATCGTAATCTTGCACCCCAAAGATGCTAGCTAACCATAGAAGAGATTTTCTTAGACCTGGAATATAGCAGACTCCAGTGATAGTGCGCCCCAAACCATCGTGCATGCGAATATGCACTGATCCTTCTCATAACGACTTGCAAGTAGCATCATTCCCCTATATGGAACTTCACTCCTTGTCTTCATAAGAATAGAAATCCTCCTTCCTAGGCGTCATATGGAAAGATGCCCCTGAATCTAGCACCCAATGGTCTGATACATCAAAAATAGATACAGTCAATACATCATCAGAAACAACCTTCTCCACCGCAATAGATGAAGAACCATCCGCTTCATTTATCTTCCTCAAATCTGGACAATCTTTCTTCCAGTGGCCATGTTTCTTACAATGATAACACCCGTTGTCTTTAGACTTACCTCTCCAACAACTTCCAGGCTTCCTTGACTTAGAACGCCCTCTAAAATTATTCTCATTCTTCTCCTTTCTTCCTCTCTCCACAAACAGCCCCTGACTACTACTAGCTTCTCCACTTTCGCTCATATTCTTCATCTGATCCCTCATTTCTTCACTTAGAAATCCCGTCTTCACATCTTCTAATGACAGCGTGCTTCTGCCATAAATCAAGCTATTAGCGAAAACCATGTATCGCTCAAGAAGAGAACATAATACCACCATAGCCCTTTGCTCCTCATCCACATTCAAATCAACAGCTTTCATCTTCATCATCAAATCATCGAAGAAGTTCAGAGGTGCTTTCAATGACGTACCTTCCCGCATCTTATATGTGAAAAAAGTCTTCAATAGAATCAGCCTATTCGTGAGTGTATTCTTCATGTAGAGATCCTCCAATTTCTTCCATAAGCCTCTAGCAGTAGTTTCACCACTAATGTCTAGAATAACATTCTCACCCATGGCCAATTGGAGGGTAGTAAAGGCCCATTCTTCCATCTCCTTTCTTTCCCATTCTGATATATCTGCTGGCAACGATTCTATGTTAGATACAACCTGATAAACACGATTTCTTCTCAACACCGTCTTCATCTTCCACTGCCACTTCTCAAAATCATTATCTCTATTCCACTTCTCTATATCCAACTGCGAACCTGATGCTGCATATGAACCCCTAATGTAGGGTGCATATTCCTGGGTAGGTCTAACCTCCTCATTTCCAAGTCCTGCCATTTTATCGAACATGTTCTAGCCCTAGGCTTCAACAACAACCTTTAAAGCTCTGATACCAAACTGTAGGGTTGAATTTACACAAATGATTGTAAATCAACTCTAATACATGCAGAAATAATAAGTTCGTGTTGTAGTGCGACAAAACAAACAGAACTTGAGAGTAAAACAACAAATCAGCAAATCACACAAGAAAGTAAATCAAGAGTTCACACACGGATTTATAGTGGTTCCACTATCGCAAGATAGTATACATCCACTTGGGGAGAGGAGATTTTATTACTTTCAGATAGAAGAGTTACAAGATTGATAATGGAGACTAAGAAGAATATGAAGAAATACAAAAGAGAAGATAATTCGTTTCTGATACTTCTATTCATCCTAATCCCTATCTTTATATAGGGATTATTACTTGAGGTTGAAGTAATTGATTTATGGTCATAAATCAATACCTAATCAATTCTCCAAATCATACGGGAAATATTTACCATTTTATTTTTCCATTTTTCCACAATTTGTATGCGTTTGATAAGATTCCTTCTTTAATCATCTAATTAGAGAATTAATTAATTACTTCACTCTTTTTCTTTTATTTCTTCCTTTTATGTAGCTAATCCATTTCCCTCTTTAATGCATATAAAAGAAGCAATATATTTAAGCAATTATCTCAAATATCTTCCAAATCTTCTTAAGTATGGAAATATTGTATCAACTCTAACATGTAAAGGGGTAGAAAATTTGATTATCGGCAGTTTTTGGGACAGCTTAACGAGTAATTATTTTAAAGTTGCATCAAGGCTAGCTTCAAGCAAGTGATTTATATCTATAGATTCCACATGTGCGGCTATTTTTATAATCCACCCTTTGAACAAATTTTCAGATAAGTCAGAAGTGCTTCTGGATTAGCCAATGTCCTAGTTAAATAACATATAGCTACTGCAAAGGAAAATTGATGTAAGAAAAAATGAAACAATGTAACAAACAATGTTAAATATGAAACTAACCTTCCTTGTACAATTACGCATCAGAAGGAGCAAAAAATGAAGTTGCACATATACTTGAATGTGTATTCATAATTATGTATTATTTAATCATGCTTATTATATGTATTGATAACACGACAAAATAAACTAACTAGTCTTACAAAATGCTGATAGAAGTTAACATACCTTGTTAAAGTATTTACCATGGCAATCTTATGAAAAAATAGAAATAAATCAAATGAATAAACCAAATGGAAATTTTTAGGGATAATAATGAAGTGTAATTAGCGAATTAGGTATGGCGACGGTAGAAAATAAGAAGAAAAATTCATGCTGACTCGAGAAAATATCCGAACAAGCATTAAGAGATTACTTTTTAACAAAGATGCACTCATGATAGCGCAACATTTTCATCCTCTGAACATAAAAGAGAAAGGAAAAAATTAATTCAAAAGCCAAACTTCCAGGATAAATTTGTCAACATGAAAATGGTAACGAATTTCACTCATACAAAATTCAAAGAAAAATGTCAATTCATGACCATTCAGGATCTGAACACTGTCTTGAATAACGGAGCACAAAGCAACTTTCAAATGTACTAATAAGTATTTCATGCAAAGGGAGAAGAAGCATTCAAATGCACAATCAACTCGCTCCCGCTACTTTTTTTCACATAGAAGTATAGATCCGCTCAAGCGAACAAACAGCTTTAATTAATTGCATTATTTTTTAATAGAAAAGTGCATCGAGGATAGTAGAAAAAATAAAAAATAAAAGATTAAGTTTGTTCCTCACCAATATAATAGGAGTACACGCACAAAAGATGGACATACTTTTGGCTCTCAGGGTACCAATATGGAGTAAACTCACCTATATAATTGACATTTAGTTATAAAAAGTAACCAAATAAATACCAACTCAACTTATACCACCTGGTGTTACTTGCTCGTCTACCCAATGCTTGTAAACTACATTCACTCAACACCGTAATATTCTATGTAACAAGTCCAAAAGTAAGTGGATAAATATCACCGAACATATCATACCATACGGTATTATAACTCCATTTATTTAATATTCTTGTCACCCAGAAAATATATTCAAACAAATCACACAATTCAACTAGAAAAGAGATTTTACTTATAGAAAATTATTTTAAAGTTGCAAAATCCTTTATATTTTTTAAGAGTTAAAACCACCATTTTCCCTATTTACTTAAAACCAAAAATATGGATTTTTAAACCTTATGATAGATTTCCCAATCTCTTTTCCATATTTATAAATCATAGAAAAAAACTTTTCAAATCAACTATTATTTATAAAAATCATTCCATAATTTTCTATGATTAAATATGATTTTTAAATGAATTATAAACCTTGAAAATCAATTTCTATTATTTTAAACCATATAATATATTTTATAATCTTTTCATCATATTCAAATATCATCATGTCAAATCAAATAATATTTATTAGAAATCATTCCATACTTTTTCGAAATTAAATATGATTTTTTTATACATTTTAAAGCCCAAAATCAATTTATACTTATTTTAAACTTTTAACTCTTTTATCAAATAATTTTTAATGAAAATAAATAAATTTCCACAAAATAAAATTATATTTGGAAAATGCCTTCTTTCTACTTTCGAAATCATCTTTTTATTTTATTTTTCAAAAATATCTTTTTAAACAGTGCAACAAATAAAATCCTAGAGTTTCATGCTCTAAGAGAGGTCGACCCAAGCGACCACCTAGGTGTCACGAGCGGTCAACCGATGAGGGGAGTCGATTGCTTTCGTCACGTCTAGAGTATGAAGTATCAGGTTCTTTCCCGTATTCATCGTTGATTCTTGCCCACTACTTTCTCTGATCGAATCCAACTTCAAGCACATTTCAAGGCAATCATTCGACGTCCAAATCACATAGCGAGCAACACGAGATCATAGTATATTGAAGTAGGAAACAGACGGAGGATGGATTTAGTTAATAACAATAAGCATAACAAAAATCAAAGCAATTATTATACTACTACACAAGCACAAACGTAGCATTCAACATCAGATACTACATTCCAAACATAGATATGTGTGAAGATTCACTCTCCATAGAAATAGCAAGCTCCAAACTCCCTCTAGCACATTAAAATAGCTTCAACTCCTTCTTCAATTATTGTAAATTGCCAAAACTCAATTCTATGAAGATCGAGACTTCTACTTGATAGAGTTAGGGGTATGTCATTGGGGAAATTATGTAATTTTTTACATATATCTAACTAGATAATCAATCTTGTTCAAACTAAAAGGTGTTTTCTTTCTATTATATACTTGATATAATGTGTTATATTAATTAATTAATTAATTTAATTAAAAGCATATTTAATAGAAACTCCATAAATGGTATGTTTGTGATAGTAGTTATAAAGTGTTGTAACCGTGAGTAATTTATCGCAATGAAAACAAATATACCATTTTAAATATTCCTGGTCGGGATGTATCAAGACTGTATAGTGATATATCCGTTGAGACTAGAGTATGTAACACTCTCCAAGTGTTGAGCAGTGCATTACTCATGGGTGCTAGGGGCACTAAGGGGTTACGTACTGATAGTTTTGGATAACTATGGAATGACTCACTTGATAGTTTCTGTTGGTTAATATAACTAAGGTCAAACAGACAATATCAAACTGACTAATTTACACAGTTCTCTCAACTTGAGAATACTGGTGATCTTTAATGTGGAAGCTCTGCTTTGATTATGGTTAAATCGTGGTGCAGCGTCCATCGAATGACTATAGTTGGGTCGAGTGAAAGCATTGAAAGTGAAACACTATTTAAGAGAGGATTCGTCTCCTCGGTTATATGAGGTTTTGTATCACGATCAACGGATGACAACTCAAACTCAAAGTATCTGGCCAGAGCAGTTTGGTTAATATTAATTATTATTATTGAACCAAAACTTTTTGTTTGGACTATAAAGTTGTATGTGAATGATATTGGATTTTAACCATTACCAATTTCCGTAAGTTCTAATGTGATATATTTTTAACGAAAAGAATTGGTGTAAATAATTATCAATATCGGGTACCGCTTATAATAAGTAAAATTGGATTTTACCAAAAGATGTGTAAGCATTAAATTCAGCCAAAATATCACACCACTTGCTAAGTGACGTGTGAACGTTAATTTTAGAATGGTTCGATATTAATCGCTGACTGAATTTACACATTTGAGTCACACAACCATAATGATAAATTCTCTGAAAAACACATGATTTAATTAATTTATAAAATGTTGTAAATTGATTAAATTAATTGAAATTTGAGAAATATTAATTATTATCGATATTGGGAAGTTGTTTGTAATTATTTTAATGCATTTATAAAAGTTATATTTGTACGTATTGATATACAATATCAATGTAATTTAAGTAAAAGATAATTGCATGAAATAATTTATGGAAATTTTATGTCATTTGATGGCATGATTTGTGGAAATTTTGTCATTTAATGACATTTCATGCGAGAAAAAAGAATTGGAGAGAGAGAGACAATCAAGGGAATTAATTAGGAAATTTTTATTAAAGAATGGGAAAGGTTTCATTCTTTCAAATAAAACATATTCTCTCATTCATTTTGTACTTACAACTCATTCTTTCTCATTCAATTTTTTTCTTTCTCTTTCTCTCCTCTAACTTTTCACGGCAGAAAACAAAATAAACCAAATTCCAAAAATCTTTCAACTACAAATAAAAATATCAAATAAAACAAAACAAAAGTGGTTCTTCTATCTCTTGTAAGGATATGATGGGGATCTTAAAGATCTGAGGAGATATCATCATTCAAAGTGCGTTCTTTTGGCTACATCTTAAGGTAAAATTTTCATTTTATTTATTTGTATAATCTTCTTATTCATATGATTAGATTTCTTGCATATCACATTTGAATATAAGTTTATCTATTTAATTTGGTCTAATTCCCTTTTGCCATATCTTCTTTAATAATATACGTTTATAATATCAATTTGATTTAGATCCATTTTGTGCTATTCCATTTTGATTACATGTCCATATTCTGAACATTAGAGTTGTGACATATGCTTAACATTAGAGCTATGACATATTACATCTCATTTAATTAGTTGTTCATGATGTTCTTACAGTTTAGATCTAAAATTTTGCTGCAAATTTATATGTGCCTAAGTTGTTCCCTTTGTTCCTGTTTGAAACCATTCATTTATATGATTTTATTTTATTTCAACTAATCTAAATTAAATATATTGTCCTTTTGAAATCATATGAAAATTGAATATAATTTTTATATGTTTTTTTTTGAATTTTTGTTAATGTATTCTTTTGTTTGAAAGTAAAATAAAACATAATCAGACTTTTTTGTAAATTTGTTAACTTCTAATTCCACTACATGCTAAATCACAAACTTTACATATTTGTTTGTTATTTTAATTTTAAAAGTAGCTTGCAATTAATTACATATATGTGTGAATGTATTGTTTTAATTCAACGTTTATAAATTTTACTTTTACGTAAAATCATAATTTGATTTTAAAATTCTTCCTAAATTGAAACTTGATTTATATTTGTTAATTCTATATTTCAAATATGAGAATGGTCAAAATTAGTTTTATATGCATATATGTTTTAGAGTTTAACTACTGATTTAAAATGACATTGATTGAATGAGTACATGAATAAGGAAAGTCCTCTACCTTTCCTTCTTCATAAATGTTTACATCTATTCATTAATTGTCCTTTTGTTAATATAAGTCAACTTTTGTCAATTAACCTAATTACATGTTAATAGAATTTGGACAACAAAAGCACGTGTTAATTCTGTAGTAAATGTTAACTTGTCAATTAACCTAATTAAAGAGAGAGAAAAATAAAAGGTTTATCTCTCTACATTTTTGGCCCATCTTTCCCTAATTAACTAGTGTGAACCCGTGCTTCGCACACTGAATCGTACAATTTAATTAGCAATTTTTCCATGGTTATGCCATTGAAATCCAATGACTCATGTATGCATATTTTGTATATTGTTGACAAAGGATGAAGAGACGGTTGAAAAGAAGTAGTTGTATTTGAGTGAAAATGAGTATTAAAAAGTGGAGCACATTAGAGAATTTAGACAGATTTGTACAATTCATGCTTGTTGTGTCGAACAAACGCATCTAACAAATGCATGGGTTGTTACCTTGCATAAAACTAATGATTTTCGTATGTGTACATTGTTGTATATTTTAAAACTTGCACATGCACAGCATAATGTTTGAAGGTTGAGAATTCCAAGAATATATGCAAAGACAACAAAACAATATAAATACAATGTGTATTCCATGCATAAATATTTTATTTAACATACGACTAAGTTGCTGTCATGTGGTCTTGGAATATCATGGGATATAATATGGTGAAAAATAATAAATCATATTCAGGGATACAGTGGTAGTTTAGACATATCAACTTCTATTTGGTTTGTACGTTAACTGTATACTTCTAATTTCAACAAAGTTTAAAGATAGATTTTATTGGGAGAAAATGTTATGTTCTACTTGTTCTCTTTGTAAAAGTACTGCAATGATCTAGAAATAAAACTTTAAGATTCAGCTAAAAATTTATTGTTAATATATGCTAGTTTAGTTGATGTAGTTAATGATGAAATCATCAAAGGTTAGAGGACAACGTTAACATTTGTTATTGAGTTATGTCATATGCCATAGCACATCATAGTCTCATGTTATTAATTCCATGCCTAAGAATAAGGTAGTCCAAATAGCGGTAGACATAATGATATTATCCAATATTCATCAAAAGACTATAGATAATTTTATCGTATGTGTAACAGCAATCTAATACCACTACTATAAAACAGAGAAATATTACTAAGTAACCATCAAACACTATCCACGAAGCCTCCATGGCCAATGAATTGGGCTGATTGGTTCTATTTTGCTACAAAGATTATTAATATTGTACCTGCATATTTTGAGGACATGAGTCGGTTTGATGGAAAACCTATTAAAGGTTCATGAACCAAAACTATGGACACAAGGTGTACATAATTACCACTTTCAAATCTTTTCCACAGAAGCTACAAAACTTGCAATTTTGCAAATATCAACGTCGTCGTAATAGGCACCTTTTCTATATAAAAAATCTTTTATAAAGTAAGCTTTATTTCGAACTAAAACCAACATACATACGTACATAACTTAAGGTAGAAACTGCAAATAGAAGGTTGCAAAGTCCTAGCTATACAAATAAATAACAAAGCAAACAACCATCTTCCCAACATTAAATCATTTTTCCCTTTGTCAAAAGCTTGGATTTTGCACTATAAGCAGCTATCCAAATGAGCAGTTGGTTTTATTGAACTTTACCGCTTAGAACCCCATTCCACATCAATTGCATGCTACACATCCGTAAACCTATGAGATATTAGGCAAACTGTTTACGAACTAAAATTTCAATTATTTAAAAACAGTCAAAACTAACTAATTATTAACATTCACTATAAGTTGGAAACAAATATTACAAATTCATTAGTCAGCCATCATTTAAATATAATATAACAATAGTTTCTCCATCATTTGATTTTTGATAGGTGGCATGTACTAATTTAATATTTAATATTTAATATGATGATTACGCATGTAAGGATATGCAAGTATGAAATAAGCTTTTAAATAACTGCAAACATGTTAGATGTTCACATAGTCTAATACTCTACACCTTAGCACAAAAACAATATGATCATATTACTGGACAACAATGCTCATCTGGGTTTTGTGATTCAATGACCATACAATTTCCAATTATATCTATATTTAAAGATACACGTTTACCATTATATTACTAAACTTTACACAGCTTCAAAATTTGGGAAAACATTATTTTCAAAAGCTACTATATATTTACCACTTTGAAATATAGCATAAACATCATTTTGGTATCTCTATATTGTTTGTGTGTGCAACAGCAGTTAGTATGTTTTATAAATAAATGAATGTAACATAGATCGTATAAGTATTTAAACCTTAAAAAATGGTAGAAAATGTTAGCTGTTGTAGAAGAAGAGAGAGGATACAAGGAATAAATGATAAATGCATGATTTGATATATTGTAACAAAGTAATCAATCACAATGAGTGACAATATGTGTAAAGCAATAATTCTTCAAAAGGAATTACTGGTTAATTATGCCAGACAAATATAGATGAAAATTTAGTATAACCCAGTCAACTGATAAAATATGTAGTGAGAACTACGTCGATGTGACCAACTTTTTTATTTCAAATTTGTTTGATGACATTATTCTTGAGGATGGCCACCTATTTTTTAATGTTTATATCTTCTTGCCATGTTGTCTAAAATTATCAAAATGATTAATTTGTCATAATCACTTGGCCATACAAATAAATTGTGGGCGGCACTCGATTGTGGTGAGTATGTGAACATGTTAGTAAACTTATAATATCAAATCTCTATGTTACACTTTGCAATTTTGCTATCTTTGTGCAAGAATAATCAATGACTCATAACGTTTTGAGTTTACTGTATTTTGCATGATCTAAAAAGGTCTCAGCTGAGTAGCGTTTACAGAAACAAAATGGAAGAGTGATCAGCTAGCTATATTTTCTATTTTAATTAGAGAAAATGTTCAAAATAAAGCCAAAATAAAGAACTTAGTAATACTTACAGAAGAAAAGACCAAGAAGATTAATTGCCTAATTATTCTTGAGATATTCCTGGAATGAAAACATATAAAATATAATTAAACATGATTTTCATAGATGCTAAGCTTTAAATTTTAGAGAGGTTCAGTCGTCCCATCTATTGTAGGCTTAAGAGGCTTAACCACATTTTCCAGCTTTATTAATTGCAACGCTTGTTAAAAGGATTGGCAAAGCGTATCCAAACCAAAGACACTATACAATTAGTACTATGACATTACAATAAACAGAATGCTCAAATTGGTCTTTCTTGTTTATATATACAAAACAATAGAGATTTCAATCTTAAGCAGCAAATGGAATGTTACTGTTGTGCCACTTGGATATTCATCTCATAGTAGCTTAGCATAATTTTGCCCTTTGCGTATAGTTCCATGTAATAAGTTGAATTATATATGCAGTGTAAAAATCACAGCAGTTGACAACTTGATTAGACGCATACGTGGAGTATATACAATCAAATATCTTTTAATCATAAGAAAAGCTGAAGATTTGTAGTATAATATGGTATGATCCGGATGATCATGATCATGCTACATATGAAGGCATGATCAAATGAACCAACTTATATTTATTTT
This sequence comes from Allium fistulosum, assembly GCA_030737815.1. Lineage (NCBI taxonomy): Eukaryota > Viridiplantae > Streptophyta > Magnoliopsida > Asparagales > Amaryllidaceae > Allium > Allium fistulosum. Next base: position 53,408,717 of record CM060908.1, read on the forward strand.
ATCATGCAGATTGTATAATAAGTTGAAATAAACTATTTAAAAAAAATTTGTTGTATAAAAAAAAGTAAGAGAAAAATATAGACCTTCAATAATTTACTTTGTCTGATGTATATAATACACCACATTAGTAATTTAAAAAAGAAAAAAGAAATACATAAAACATCATCAAACTTACAACCTTATATCAAATCTATTGAAAAATCCAAAAGAACATTCTTATAACAAAACCAATAACTTCCAAATTATAATCCATAATCCACTCTATATATGTTGAATTCATTGTTCTCATAAACAAATAAGTTAACATGAGTCAACCTTAGCATTCTAGGTCCAGAAACCACTACCATATTTTGTTTACCTTTTCTTCAGCATCAAACTAAATTGTTGTTACCACTACCAAACAATTCCTATAACATTCAAAGCATGATTTGCTCAACAGGTATGACATATTTTTCTATTAACATAACTTCCAAATAATTCGCTCGAACAACCTTATTACAGTAAGGTGTATGTCAAAAAAAATAGTGCAGACATTGGATTTACAAATGGTTGTTCACTAAACTAAGGTGCTTTGAACATGAAAAGTTAATGTACCTTTTACATGAAATTGGTTTCCAAAGGGTAAAAATCAATTATACAAATAAAAAAAACTAACCAAATATTAATCAAACTGTGTAAAAAATTAAAGGTAGTTCAAAATTTACCACCTCTATATTCTTTCCATTACTTCTTACAACCACAGCCATATATCTCTTTTTTTCAAAATGTTAAAGCAAATCCTATAAAACAAATTAGAAAAGTTATACAAAGATCCAATGATTGACTTAATCAAAATATTAGAATATACTGTTAGCATATGAACATAACTGACTTATTAGCCAACATATTTTGATAGATGCCTCCTCTTGGAAGAAACTGCATAAAAGCAAAGTAAAAACCAAATGGGGAGATATAAAAAATAACAAAATTATTGCCTTTGAAAATTTTATGCAAATAAGAAATAATATTTATACAATTTTCTAGCCTTAATGTTATTTCCTTTGTAGTTAGGATGATATAAATATAGCTATTAGATTCCATTGCCAAAAAATGAACATATTTAAAATTCGCATGATCAGGCAATTTGCAGTTTTTTATGGAACCAAATATGAAAGTAAGAAGCAATGGTTACAAAATTAGAAATATAATTATCAATTATGTTAATTTCACCTTATAAGAAGTTGTCCAAAACATTAAAAAAACAGCAGTGATACGATGAATTCATGCACCAATTATTTGATAGCTAAATTAAATGAACAACGCCAACAATTATTCACTATTAAACTATATATATGATTTACAAAACAAATATTCAATATAAGGCATACAAAATATATTCTAACCTATTAATTTGCACACGCGTCCTAATCGATTAATTTGAACATGTGCTGAAAATTTTGATATATTTTCTAGTCAACCAAACATATTTTCTAATAATAAGTGCTTGGCTGGATTAAAAGGCAATATGTTTATCACTTTCCTAGAATAATCAATCAAATATATTTATATTACAATAAACAGACACCCATATATTAATAGAGAACATCAATTCATTGCAACTTAAATGTGAACTCTACAAAAAATTTAAACTAACAAATCTATCTTCATTCATTGGTATAAATTAGTTGATCCAAAATTGTATGATATGATTGTGCAGCACCTAACATGTGACATTTTATTATCTTTCCACATATGCATCAATTCAATGTCCTTATATATCTTAATGCATACTAATTATATATGTAAATAGATTAACCAAAAAACATAGTGATAAATAATTTTCCAAATTCATCACTTCAGGTGCAAGTGAAAAGCCAATATACCAAAAATCAAATCTATTACTTGGATTTGAAATAAGATGAATATGAGACCATCAATCTCATCATGTCTTCAAATGGAACTATATTCAGAGTATGAAACAATTTAGGCATCAAAATATTGATAAATATTATAAATATCAACATTCGAATTAAAAAAATGAAATATATATTTAAGAGTATGAACCGCAATGCTTATCCTTAACAGAGTATATTAACATATGGATATACTAACATATATTAGTATGGATGAAAAAGCAACTCATCATTAATTTTGTATGTCAACTATCAGATTTATATATGTTCCTAATAAAATGTATTGATATTATCATTTTAAATGGATATGCGTGCAAAAATGTTAAAAAACGACAACGTTGTTGTTCAAAATTCAAAAGTCGGCAGCATTTATGCTTTGCAAAAAAAATTGAGAAGTATTGCTCAGAAACTTCAACATAGTATTACTGACAATGACGATTTCTTCCTCTAGATGGAGTATCTCATTACCCTACCTAATCAAAGCAAATAAAATCAGGTTTTAAGTCCTGTTTTCTAAATTAATCTTGACATTATTAACTCAAGCATGATTTTATAATACACTAAAAAGATCATAGTAAGAATCCAAACTAACACTAAGTGCACAATACAATTAGGGCATATAACCAAATAAAAATATCTATTTTTGTTTAAAGAAATAAAGGTCATTATTTTTTCAAAATGAAAATTTGTTTCTTTGCCAAAGATATTTTTCCACTGCGGTTGCTATCACATCGATGTTGAAATACTTAAAGCAAGCATTAGTTATGGTTAATTGGACATACTTTACCAATGATAATTCCAATTACAGGAGGATCAAGGATCGGCTATATTCCAATTAAGATGAAATAAATTTAATTGGCATGTACCTTCAAGGAAGTAAGCGGCAGGGAGGATGAACAATAACTGGGTTGGTCGACGGAAGCGATGGCTTAGATCATAAGATAGAAGAAATTGGCATAGGTTAAATTATAAAACAAATAACAACCGAATACATAACTATATGAAGAAGAGGGGATAACAGTAGAGGAGATTACCTAAATGTGCCAACCTTTGTGCGCTTTAGGAACATACAGAGGAATGGCGGGGGAAAGAGTGCCAAGGTTAGGGTGAAGATTAGCGGCTGGAAGACAAAATCGCAATGGCTAGGAAGAGGACAACATCATTCTCCTCCGTGAATCTGAAAATTGAAATTAGGGTTAGGTTGGAACAAGGGTTCGAAAGAATTGAAAAGTATAAGTTGTGATGATTGGATGGTTTGGAAGATAAGGAAGCGGAGAGCATATACAAAGAGAAAGAAATATAAAACGCGACTGTTCATTTCACAAAATTTCTTAAGGCCTTCTGTGCTCTAAAAACCAAACTCAGTAATAATATAATAGTATAGATTATTTATGTTAAGAGAAAGAAATAAAAGGTTTCTTTCTCTAACCTTTTACATGTTTATTTACATAGTGTTAATTTTGTATTCAATGTTAATTTATCAATTAGCCTAATTAAGAAGAGCGAAATTGTGTTTATGCACATCTTTCCCTAATTAATTATTTTTGTTAAGAGAAAGAAATAAAACGTTTCTTTCTCTAACATTTTACATGTTTATTTAGATATTTTTATGTGCTGCTCATATGTTGTCCTTTTCATTCAAATACATGAATGTATTTGATACATTCATCGTATTACATATTTATTTGAATTAAACTTAAAATTCCTTTAATTATAAAATAAAATAAAATACTGATTTTATTTAAAAGAAACTTAGAAAAGTTCTAAGTATATGTAAACTTCATAGGCCCGTTAAAGATCCAAAATGGTAAATATTTTTGAAATTCACCAATTTCTTCAGTTGTGGGCTGGCCCAATTCCAACACTACTTTATTGCTCTTAGTGATGTAGCATTGTGCTGAGAAGCTCAAATTTTAGTTCAGGGATTTATGGAATATTATTTAGATTTTATTCTAAATTTCCAAGAGGAGGTTAGAATTAGAATTTTGTTTACGGTGATGCAAAGTGAGCAATAGTGGAAGATAAGTGATACTGGAACGAGTTATTTGGAGGAGCTTAGAGAATTCTAGAGTTCTCAAGAAAAGTAACAAGCAAGTAAACTATGGATTAGTTTTCCGACCATGTAGGTTCTGTTAAAATCACTAATCTCATCTTAATCATATTTCATTTTAAAAATAATATTGTGTATTTTATAAGAATCATATTTACAACTTTCTCACTTTAAAAGTTAATTTTCCCAAAATTGCAATATTAGGCTCATTTTAATAAAATCATTCATTAGCCTAAATTATTAAATAAAAATTCAATCTTTACTATAATTCCAAAACCCTTTGTTTTATCATTATTTAACTTTATAAAATTGTTAAACCATTTTTAATTTATTTTAAATGTCGTTTAAAGTCTAAAAACTTCAATATTAATTTAAAATCACCAAAAATCATCATTATTACTAATTTGTTGGTTCAAAAATATTTAATAGCAAAACAATTCATTTAATTGATAATTGCATCAAATAATGCCTTCAAATATAATTATAATTCCACCAATCAATTTTTTTCTCAAATCTCAAAAAATAATATTTTACTATCAAATTCTTAACTTCACAAAATACTGCATCATTGAAATCCCAAATAAATTTATATATTTCTAATCATCCCAAATTCCAAATATTTATAATTTAACCCTAAATGATTCGCATTTTATTATTTAAAACCCTTTTAATTATTTAAATTGCTATTATTAATTTTAATTAACTGCTTCTCAACATCGAACTATTACATTTACTCTATATAGGAATCTGATTTTAATGATTTTAAATTAATTAATTCTTTTTTGAATATAAAAATAAGCTCTAATAAAATTTACAATGAACTTAAATTTTTTATATATTGCGAATAATTTGTATATGATATTACTAAATAAGAATGAGATTTTATTTTGAGAAACAAGAATAGATGAATCTATTAAAGGAGATAATAATTTATTTATTGGAAGTTATATTTTTGAAAATAGTAAATAACATCTGAGTAAAAAAATTCATATTTAAATTGTTAGTTATATTTATTGGAGTGAATAGATATGAAAATTTGTATAATGGAATGAATTTAAATTATTAAATATATTCTATGGTAAATAGAAAAGTATTATCCGATACAGCTAAATCAAAGATTAAACGAAGTTAAATAATTGTTGAATTTAAGCACATCATTTATCTTGAAATATATTTTGTAAAATATGTAGTAAATCCATTTTAATTGAAAAGAACATTATTTTTATAAGTGGTAAAATGTTGAAAATGTTAAATATAAGTAAAGCTGAGTTCCAAAATGAAAATTTTAAATGTTAAAAGAGCAAATAGATTTTAAAATGGGTTTAAGCGTAAAATTCAATACCTAATAAAAATGATCAAACTCTGTCCCACATTCATTACATCGTCTAATCCCATTATCCCCGATTAAAACATAACTCACCCTAGCCTATTTAACCCTAAATCAAAGGATATAAACGAAAAATAGAAATGATAATTATTGCAGCAGTGAAAAACTTGAGGTAAACCACGCACATGACTAGGGAAATAGGAGCTCGAGCTGCACAACAATGGAAGCTCCTTGATATGCCACTTGAAGCTCAGACCGGAAGTGTTCTTGCTTATGCGGTTGGACTAAAGGAGGGAGAAAAGTTGCACTAGCATGATGGAAGCACTAGCAAGGTGGAAGTTAATAAAAAGAAAATATTTACAAAAGGTCACTTCGATTCGAGATATTACTGCACAAAACGACGGAGGGAATGTGAGGGGGATAAATAAGAGGGTGATCTCAATCATTTCCATACATAAATAAATATATATGTGTGTGTTGGCAAGTCAATGGTACGATTTTTAGCCCGAATCTGCCATGTTAATAGGGAAACGGGTTCGGCTTTAACAACCCAGGCCCGACCCAACCCAATCCTATTACTATTAGGACCGGGTATGGTTTCATTACAACCCGGCCCAGTTTGGGACCGACCCAATTATTAGCTTACAAATTTTTGTGTATATGTGCGACTTTCGATGTTTTATTGAAAAACTGCACATTTGGATTTAGAAAAGGAAGAATGGAAACAACAATTTCAGTTCAAACTGATTGTTTCCCGTGAAACCTGACGCCTTCCCTACGGCTAATAATTTCAAATTATAATATTAAATTATAATACTATTAGATTATATAACTTTAAATTAATTTTCAGATTTATAAATTTAAATTTATTTTCAAATTATATAAATTTAAATTCAATTTTATAAGAATATAAATTAACTTTCATCCTAATTGTAAATGTTATTATAATTTGATTTAAATTTGAATTCAATTTTAAAAGTTATATACATAATTTGGTTTTTATCTAAAATTTCAAAGTTAAGCACAAAAGCATTGGTAATTTTCAGTGGCATCATAAAGGCGAAGCAATTGCACACGACATTGTAATACCAGAAAATAAAAATAAAAAATTGGAAAACGCGTCGATGGTTCTTAGTGCTGTCAAAAAGGCATGGGCAAATTGCCTACGCCGCTGTGACGCAAAAAAATAAAAAATATAGTCGTCACAAAGGTGTAGCTGCATTATTCTGATGCCAGTATATAAAACAAAATAAAAATGGTATAAGGCACCATAAATGTGTTAGGTAATTTTTGATGGCATCATAAAGACATAGGTAATTATCTATATTATTGTGACGCCAAAAAAATAAAAAGAAGTTGAATTAGGCATCACAAAGACGTTGGTAATGTTCAGTGGCCTCACAAAGGAGTAACTAATCGTCTACACAATTGTAACGCCAAAAAATTTATAAAAAAAATTGAAACATACGTCACAAAGATATCGGTAATTTTCAGCGGCATCACAAAGATGTAGGTTATTGTCTATGCCTTGTCTTACAAAAGAATATAGAAAAAAAAAACGAAGGCATCGGGAAAGCAGCCCTAATGCGAACAATATCACTAAGGCGTCAGTAATTACTGATGCCTTAGCAATGCCATACCATCGTCCCATCATTATGGGATCGCTAATCGACATAATAAATCTGTCATTTGTTAGCAGTGACTTTTCCCAGTGAAGTTATATGTTTAATCTGAGATAATATTGAAATAAAACTATAAATCCTATAAGTACATTTGAGAAACACAGTCATCTTGTCCCATACAAGATGTGAATGATGAAATTTATAATCAAAGGCGTTGATTTGATGTACAACTAAACAATCTTAAATATGACCATATCATTCAAACACCATCATGAGGCGCAGCCACTAACCCAAAATATAAATCAGGCTGATTATGGTTTCATAATAGTCCGATCTCAATCTGATTATTATTTGTCTGTTGTACCAAAATATGAAGGTATTCATTGTTTGTGTACCATTTGTTTGTTTACATATAGATTATTTTAAGCATTTTTGTTTGGAAATTTGATTTCATCGGTACTTTATCTATTTGCAAACTTTGTTTAAGTATCACTTTTAAAAAATTTACATGCTAAAATGAGGTTAGTGTATCAATATTCTAGACCGTAATACGGATTTTATCCAACGGGTTTAAAGATTACGACGAATCTTGCTCGGACGGTGGATTTGAAATACCAACTGGCTCGGGGTATGATTTTAGTAAACGGATTCGAACCTCAATCTGAAGCTATTTGGATCGAAGCTGATCCATTAACAGGCCTGCTAATGTACTTAACCTAACACAATAAAATATTTTGTTAATTCTATAAACCTCCATCTTTATCTTTCACCCCCATTAAAATCTGAAAAAAAATTACAATTACATTTTTAACCTTATTATTATATATATGATCCTATGTTGACACTTGTTTCTAAAATCCCTAATATCCACGAAGACCTAAATCTGCAAATTTAAAAGAGGTAATTTTAATTTTGTTTTTGATTGCATAATTAGTTGTTGATTTTGTTTAATTCTTCATGGAAAGAAAAAGTTTACTCTTAGAATTTTGTAGTATTACTGGGATTCTGATATAATATAAATATGAGACTTCAATTTGTGGAAACATATCATTACAGGCTTTAATTTGCTAAACATTTTTGAATTTTGCTAACATGACTCCTAGAATTAAAAGAAAAAAAAGAGAAAGTGGAAAATACAAAGACAACAGGGGAAAAAAAGGTAAAGTTGGAAGTAAATGTGCTGGTAAAAGGAAAATGTGGGATGTATAAAGGATAATATGTGGTGTGCAAGGCAATAAAATGGGTGCCAATAGAACTAGTCAAAATATTTGAAAAATATTGAGAAATAATATGCAAATGAACATATTAGGTGTTATAAACTAAAAAGAGATGAAGTCATTATAAAAAGGGAGAGAAGATAAAATGTTATTCACTATGACATCAGTTACATAGAGATTGATTACATTACATAGGCTCCTTTATATATAGGCCTTGGAGCATGAGATTGAATATATCCCATGATGTGGTACTAAATAGAAAAACACAAAAGCATATTCACTTTTATATTTACATATATTATAACACTCCCCCTTGAATATGCGTCTTCAAAATCTTGGATGCTCATATGGTAGCTAGAAATTGTTCCTTTTGAAACGTCCATGACAATTGCTCCCCCTCATTATTATCATGCTTTCATACATCCATTCAGTCGTTATGAATATTGTCTGTTGCCTCATTAAAAACCTATGTTAGGAAAACCTAATGGAAAAACCTTGAACGAGGAAAAGAGTGCAACTTGAAATCATAGATATCATACAATGATATTCCTTTTAAAGAGTTTGATACTTCGGGATCAAAATAATGCCTCATTAAAACCTTACTAAGAAAAACCCAAAGGAAAAAATCTTATTGAAGGAAAAAGAGTACAATGACATATTTTATTTTCTTATTTCTTCAAATGAAGCTTGATACTTCTGGATCAAACTAATGCCTCGTTAAAACCTTACTAAGAAAAACCCTATGTAAAAAATCTTAGTCAAGGATAAAAATACAATTTAACTTAAATAACATATTTGAGATGTTATTTCATGAAAAGATGTTTGATTCTTCTAGATCAAGATAATGCCTCGTTAAAATCTTGGTAAGCAAAACCCAGTGGGAAAAATCTTAAATAAGGAAAATGAGTACATTATAACTTATTTTCAAATGTTACTGGGGAGTTGATACTTCTGGATCAAGATAATGCCTCATTAAAATCTTACTAATAAAAATCCAGTGGGAAAAATCTTAGTTAAGGAAAAAGAGTGCATTATAAAATACTTATGAATGCTCCCCCTGATTTAAAATTTTCCTCTGAATTCATATTCATCTTTCGATAACTCAAATTGGTTATAGATACTTCTGGATCGATAAATATGAATCTCATTGATAATACAATTTATTAATAGTTTCATTCGACACAATCAAATTTCTAACATTGTTTCTTCCAAATATAATTTGCATTTTATGCATTTTGTATGCTACTTTTATGAAAAACACTTCATGTGCTTTCATTTTTGCGCTTCACATCAGTTTTGCGTATTGCAACTATACATCTTTCATGAATATTAAAAATTTCATTACAACATTACTAAAAAGCAGGAAGTAATCTACTCATCTTGAAGTATATCAAGATTTCCATTACAACAATACTTAGAAGAAGGTTGTAATCTACACTTCATGTCTTTTTCATTCTTTATAACTATAAAAGTTATATATATTCTTCAGGAATTTGTATAGTTTAATAAGTATTTGCATATCGCAACTACCACTTCAATGGATGTTAAGAGTTTCATTACAATAATATTTAAAAATAGGAAGTAATCTACTCATCATGAATTATATCAAGATTTTCATTACAACAATACTTAAAAGAAGTTGTAATCTACGCTCCTTGTTCTTTACCTTCTTTATAACCACCAAAGTTATTTATATTCTTCAGAAATTTGTGCAGTTTCATTGTTTATTATAATTTAAACAATATTTATACCTTCAGGATATTTTAAGTGTTTCAAACACTTTCACAGCTTCAATCAATTCAATTATCTCTAAAAACAACATGCTCATGGCACTTAACATGTTGTTGATACTATATGTGCTTTAATAATTTTAGTGTGTTTTTGCCACTTTATATACATGTTTCTAATTTTATTTTGTAGACTACAGGTCCACATTTCTTATTTAGGAGAATTTCATGATGACCAATCATGTTTTTCTCTAATCCAGGATCTTTAATCTATTTATAAACATAAGCCCTTTGTTATTTATAAATTTATAATCAATGATTATTTATTGTCAGTTCTAGATATGATTTATTGAGATCTCTGTATTTATCATATTTTAGGTACCTAAACCACTTCTAGGGTTATTTGAAAATCATGTCATGGATCTCTTACAAAGCACCCTTAAGTATTTCTTCAAGAACACTCACCTCCTTTATTTGGAATTTTTATTACTTACTCCAAAAATATTTTGAACTGACTTTTGAACCACATTTCATATGTGGTTTACACATTTTGATCCTTCAGGGATTCAAATCTATATTGAAGAAAGTCTACTAGGGATATTATTGATAATTATTCAAGTTACTTAATATTTTGCATCATTGTATATTTTAACAAATATTTAACACTAATGATCAAAATGAGCTTGTATCCCTTTATCCTCCCCCTCAATTTTGACAAACATTGTCACATTAAATAATAATCATATTTGGATTCTCATTTTGATCCATTATGATATTGCTACTAACAAATACACCATACATATTAATAATAGAAGGATAATTCTTTTATCAGTTGATAAAATGCATTCAGTTGATATTTCTTATTAGAGTTTGTTCTCATTCATTGATCTAGCCAATTAGAGGAATTTACTTATTGTGTAGATCATTTGAATACATACATGACTTCAGATCATTCAACATTTATGTTGATTGAATTTTAAATCATTAAATAATATCTATGCATAATCTATAAGATGAGCTTATAACAAACTTCAGGTTGTTAGCTGAATATTTAAATATATGGATGTATACGTGCGTCCACGTATTACACATATATTATAAATTTTCATATTCTTTCTCATTTGAATTAGTGATTTTTTAGAACAAACTATTACAAGGATCCAAACTATTAATTTCTATTTATAAATCAATGTCAATGTGAATCCGTCAAAACCACATGATAATGTTCAAAACATTTGGTTTGGAACCATATCGACTTCTGGTACGAACAAAATATACACACAACTTCAAGTTGTTTAGTTTTATTCCTCAATTATATCTCAAATATCAGTTTTGAACATTAATTATGATTACTTATCAAAGAATAATTTATAATTGCATATAGACATTTCTACACATCTCTTTTGAGAGTTCTGCAAAACAAAAATACAGCAAAAATAATAAGAGTATCTTCTGGATACTTGGAATGTTACAGATACAGATCTCCACAAGACCGTATGTATAGCTTGCATGAAAATTATGATATGTGTTTGCACCAAAAATGGTCACAAACCCCGAATGTTGTGAAAGCACCAGCGTATGAATATAAATCAACAATATTCACACACAAATCACGGGTCTTAAGCAAATAACAAATAGCAATCCAGAAATAATGAACAAAAACACGAGATTTATAGTGGTTCGGCTATCTCCGGCCTACGTCCACTCCAAAGTTTTTATCTTTTATTGATCGATGCTTGAAGATTACAATTTCCTATCACGTAGTACAACGAATTTTATGATTATAATCTGAATCTAAGGCAGCAATGGTGATCTGGAGTAAATCTGGCAGAGTCTGGGCGCTCCTTAGCTGTCAAAATTGTCCGACCTCTTTTCTGAATGACCAGGGGCTCTATTTATAGGTGTAGGAGGCTGATATTTCGCCTAAAATGAGGGGAGACCAGTTCTGGTACGTCAGGGGGCCCACATGGCCGAAATCTGGAGATCCGGGCCCACTTCGGGATCGATTTGACCCTTGGTTCGAATCGATCAAGAAATCATCCAATCGAGCTGAAATTTGGTGTGAACATTCTTCATCGTGTGTTTAAGCTTCTGTGAAAATTTCATAGCATTTAGATGTGTAGATCTCAAGTTATGATCGATTCAAGGTTGCATTTCTGGTTGACTAGCCTGGTTCGAATCGATCTGCCTTCGAATCGATTAGGTCGAATCGATCCTAGCACGCGCCTCTGTGATGACGTGGAGCGCCCCCTTTGTATCGATCTGTTTCCTTTGCCGAGTTGACTGGGTCGAATCCAAGGGTTTAGCCGCGTTTATCTGGTGGACTCGAGACGTTGGATTCGAAGGTTTGCTTTCCTCGAATCGATGTAATTGGTGCCTACTTCGAATTGATCACGACGTGCTGCCGTGGACATTGTGGATTCGAAGCTATGCTTCCTTCGAATCGATCGAATGAATGTTCCCTTCGAATCGATCAAGGCAGGTTACAGTTGATCGATACGAAAGCTTCTTGGCTGAACCGATTCGAAGGTAGTCGTGGGATGGAGTCGAAGCTCTTTCACTTTCATGGATTCGAAGTAAAGAATGACCTGGTGGATTCGAACCATGGTTTGCCTAATCGATTCGAAGTAAAGCTATGCTTCGTGGATTCGAAGCACTTTCTCTCTATGGATTCGAACAGTACCTTCTCCCTACCTTGTATCGATCGTATCTTCTCCGTACAAACTCCGATTAACCTGAAACTTGAAACGTAGCCTCTCCTAGTCCTCATCACCATCTACAATCGATTCTATCCTGATCGGAACCCGGTCAAATTTTGATGACATCGATCACAACCCTATCTCTAATCGACTTCCAATCCTGATGCCCATCCTTTCTTGTCGATTAGTTTGATATTCCGGCTTTGACCAAAAAGCGGGATAACATTTGCCCCCCAAAACATGCCTTGTGATAAGAAGGCGTGTTTTGAATAGTTCCGTATCTGATATCCAAAGTCCATAGCTACATCATCCAAGTGCATCATCCTTGACTGCTCGGAGTCGATGCCCAACTCCAAACCCATAACCAAAGCCTTAGACAAATCCATATCCGTTTGAACCCGACGACCAAATCCTAATCCATCCTTATCAAATAGCCAATAACCGAATCCAGGACCTCTCCGGGTCGATATCCAAATCCATAACCTCTCTGGGCTCTTGCCAGGCGCAATCCACACCTGACGACCGTGGTCCAGTGTCCCTGGACGTAAGTAATGCCATGGCTTAAGTCCTAAGCCGAATCCTGGTCACTACGGACCCTTGTTGAGCATAGTCCATACTCAACGACCTGAAACAATAATCGATAGTAGGGGGCCTAAGTCCTAGGCCGAATCCTGGTCACTCCGGACCCTTGCCGAGCATAGTCCATACTCGACGACCTGAATGAGTCATTTTACCGCGTTCGGGCAGAATGACTCACCCCTTGCCAGGCATAATCCATACCTGACGACCGTTTATCAAAAACCAAAAAGAATCCAATCAAGATCCAATCCAAAATCCAAATCGAATCGGAAAACCAGAAATCCATATCAAAAAAATCGAAACCATCATCCAAAACGGAGAACAATCATCCGAATGAATGCCAAAACCAGAAAAACAAGCAAAATCAGGAGTTCAATCCAAACTCCAAAAACCAAACCAGAAAACTAAGTGTCCAATCCAAAAACAAAAGAAAACAGATTTCGCAAACCATGGCTTCGCATTTTATCATCATTCAAAGCATGCCTAGGGGCTATCTCCGTCCCCATACATGTGTAAATAACTCGGTTGCTCGCCAATGGTTTGTTACTTATTTCAAATTATCCTGATCAATTGATGACCAATCGACCATTATTCCTATGCCTCATATCCTCATGGTTTGAGGTAGGCGGTGGTTGCTCCTTGTGACATCCCGGAATTTTCGAGCAATATCAATTTAATAATCTGTATTAAATATTAAATTGATTTGCTGAATCTTTGTAAATAAAATCTGGATTTATACTTTGTTTTAATAAATATTTAATTGGTAAATTTTATCTGTAAAATAAATTGGTTATTTTCTATTTATTAATGTATATATATTCGTATACATTGTAAATAGTTGAGTTCGTTTTACTGAATTAATAAATTATATTTTCGAAGTTATAATATATATATTTAAATAAATTGGAAATTTTGTTTTATTTAATATTAAACCTTGCAAGCTATTTATTTAATAAAAATATGGTTTTAATACATAAGATAAATGTTAAAAATAGTTTTAAAAACTTGTTTTTAGCTTAAGTTAGATTTAAAATTCATTATAAAAAGATTTATTTTGTTTTCTTTTAATATAGCAGATATAAAAGTATGGTTTAATATATGTATGTAAGTTTTATACCCTTTTGTCAAACGATAACTTTATATCTTTATAAAATCAGTAGTATATTATAAAAGACAGTTTCTTTTATTTAAATTTAATAAATGTATTATTTTTAAAGTAATATTAATAAAATAAATATATATATGGAAATATAGGATTCTAGAGATAAGTCAAACATAGAAATAAAACAAAGTATACTAAAGACAACTTTTAATTGTTTTGTAAAATAGGAAGTAAGTAGTTTATAATAGGAAGATAATTTCTTTTGTAATTTATTTTAATTGATAAATTGTGTTACTTTTAAATGATATTAATAAATACACTATAAATATTTCAAATGACCTGTTAAAAATATCATTGCTTTACAATTTAAAAATATATTGAAATAAAAGAAATAACATTCTTTTACATTGATAAAATATTATATAAAATAAGTAATACTCATAAACATATATATAGGTAAGTAGAACAACTACAATAATTAGACAACAAATAAACTAAAAATAAATAACCTGTAAGCTTGTAAACTAGTAAGTGAAACAGTAGCATATACTTAAGATTTAAAGCAAACAAATTACAACATACATTCAGGTATGTACAAATTAGAACGTAGGCTTGTAAAAGAAGACAACTGAAATAAATGCCGTATCTATAGCACACCCTGATATATCTATCAGCCACTAGAACAAAAATAAGTATATATGTAAGCTCGAATAAGAAAGTGAATAACCAGGGAAGCTTGCATGAAAAGCTAGGAGTATAAGTGAACAAGAAAGAAATAAAATTATAAACAATATAGTATTGTACAACAACATTTAATGCCAGCCACCATAATCTCATATCAGCCTCCATTAACAAAAGAAAATCTACACTGCCGAATTTAGGCAAGAAATATCACTGCAAATTGTACAAATGTTAATATCATGTCTTCTTCCTTTTCCATATATCCCTGTCTGTTTTCTTCATATATCATCTTTCCATGCCAGTTCGAATTAAGCAAAAATGAAATGAAGCTTTCATTTTAAACCTGAAACAAGATTCAACAAACAACAACATGTCAATATTGAGAAGCAAAGAAAAGGATTTTAGCTTGTACTCAAGCCTGTTCAAATGATCAGAGCTCTGTTCTTATTAAAATGTGAGTAACAATTTACTTTAAAAATTTAAAAATGTTTAAATCCTTGCAAGCTCATTAAGATATGTGTGTGGATGTGCATATATAGTTATCTATATATATATGGAAGCTGGGACATGTTATTTATGCTGTTTGTTTAAAATCTTCTCTGTTCTTAGTTCAAAACTCAGGCCTATTGGTTTCAAAAATCATTCACTCTTTCCCTAGTTGATAATTTAACCTCAAATTCAAACGAAAGATGTTCGTATCATCATAAACTAAGTTTATAAATTTAGTTAAGATTAAACTACTTAGAAATTATCACTGGAACCCAAATTTGCCGAACAAACTAAATTTTTGTCAAATTTCGAACCTTACGAAATGGTGATTCATAAGTATAACTGGAATTCGTAACTAAAATGATGATTTTTGAGATAGGTAGCGTGATTTTTAGCGGGATGGTTTGGTAGCAGTTCGAGGTCGAACGGAGATGGTATTTTTACCCATTTCCGGCGATGTGATGGTTTATGGAGGTCGAGTTGCCTCGTGGTGACAGAGGGGCCTAGGGTGGTCACTGGAAAAATGCCGTGAGGGTCGACCGATGGCCATGGTGGTGGCAGAAGGCAAACGAAGGCTGGTGACCTAAATCTTTGATGGCCGGAGTTTTCGTTTCGCGCATCGTCAGCAGTGGATCGAGCGCCACGTGGGTTTGAGAGAAGGAAGAGGAAGGGTGGACGAGTTGATGGCCGGAGTTGGGTAGCCGCTGGTGATCGGAGCGTTGAACACTGGGTGATGACAGGTTTTGGGTGATGTGTCTTCGAATGTTTCCAGGTTCGAAGGTATTGCTCGAATTCGATTTCGAGGGGATGGAGAGTTGTCGAGGGTCGTGGGCTGATCGGAGGACGATCGTCGACTTGGGTGGCGAAGCCGCGTTGACCGGAGGTGGTCAGAGGCTATGTGCACGTGCACAGTGATTCGTTTCTGGTGAGGCTGTGTTTTGGAGGGGTGAATATGCTCGGAATTCACTCGAGTATTTCTAGTTTTTACTCGAAGATGGGAGATGGAAGACTCGAAGAATTTAAATACTGGCTCGAGTAAGTAGTTTTCTGGTTTGTTTAAACCTGACAGTTTCCTGTTTTAAATTTAAACAAATTCTTATTTCTTTTAAGAAAACAAGGCAAGATTTAAACTAAGGTTGAAGCAAATTTAAAATATGAATCCCAAACAAATCTGAATTCTAGTTTCACATTATATCAAAGTAAATGTTTTAAACAACTTAAGGTTTGTACAGTATTTTATAAAGTGATTGGAAATTTGGAAAAGAGATTTAAAAACAAGATTTTTAATGATAGTTTAAATTTTAAATTGTAAACCTGAATTCCAATTTGAATTGAAATCTTAGGATTTTGAAAGGAAATAAGTTAAATTTAAATTGTTTTAAATTATTTTAAAAATAATTAAATGATTTGGATTTAAGTGAAGCTAAAATGTAAGTAAGCTTTAGAGTTTTGAGTTTAAATCTAAAATAACATATTCAAGGTATATTACAGATCTTAAATTTAATGAATGTAAGTGAAATATGAAGATGAAATATAGGTGAAATTTTAAGTAGTTTTGAAACAGAGTATTTTAAAATACTCTAAATAAGTAAGAAATATTTTCTTAAAATTAAGTTAGAAACTAAGAATTTGGATTCATTTGAAATATTAAGTTAATGTAAATGGGTAGTTCATTAATTAATTAATTAATGATATGAATGATTAATTTGTAATCAATGGCTATAATTGAATGTAATAAGGAATAAGTAATTGATTATGGAAATAATTAGCAATAATTACATATTGAGAATAATTAGGGAAAAGTGATTTAATAATCACTTTAGGTATAAATTGAAATTGATTTATTTGATTGTTTTAAATTTCGAGAAATTAATTAATTAAAGAAATTAAAGATTTATTAATAATGGAATTAATTATTGATTAAGTAATTAATTAAAAGAGAAATCAAGATTTAATTAATGATCGAATGATAAATCACTTATTAAATAAATGGAGCAGATTGATTTAATTTGAGTTAAATCATTGGATTAATCACTCGATGATTGATGTAAAATTATTTGGAGAAGTAATTGATGAGAAATTACTGAAGGTAATCAATTGGATGAAGTTGTTGATAAAAGTAATTGCAGTATAATTACTTGAAGTTAATCGAGGGATTTATCGAGTATTGTTGAAGAGTAATTAATTCAGGGAAGTTTATTACTGTATGAATTAAATCAGAAATGATTAATATTATGTGATTTGAAGATTAAGTTTTTTTTTAAAATAATTAATTAATAAAATAATTAATTAAAGATCATTAATTATTATAATTAATGGTATAATTAGAATTGATTTATTTTGGCTAATAAATCAATAAGGTAATTGAATATAATAAAATCAATATAAATATAATTTATTTAGGGATTTACTCAAAAGATTTTTCTTTGTAAATAAATTAAAAGAAATTACTGGAATATAAGTAAAGTTAAATTAATCAAAGATGATTGATTTGGGATATTAAGTAACTGATGATTGATAAATTGATTAATGGATAAGTAGGCAAGATTTGATGAAGTAATTAATTTAATTTACTTTAAATTAATTAAAGAGGTAATAATTAATTTAATTCATTTTAAATTAATTATTGTATGATGATTTAATCCTTGCTTATATATGGATGATATTTACTTTTGAATGGTTTAATATCCCTGATATGAGATAATTGATGTTATATGATTAATGTTTGGTTGAAGTATGATAATTATCTATTACGATGATAATGTGAATTATCTATTGCGATGATCTTGTTGATTATCTATTGTGATGTTGTGAATTATCTATCTGTGTTGATATAGATAATGTATTGAAATTGTTTTAAACCTTTAAAACAACTTGGCCTTAAAAGACACGGTTTGGATTTCGATGAGACCGGGATAGGGTTTCCGTATACCGGGATTCCAGGTTTGGAGACCCGAATACCACATCGATCCAAATAACGTTAGGTCGTGAAATTCAAATGGAGCAAGTGAAGACTCGAGGTATAAGAACTATATGTCAGTATAACTCTGTGGGTGATTCCGTAATGAGTTTGACGGTGATAGTACTTATAGATTCGAGATGGTGATTCAGAATGCAAGGGTTATTGTCGTTAACTCTAAGGGTGATTCCAAAACGAGTGTAACGAGATAATGCCTTCGGTTTCGTTCGAACCCGGAACGAACTTGTATGGATTGGATGCTTTCAAAACATTGTCAGGTGGACGATGAGCATTCTAAGTGATGAATTCTATAAAGGTAATCGTGACCTCAAGCCTCATCAACCGGGAATGGCTAAAACAGGGGAGGTGCAGCAAAGCTTCGTGGGTAGCACCCACTTGAGAGTAGGATATACCCCTGTCTAGAGGTTCCTTTTTATTTCGGTAGTGGCAGTTGGTCTGCAGCCATCTGCGGGGTTATTCTATTTGGAACTGTTCAGTAAGGAACGGGTCCGGCTTTGTGTTGCAGGGGAGCGGGCGTACTCCTCGGTACGGTGATCTAGGCCACGTACTGTGACGGGCGGTACCCCAGTAGCCCAGCCATTGATGGAAATCCAATTTCCCTACGTGACTCTACGGTTTTGATTGTATTACCCACGTTGTGGCTAGTATGCTGGAATTTAATAGATGTAACAATTTCAGCTATTTTCTATTTACTTGAGAACCCTAGACACTATTATAATATCACTGGATTTCCTATCAAATGTTTTGGTTAGCGTAAGGTAAAAACTTTTCCATGTTTATGTGTGGGAAGTCTTACGTGATACCTTTGTTTCAAATGATTTTCAAAAGTTAAGCAACTTTAACCTGTTACTCATACCAGACCCATGTCTGACCCGAAGTTTATTTCTGTTTTTCATAAACTCTCGGGTACCCAAATTTTTTACGGGTAGTCAAGGGATTCAGGTTAGCTTTGACGAGTTCTGGAGGAGCAATGGAGCAGGAGGCTTCAGCGTATAGATATATATATTGGTTCCGCCGTGTTAGAGTTTATTCTGTATTTCCGCTGTGTTGTATTTCTGTGATGTGTGAGTTGTATTAACTAGACAGGTGTTTATAACTGTCTAGTATGTGTTGTATTATCTGTGTAACTCTGATGTATATGATACTATGTATTATATTATGTGATATATTATATTTTATTCATTCCGCTGTTGAGATTCTGTTGTTGTTTCTTCTTCTTTTCTTTCTTTTCTACTTTCTCACCTCTTTCTTTTCTTCAAAACGATACGTCTTCCTGGGCGTAAGGAAGTCGGGTCGTCACAGTTGGTATCAGAGCATTAGGTTGAGCGAGTACCTAGGCTCTGGAGTGGTGTCTATCCGGAGAGAGCGTATTTGTAATTTTTATCTATATGTATATATATTTATCTATTTCTACCTGTCGGTTGGGTTACCTGTTCGGGTTTTCCAATCAGTTATAAGGGTAGATAGGATAGTGGTGTGTGTAACACAACTACCAATGGTTGAATTTGTTGAGATTGGAAGTGTATCTATCGAGACGGTATTGGGTCTGCTGTCCTTCTCAAGTGAGCTTTGTTATGGTGTAAGGATTTCACCGAGTCTCTGAAGGCAATCTGTTTAGATTCGGAGATCATCTTGAGATGTATAGTTGGATGAGTAGATTTTGGATTCTGTCAGTTGAGCAGAAACTAGAAAGGTTATCTTGGTAGCTCAGGAAGGAGTAGTTGCATGAGGAGATGCAGTAACTATGTCTTGTTTTCGAGGATGTTTCTCAAAAAGCTTTGGATATGGAACTGTAACTGCATCAGTGCTGAGGCTGAGTGCAGCTGGGGTTGGTGTTTGGCTTTGAGGCCGAGTTTCTCGAGGAATTTTGGGTTAGGATATCTTGGACATCTGTGATAGCATTGCAGCTCAGACTGTTCTATGGACTAGCGAGGAGGTCTTCTGTCAGTAGTTTCTAATGATGAAGTTCAGGGGCAGCTTGGTGGATCCATTTTCTTCAATGGATTGATTTCATAAGTTTAAGCTGTTCTGATTTGTAAAGAAGAGACAGTTTTCTTTGGATATTAGACTGGGTTGATCGCAAAGGTGATTTGCGATAGTTGAGTGTTCTCTGGGGTTGTCAGAGATCTTTCCGGATGTCTTTTGAAGGGACAGAGGTTTGCCTTAGCATCTGGAGTTGAGTATTCTCTTGTGTTTTCGAAGAATTTTGTCAACATTGGGAGATTGAGTGGTATCGACTGGATTCCAGGAGAGGTACCGAGGGTCCAGCTAGTTGAGGATGATTTCTAGGGAGAGTTTTGGTAAAGCAGATCAAGCTACCGTGGAATTTCTGAGTTTCTCTTTTTGGATCAGTTGAACCATATTCCCAGGATGGTTGGAAAGACCAGTTGTGATCGCTGGCCGACGGTTGCAAAGCCTAGGTCCATCACATTGGTATCAGTGGAAGTTGTGCTTATGTGCGTCATCGGCATTTTCATCTACCCATATCAGAGTTGTGCAGCGGAAGCAGTTGGAAGTGCATCTGCTGATCTTTTGAAAGGAGAAGTTGTTTTCTACTGATGATAGTAGTGAGGTGTTCATGATTTTGGGTTGATCATTCTACTGGATTGTTTTGGATTTAGATTGTTCTGAGAGGCATCAGGGGAGATTGAGCTGATCAATAGGGATGTAGGCAGCTCTGGACCGTCTGAAGAGTTTGGTGGATAAGAGACGGGAGAATTTGGATTTAAAAGTCGGAGATTTGATTTTGAATAAATTTTCTCTAATTCAAAGGAGCTCTATAATTGGGTAAGTCTGGGAAGCTAGCTCCGAGATGTTCTGTATCTTCTCTATGTTCAGGAAAGGTTAAGTGTTGATCTTCTGGAGTGAATTGCCAGTTTGGATATCTGGGATTCGATGTGTTTCACGTATATCTGAGGGAGTACGTGTATAATCTATCTCTGGGTATAGAACCAGCAGTTTAGAGAGTTTTGATGACTGAGTCAGACGTGTCTGTAGTCAAATATCTGTCTAGTTTTGCTGATCTAGATGAGTGGTAGCTCTATAGCTTAGTAGTATGAACTGTTTGAATTCTGTAGGGCGAGTAACCCGGTATTTATACTCGAGGAAACTCGAGAGAGTTCTATCCAGAATTTTATCTGGCTAGTTAAATTTGTTTGATTGGTTGCTATGATTGCTTGCATATGATTGATATAAACTTGTGTTTTAAAACTAAATCTTCAATTAGATTATTAAATTACCTTTGCTTTAAATTTCGGGGACGAAATTATTTTAAGGGGGGAGGAATGTGACATCCCGGAATTTTCGAGCAATATCAATTTAATAATCTGTATTAAATATTAAATTGATTTGCTGAATCTTTGTAAATAAAATCTGGATTTATACTTTGTTTTAATAAATATTTAATTGGTAAATTTTATCTGTAAAATAAATTGGTTATTTTCTATTTATTAATGTATATATATTCGTATACATTGTAAATAGTTGAGTTCGTTTTACTGAATTAATAAATTATATTTTCGAAGTTATAATATATATATTTAAATAAATTGGAAATTTTGTTTTATTTAATATTAAACCTTGCAAGCTATTTATTTAATAAAAATATGGTTTTAATACATAAGATAAATGTTAAAAATAGTTTTAAAAACTTGTTTTTAGCTTAAGTTAGATTTAAAATTCATTATAAAAAGATTTATTTTGTTTTCTTTTAATATAGCAGATATAAAAGTATGGTTTAATATATGTATGTAAGTTTTATACCCTTTTGTCAAACGATAACTTTATATCTTTATAAAATCAGTAGTATATTATAAAAGACAGTTTCTTTTATTTAAATTTAATAAATGTATTATTTTTAAAGTAATATTAATAAAATAAATATATATATGGAAATATAGGATTCTAGAGATAAGTCAAACATAGAAATAAAACAAAGTATACTAAAGACAACTTTTAATTGTTTTGTAAAATAGGAAGTAAGTAGTTTATAATAGGAAGATAATTTCTTTTGTAATTTATTTTAATTGATAAATTGTGTTACTTTTAAATGATATTAATAAATACACTATAAATATTTCAAATGACCTGTTAAAAATATCATTGCTTTACAATTTAAAAATATATTGAAATAAAAGAAATAACATTCTTTTACATTGATAAAATATTATATAAAATAAGTAATACTCATAAACATATATATAGGTAAGTAGAACAACTACAATAATTAGACAACAAATAAACTAAAAATAAATAACCTGTAAGCTTGTAAACTAGTAAGTGAAACAGTAGCATATACTTAAGATTTAAAGCAAACAAATTACAACATACATTCAGGTATGTACAAATTAGAACGTAGGCTTGTAAAAGAAGACAACTGAAATAAATGCCGTATCTATAGCACACCCTGATATATCTATCAGCCACTAGAACAAAAATAAGTATATATGTAAGCTCGAATAAGAAAGTGAATAACCAGGGAAGCTTGCATGAAAACTAGGAGTATAAGTGAACAAGAAAGAAATAAAATTATAAACAATATAGTATTGTACAACAACATTTAATGCCAGCCACCATAATCTCATATCAGCCTCCATTAACAAAAGAAAATCTACACTGCCGAATTTAGGCAAGAAATATCACTGCAAATTGTACAAATGTTAATATCATGTCTTCTTCCTTTTCCATATATCCCTGTCTGTTTTCTTCATATATCATCTTTCCATGCCAGTTCGAATTAAGCAAAAATGAAATGAAGCTTTCATTTTAAACCTGAAACAAGATTCAACAAACAACAACATGTCAATATTGAGAAGCAAAGAAAAGGATTTTAGCTTGTACTCAAGCCTGTTCAAATGATCAGAGCTCTGTTCTTATTAAAATGTGAGTAACAATTTACTTTAAAAATTTAAAAATGTTTAAATCCTTGCAAGCTCATTAAGATATGTGTGTGGATGTGCATATATAGTTATCTATATATATATGGAAGCTGGGACATGTTATTTATGCTGTTTGTTTAAAATCTTCTCTGTTCTTAGTTCAAAACTCAGGCCTATTGGTTTCAAAAATCATTCACTCTTTCCCTAGTTGATAATTTAACCTCAAATTCAAACGAAAGATGTTCGTATCATCATAAACTAAGTTTATAAATTTAGTTAAGATTAAACTACTTAGAAATTATCACTGGAACCCAAATTTGCCGAACAAACTAAATTTTTGTCAAATTTCGAACCTTACGAAATGGTGATTCATAAGTATAACTGGAATGCGTAACTAAAATGATGATTTTTGAGATAGGTAGCGTGATTTTTAGCGGGATGGTTTGGTAGCAGTTCGAGGTCGAACGGAGATGGTATTTTTACCCATTTCCGGCGATGTGATGGTTTATGGAGGTCGAGTTGCCTCGTGGTGACAGAGGGGCCTAGGGTGGTCACTGGAAAAATGCCGTGAGGGTCGACCGATGGCCATGGTGGTGGCAGAAGGCAAACGAAGGCTGGTGACCTAAATCTTTGATGGCCGGAGTTTTCGTTTCGCGCATCGTCAGCAGTGGATCGAGCGCCACGTGGGTTTGAGAGAAGGAAGAGGAAGGGTGGACGAGTTGATGGCCGGAGTTGGGTAGCCGCTGGTGATCGGAGCGTTGAACACTGGGTGATGACAGGTTTTGGGTGATGTGTCTTCGAATGTTTCCAGGTTCGAAGGTATTGCTCGAATTCGATTTCGAGGGGATGGAGAGTTGTCGAGGGTCGTGGGCTGATCGGAGGACGATCGTCGACTTGGGTGGCGAAGCCGCGTTGACCGGAGGTGGTCAGAGGCTATGTGCACGTGCACAGTGATTCGTTTCTGGTGAGGCTGTGTTTTGGAGGGGTGAATATGCTCGGAATTCACTCGAGTATTTCTAGTTTTTACTCGAAGATGGGAGATGGAAGACTCGAAGAATTTAAATACTGGCTCGAGTAAGTAGTTTTCTGGTTTGTTTAAACCTGACAGTTTCCTGTTTTAAATTTAAACAAATTCTTATTTCTTTTAAGAAAACAAGGCAAGATTTAAACTAAGGTTGAAGCAAATTTAAAATATGAATCCCAAACAAATCTGAATTCTAGTTTCACATTATATCAAAGTAAATGTTTTAAACAACTTAAGGTTTGTACAGTATTTTATAAAGTGATTGGAAATTTGGAAAAGAGATTTAAAAACAAGATTTTTAATGATAGTTTAAATTTTAAATTGTAAACCTGAATTCCAATTTGAATTGAAATCTTAGGATTTTGAAAGGAAATAAGTTAAATTTAAATTGTTTTAAATTATTTTAAAAATAATTAAATGATTTGGATTTAAGTGAAGCTAAAATGTAAGTAAGCTTTAGAGTTTTGAGTTTAAATCTAAAATAACATATTCAAGGTATATTACAGATCTTAAATTTAATGAATGTAAGTGAAATATGAAGATGAAATATAGGTGAAATTTTAAGTAGTTTTGAAACAGAGTATTTTAAAATACTCTAAATAAGTAAGAAATATTTTCTTAAAATTAAGTTAGAAACTAAGAATTTGGATTCATTTGAAATATTAAGTTAATGTAAATGGGTAGTTCATTAATTAATTAATTAATGATATGAATGATTAATTTGTAATCAATGGCTATAATTGAATGTAATAAGGAATAAGTAATTGATTATGGAAATAATTAGCAATAATTACATATTGAGAATAATTAGGGAAAAGTGATTTAATAATCACTTTAGGTATAAATTGAAATTGATTTATT
This sequence comes from Allium fistulosum, assembly GCA_030737815.1. Classification (NCBI taxonomy): domain Eukaryota; kingdom Viridiplantae; phylum Streptophyta; class Magnoliopsida; order Asparagales; family Amaryllidaceae; genus Allium; species Allium fistulosum. The sequence goes on from CM060908.1 coordinate 53,433,844, forward strand.
TGATTGTTTTAAATTTCGAGAAATTAATTAATTAAAGAAATTAAAGATTTATTAATAATGGAATTAATTATTGATTAAGTAATTAATTAAAAGAGAAATCAAGATTTAATTAATGATCGAATGATAAATCACTTATTAAATAAATGGAGCAGATTGATTTAATTTGAGTTAAATCATTGGATTAATCACTCGATGATTGATGTAAAATTATTTGGAGAAGTAATTGATGAGAAATTACTGAAGGTAATCAATTGGATGAAGTTGTTGATAAAAGTAATTGCAGTATAATTACTTGAAGTTAATCGAGGGATTTATCGAGTATTGTTGAAGAGTAATTAATTCAGGGAAGTTTATTACTGTATGAATTAAATCAGAAATGATTAATATTATGTGATTTGAAGATTAAGTTTTTTTTTAAAATAATTAATTAATAAAATAATTAATTAAAGATCATTAATTATTATAATTAATGGTATAATTAGAATTGATTTATTTTGGCTAATAAATCAATAAGGTAATTGAATATAATAAAATCAATATAAATATAATTTATTTAGGGATTTACTCAAAAGATTTTTCTCTGTAAATAAATTAAAAGAAATTACTGGAATATAAGTAAAGTTAAATTAATCAAAGATGATTGATTTGGGATATTAAGTAACTGATGATTGATAAATTGATTAATGGATAAGTAGGCAAGATTTGATGAAGTAATTAATTTAATTTACTTTAAATTAATTAAAGAGGTAATAATTAATTTAATTCATTTTAAATTAATTATTGTATGATGATTTAATCCTTGCTTATATATGGATGATATTTACTTTTGAATGGTTTAATATCCCTGATATGAGATAATTGATGTTATATGATTAATGTTTGGTTGAAGTATGATAATTATCTATTACGATGATAATGTGAATTATCTATTGCGATGATCTTGTTGATTATCTATTGTGATGTTGTGAATTATCTATCTGTGTTGATATAGATAATGTATTGAAATTGTTTTAAACCTTTAAAACAACTTGGCCTTAAAAGACACGGTTTGGATTTCGATGAGACCGGGATCGGGTTTCCGTATACCGGGATTCCAGGTCTGGAGACCCGAATACCACATCGATCCAAATAACGTTAGGTCGTGAAATTCAAATGGAGCAAGTGAAGACTCGAGGTATAAGAACTATATGTCAGTATAACTCTGTGGGTGATTCCGTAATGAGTTTGACGGTGATAGTACTTATAGATTCGAGATGGTGATTCAGAATGCAAGGGTTATTGTCGTTAACTCTGAGGGTGATTCCAAAACGAGTGTAACGAGATAATGCCTTCGGTTTCGTTCGAACCCGGAACGAACTTGTATGGATTGGATGCTTTCAAAACATCGTCAGGTGGACGATGAGCATTCTAAGTGATGAATTCTATAAAGGTAATCGTGACCTCAAGCCTCATCAACCGGGAATGGCTAAAACAGGGGAGGTGCAGCAAAGCTTCGTGGGTAGCACCCACTTGAGAGTAGGATATACCCCTGTCTAGAGGTTCCTTTTTATTTCGGTAGTGGCAGTTGGTCTGCAGCCATCTGCGGGGTTATTCTATTTGGAACTGTTCAGTAAGGAACGGGTCCGGCTTTGTGTTGCAGGGGAGCGGGCGTACTCCTCGGTACGGTGATCTAGGCCACGTACTGTGACGGGCGGTACCCCAGTAGCCCAGCCATTGATGGAAATCCAATTTCCCTACGTGACTCTACGGTTTTGATTGTATTACCCACGTTGTGGCTAGTATGCTGGAATTTAATAGATGTAACAATTTCAGCTATTTTCTATTTACTTGAGAACCCTAGACACTATTATAATATCACTGGATTTCCTATCAAATGTTTTGGTTAGCGTAAGGTAAAAACTTTTCCATGTTTATGTGTGGGAAGTCTTACGTGATACCTTTGTTTCAAATGATTTTCAAAAGTTAAGCAACTTTAACCTGTTACTCATACCAGACCCATGTCTGACCCGAAGTTTATTTCTGTTTTTCATAAACTCTCGGGTACCCAAATTTTTTACGGGTAGTCAAGGGATTCAGGTTAGCTTTGACGAGTTCTGGAGGAGCAATGGAGCAGGAGGCTTCAGCGTATAGATATATATATTGGTTCCGCTGTGTTAGAGTTTATTCTGTATTTCCGCTGTGTTGTATTTCTGTGATGTGTGAGTTGTATTAACTAGACAGGTGTTTATAACTGTCTAGTATGTGTTGTATTATCTGTGTAACTCTGATGTATATGATACTATGTATTATATTATGTGATATATTATATTTTATTCATTCCGCTGTTGAGATTCTGTTGTTGTTTCTTCTTCTTTTCTTTCTTTTCTACTTTCTCACCTCTTTCTTTTCTTCAAAACGATACGTCTTCCTGGGCGTAAGGAAGTCGGGTCGTCACACTCCTGCTCCACCGCTGCATTCCGAGCCCCAACATACTGCCTCAACTGTCCATTCCTCACATGCTCCTCAATTATGTCCTTTAAATGCCTGCAGCTGTTGGTATCATGCCCATCCAAATCGTGGAAGAGACAATGCTTTCCTGATGCCCTCTCCCGCTCGGATGGTTCTCTCCTAGCCGGCCTCCGGTAAGGAAGGCGATTTCGAGTTTCCATGTATATCCGCTCCTGCGTCTCGTTTAATTCTGTGTATGTGGAAAGCTTTGGATCCTTCCATTGCTTCCTGGTTTTTCCTGAATCGTCATCCAGCTTCCTTTTTCCTTTATCTTTATCCGAGCTTCCGTTGGACGGTCCTCCACCCCCAGTCACATTCACCTCCTTTAACTTTAAGTCCATACATGCATCTTCTTGCCGAAGGAACCTTTCAGCTTCATGGAAGAATTCCCCGAGATCCAGTGGCGGGTCTCGTACTAAAGATACCTTAAAATCTGAATCCTCTCTGACTCCCGACACTACCGCCATCAAAACCATCGATGGATCCGGCCGATCCACCGAAGAAACCGCCGCATTAAACCGAGTTAAAAATGCTCTAAGCGATTCGTCCGCTCTTTGCTTTACCGATGTTAACGTCATCACGTTCTTAGGTCTTTTGATATGAACTCGAAACTGTCCCAAAAACCTGTCCACCAATTCCTTCCAATTCCTGATAGATCCTTCCTCCAGCTGCCTAAACCACATTGCCGCTAGGTCTGTCAAGTATAAAGGGAAACATCTGGCCATTACTTCGTCCGATGCCCCCAGCACTTCCATGTGTCTAGTGTATCTCATCAAATGATCAGTCGGGTCAGCCTTTCCATTATATACTTCCACGCTAGGTAACTTGAACTTAGGTGGATTCTGAGCCATCCTGATTTCCCGAGCGAACGGACTCCTGTTCACTCCTTCCAAGTCTCTATTGGTCGAACCTCCACGCATAGTCTTCCTAATGATTTCCATTAATCCAGCATTGCCTGTTAGGTGTTGCCCCCCATGCTCCCGAGGGAATTCCGGCACATATTCTTCATGTGGCTCATTAGCCGCAACGTTGGCTCTAGCCTGTTGAACTCCTTCCAAAGGTCCTTCTGCGTTGGATCTTGTGGGCCTGCCCCCAAGCCCTTGTTGATTACCTTCCGGTTCTGTATTTTGTCCTCCATTGGGTTCTGCAACCCTAGTTCCTTGTTCCACATTTGCAGTCGCTATAGTTGGTTCAAGGTTCTGTGTTCCTGCAGCTCTCATCTGCTCGAAGAAAGTCTGCATCATATCCTGTTGACTCTTCAGCAACCTCTCATGCAATGAATTTGCCATAGCTTCCATCGTCTCTCGTAATGTAAATCGAAGCTTGTCCTTCTCCAGCTCCGGAGGATGCCTCTTGACTTCCTCCCTGTTGGCTTCTCTCAGCTCTTTGCCTTGTTTGTCGAGTCATTGTTGAGTCAATCTGAATCCTTCAAACTTTCAAATCTAAACTTTGAATCTGGTGTAGCGGGTGCTAGTTCTTCTCAGTGAAAGCACCAAAGTGTTTGCGCCAAAAATGGTCACAAACCCCGAATGTTGTGAAAGCACTAGCGTATGAATATAAATCAACAATATTCACACACAAATCACGGGTCTTAAGCAAATAACAAATAGCAATCCAGAAATAATGAACAAAAACACAAGATTTATAGTGGTTCGGCTATCTCCGGCCTACGTCCACTCCAAAGTTTTTATCTTTTATTGATCGATGCTTGAAGATTACAATTTCCTATCGCGTAGTACAACGAATTTTATGATTATAATCTGAATCTAAGACAGCAATGGTGATCTGGAGTAAATTTGGCAGAGTCTGGGCGCTCCTTAGCTCTCAAAATTATCCGACCTCTTTTCTGAATGACCAGGGGCTCTATTTATAGGTGTAGGAGGCTGATATTTCGCCTAAAATGAGGGGAGACCAGTTCTGGTACGTCAGGGGGCCCACATGGCCGAAATCTGGAGATCCGGGCCCACTTCTGGATCGATTTGACCCTTGGTTCGAATCGATCAAGAAATCATCCAATCGAGCTGAAATTTGGTGTGAACATTCTTCATCGTGTGTTTAAGCTTTTGTGAAAATTTCATAGCATTTGGATGTGTAGACCTCAAGTTATGATCGATTCAAGGTTGCATTTCTGGTTGACTAGCCTGGTTCGAATCGATCTGCCTTCGAATCGATTAGGTCGAATCGATCCTAGCACGCGCCTCTGTGATGACGTGGAGCGCCCCCTTCGTATCGATCCGTTTCCTTTGCCGAGTTGACTGGGTCGAATCCAAGGGTTTAGCCGCGTTTATCTGGTGGACTCGAGACGTTGGATTCGAAGGTTTGCTTTCCTCGAATCGATGTAATTGGTGCCTACTTCGAATTGATCACGACGTGCTGCCGTGGACATTGTGGATTCGAAGCTATGCTTCCTTCGAATCGATCGAATGAATGTTCCCTTCGAATCGATCAAGGCAGGTTACAGTTGATCGATACGAAAGCTTCTTGGCTGAACCGATTCGAAGGTAGTCGTGGGATGGAGTCGAAGCTCTTTCACTTTCATGGATTCGAAGTAAAGAATGACCTGGTGGATTCGAACCATGGTTTGCCTAATCGATTCGAAGTAAAGCTATGCTTCGTGGATTCGAAGCACTTTCTCTCTATGGATTCGAACAGTACCTTCTCCCTACCTTGTATCGATCGTATCTTCTCCGTACAAACTCCGATTAACCTGAAACTTGAAACGTAGCCTCTCCTAGTCCTCATCACCATCTACAATCGATTCTATCCTGATCGGAACCCGGTCAAATTTTGATGACATCGATCACAACCCTATCTCTAATCGACTTCCAATCCTGATGCCCATCCTTTCTTGTCGATTAGTTTGATATTCCGGCTTTGACCAAAAAGCGGGATAACAATATGAAATATAGACTATCTCTTCTGGAGAATATTTAAAGATATTTCTTCAAGAAATGATTATGCGTGTAATATTTCTTATGAAATAATAACTGGGAACATGGCCTTTATGATATAATTAGACATATGAACATAGAACAATATATTCTAGAGATAATTTAATTTCTTACCTATTTCGGAGGTTTGATATAATTATAATGAAATATATGATACACGTTGCATAGCTTTCAAACTTTTAGGATCTAATCTAAACTAAATTAGGATCCTTCATAATCAAATTTCTATGCATTTATTTGGTTTAATAAAATTACCAAATATATAAACAAATCTCTTCTAGAGATATGTTATCATTTCCTAATTTATTAGTCTCTTTTAGGGATATTTTATTATCATCACTTCTGGAGTGAATTTATCTCTTCTAGAGATATATATGCACTATTGGAATGTCATATCAATGTACAATATTTTTTTTGTAGAAATTACATAATTACTACTTTTACAATAACATAAAACATCCATACTAGAGATTTTTTTTTGTAACTATCTTTGAAATGACATATCAAACTTTAAACACAGTAACAAAATTAGATGCACCAAATGAAAGTAAGATGCGAAGATAAAACCACTACTTCTGGAGTGTAATATTGGTATACAATTCCCTTTTTTTAGGGATAAATTATTGCTATTACTTCGAAACTTTTATATGATATTCCTTCAAGGAATATAGTGTTTCCTTTTAAGGAATTGCAATGTAACAAAAATACAATTCCTATAATATCTCTTCTGCGATGTTGGATTTTGCAATATAAATATAAATAAATCTCTAAAAAATCTCTTTAGGAGATTAATATACACATAAACATCCGTGTATATAAATAGTATGACATATAAATTATCTATTATAGAGAATGTTAAAATGTATTTCTATAACTAAATATCTAGCCATATGTACATAGAAGTAATTTGTCAAAACATCGGAATTGTTTTTCATTATTAGAAAAAAAACCAGATCTACTAATTATTTTATAGTACTTATCAAACTTCAAGTTTGAGTTATCATAGATTTATCAACAAGAAAGCAACAAAGAGAATAATTAAATTACAGTTACTCATTGAAATGAAATTAGACTTTGCATTGCACAAAACCTGTTAATTGATCATGTATACTTTTCCATATTTGGAAGTAAATAATTGGAAAAATAATTTAAACTGACTACAATATATAAATTGAAATGTTATTTGAATTCATATCAAATAATAAACATCCATTTCCAAGACTAAATTAATAGTTACATTTTCAATTCGGTGATGTTTGATATATCATATAACATAATATCTTCAGGATATTTGGTTAATATAATGTAAATGTGAAGATATAAGGTAAGGTATAACTCATTTGGAGATTATTGTGATCTCTTGAATGTAGCATCATTATCTATTAATTTCCTTTAACTTCTTCAAGAAGTACAACCTTATCATTTTACACAATTTCAATAGAGCTTCGGGCTTCTAATTCATGAACTTCAAGTTCATTAATTTGTTATGAACTTCAGGTTGTCAAATTTTGTGTAAACTTCTCCTTTTTTTTAGCTTGTACATTTTGACAAATTAAAAAAAAATACTGATAAGAATTCGAACTTGTCAACTTTATCAAAAAGTCTTTTCATAATTCAAGACTTCGGGTCTTGGACTTTGAGTTATACAACTTCTATTAAAATAATTTCTTTGCATAACTTCAGGTTGTTGTCAAAACCTATTTTCGTTTGACGATTAAATTTTCTGATCCTCTTTTTTTTAGTTAGAACTTATGGTTCTTTTATTTTGTGGAAACTTGTAATTCACTGATTTATGGAAACTTAATTTTTTATCATTATAGAGACTGCATGTTCTCAATTCTTATTTCCTTTTCCCTTTTTTTAAAGGAAATATTGGAAGATATTAAGCTTATCATGTAAGCTTTTATTAATGTTTCCGTTCATTTCAGATGTGCTAAATCAATCTAAACTTAATACGATCTTCTAGATACGTATTATCTTGGGGTAATTAATTTAAAGGACAAAAGTTTGTATATTTTTAGTCTCAAGGACACGACTTCAATATTTTAACCAGAAGGACAAACATTCTCCTAAAAATTATTCATAAGGACAAACATTCTTTCAAAATTATTCATAAGGACAAACATTTTTTCAAAACTGCTACCGAACTAAAAACTGATACCTAAAAACCGCTACCAATAACTACAAACTGATACCTAAAAACTGTAAAAACTGATACCTAAATAAAGTTGTCCTTCAGGCTAAATTACTGAAGGTCTGTCCTTGAGACTAAAATGCTGAGAAATTTTGTCCTTGACAATAATTTCCTGTATTATCTTTATATTTGTTTCTCTAAGAAACAATAAAATATTTCTTTTGGAAATATAAATCATATATTAAAATAATTTTCAAAGCCTTCATTCAAATCTAAATCAAATCAAAAGGTTTTCAAAATGAAAACTCCATTTACCAAACATGTTTGATTTATCAAATCCATGTCCAAACTAAATACAATCAAATTCAATAAATTTGCTTGAATCAACAATATCAAATTTTGTCAAGTTCAAACTTGCATTCCAAAATAAATGAACTCAAAAATATAAAAATAAGCATGATATTGAGATCTACAATATAATAAGATCAGAAAAATAGCAACAAAAAAAATAGATCTGAAATATAATTACTAACAAAATAAGAATGAGATCTCAAAGTTTAGATCTATATAAGATCTAGATTCAAATCTGAAGAAGTAGATCTAGAATGGAATGAGATCTAAAAAAAAAGAAAAAGAAAAAATGATTTGAAAGATTATATCAATCAGATCATAAAAATGATTTACCGTTTTGAAATCTATAATTGGATATGGAAAAGAATAGATCTGATTTCAATGATTATTACAATTGTAGATCTATAATTCTTTTTTTTAGAGATCGTGTTGATAACGTGTTATAAACTAAAAAGAGATGAAGTCATTATAGAAAGGGAGAGAAGATAAAATGTTATTCACTATGACATCAGTTACATAGAGATTGATTACATTACATAGGCTCCTTTATATATAGGCCTTGGAGCTTGAGATTGAATATATCTCATGATGTGGGACTAAATAGAAAAACACAAAAGCATATTCATTTTTATATTTACATATATTATAACATCAGGTAGAATATTTTAAATGTAGAACTATCAGATACAGAAAAATCAATAATGATTTCAGCTGGTAGACTATAGGAACATCATCAATTGAACATAAATTAGAAATAGAATTGCTTCTGAAGTAGACCACTTTTACACAAGTAAATATGTCCCTGAAACTTAATGTGTTGGCACATCCTAAACTTTTACATAAGCAAACAAGTATATAATATATATTTGTTCTTAATCTACAAAAAGGTCATAATCTTTTGGATCAATGGTTTGTTTACCTGGAGAAGTTAACAGATGAGCATCAATATTGCATTCACCCACTGGTAATAAGCTGAGACAGAATTCTACTTCAGTGCAGTGTTGATTACATTGCCATTAAACTGGATTTCTGTGTACACACACACAAACAGAGGAAGAAGAAGCAGGTGGTAGTAATAGCAGCAAGACAGTAGCAGTGACAGCAAGACAAGTGGCTTTTCCCTCAAACAAGCTATGTGACAGAGACAGTACCATGTCAGTGTTAACGATTTAACCAATGGTTTGACCCAAGAAGGGACAGTGAGAAACAGTACCTTGCATGCTTTAGTACAGCATTGGAAAACTCTTACTGGGACTACTGGTTAAACTGAACCTTCAGAAGCTTGCTCATCTACAAAAGAAATCTTGAATGGAAACTTATTTCATGTTACAAGTGCAAGCAATGGTGGATGAAGAGAAAGTTCTCTATCAGAAAGAGCCAGTACAACCAAACAATCTTGTATACAAATTTTTTTTTGGAAGAACCACCATATAATTGGAAACATCATGACAAGTATATAAAATAGACTTCCAACATCAATCCTATTTATCTTTCAACAACCCAAATTCTTCCAATCTGCACTTCATATCGTCATCGATCATCTCCTCGACTTGTTCATAATGCATTACCACATATTTCTTCAAAAAACACTTCTCTCCTATCAGTAATTGCGTTGCTCCAACTTTTCTGTTATACAACCCTTTGCTTTCTAAGGCACACAAAACTCTATACCGTACCATCACTCTTTTCTCCAAACTAGGCGACAACAAAACCGGATTACTTGATACATAATTCGAATCCCAACCAAACTTCTCCTTGTAAAACTCAAAATTCTTCACAATCTTTTCAGTCGAAGCTTTCATACAATAAGGATGCCTTGCAAATGCAAACATAACTTCTTCTTCCCTCCATCCCAATTTCTTGAAATTTTCAACTTTCATTTCCCATTCATTCTCCGCCATTCCACCAAGCACACCAAAAGCATGTGCATATCTTGCACATTTCGGGCTTATCCCCATCTTCTTAACAAAGTCAAATATTTCATCAAATCTTTTAGGCCTCAGCATCAAATGCTTGTTGTACATAATCAATAACTTAACAATAACATCAACTGAAACACCATTGTCTTCAAGAATCTTAATCTTGGGTAGGAATAACTTATCAAGGTCGGACACAAGCAATGCACTGGAGCTTTTTAGTGCAGCCATCACTTTATCATCTGTATGTAGAAGGCCTTTTAAGATTTTGTAGTTTGGAATGAGCTTGTTGTTCAAGCTAGAATGAAGCAATGTAGGAAATCCAGTGATGAGTTTTACCAGTGTAGGACCTGAAAAGCCTATGCTGTTTAAAAATTCGAACTTGGGCTTCATGGTTTTGCTGGCGTTGCTTAGAAGGAGCTTTGGAGAACGGGTAATGACTTTTATGACATCGGGTTCGGAAAAATGGTATGACTTGAGAAGAGAAAGGACTGCATGGGGTGTTTTTGTTGTTTTGAAATGGATTTTTCTAGAAAAGGAGAAAGCCGATTCTTCAGAAAAACCACATGAATTTTTCAGAAAATGAAGAGTTAGTGATGATGATGGGTCCACTGAACTTGAAAACTTCGCTTTTTTTATGTGCCTGGTTGATGCACAGGTCAGAAGAATGCGGATCATATTGAAAGGTTTTGGTTTCGGATTTTCGGCAAACGACTTGTGTGCAAGTTTGATTTTCTTGTACTCGAGAGAGGAAATTTTAGGAACCCGAGAGAAGTGATGCTGAAAGAGATGGATGAAATGTAGATAAAGTGTTGATAAACAAAGAGTTGGCGACAAGTCTAAATTTGTTTTTTTTGGATAATAAGCCGTGAAAAAGAGCCCTTCAAAGTTTGTGTGATTTGAAAGAAGTTCCATTCAAACATTAAGAATACTCAACATACATCCATATTTTCCAAAGTAATTGTACGGTCAATCTATTATTTTTTCCATTACAACGTTAACAATTGTTTTTTCAACATATTAAATTAATTATATAAAAACAAATAACAACTGTTAATAAATTTAATTATGAAATTCAATATTAGATGGAAATAAAATACAATAAAATAAGATAATATTTTTTTTCCCTTTCATTTTAATCAATAATGATAATGATTTTTGAAATAGATGTTAATAGTTCTCTTAAAATAAAGACCAACATTAGTTCAAAAATATGTAGAATTATCCAAACATATCGAGTTGAATTTGTCATCTCTTTAACGATATAGATTAACCTTAGGGTAATTGATTACCTAAACATGTACCATAGACGAATTATATGTTGTTATGTGGTTAGGCTATGATTAGATATCATCTAAAAATCCGAAATACGTGATTATATCAAGTTAATATGTAGTGTAATGCAAATTGAATGATAGATAAGATATGTATTTTAAAAAATTTGCATCGTTGTTTGACTTTTATGCTTGGACTTGGTGCTTCTATCTTGATATTTTGCTTGGAAAAGTTAGGTACAATGAATAGACAAAGAGGCGTAGGAGCGATGCATCGCTAGGAGTGAAGGAGCCCGATCCGTTTCACAGTGGATAAAATGGATAGATTTCAAAATATATTCTTTATTTGAATCATAGTAGGTCTATTAAGTCCAATATATTTAACTAGATCCAATCTCGTTGTTATTGATGTAATATTGTCTTAGTCTTAATTAATTATATCTATATTAATTAAATGTGAAATTTGAAAAGATATGAATACATCAAATATATTTATATTTAATAGGTCTGAAAAACATGTAAAATATATAGTGAGTGTAACGACTCATATTTTTAACGATCAGATATTTAAATAATTGATTTAAATATTTAATCGTTAATTAAATGAAGGTCCAAAAATTTAATTTTTTGCATACGGTCGAATTAGGACTCGAGACCACCTCCATTGAGTTCGGATTGACGTTGCAAATTAAAATGAGTATAATGATCACTATATTTTAAGATCGGATGATCCGATGGCCGGAACGATCTCAAAATGCGCGAACTTAGCATCTCCATGGCGTAGTCTCAGGTAACGATGAAATTTATACCGTTGAAACCGAAAAAATGAGGTGATATATGTAAACGAGTTTCGTGATGATTGGACGTGTTGTTTGATCATACGGACTCCAAACGTACGACAATTATTTGAGAAATTAAATAAATGGAATAAAATAATAATATAAATAACCCTAAATTACATCTCCCTCTAATTTTTCAATTGCCATTTACTGTTCATTCCTGTAAGTGAAAAATCATGGTCTCTTCCTCTCAGTCCATTAAAAAATGAAAATCAAGAAATCTGATGAGTTTGTATCGATGAGAGCTTCGCGGTGACCTTGACGGAATTTCGCTCAATAGTGATTGGCGATGACGACCTTTTCATGGCTGATCTAGGGCTAAATCTAGACGGAGCTACGATCGACGATAGGCGAAATGGAGATCGACGTTGGATTTCTCTTCGTGAATAGCACTTGCCTACAAAATCTCGTCGGATCCGGTGAAGCACAACAAAATGCGTTCGAGCCATGGTCGAGATGCACACATCAGGTCGCTTCTTCATTTAGGTGGCCGCGCTTGATTTCTTTATGTTCGAGGCGGAGATTTCGCGTAGTGGAGCGTTTAGGCAAAATCCGTTCGTTGATTCGTCGAGAAACGAGGGAGAAATCATGGTTTGAGGCTTGCGGCTACGGGTTTCATATGCACAACCGTGCATAACCCCGAAATATGAGTTGGGGAAGAGGATCAGAGATGTAATTAGGTAATTAGTGTTTGTAATTAGTTAACTGATGATTTATTTAATATCGAATCTTATATTGGCCATATCTTTTGCACACGAGGTCCGTTTTGGATGCGGTTTCTTGCATTGTGCTCGTGATGGAGAGATCTATGCTTTGGTGTTGGTTTGGATAGATTTTATAAAGGCGAGTGATATTGTCTCTCACCATACTATAATTGATTGTATAGTACTAGACTGAAGCTCGGGAATGATTTTTGATTTTAAAAATGTGATTTTCCTATACTTATAATTCTATTAAGTTTTATAAAAGAAAATAAAATCATTTTAAAAGGATTTATATCGACTATCACATATTTTCCATCGACGTGCCATTGTTAGGGAACTATTAGATTTGTGCTATTTTAGATATGATTTCCCCTTAGTTGATATTGATGTATTATACATGTTGTATGTATGTTGTTTTGGATGTATGTATGGATGTTGATTGCATGGTCATTTGTTTGGCTTGTTTGGTTGAAAATGTCAATTAGTGGTGATCGGGTGTTAGGGGACATCTTGTACGTTGGGGTTTCGCACACGTGAAAACCTAACGAGCAAGATAAATTGTAGAGGAGTATCAGGATATGTGTCGAAACATCTAAGGTGGAAGACAAGGCTTCAGACTTAGGATGGATGTCGGACGTTTCCGTTCGGTTTGTACTTATCTGTTTTGGTTAAGTACAAGACCATGGTGGTTGGTATTAACTACCATAGAGTGGTCAATGTCCATCACTATTGTTGATTGGCGATTTAGTCGATCTTTAGCTTGGACGTTATGGAGATTTTATGTTGCGTGATTTGATGGTTTGTCCATGCGACCAACTTAGAGTCCTGATGTTGTTGCTCTACGGTGAGCGATTTAGATGGCAATGCGATAATGTGATGCTTTGGCATGAGAGTTGGTACTTCGGATATTGGCTCGTGTTGGGAGTAGGTTCCTAGGTAGATAGTTTCAGGACTCTATAGAACGTGCTGGAGGTGTTGGCTCATTCGCATCATGGGGGATGGCGATGTAAAACATGATGGAAAGTCTTGTATCTTCGGTTTGTGGCTTGTGAGGGTAGCAGGTATTGGAGATTAGACTCCCCGTATCTTCGGTTTGTGGCTCGTGGGGGTAGAAGGTACCGAAGAGGCTCATTTTGGGAGTCGTGGAGTGGAGGAACATGGTGGGTTTTGGATAGTGGAAATTGTACTGAGCTAATAGGACTTGGATGGATGTGTATGTGCTAAGGGATCGTTGATAACTCAGAGTCTTCTCTATTGTACTCGAAGTAGAGGTATTGTATAGTGGGAACGCCCATCAATTGGTAGTGAGGATCTGTATACCCTGGACCCTTTGGGTCAATTGTCCAGCTTTTGGGCTGCGAGATACGTATCCAGCTTTGGGCTGCGAGATACGAGAGTGCAACGGAGAACTGGGATCTCCACTAGTCCCTAGTAGAAAGGCGGCCATACAAATATATCTAGAGCACACTGGATAACAGTTAGTATTGTCTGATGGATGTTATGTTTGTTATGAATGCTTCACTAGCCAGTTGTCACCCTAGGGATGTCACACGAGGTAGGTATTGTGCATAGGGATACCTAGACACCTTGGACAGTTTACCTAGTATGGAGTAGGTATTGTGGATGGAGATAGTTAGACACCCTGATAGATACTGAGTATGAAGTACCCTATTTATGATGTTGTAGAGTAGCATATTATCAATGTTGTGTACTGACTCTTTGTTTCTTGGACAAGTCAGATATGATTTGTGTACCCTCTGTTCCATATACTATATTGACTTTTATAGTATTTTGAGATTGTTTATCGCTCATACCAGACTGTTGTCTGACCTGAGGTTTTATGCTTTGCTTCTTATTATCTCGAGTACTCTTAAATGAGTAGATTTGAGAGTAGGTGTCGATGACAAAATGGGTTCTGTAGATGGACTAGCAGGATGTGACGTTTACTCATACTTATATTTGGGTTTGTTATTGTACATTCCACTGTGTGTCACTGTGGAGCCTTGGCGGTGTTTGACTTACTATTATTAGAGACGGTTATTAATTGAGTTTATGTATCTATTGTACAAACTCCATTTTCATGTTGTATAACTCTGTGGATCTTGTGCTCTGATGATTAGTTCATATTGTCATTACTGTCTCAACTGTTTTATACCTGTGTTGGCTATTATATTTTATCTGATGCGATGTAGAGATATGCGAAGGTTATATGATTATTTGATGTTTCTTTTTTTATTCTTTTCCATTCACTTTTCTTTTATTTCCTCTTCTTTACTTATTTTCTTTCCTTTGACAACCATTTTGCATCATAGGTGTAGGGCGGTCGCTGCATTTTGTAGCAGAGTATATGCTATATGATTAACTTGAGTTAATACCGTAATCTAGTAGAGATAGGGTAGGAGTTATTGCTTTAGACCGGATCTTGAGTGTGTGTATATGCGAGAGAGTTCGTATTTGTTATATATTTTGGTTTTCAAAACTATATAGTAGTAAATATAGTATATAAGTTGTATTGCACACATGAACACTATTGTTGTAGTTTTCTTTATGAGAGACGAATCATCCTTATTATAGAGTAGGAATGATCTGGCTTGTGAGAAATACTGCTATTGACTCTATCTTCAAGGTTGAGAATTGGGCAGGATCAGGGTAACTAACCCTGGTTAGTGGGATATGTTCGTAGAGATGGTGCGAATCATTTCCCGGAATGCCCAAGTTGTTCTGGATGATTATGGTGCTCAAGTTAAAATGGTTAGGGTCAACTTTGCTGAGTTGTATATCAACTATGGGAGTCTAAGAGGACGGCCATTCCTTGGAAGAGAGTCGGCTATTAAAAGGCAAGATTGGATGGTTACTTATAAGAGGATCTTCAATGACTTGGAGTTAGATAATGTAATGAGGAAGAAGTTAACCTCTAGATAACTCCAGGGATGAAAAATGAACTAGTGGAGTGCCTTTATAGCTTCGATTCTCGAGGATTGCTTTGCATGGGATTAGTTCATAGTTCGCTTCAAAGAAGATTTATCTTGACTTTTCTGAAATCGGTGTTGGTTAGGGAGTTCACTGATTTGAAGTAAGGCGATATATCTATGTCGGAGTTTGTGGCCGAATTCGATGTGCTATCGAAGTATGGTCTATTTTTCGGTTGATACCCCATACAAAAAGCAAGGAAAGTTTAATATTGGGTTAAGTGATCGTCTTAGGAAGTGATTAATTGGTCATATTGACGAGGGCTTCGAGAAGATGATTGAGAAGGCTTTATGATGTGAAAGCCTGTACCTAGTGTAGAAGGGTTGTCCTGAACTAGGTAAGTAGGGATAAATTGTGAAAGCATATGTATTTATTGCCATTCCAACTTCGTCGAGTGCTCCATCGACAAAAGAGAAGGAAAATGGTATTACCGCTTGATAATATGCTTTCCACTTATGGTGTTTTCATACATGTTTTAGTTGACGCCGAGGTTTCATATCCCTTCATATCTAGATTTGATGGAGATATTGGGATTAAAACTCGAGATGGTTAACTGACCCTTTGATTGATATGGACCTAGTTAGGAGCTCAACTAGCCTATACATGGTTTGTCGAGACTTTATCTTATTGAGTCATGGTTATTTTTTTATGTGCTATTGATTTGTTTTAAGGTTTGGTTGGGTTCGGTATTATAGTCTGGAAATGGACTGGCTGAAGGGGGTGCAGAATAATGGTGGACTGTGAGAGGTTGTTGGTGACGAGTGGGGTTGTGGTGGATCGAACAACAGTGATTGGCTACTTATAGAGGATGGGGTTTGTTAGTCCTTGAGATGATGGTTTTGATGACAAAAACCTTAGGACTTGTTATAAAATATAAATACTAACGTTATGGTTTAGATATATATGTATATGCAGAATATAAACATGCAGGTATCAAGATAGAAGACTCATGAGTATCAAGAAATCAAGTTATCAAGAGTTCAAGATTTCAAACAGTACAGATAATGTAGTCAGTCTAGAATTATGTTAAAACTTCTTGAAAGCACTTACATCTTGACACAGCGGATTAATCAAAAACAATGTAGATCGTTGAACGTAGCAATCGATGGATTGGAAGATGCTGAAATGCCCAAATTCGTTGATCCGAAGATACCGAATTCTAGTTATCCCGAACTCGTTGATCGCGCACGATACCGGGTTCAAAGATCTTCAATTCTTCAAGCGTTGATCAAGCGCACTTGATTTCGCGAATCGGCTTCTACAATCGTTGAATCGAGCGCACTCGATTATCCGAAAGAGGAGATAGGAGATTACACTCAAATACCAATTTAAATGAAAGCACAAAGCAATCAAAAGAGAATTTTATTCAATATTCAACAACCTTTACAAAATGACCATACACGCCTATTTATAGGCTACAACTCAACACAACAGAAAATTCCCTAACTCCTAAGTCGGTTCCGACTTACGACCTACGACCCATCCTAACTCGGAGACGACTTAAGACAAACAGTTACACTACATGCCTTTAGCGACTTATCAACATACAACACGACTCACGACTTATTTACAAAGTACATGACTCAAAAGTAAACGACTCACAGATGACTCCCCTTAAGTCGTTTACGACTTATCAGATTACGACTTAAAAACAAAATTACAAACGACTTATAACAGATGCGACTTAACAACCAACACAACAGCCACTTCCTTCGACTTAAGAATCCACGGTGTAGATTAACTCGCATAAGAATCTACGGCAACAGGCTTTAGCGACTTAAGAACATGCGCATCTCCTATCAGCGACCTAAAGAACAACGGTAGAGATTAACTCGTAGAAGAATCAATGGCAGTGTGCTTCAGCGACTTAAGTCCTGATTCATTAGGTCGTTCACGAGACTTAACTAAGTCATAACTCGCTTCCTCTTCACTCCTTTTGTTAAGTCGCGGACGACTTATACCTTCAGCTTTGTTAAGTCGTGGCCTTTCACTAAGTCGCTGCCGAGTTATACTAAGTTGCTGGGACGACTTAACACCTTCGTTAGGTCGCGAACTTGAGTTAACTCGCTGCCGAGTTATACTAAGTCGCTGGGACGACTTAGAACCTTCGTTAGGTCGCAGATATCCTTCCATAAGTCGGTTGCGACCTAGAACTTCATTTTCCCAACATTGCTCACCAATTCTTAACTCGGTGGTATTCTTCTTAGGTCGGTCTCGACTTATCAACTTGTTAGGTCGTATTCGACCTATGACTTCATCCTGGCCTGCATCATCCTCCCCAGGTTGAGAAAAATTCGTCCTCGAATTTGTACTTTCCTTATCCACAATAAACTCCTCTCCATGATATGGTATGATATGCTTAACGTTGAATACGTCCGACGTGTACACATCATCTGGCAGCTTCAATTTATAAGCATTTTCATTGATTCGTTTCACAACTTCTACCGGACCAATTTTCCTGGCTTTCAACTTGTTGTAAGCGCCCACTGGAAAACGATCTTTTGTTAACACTGCATAAACCAAATCACCTTCATGAAATTCAACATTTCTTCGTTTCAAATCTGCAGATTGTTTATACTTCTCATTTGCTTTCTCTAATCGTTCTTGAACGATTTTATGACATTCCGTCATCCCTTCAACAAAATCAGCAGCTTTCTTAATTGTCCCCTTTGAATGTGGTATCACCGCTAAATCCAACGGCCCTTTCGGTAAGCTCGAATAAACAATCTGGAATGGACTGAACCCAGTACTTCGATTCACAGCATGATTATGGGCAAACTCTGCCTGGCATAACTTCACATCCCAACTCTTCAGATTGTCTTGAACAAGACACCTCAACAAGTTTCCCAACGATCTGTTCACAACCTCGGTCTGTCCATCCGTTTGCGGGTGATAAGCACTACTAAATTTCAACTTTGTTCCCACCATTTTCCACAAACTTAACCAAAAGTGACTCAGAAATCGAGTATCTCTATCCGACACAATAGATTCTGGCAATCCATGAAGTCGATAGATCTCCTTGAAAAATAATTGAGCAACATGAATAGCATCTGCCGTCTTCTTACAAGCAATAAAATGTGCCATCTTCGAAAATCTGTCCACCACCACATATATGGAATCGTTACCACGCTGTGTCCTCGGTAATCCCAATACGAAGTCCATACTCACATCAACCCATGGTTTAATTGGTACAGGTAATGGCATATATAAACCAGCATTAGTCGTAGTTCCTTTCAAAACTTGACATATGTGACATCGCTCCACAAATCTTTCCACTTCTTTCCTCATCGATGGCCAAAAGTAGGATTGTGAAATTAACTGTAAGGTACGGTCTCTTCCAACATGTCCCTCTTCGTGTAACTCTTTGATAATCTTCATTCTCAGACTACCCTCCGGTATGCACAATCGACTTCCTTTAAAAAGAAAACCATCTACCATCATAAACTCATCAGTCTTCCCTTCATTGTCCTGTTCAACAAATTTCTCAAAATAAGAGTCTTCTGCAATCTGCTCCGGCAATAATTCAAAACCAGTCACCTCAACTTTCATCATTGTCAACAAATGACTCCTTCTACTTAAAGCATCAGCCACTCGATTCGTCACCCCTGACTTGTGTTTAACAACAAAAGTAAACTGTTGCAGATATGCAATCCACGATGCATGTCTCACTGAAATCTTATCTTGTGCTTTAATGCTTCATGATCAGTATACAGAACAAACTCTTTCTGAAATAGATAATGTCTCCAGTGTTTAATAGATTGTACAACAGCATAGAACTCCACATCATATGTACTGTATCGCATCTTCGCTCCTAACAACTTCTCACTGAAATATGCAATCGGACGTCCCTTCTGACTCAACACTCCTCCAATCCCAACCTTGGATGCATCAGTATGTAGTTCAAACAACAACTGAAAATCAGGTAATACAAGAATTGGTGCAGATGTCAGCAACTCCTTGATCTTCCTAAAAGCATTCCCTGCTTCCTCTGTCCATGCAAACTGTTTACCCTTCATACAATCGGTCACAGGTGCCATCACACTACTAAAGTGTGGAATGAACCTTCGATAGAATGAAGCCAACCCGTGAAAACTACGAACTTCCATTATCGTCTTGGGCTGTGGCCAATCTCTGA
The DNA here is from genome assembly GCA_030737815.1 of Allium fistulosum. Classification (NCBI taxonomy): domain Eukaryota; kingdom Viridiplantae; phylum Streptophyta; class Magnoliopsida; order Asparagales; family Amaryllidaceae; genus Allium; species Allium fistulosum. The sequence goes on from CM060908.1 coordinate 53,453,605, forward strand.
TCGCCTTAACTTTACTCTGGTCAACCTGTATTCCTCTTTCCGATACAACATATCCTAGAAATAAAACGCTATGCGTCATGAACACGCATTTCTTCGTTGCAGCATAAAATTGTTCTTGTCGCAATACCATCAGCACTTCTCTAAGATGATTTAAATGTTCCTCTGGACTCCCACTGTAAATCAGAATATCATCAAAATACACCACCACAAATTTCCCAATGAACGGTCGAAAAATCTGATTCATCACCCTCATAAAAGTACTCGGTGCATTGGATAAACCAAATGGCATGACCAACCATTCGTATAGACCCTCCCTGGTTTTAAAAGCAGTCTTCCACTCATCACCCGGTCTGATACGAATTTGATGATATCCGCTCTTCAAATCAATCTTCGAAAATATAGTAGCTCCGCTTATTTGATCTAACAAGTCATCCAACCTCGGCATTGGAAATCTATATCTCACAGTAATCTTATTCAATGCTCGACTGTCAGTGCACATCCTCCACGTTCCATCCCTTTTGGGTACCAATAAAGCTGGTACAGCACAAGGACTTAAACTCTCCTGCACACGCCCCTGTTCAAGCAATTCCTCTACCTGCCTCCGCAACTCTTCAACGATAACAAAGTTTTGAGCTCTTCAATCTCCTCCAACTTGTTTTCCTCCTGTTGTCGCTTCTTCGGAACTAGAGTAATCTTTGTGCCTTCAAACATGAAACTGTAGCTGTTGGTACGCCCATCATGTTGCACCGCCCTATTATACTGCCACGGTCTCCCCAGCAACAAATGACAAACGTCCATATCCACAACATCGCACCAGATTTCGTCTTTATATTTCTTCCCAATTGAAAACTTCACACAAGCTCTACGTCCAACTTTCACTTCACCTCCCTTCCTCAACCAAGCTAACTTGTACGGTTTAGGATGTTTCTTGGTTTTCAATTCCAACTTCTTCACTGCTTCTGTAGAGATAATATTATCACAACTCCCAGCATCAATAACAAATTTACAAACTCTTCCCAGAATAGTGCATGTAGATTGAAAGATATTGTTCCTCAACCAACTACTTTCCTCCTCTTGCTTCGGTGTTAAACAACTTCTCCTCATCATCAATGCGTACCCGTCATCTCCTGACAGTAAGTCTTCCTCCTCAATTGGTAAAGAATTAGAGCATTCAGCTTCTTCATCCTCATCCTCAACCTCAGCTATCATAGCTCTCTTCTTCGGCTTTGGACATTCATTACTTTTGTGGCCCAACTCTTGGCAATTATAACATTTGAAACCATTGTTAACCCTTGCCTTCTCAACCTCCTTCACCACTGGTCTACTGATAGGTTTAGAAACATTAGAACTTCCACCAACACCCTTTGCTTGATTGTTAGAATTAGTAAACACACCACCTCCTCGTCTACCCTGTTTCTCCCAAGCCAACGCTTTCTGATGTGCTTCCGCTACAGATCTTGGATCGAACATATTAACCATATCCTGAATCTGCATTCTCAATCCCCCAATGAATCTAGATGCCAGCTGCTCTTCTGTTTCCATAATATCATTCCTTGCAATAAGTTGATAGAATTCATCAGCATAGTCATTCACAGATTTCGTCCCTTGTCTCAAGTTCTGCAAACGTTGGTACATCAAAGATTGATAATTGTAAGGTAAGAACGTTGCTTTCATCAACTTCTTCATCTTCTCCCAAGATTCAACTTTTGACTTCCCCATACGTTCGCGTGTAAGCTTGGTTTGCTGCCACCATGCCAAAGCTCTACCCCTCAGCCTTGTAGCAACCAACTTCACTCTACGATGTTCTGGAACTTCTTTGAAGTCAAAAATCTCCTCGACATTAGCTACCCAATCTAGAAACTCCTCTGCTTGCATACCACCTTTGAATTCAGGAATTTCAGTCTTCATCCCCGACTCCCATTTGTGATCATACTCAGAGTAATTTCTTCCTTGTCCTCGAACACTACCACCATCATACTCCTCTTCAAAATCAGATGTATATCGTTGTCTATCTCGTCCACCCACATCTCTACTACCATTACGTCTACCACCATCATCCCTTCTATCTACATTCCTCCGTTCACGATCATTCACGTTCCTCCCACGCCCTTGATCATTTTCAACACTTCTGTCTCGATTGGAATGTGGCGAGACTCTATTTCCCCCATGGTTAGATTCAGGTGAAACCCTTCTCCGATTTTGATTCATCTCCGTCATAAGCTTCTCTAACCGGCCAATTCCTTCGTTAAGCTTTTCACTAAAGTTCTCATTGATTCTTTGCTCCATCTCATCAGCTTCTTCTCTTCGATACAAAGCTTCTACGTTTTGATGTCGATTAGCTCTCCTTGGCGGCATGATTGTAAATTGTACAAACTCTTCAACACTTCAAAATTCAAACACTTTTCGGACTTTGATCCAAAATGAAATGGATCGAAAACTTCCACTTTGTAGCAAATCGCGATGAACACGATGGACAAAGTTTCGGCCTCCAAGTCAAATCCGAACAAACAACTTCAAACAATGATGAACACTCCTTCTAGCCATCGGCCGTGATACACAAAGCTTCAAATCTTCACAATGATTAGGCTCCAAGTCTCGATCTGGCTATGATTGGCTAGAACAGGCTCTGATACCAAACTGACGCAGCGGATTAATCAAAAACAATATAGATCATTGAACGTAGCAATCGATGGATTGGAAGATGCTGAAATGCCCAAATTCGTTGATCCGAAGATACCGAATTCTAGCTATCCCGAACTCGTTGATCGCGCACGATACCGGGTTCAAAGATCTTCAATTCTTCAAGCGTTTATCAAGCGCACTTGATTCCGCGAATCGGCTTCTACAATCGTTGAATCGAGCGCACTCGATTATCCGAAAGAGGAGATAGGAGATTACACTCAACTACCAATTTAAATGAAAGCACAAAGCAATCAAAAGAGAATTTTATTCAATATTCAACAACCTTTACAAAATGACCATACACGCCTATTTATAGGCTACAACTCAACACAACAGAAAATTCACTAACTCCTAAGTCGGTTCCGACTTACGACCTACGACCCATCCTAACTCGGAGACGACTTAAGACAAACAGTTACACTACATGCCTTTAGCGACTTATCAACATACAACACGACTCACGACTTATTTACAAAGTACATGACTCAAAAGTAAACGACTCACAGACGACTCCCCTTAAGTCGTTTACGACTTATCAGATTACGACTTAAAAACAAAATTACAAACGACTTATAACAGATGCGACTTAACAACCAACACAACAGCCACTTCCTTCGACTTAAGAATCCACGGTGTAGATTAACTCGCATAAGAATCTACGGCAACAGGCTTTAGCGACTTAAGAACATGCGCATCTCCTATCAGCGACCTAAAGAACAACGGTAGAGATTAACTCGTAGAAGAATCAATGGCAGTGTGCTTCAGCGACTTAAGTCCTGATTCATTAGGTCGTTCACGAGACTTAACTAAGTCGTAACTCGCTTCCTCTTCACTCCTTTTGTTAAGTCGCGGACGACTTATACCTTCAGCTTTGTTAAGTCGTGGCCTTTCACTAAGTCGCTGCCGAGTTATACTAAGTTGCTGGGACGACTTAACACCTTCGTTAGGTCGCGAACTTGAGTTAACTCGCTGCCGAGTTATACTAAGTCGCTGGGACGACTTAGAACCTTCGTTAGGTCGCAGATATCCTTCAATAAGTCGGTTGCGACCTAGAACTTCATTTTCCCAACATTGCTCACCAATTCTTAACTCGGTGGTATTCTTCTTAGGTCGGTCTCGACTTATCAACTTGTTAGGTCGTATTCGACCTATGACTTCATCCTGGCCTGCATCATCCTCCCCAGGTTGAGAAAAATTCGTCCTCGAATTTGTACTTTCCTTATCCACAATAAACTCTTCTCCATGATATGGTATGATATGCTTAACGTTGAATACGTCCGACGTGTACACATCATCTGGCAGCTTCAATTTATAAGCATTTTCATTGATTCGTTTCACAACTTCTACCGGACCAATTTTCCTGGCTTTCAACTTGTTGTAAGCGCCCACTGGAAAAAGATCTTTTGTTAACACTGCATAAACCAAATCACCTTCATGAAATTCAACATTTCTTCGTTTCAAATCTGCAGATTGTTTATACTTCTCATTTGCTTTCTCTAATCGTTCTTGAACGATTTTATGACATTCCGTCATCCCTTCAACAAAATCAGCAGCTTTCTTAATTGTCCCCTTTGAATGTGGTATCACCGCTAAATCCAACGGCCCTTTCGGTAAGCTCGAATAAACAATCTGGAATGGACTGAACCCAGTACTTCGATTCACAGCATGATTATGGGCAAACTCTGCCTGGCATAACTTCACATCCCAACTCTTCAGATTGTCTTGAACAAGACACCTCAACAAGTTTCCCAACGATCTGTTCACAACCTCGGTCTGTCCATCCGTTTGCGGGTGATAAGCACTACAAAATTTCAACTTTGTTCCCACCATTTTCCACAAACTTAACCAAAAGTGACTCAGAAATCGAGTATCTCTATCCGACACAATAGATTCTGGCAATCCATGAAGTCGATAGATCTCCTTGAAAAATAATTGAGCAACATGAACAGCATCTGCCGTCTTCTTACAAGAAATAAAATGTGCCATCTTCGAAAATCTGTCCACCACCACATATATGGAATCGTTACCACGCTGTGTCCTCGGTAATCCCAATACGAAGTCCATACTCACATCAACCCATGGTTTAATTGGTACAGGTAATGGCATATATAAACCAGCATTAGTCGCAGTTCCTTTCGAAACTTGACATATGCGACATCGCTCCACAAATCTTTCCACTTCTTTCCTCATCGATGGCCAAAAGTAGGATTGTGAAATTAACTGTAAGGTACGGTCTCTTCCAACATGTCCCTCTTCGTGTAACTCTTTGATAATCTTCATTCTCAGACTACCCTTCGGTATGCACAATCGACTTCCTTTAAAAAGAAAACCATCTACCATCATAAACTCATCAGTCTTCCCTTCATTGTCATGTTCAACAAATTTCTTAAAATAAGAGTCTTCTGCAATCTGCTCCGGCAATAATTCAAAACCAGTCACCTCAACTTTCATCGTTGTCAACAAATGACTCCTTCTACTTAAAGCATCAACCACTTGATTCGTCACCCCTGACTTGTGTTTAACAACAAAAGTAAACTGTTGCAGATATGCAATCCACGATGCATGTCTCACTGAAATCTTATCTTGCCCTTGCAAATGCTTTAATGCTTCATGATCAGTATACAGAACAAACTCTTTCTGAAATAGATAATGTCTCCAGTGTTTAATAGATTGTACAACAGCATAGAACTCCACATCATATGTACTATATCGCATCTTCGCTCCTGACAACTTCTCACTGAAATATGCAATCGGACGTCCCTTCTGACTCAACACTCCTCCAATCCCAACCTTGGATGCATCAGTATGTAGTTCAAACAACAACTGAAAATCAGGTAATACAAGAATTGGTGCAGATGTCAGCAACTCCTTGATCTTCCTAAAAGCATTCCCTGCTTCCTCTGTCCATGCAAACTGTTTACCCTTCATACAATCGGTCACAGGTGCCATCACACTACTAAAGTGTGGAATGAACCTTCGATAGAATGAAGCCAACCCATGAAAACTACGAACTTCCATTATCGTCTTGGGCTGTGGCCAATCTCTGATCGCCTTAACTTTACTCTGGTCAACCTGTATTCCTCTTTCCGATACAACATATCCTAGAAATAAAACGCTATGCGTCATGAACACGCATTTCTTCGTTGCAGCATAAAATTGTTCTTATCGCAATAACATCAGCACTTCTCTTAGATGATTTAAATGTTCCTCTGGACTCCCACTGTAAATCAGAATATCATCAAAATACACCACCACAAATTTCCCAATGAACGGTCGAAAAATCTGATTCATCACCCTCATAAAAGTACTCGGTGCATTGGATAAACCAAATGGCATGACCAACCATTCGTATAGACCCTCCCTGGTTTTAAAAGCAGTCTTCCACTCATCACCCGGTCTGATACGAATTTGATGATATCCGCTCTTCAAATCAATCTTCGAAAATATAGTAGCTCCGCTTATTTGATCTAACAAGTCATCCAACCTCGGCATTGGAAATCTATATCTCATAGTAATCTTATTCAATGCTCGACTGTCAGTGCACATCCTCCACGTTCCATCCCTTTTGGGTACCAATAAAGCTGGTACAGCACAAGGACTTAAACTCTCCTGCACACGCCCCTGTTCAAGCAATTCCTCTACCTGCCTCCGCAACTCTTCAACGATAACAAAGTTTTGAGCTCTTCAATCTCCTCCAACTTGTTTTCCTCCTGTTGTCGCTTCTTCGGAACTAGAGTAATCTTTGTGCCTTCAAACATGAAACTGTAGCTGTTGGTACGCCCATCATGTTGCACCGCCCTATTATACTGCCACGGTCTCCCCAGCAACAAATGACAAACGTCCATGTCCACAACATCGCACCAGATTTCGTCTTTATATTTCTTCCCAATTGAAAACTTCACACAAGCTCTACGTCCAACTTTCACTTCACCTCCCTTCCTCAACCAAGCTAACTTGTACGGTTTAGGATGTTTCTCGGTTTTCAATTCCAACTTCTTCACTGCTTCTGTAGAGATAATATTATCACAACTCCCAGCATCAATAACAAATTTACAAACTCTTCCCAGAATAGTGCATGTAGATTGAAAGATATTGTTCCTCAACCAACTACTTTCCTCCTCTTGCTTCGGTGTTAAACAACTTCTCCTCATCATCAATGCGTACCCGTCATCTCCTGACAGTAAGTCTTCCTCCTCAATTGGTAAAGAATTAGAGCATTCAGCTTCTTCATCCTCATCCTCAACCTCAGCTATCATAGCTCTCTTCTTCGGCTTTGGACATTCATTACTTTTGTGGCCCAACTCTTGGCAATTATAACATTTGAAACCATTGTTAACCCTTGCCTTCTCAACCTCCTTCACCACTGGTCTACTGATAGGTTTAGAAACATTAGAACTTCCACCAACACCCTTTGCTTGATTGTTAGAATTAGTAAACACACCACCTCCTCGTCTACCCTGTTTCTCCCAAGCCAACGCTTTCTGATGTGCTTCCGCTACAGATCTTGGATCGAACATATTAACCATATCCTGAATCTGCATTCTCAATCCCCCAATGAATCTAGATGCCAGCTGCTCTTCTGTTTCCATAATATCATTCCTTGCAATAAGTTGATAGAATTCATCAGCATAGTCATTCACAGATTTCGTCCCTTGTCTCAAGTTCTGCAAACGTTGATACATCAAAGATTGATAATTGTAAGGTAAGAACGTTGCTTTCATCAACTTCTTCATCTTCTCCCAAGATTCAACTTTTGACTTCCCCATACGTTCGCGTGTAAGCTTGGTTTGCTGCCACCATGCCAAAGCTCTACCCCTCAGCCTTGTAGCAACCAACTTCACTCTACGATGTTCTGGAACTTCTTTGAAGTCAAAAATCTCCTCGACATTAGCTACCCAATCTAGAAACTCCTCTGCTTGCATACCACCTTTGAATTCAGGAATTTCAGTCTTCATCCCCGACTCCCATTTGTGATCATACTCAGAGTAATTTCTTCCTTGTCCTCGAACACTACCACCATCATACTCCTCTTAAAAATCAGATGTATATCGTTGTCTATCTCGTCCACCCACATCTCTACTACCATTACGTCTACCACCATCATCCCTTCTATCTACATTCCTCCGTTCACGATCATTCACGTTCCTCCCACGCCCTTGATCATTTTCAACACTTCTGTCTCGATTGGAATGTGGCGAGACTCTACTTCCCCCATGGTTAGATTCAGGTGAAACCCTTCTCCGATTTTGATTCATCTCCGTCATAAGCTTCTCTAACCGGCCAATTTCTTCGTTAAGCTTTTCACTAAAGTTCTCATTGATTCTTTGCTCCATCTCATCAGCTTCTTCTCTTCGATACAAAGCTTCTACGTTTTGATGTCGATTAGCTCTCCTTGGCGGCATGATTGTAAATTGTACAAACTCTTCAACACTTCAAAATTCAAACACTTTTCGGACTTTGATCCAAAATGAAATGGATCGAAAACTTCCACTTTGTAGCAAATCGCGATGAACACGATGGACAAAGTTTCGGCCTCCAAGTCAAATCCGAACAAACAACTTCAAACAATGATGAACACTCCTTCTAGCCCTCGGCCGTGATACACAAAGCTTCAAATCTTCACAATGATTAGGCTCCAAGTCTCGATCTAGCTATGATTGGCTAGAACAGGCTCTGATACCAAACTGACGCAGCGGATTAATCAAAAACAATATAGATCATTGAACGTAGCAATCGATGGATTGGAAGATGCTGAAATGCCCAAATTCGTTGATCCGAAGATACCGAATTCTAGCTATCCCGAACTCGTTGATCGCGCACGATACCAGGTTCAAAGATCTTCAATTCTTCAAGCGTTGATCAAGCGCACTTGATTCCGCGAATCGGCTTCTACAATCGTTGAATCGAGCGCACTCGATTATCCGAAAGAGGAGATAGGAGATTACACTCAACTACCAATTTAAATGAAAGCACAAAGCAATCAAAAGAGAATTTTATTCAATATTCAACAACCTTTACAAAATGACCATACACGCCTATTTATAGGCTACAGCTCAACACAACAGAAAATTCACTAACTCCTAAGTCGGTTCCGACTTACGACCTACGACCCATCCTAACTCGGAGACGACTTAAGACAAACAGTTACACTACATGCCTTTAGCGACTTATCAACATACAACACGACTCACGACTTATTTACAAAGTACATGACTCAAAAGTAAACGACTCACAGACGACTCCCCTTAAGTCATTTACGACTTATCAGATTACGACTTAAAAACAAAATTACAAACGACTTATAACAGATGCGACTTAACAACCAACACAACAGCCACTTCCTTCGACTTAAGAATCCACGGTGTAGATTAACTCGCATAAGAATCTACGGCAACAGGCTTTAGCGACTTAAGAACATGCGCATCTCCTATCAGCGACCTAAAGAACAACGGTAGAGATTTACTCGTAGAAGAATCAATGGCAGTGTGCTTCAGCGACTTAAGTCCTGATTCATTAGGTCGTTCACGAGACTTAACTAAGTCGTAACTCGCTTCCTCTTCACTCCTTTTGTTAAGTCACGGACGACTTATACCTTCAGCTTTGTTAAGTCGTGGCCTTTCACTAAGTCGCTGCCGAGTTATACTAAGTTGCTGGGACGACTTAACACCTTCGTTAGGTCGCGAACTTGAGTTAACTCGCTGCCGAGTTATACTAAGTCGCTGGGACGACTTAGAACCTTCGTTAGGTCGCGGATATCCTTCCATAAGTCGGTTGCGACCTAGAACTTCATTTTCCCAACATTGCTCACCAATTCTTAACTCGGTGGTATTCTTCTTAGGTCGGTCTCGACTTATCAACTTGTTAGATCGTATTCGACCTATGACTTCATCCTGGCCTGCATCACATCTTTATTCGAAATTTATTCGTGGAATGGAATCCACTTCGAGCCTGTTAAAGGGATGGAACCCTAGTGGGATTGAACCCACGACAATATCCAGTGGAACATGTAGTGGTCCTATTTTGATATCCACTAATTTTATAAAAATGTTTTTCAAAAATATATCGCTTGTTTTAAAAATGTTTTCAAAACTTTCTTTTCAAAAAGACATCTCTCTTGATTGAAATATTTTAGCCTCAAAACTATTTTTATAATTTTTAATATTTTGATTTCAAAATTGTCCTTGTTTCTAAGCCATCTCTTATTTTAAATATTTAGCTTTAAAATATTTATATACTCAGATTTTAAATCACTTTATAGATTAAGATTATATATATTAAAAATTATTTTCTAAACTCTTTTATATGTTTAAACTATATTCAAATATATTTACAAAGTTTAGAAATTGTTTTGACAAATTATAGAAACCAAAATAAGAAAATCAAAACATCAATTTTGCCTTGAGCATGTCGACATACATCAACCCCCCATGTCGACATGGTGTCCGTTATTTTCAAATTTCAATTTTCAAAAGAAGTGTCTATTCGTCGTATATTTTCACGAATAGATATGGCTGTTGCTCTACTATAAATACCACTAAGTTCTAAACGAATTTTTACCAGATTTTAATTTATTTTCTCTCCTCTTCATCTTCCACATTTATTCTAAAGAATCCTAAACTATACTCTGCCGAAATACCAAGTGAATCAAACTCGATTATCTCTTGTTTGATTCTCTGCCACTCTCTTCATAAGATCTCAGTGCTATTCAGAGTTATAGAATCTTTTGTAAATAAAACTGTTGAGTAAAAGGTACGGTTGAGCCTTGAAATCAATTGGATGTGATTGTAGCCCCGGAAATCAATTAGGTGATCTTGTAACTTGGTTAAATCAAGAGAGTTGCCCTGAACTCGAATATAGGAGGGTGTACCTCATAGCCTTGAAACCGAGGGTGTAATCTAGGAGATTATTTTGAAAAGAAATCCATACGATTGTACGTGACTGGATGTAGGGTAACTCCGAACCAGTATAAAATCCTGGTGTGTTCTTTCCTTTACTGCTTTTATTTAGTATTTGCATCTGTGTCTAATTCTATGATTATATCTGTGTTTGTGAATTGCATTTGTTAGTGTTTAAATTGAACAAAATTCAAAAAGATTTAAAAAAATACATAAAATACTATTCACCGGCCCTCTAGTGTTATTCCAGCGTTAAGATCCGTAATCCGCATTTCTCACATTTGGTATCAGAGCATTGGTTTTCAAAGTTTTCATAATCTGAATTTGGAAAAAGTTTTTAAAATGGCTATTTTTTGGGATTTTGTTAACACTAGTTTAAAACTGTTCAAATCATCATTGTCTCATAAGTCTGCATATAGTTACTATAGAAAATTAAGTTATCTACCGAGTTTGTATTCTGTGCAAAAAGAAAAATGTTATATAGCCTTTGAAGAATCAACACTTAATGAACAAATGGTGCAAATCAAGAAGAATAAGTGGATACTTGATAGTGGATGTTCAAGACACATGACTGGTAATCCAGATATGCTGAATTATATTATCTATAAAGATGGAGGATCGGTTAATTTTGGAGACAGCTCAAAAGGATATGTGATTGGCATCGGCAATGTCGGTAACTCTAAAACTCCTACTATTTCTAATGTTTTATTAGTTAAGAATCTGAAACACAATCTTCTTAGCATTAGTCAACTTTGCGATAAAGGATACAAAATTTAATTTGAAAAAGATAAGTGTCACATCGAAGATAATAATTCAAATATTATATTTGAAGGAATTAGGAAGAAAAATATTTATATTCTTAGTATGAAAATCTCAAATGATAATCTATGTCTTTTGGCTAATACAAGTGACCCTTTGATTTGGCATAAAAGATTTGGGCATTTGAATTTTAAACTCTTATCTAGACTTTCTAAACTTGATCTAGTAAGAGGTCTCCCTAGAATGAATTTTAAAATAGATAGTATATGTGATGCTTCTCAATTAGGAAAACTTAGGAAGAGTTCTTTCAAATTAAAGATATGATTTCAACTTCAAAACCTCTTGAGTTACTTCATCTAGATTTGTTTGGTCCATCTCAAATTCAATCAATAAATCACAATAAATATGTCTTTGTAATTGTAGATGATTATTCTAGGTTTACATGGACAATTTTTATGAAACATATAAGTGATACTTTTGATTCATTTAAAAATTTTACAAAAAGACTCCAAAACCAACTTTCTTTAAAAATTATAACTGTTCGTAGTGATCACGGTGGGGAATTTGAAAACGAAAATTTTGAGAGATTCTGCAATAAAAAGGGAATAACTCATAATTTCTCGTTTCTAAGAACTCCACAACAAAACGGAGTGGTAGAACGTAAAAATAGGACGATTCAAGAGTGTGATAGAACAATGCTTTTAGATAGTAATTTACCAAAACATTTTGGGCTGAAGCAGTCGCTACAGCTTGCTACATTTTGAATAAAATATTAATTAGACCGTTAACTGATAAAACTCCTTATGAACTTTGTTTGCGCCAAAATTGGTCACAAACACCCAATTGTCGATGAAAGCACCAGTTCACAATCACAGATTACAGATAACAAGTATGTAGAGAATTAAAAATGAAGAACAGTCAAAAAATTAAAAAGGAAAGCAGTAAAGAACATAGAGTTTATAGTGGTTCGGCAATCCGGCCTACATCCACTTTGAAGTTGATGATTTTATTGATGTTTGCTTGCTGACTACAACGAGTTACAACTGATTACAACAGCAAATTTCGAGTACAATGATGGTTCCTGCAGAGTGTGGACGTAGAAGAATCCAAAGTCCCTTTTATGTAGATTTTGGGATGCTATTTATAGGCGTAGGCTGCAAATATCTTGCTCAGATCTCGAGAGACCTCTTCTGGCACGTGCACGGGCCCACGCGATCGATCCTATGCGATTTTGACTTGATCCGTGATCGATACAAATGAATTTCGTATTGATCAAGATCTCGCCCGATCAAGTCGAGATCGAACATGAACATTCTTTAGGTTGTACGCAAGCTCCTGTGAAAATTTGGTGGCATTTGGACTTGTAGATTATGAGATATGATCGATGCAAGTTCGTGTTTTTCAAAGGCTGTCTCCTTCGCATCGATCACCTTTGCCTTGTTCGTATCAATCACCATTGCACTGTTCGTATCGATTGTGATGGATACGAAATGTCGACCACTTGATGGATACGAACAAGACCTTTCAATTTATGGATACGAACAAGTGAGACTTGATGGATACGAACAAGACCTTTCAGTTGATGGATACGAACAGTTGAGGCTTGATGCATACGAACAAAACCTTTCAGTTGATGGATACGAAATAATTCGATGGATATGAACTGTAGCGCATATTGATCAATACGAAGCAACACGTTTGATGGATACGAACAGTAGTTCCCTTCGATGGATATGAAGCAACATATTCAATGGATACGAAGGAGACCTATTTTCGGATGGATACGAAGTAGAGTGGTGGATACGAAATGACGATCGTTTGATGGATACGAACGAGATTTTTCCATGATTTGCATCGATCATACCTTGAGCACACGGGCTCCGATTGACTTGAAATTCGAAACGTAGCCTCTCCTAGCCTTGTTCATCACTCCCAATCGATCCTGTATTTATTGAAGCCAGATCAAATTTTGACGACATCGATCATAGCCTTGTTTCCAATTGATCTCCATTCCTGATATCCATCCTTTCTAGCCAATTTGTGGATATCCTGGCCTTGACTAAAAGGCGGGATGACATTTGCCCCCAAAAACATGCCTTGTGGTAAGAAGGTGTGTTTTGAAAAGCTCCAAATCCGGCATCCGAAGTGCATATTTCATCCATAGCCATATCATCCGATTCTTAGTCCAATCCATTACCAAGCCATCCTATCCAAGTGCCGCAGCCATAACCTGATCCAAATTCGCGACTGCTCTGAGTCGATGTCCGATTCCGAATTCAGTAACCAAATCCTTAGCCAATTACATAGCTATCCAAATCCATCTACCGAGCTTTAATCCATCTATATCCAATATCCAATAGCCAAGTCCATAACATTTCTGAGTTGATATCCAAATTTGGGACCGCTTCGAGTCCTTTGCCAACTCCAAGACCCCTCCGGGTCCATTTATCCAAAGCCGAAATCCGAATCCATGATCTCTCCGGGTTTGACTTCAAAACCATAGACCTCGCCGGGTCGCGTTGTTCTGCTCTGATCCCGACTCTCTGGTCGAGGGCTTTTATGCTCTCCGGCCTTGGCCCTCCGGTCAAGGACTTTTATATTCTCCGGCCTCGGCTCTCCAGCCAAGGACTTTTATATTCTCCGGCCTCGGCTCTCCGGCCAAGGACTTTTATATTCTCCAGCCTCGGCTCTCCAGCCAAGGACTTTTATATTCTCCGGCCTCGGCTCTCCGGCCAAGGACTTTTATATTCTTCGGCCTCGGCTCTCCGGCCAAGGACTTTTATATTGTGTTTGAGTCCATTCCATCACTCTCCGGCGAAGGGACTCATAATTCGCGATTACTGCTCCGTCTCTCCGGTCGGGACCGTTATCGTGAGACCTGCATTATTCATTACATTGATCCAAATCCAACCATTCAAAATAAGATTTTTACAGCCAGGGAAAACCAAATAAATGTCTGTACATCCAAGGAAAAAACAAAAGTTCAGGAAAATGAAAAGAAAAACAGGATTTCATAGACTCGAGTAACACGATTTATCATCATCTCAGAGCATGCCTAGGGACCGTCCTCGATCTCGTACATGTGTAAGTGATTTAGTCACATTACTTTGAGTTCTATTACTTATTCCAAGCTATAAATCTATTTAGTTGATAACAAGTTGACGTTGCCTAGGTCCAGTGCCATCCTTGTTCGAGGTGGGCGGTAACCGTTCCTGCTCCACTACCACAGCTCGATTCCTTACATACTGCTGTAGATGACCATTCCTTACATGCTCCTCAACGATATACCTCAAATGCATGCAGTCGTTCGTGTTGTGCCCATCCAGCTCATGGAATAGGCAATGCCTTCCCGATGCCCGTTCGTAATCAGAAGGTTCCCTTCTTGTTGGCCTTCGATACTGGAGGCGCCCTCGAGTGTCCAAATAAACCCTTTCCAGAGTTTCAGTCAGATCCATGTAAGAAGAAAACTTTGAATCCCTCCGTGGCCTTTTTGAAGTGCTACCGTTATCATCCATTTTCCTTTTGCCTTTGTCGTCTTTGTTTGGATTTTATCTGGGTGGACCTCCATCCCTTACCGCATAAGCTTCAGCCTCTCTCCCTTCTCTCTCAGCCTGCGCATCTTCCTGCCTTAGGAATCTCTCTGCCTCATGATAGAACTCCCCAAGATCCCTCGGTGGGTCCCGTTCCAATGATATCTTGTAATTCGAATTGTCTGCAATTCTTGAAACCGCTGCCATCAAAACCATCGACGGATCAGGTCGATCCACTGAACCCACTACCGCATTGAATCTGGTCAAGAAATCTCTAAGTGATTCTCCTTTCCATTGTTTCATTGATGTTAAAGTCATCACGTTCTTGGGTCTGGCTATATGGACCTGAAACTGTCTAATAAACCTTTCAATCAACTCCGTCCATGTGCCAATAGAGCCACTCTCCAGCTGTCTGAACCATAACGCCGCTATATCCGTCAGATACAAAGGGAAGCATCACGCCATGACCTCCTCTGAGGCTCCCAGTACTTCCATATGCCTCATGTACCTTGTCAAACGAACAGTGGGATCTGTTCTCCCGTCATAAATCTCCAGTGTTGGTAACTTGAAATCAGGTGGATTCCTGGCTTGCCTGATCGTAGGAGCAAAGGGACTCCTATTCACATCTTCCAGATCTCTATTCACTAGTCGGCCTCTCATGGCTAGTCTGACCATCTCCACCAATCTATCACTGTCATCAAGTTGTAACCCTTGTCTGTTGCTTCCGACCTGCCCCCCGAGTTCACGAGGGAATCCTAGAATCTGGTCTCCTGGACGGGCATCCATTCCTCTACCAAAGCCATGTTGAACAGCTCCACCTGGTATCCTGCCTGAGGTTGGATCAACGTCCTCCGGATGTGTGCCCCTAAGTTCTGGTGCTACTCCTGACGGTTCTGCTCCATTCTGAACTCTGGTTGTTCCGCGCTCCTGGTCTCTATCTCCAGCATCTCCTGCAGCAGCGTTCCCTTGATTTTGCATTCTGGCTTGTCCAACTTGTTGGAGTAGGTTCTGCATCATCTCCTCTTGTATTTTCAGCATTCCTTCCTGCATAGCTTCCATCATCATCTCCATCTCGTCCCGAGTAATGAAGATTGAGGTGTGATTTGCTCCATAGGAAGCCTCCTGGCTCCCTTCATGCTGACTCCTTCCAGCTCTTTGTCTTCTTGTTGATTGTCTTGCCATAGCTTTCCAGATCCAAGTCTTTAAGCTTTCAGATCCGAAGTCCTCGTTGTAGAATTCCTTAGCGCTAGCGTTCTTAGTGAAAGCACCAAAATGTTTGCACCAAAATTGGTCACAAACACCCAATTGTCAATGAAAGCACCAGTTCACAATCACATATTACAGATAACAAGTATGTAGAGAATTAAAAATGAATAACACTCAGAAAATTAAAAAGGAAAGCAGTAAAGAACGCAGAGTTTATAGTGGTTCGGCAATCTGGCCTACATCCACTTTGAAGTTGATGTTATTATTGATGTATGCTTGCTGACTACAACGAGTTACAACTGATTACAACAGCAAATTTCGAGTATAATGATGGTTCCTGCAGAGTCTGGACGTAGAAGAATCCAAAAGTCCCTTTTCTGTAGACTTTGGGATGCTATTTATAGGCGTAGGCTGCAAATATCTCGCTCAGATCTCGGGAGACCTCTTCTGGCACGTGTACGGGCCCACGCGATCGATCCCATGCGATTTTGACTCGATCCGTGATTGATACGAATGAATTTCATATCGATCAAGATCTCGCCCGATCAAGTCGAGATCGATCATGAACAATCTTTAGGTTGTACGCAAGCTCCTATGTAAATTTGGTGGCATTTGGACTTGTAGATTGTGAGATATGATCGATGCAAGTTCGTGTTTTTCAAAGGCTGTCTCCTTCGCATCGATCACCTCTGCCTTGTTCGTATCGATCACCATTGCACTGTTCGTATCGATCGTGATGGATATGAAATGTCGACCACTTGATGGATACGAACAAGACCTTTAAGTTGATGGATACGAACAGTTGAGGCTTGATGGATACGAATAAGACCTTTCAGTTGATGGATACGAACAGTTGAGGCTTGATGGATATGAACAAAACCTTTCAGTTGATGGATACAAAATAATTTGACGGATATGAACTGTAGCGCATATTGATCGATACGAAGCAACACGTTTGATGGATACGAATAGTAGTTCCCTTCGATGGATACGAAGCAACATATTCAATGGATACGAAAGAGGACTGCTTTCGGATGGATACGAAGTAGAGCAGTGGATACGAAATGACGATCGTTTGATGGATATGAACGAGATTTTTGCATGATTTGCATCGATCATACCTTGGGCACACAGACTCCAATTAACTTGAAATTCGAAACGTAGCCTCTCCTAGCCTTGTTCATCACTCCCAATCGATCCTGTCTTGATTGAAGCCTGGTCAAATTTGACGACATCAATCGTAGCCTTGTTTCCAATTGATCTCCATTCCTGACATCCATCCTTTCCAGCCAATTTGTGGATATCCCGACCTTGACCAAAAGGCGGGATAACAAACTTCTGTACAAAAAGAAACCAAAGGTACCTTATTTTAGAATCTTTGGAAGTAAATGTTTTATTCTAAATACAAAAGACAATTTGGATAAATTTGATCCTAAATCTGACAAAGGAATCTTTACCGGAAATTCTAATAGAAGTAAAGCATATAGAGTTTTCAACTTAAGAACTAATACCATTAAAGAAACAATGCATGTTTCGTTTGATGAAAATTTCAAAAATGTTGAACAAATTAATGATGAAGAAGAAATTGCTACCCTAAATAATGAATCAATTGAAACAAATAATGGTCTTATTTATCTAAATAAAAAGGTTAAGCTTTTAAACGATCATCCTATAGAAAATATATTAGGAAATATTGAATCTATTGTTAGAACTAGAAATCAACTAAATAACATGAGTAATGTAGCTTTTATATCATCTATTGAACCTAAAAATCCAAAGGAAGCATCGTCTGATGATTCATGGATTCTGGCTATGCTAGAAGAACTGAATCAATTCACCAGAAATGATGTTTGGGAACTTGTTCCTAGACCCGAGGATAAAACTATAATAGGAACTAATTGGGTTTATAAAAATAAAATGAATGAACTAGGTGAGGTCGTTAGAAATAAAGCTCGATTAGTCGCACAAGGTTATTGTCAAGAAGAAGGAATAGATTTTGATGAAACCTTTGCACCCGTAGCAAGATTAGAAGCCACTAGAATTCTACTTGCTTTCGCAAACTATAATAATTTCAAATTATTTCAAATGGATGTTAAAAGTGCTTTTCTAAATGGATTTGTTAAAGAGGAAGTTTATGTTGAACAACCTCCACTCTTTGAAGATGAAAAATTTCCAAACCATGTTTTCAAACTTAAGAAAGCTCTATATGGTCTGAAACAAGCTCCTAGAGCATGGTATGATAGACTAAGATCTTTTTTATTACGATCAAATTTTGAAATTGGTAAAGTAGATAATATTCTTTTCATTAAAAAAAATAAAAATGATATCCAACTAGTACAAGTTTATATAGATGATATTATTTTTGGTTCAACTAATCATGAAATGAATAAAGAATTTTCTGAAATAATGACAAAAGAGTTTGAGATGAGTCATATGGGTGAACTTACTTTCTTCTTAGGTTTACAAATAAAACAATTAGATAATGGTATTTTTATTAGTTAAGAAAAATATGCTAGGGATCTAGTTAGTAAATTTGGTATGACTACTGCGAGTGGAAAACCCACTCCCATGGCAACCAATGAAGCTTTAAATAAAGAAGATCTTTCAAAAGATGTCAATCAAAAACTATATAGGGGAATGATTGGATCACTACTCTATATCACTGCGAGTAGACATGATATTATGCATAGTGTTTGTCTCTGTGCAAGATAACAATCTCAACCCAAAGAGACTCACTTAAAAGCTGTGAAACATATGATAAGATATGTTAAACATACTTTTGACTATGGTTTATTTTACCCTAAAAATGATTCATTTGATTTAATTTCTTATTGTGATGCTGACTATGCTGGTTGCAAATCTGACCGAAAAAGTACAAGTGGAACTTGTCACTTTTTGGGGCATTCTCTTGTTTCATGGTTTAGTAAAAAGCAAAACACTGTTTCTTTATCAACAACTGAAGCAGAATATATCTCTGCTGCTTTGGCTTGCTCTCAAGTCATTTATATGCAACAAAGCCTAAAAGATTTTGGATTAACAATTTCAAAATCACCAATTTATTGTGATAATTCTAGTCCAATAAAGTTATCTAAAAATCCTACTCATCATGCTAGGACTAAACATATTGATTACAGACATCATTTTCTCAGAGATAATATAAGTAAAGAGATTATTTCTCTTGAATTTATCAATTCCGAGAATCAAATTGCTGACATTTTAACCAAACCCTTAAATCAACCTATATTTACAAAATTAAGAAGAGAACTAGGCATTTGTTCAATAACTGAGATATAGAATATAGATATAGTAACATATATTTTTAATAAACAAAAATATACAAGAAAACCAATTTTTTCATAGGGATGTCGACATACCCCTACCACCCATGTCGACATACAACGGTAAAATTTGAAAATTTGATTTTCCCTCTAAACTCAGTTTGGTAGTTATATAAACCTATGTATTTCGAATTTTTCTGTCTTCTCACTTCTTTTTCTCTGTAATAAACTTTCGAAAATTAACATTTATGGCCTCATCCACTAAATCAAACCAAAATGACATCATTTCTTTCCATTCTCCTCATTCTGGTCCATTCTAACGCACTACACTAGCACGTATGATAAAGATTGAAGAATCTATGAAGGATGCCATGCAAATGTTGACTGAACTTCAAGTTGTGCAAATAAGGATGGCAAAAGAACAAGAAAAGCAAGGCAAAATTCTTCGGAATTTGCAAAAATTTCTAATGGATAATCATGCAAATCCTACTGTGATTAAAGAAGATTCTCCTAACATACAAGTGCATAACCCCTTAGAGCATAGTGAAGAGGAAGAAGAAGAAGTGGAAGAAGCACCTATGGAAGAAGACGACAACGTGGTCTGCGTAGGCGAAGTCTGTATTGACAAAGATGGTAATTTGGTCGAACAACATGGAAACTTTTGTTTTCATTATCCATATTGTTCGATTCACAAATCTCCAATTGTCAAAAACTCTCGTTAGTAGTGTTATTCTATAATTTATATACTTGAATATATTTGTGTGTTTATGTTCCATAGATATATGTAAATATAACATCGTATATATATAAAAAAATTGTTTCGCTTATTATACTTCTGTATTAGCATTTAGTTTAGATAGTATTAGATTAAGGGGGAGTTATATAAGTTTAGAATTAGTTTTTGTTGATGACAAAGGGGGAGAAGTATAAAATAAAGTAGTTAGGCTTAGATTAAGGGGGAGTTATTAGTTTTAGGGGGAGTTATAGTGAAAGTGAAGTATATTTTATAAACATAGGTTGTCATCATCAAAAAGGGGGAGATTGTTAGTCCTTGAGATGATGGTTTTGATGACAACAACCTTAGGACTTGTTATAAAATATAAATACTAATGTTATGGTTTAGATATATATATGTATATGCAGAATATAAACATGCAGGTATCAAGATTGAAGACACATGAGTATCAAGAAATCAAGTTATCAAGAGTTCAAGATTTCAAATAGTACAAGATAATGTAGTCAGTCTAGAATTATGTTAAAACATTTTAAAAGCACTTACATCTTTATTTGAAATTTATTCGTGGAATGGAATCCACTTCGAGCCTGTTAAAGGGATGGAACCCTAGTGGGATGGAACCCATGAAAATATCTAGTGGAACATATAGTGGTCCTATTTTGATATCCACTAATTTTATAAAAATGTTTTTCAAAAATATATCTCTTGTTTTAAAAATGTTTTCAAAACTTTCTTTTCAAAAAGACATCTCTCTTGATTGAAATATTTTAGCCTCAAAACTATTTTTATCATTTTTAATATTTTGATTTCAAAATTGTTCTTGTTTTTAAACCATCTCTTGTATTAAATATTTAGCTTTAAAATATTTATATACTCAGATTTTAAATCACTTTATAGATTAAGATTATATATATTAATAATTATTTTCTAAACTCTTTTATATGTTTAAACTAAATTCAAATATATTTACAAAGTTTAAAAATTGTTTTGACAAATTATAGAAACCAATTTTCATAAGAAAATCAAAACATCAATTTTGCCTGGAGCATGTCGACATACATCAACCCCCCATGTCGACATGGTGTCCGTTATTTTCAAATTTCAATTTTTAAAAGAAGTGTCTATCCATCGTATCCTTTCACGAATAGATATGGCTGTTGCTCTACTATAAATACCACTAAGTTCTAAACGAATTTTTACCAGATTTTCATTTATTTTCTCTCCTCTTCATCTTCCACATTTATTCTAAAGAATCCTAAACTATACTCTGCCAAAATACCAAGTGAATCAAACTCGATTATCTCTTGTTTGATTCTCTGCCACTCTCTCCATAAGATCTTAGTGCTATTCAGAGTTATAATTTCTTTTGTAAATCAAACTATTGAGTAAAAGGTGCAGTTGAGCCTTGAAATGAATTGGGTGTGATTGTAGCCTCAGAAATCAATTAGGTGATCTTGTAGCCTGGTTAAATCAAGAGAGTTGCCCTGAACTCGAATACAGGAGGGTGTGCCTCGTAGCCTTGAAACCGAGGATGTAATCTTGGAGATTATTTTGAAAAGAAATCCGTACGGTTGTACGGGACTGGATGTAGGTAACTCTGAGCAAGTATAAAATCCTGGTGTGTTCTTTCCTTTACTGCTTTTATTTAGTATTTGCATCTGTGTCTAATTCTATGATTATATTTGTGTTTGTGGATTGCATTTGTTAGTGTTTAAATTGAACAAAATTCAAAAAGATTTGAAAAATACATAAAACACTATTCACCCCCCCTCTAGTGTTATTCCAGCCTTAAGATCCGTAATCCGCATTTCTCACAGGGTTATGGTTAGCTTTTTATATTTTCTTGATATTCCATATAATGAGTTGTCATCTATGCCTATAGCTAGAGAGTGTTCGAACAAATTTGACGAGGTGACTGGATTACCACCATGTAGGGATAGAGTTTCGGATCTATCTGGTTAGAGGTGCTAGACCAGTAGTTATGCCTTTAAGGCATATGATGGCCAAAGAGCAGAGGAAGTTCAAGGTGCAAGCGGATGACCTATTGAGATGATGGTTCATTCGTAGGAGCATAATTGGGTAGGATATACCTATAGTTTTCACCACTAGGGTGGATGGCTCTTTGGGGTTGCTTGGTGGTTGTAGTGAACTGAAGGGGATGACAAACAAGTTTCTACTCCCGTTTATTAATGGCTTGTTCGATCAGCTCTATAGAATGAGGATGTTCTCTTAGTTGGACCTTTTGATGGGGTTTTTACCAACTGAGAGTATTTAGAGAGAGTGTGCCGATTCTAGCATTTCGCACACTACTTTGATTTTTGATTGGTTGGTTATGCCGTTCGGGCTAACCGACGTGTCGGTATACCTTGTCGATCTCATGGACCATGTTTCGAGGGGTCACTAGAGTATATCTATGCTTGTGCTCATTGATGATACATTCTTCTACTCATGGACGAAAGAAGAGCACAAGGCATGATTGATTGTTGTATTGAAGGTGTTGAAAAGACACCGATTGATGATGAGATTTTGGTAGTATCACTTCTGAAGGAGGGAACTGAGATGCTTGGGTCATGTTGTTTCACAGTAGGACATCGTTGTAGATCCCGCGGTTATGATATTCCAGAATTTGACCCAAAGTAGCAACATCGTTGGCCCATTTAATGAGAGAGGATTAGACTTTTGTTTGAGACGCGAGGTGCAGACATGTGTTAGTGAGTCTTGACAGAGAAGTTGACAAGTCACCGATGTTACTCATTTTGAGCAGGAATGAGGAGACGATAGTACACACATGCCTATGGTACTTAACTGGGTGTGGTATTGATATTGAAAGGTATGGTTGTCACATGTTAGTTGACAGCTGAAACTGCACGAGAGGAAGCATCTGACTCTTGATTTGTATTTGTAAGTGATAGAGTTCGCTTTGGGGGTTTGGAGGCACTATCTGTTTGGAAAGGAGTTCGAGTTGTTCAGTGATTCCACATCATTGGAGTATCTCTTCTCCGAGAAGGATTTTGACTTTCGTCGGTGGCGATGGTTGGAGCTCTTAGTCTCATTTGACTTTGATATTTGCTATACGTTCGTAAAGGAATGTAGTTTTTAATGCTTCGAGTGGAAGACATACCAGTTTGGGAGCAATATTCCTAGAGTGGACATTGCTCGAGCTTATCACTAGTTATGACTTCAGAACTCAATGAGCTATGGCCAAAGGTAATGGCTAGTTTGACCATCAGACCTACTTTGATTTAACGGATTCGTTCTAGTCAAAGGCATTAGGCTGGTCTAGTGGAGATCATGGATAAATAAGAACGAGTAGTGTCTATAGAGGTGATGTAGTGCGGACCCGACCGAGATTGTTGGTTCCATAGAGATGAGAGATGGTTTGTTCTTGAGTAGAGGAAACACATATTTATAGACTACATTGATAGATTGCCGATGACTGAGGATAGTGTGACAGCATTTGAGTCACAGTCAAATGGTTGACGAATAATGCTAGATTTGTATCCCTTAAGTCTAGTAGAAGGGCATCTGTATTTGTTGAGTTATATGTAGGATTGATAGTGTAACGATCTTCTTTGCTTACACCTAAAGACAACACTTAATACATCCTCGATATTCATGTGTCGATCATTTAAGTTTCTGAAAGATGGGTCATTTAGGGTGAAGAAAGAAAAGACGGAACATAATCTTACATCGTGACGAGAAATATATAATATACACAGGATTTTTGCAAAAATAAATCATTTTTAATATACACAACATCAGAGTACAATAACCTATTATCCTCCAGGACAATTATAACAGCCTGATAAATATGGACAAGACCATAGCAATAGTGAATACGTCTTGGAGAATCCAGCTTGTCTCCTGAAATCTCCAAAGGATCCAGCTAAATCTAGAAATCATGCTTGGGCTGACTCGAGCATTATAAGAAAATAACGCCCGGGTCAGTCTTCTAAACCAGCGTGAGTAAAACTCGAATCAAAACAAATGGATTTCTACATTTGAAAACCTTTTCAAAATAAAAAGTATCTCGTAATATCACATCGCACATAAAAATGGATGGGTTTTTACCTTACGATAACCAAACCATTTTTATTATAAAATCCTATGATATTATAGTAATGCCTAAGGTTTAAAATACCAATAATCAAGTAGTTGTGATGTGTGTACATCACAATAATAATAGGTATATAACCAAAAACCAAAGGTGCTTATTGGAGAATGGATTCCAACAAATGGCAAGGAATGGGACTACTTTTGAAAAATAGTACACCTCTAGATAAAATGCACCGTAGGTCACAGTTACCTTTGCAACCCTACCAACACAGGACCGGCCTACCCCTGACTGAATAGTACCGAATATGTTATCATCCCGGTTGTTCCCAACCTTTATAGAGAGCTCGTATGCACAATCAAATCCATAAGATGATAAACTAGAAAGGTGATGACACACCCTTATGGGGAAGACCCACATAGCCCTTCTACATCTACCATGTTTTAGCCATTTCCGAGGTGTGAGGCTCATGAGGTAACGATTTACCTTCCTTTAGCAATTCCCACCTGGAATGCTAACACTGCCAATGTCAGCATCAACCATACAAGTTCGTTCTAGGTCAGAACGACACCAAAGGCACTTCCTCTACTACATCCATTTTGGAATCACCCTTAGGATTAGTAGTAAGTAGCCTTGCACTTCAAAGAATACCGTCTTCAATCATCTTTAAGATGTCTTCCATTCGAATGCTTATGTTGGTTCGAAGTGGTTTTGAGATAACATATCTGATCCCGGTCTCTCTGAACCAACAAATGATAGTTTCCGGTTGACTAATTCCCGGTTCTTTTAGAAGTAAGTGGACTATACTAGAGTCCCAAAGGGATCTCTAATATCTCTCTTAAATCTAGAGACGTTTCACCGAATGAGTTTGCCCGAGGGAACTCAAACCATATGAACACGTGAAGCTCTTATTTACTTCCTAAGTCAAATCTGACCAAGGTTTGATAGTCGGTTATTTAACTATCAAATACACAAAAAACAACAATTTAGAGATTTAATTACTCATGGCAATCACTACGCCTCAAAATAAATCTTTCATTTATTTAAATCTCTTTCCAAAATATTTATAAGAATATTCATATACTTATCTCATTGACATAAGTATATTCACAAAACATTATGAAAGATTTCTTATTTCAAAGTCAAATCAAAAGGATTGAAGCAAATGTTTCTAAAAAGAAATAGGGATAATGATAACCCCAAAGGCTATTCCTTTAGTGTTAAGTGTGGAACGAATATTCCATACCACCATAATTAAGAAGGTCAATTAAGGGAAATCCAGTCACAATTTCTTTTATAAATTTTTTCTATAAATCCTTTTAAATAAACCACTTTTACTTATGAAAATCTCCTTTACTAAAATTCCAAATCCATTTATAAAACTCTTTATAAATCTCGAAGTTGAATTATAAAACTCTTTTATAAATATCCAAAATCGTTTATAAAACTTCTTTTCAAATTTCAAGATCCTTTTCAATTTATGAAAACTCCTTTTCATAAACTTTCCTTATTTTTAAAAAAATATTCTTTAATGAATTTTGTTCGATCAAGTTCCTTTTTAATAAATAATTAATTATTTAAAACAGCTTTTAAATAATAAATTGTTATTAATTAAACTAACTTCAACACTTTAAATAAAATAGTTAATGAACTATCTTTAAACTATCATATTGAAATGGTGATAAACCTTAAACATTTCAATTAAATAATAAATTTACTTTAAACTATAATAATTATCTTTAAACCCTTATTTAAAAAGAAATAAGATTAAAAGATTGATTTCCAAGATTCAAAAGGGGCTTAGCGACCATAATGGTTTATTCAATTTCAATTAAACCATCCAAGTTATAAAAGGGGTATTTACATAATAAGTAGAAATGTAAAAGGGATCAATAGACAACAATCAATCAATACACAGGTAATGTCCAAGTCCTTATAATAGCAGATGGAGATTTTTTCAGTTAAACACATGTCCAAATTATTATAATAGCAGAATGTTGAAGCACATCAAAACGTGTTTGAGCCATGGTCGAGATGCATGCATCAGGTTGCTTCTTTATTTAGGTGGTCGAGCTTGATTTCTTCATGTCTGGAGCGGAGAGATCGCATAGTGGAGCATTTTGGTGAAAGCCGTTCGTCAATTCATCAAAAAACGGAGGAGAAATCAAGGTTCGAAGCTTGCGGCTATGGGTTTGATATGCAAAAACGTGCATAGCCTGGAAACGTGAGTTAGGGAAGAAGGATTAGAGAGGTAATTAGGTAATTAGTGTTTGTAATTAGTTAATCAATGATTTGTTTAATCTCGAATCTTATATTGGCCATATCTTTGGATACGAGGTCCGTTTTGGATGTGATTTCTTACGTTGCGCTCGTGATGGAGAGATCTACGCTTTGGCACTGGTTTGGATAGATTTTACTTAGGTGAGTGATATTGTCTCTCACCATACTGTGAATGGCTGTATAGTATTAGACTGACACTTGGGAATGATTTTTTATTTTAAAAATGTGATTTTCCTATAAATATACTCCTACTAGATTTTTTATAAAACATTATTTTAAAAGGATTTATATCACATATTTTTCATCGACGTGCCATTGTTAGAGAATTATTAGATTTGGGTTATTTTTTATATGGTTTACACATTAGTTGATATGGATGTATTATACATGTTGTATGTATGTTCTTTTGGATGTATGTATGGATGTTGGTTGCATGGTCGCTTGTTTGGCTTGTTTCGTTGTTTTTGGTTGAAAATACCGATTAGCGGTGATCGGGTGTTAGGGAAATATCTTGTATGTTGGGGTTTCACACACGCGAAAACATAACAAGCAAGATAAGTTGTAGAGAAGCGTTAGGATACATGTCGATGGATTTGAGGTGAAAGACGAGGCTTAAGACTTTAGGATGAATGTCAGGCGTTTCCGTTTGGTTTGTACTTATCCATTTTGGTTAAGTACAAGACCAAGATGGTTGGTATTAACTACTATAGAGTGGTCAGTGTCCATCACTATTGTTGATTGGTGATTTGGCTGATCTTTGGCTTGGACGTTATGGGGATTTCATGGTACATGATTTGATGGTTTGTTCGTACGATCGACTTAGACCCTTGATGTTGTTGCTCTACGATGAGCGATTTAGATAGCAAAGCGATGATGTGATGCTTCGACATGAGAGTTGGTACTTCAGATATTGGCTCATGTGGGGAGTAGGTTCCGATGTAGATAGTTTCAGGACTCTGTAAATCATGCTGCAGGTGTTGGTTCATTCGCATCATGGGGGTTGGCTATGTACAACATGATGGAAAGTCTTGTATCTTCGGTTTGTGGCTCGTGGGGGTAACACGTACCGAAGATTAGACACTCAGTATCTTCGATTTGTGGCCCGTGGGGGTAGAAGGTACTGAAGAGGCTCATTTTGAGATTTATGGAGTGGAAAACATGGTGGTTTCTGGATAGTGGAAATTGTATTGAGCCAGTAGGGCTCGGATGGATGTGTATGTGCTAAGGGATCGCCATGTCCTAATTTAACTATAATCAAAGTGGACTATGCACATAGTATTTCAAGTTGATGGAACTATGTAACATCATCACCGTGAGATTTCATGTTTGACCTATTTATCATTAACCAATAGAAAACTTTCGGATGAGTCATTCAATAGTTATCAGATCAGGTATGTAACTGCTTCGTGCTTCCCGCAGCTATGACTAATATTCTGCCTAAGATTTTGAGAGCGTTATGCTCTCTGGTCTCAACGGATGCATTGTTTTCTCGCATATTGACAAGGAATATTTAAAACAAAATGTTATTTTATTTTGTAATTAATTACTCAGGATTGCAACAATTTGTAACTACAATCACATAATATTTTATTTTAGGGTATTCTAAATTATACACCTTAAATTAATTACTTAATTATTTATATCATGATATAACAAAATATATAAAAGAAAAACAAACACCTTTATTATGAACAACATCGACGCGGAGTTAGACATATGTAATAATTACATAATTACATAAGGCGTACCACTAACTCTTCCAATCTCCCACTTGCAATTTTTGTCAATTATGGAATCTTAGTTATATTCCTCTGTTCAGCTCAGAATTGATCGAGCTAGTCCCTCAGTGAATGGATCCACTATATTGTTTTAAAATCTACTATGTTAGCCAACATCTTTTCATTGCTAATAAAATGTATTTATCATGTGGAACTTTTGGAGTATGTATCTAGAAACCTTGTGATCACTACTATCTTTCACAATCTCTATCATGGCATTGTTTCTAAAATTATAGTCATGGGATTCTCAAAATTTGGAACTACCACTAACTTAGTTATAAATTTGTGTATTTGTGTGTACTACTTTTATTGTGGTTTTATTCAAGGCAATGTACATAGCTTTTCGATTGAATCAGCCACGTCCTCTTATTTGAATATTTCCTACTTTAAGCAACTTAGCTAAGGTTTAACATGAATTTATAATTGACAAACTATATTTGATACCAATTATGAAGTTCGAGTCTGAATATACCTTAATAAAGAGTTCATAATTTCCTTAAATAAGTATCTAGTATTTTGCAAATACTCAAATATTCATATATACCATTTAGCAATTTGAATTCAATTTTGATACTTGCTCAATACATTAATTACATAAGAACTGTGACATAGTAGATAGCATACCATGTATGATAATTCCCATTATCGATGCATAAGGAATTCGTTCCATATTCCCCGTATTGAACATTTCAATATGGCGTCTATGCATATCATTTGAGACAATCCAAACATTCTTTATACTAATTATAAAAGATCTTCAAATATTATATCAAGAATTAAATAAGAAAATTTGAATTGGTTTTAACAAAGGTACATCGTTAACAATTAGTGGTATATTATTTACTAGTAGTTTAGAAATATCATAGTACCTTTTAATATTCTTTCTTACAAACACATGCTTCCTCTGCATTTTAACTGATAATCAAACTGTTTGATTTCTCTGTCAAAGTATATGCTCAATTCAAATGCTTGTCGAACAATATCACTGTATTAGTTCTTAGTTCTTATCCAAAACTTACAAACTCAATTTTCATTCCCACTGACCTCGTAACATTTTGGTTATCATGTACAAATAGTCAATTCTAAACATTGTTTACAATTCTATTTCAACAAAGATGTACCAAAATTCAAAGTCATAATGAGCGATAATTTTACTAGTAGAATCCAAAATAATTCAAGCACGTTGACTAACGAATCTATTACGCTAATTTCAACAACTGAACGAGGTTAGTCTTCATCAATGTTTCTTACTATATTCCAACAGTATCAGTTTTCCTTCCGAAGACATACCTACAACCTGTGTAGTTAAAGCGCTTAGCTTTTTCATAGTGGTAGAGGTGCAAAAGCCTATAGTGGGGATAAAGTGAGAATATATCGAAAAATAGAAAATATGTAAAATTCTTTATTAGAGATAAAATAAAAGTCCAAAATTGATTTATTCTCATTCTCACATCATTTGTGTAGAAAAAAAATTGTTCACTACTATATAAGAGAACTTAAGAATATTATGATCCATGTAGTTCAAACTAGTAAATAGAATAAAGTTCTAACTTATATTGAGTGCATAAGACTTGAACTTAGACCTATACACTAAATTTTTTGATTTGGTTTATTAGATGCTAGTCAAATTAATATAATTATATTAAATTTGCTAAAGAGGGTGCTAATAACCTTTGATTTACCAGGCATAACATATAAAGTGGGGCTTTAAGCGGATCTACAATTTAATAGCGCTAAATAGAAAAGGCGTAGCACTCGAAGTGTTTTATGCGTTTTAGTGGGGTACTAGCGTGGCTTTAGCAATGATTTAACTACATAACCTATGGTCAATGGGTCATATCCTTTTGGGCAACTCTATCAAAATCATATTTTGCTATTGTCCTTGGAATCTCTTCCAGATTTAGGCATTCTGCCATATAACAGAGTCTATACTCTTTATGTCTTATTGATAATTGAGGAAATTATTATTGTCAATAATTCTTTTTCTTGACATTAATAAGAAACTCATAGTTTTTCTTTAGTGTGCGAGAATTCTTATTAGACATTCTAGTGAGTTGTGTCTGTTTTAGGCTTAGTTCATTTCATTTCATCATATATAATCAATTTCCATGTTAGAGTCTTTGGATCGTATCCAATACTTTCATAAAACTTATTCAATTTTGAGTTCATGAATTCATAACATAAAGTAGTCAACCATTGTTGGTCGATCCCAAACTCCTTTGGGGTGATCCATACAAGGTCCTACAAGAGCGAATTTTATGTGCAACCTCTAGACTCACACAACCTGTCAACTTGACCTAGGATATGTAGGGGTTTCTCATCAACTCATATCTTATATGTGCCCATAATTATGCTTTATATTAAATTAAATTTAAAATATGTACTTACTCTTAAGTACATATCACTAAAGAAAGAAGTTAACTTAACATCACTCATCATTAACCATACTTTATCCAACAAAGTTTGACCACTCCTTATCCTTACTACATTACGTATCATGAGGATGAGTGAATCTGAGTTTGAATCTTATTCATTTTAGGTACTTTTAGAACTCTCTCCAATATATACTCACATATTTGATGAAATCGAATTGTTTTATTCCCTTTGCATGTTATGTTTTCTTCTTTCATTTTATATTTATTGAATTCATCATAGACACACCACTTGTGTATCAAATACACATGTTTTTGTCTATGATAATTCAACTTGTGAATTTAACATAGTGGATCCATTTTAGAATTAGTTAGGGATGAGCATTTGGTTGGTTTGGTATATCCGATAATGAAAATTGTTAAACCAAACTAAAACCGATAAAAGTGAATACCAAACCAACCAAATTACGTTTGGTTGATTCGGTTGGTTATCTGATTTAACCAAATTAAAAATATTTTACACTTTATGTTTTGAAATATTCATTGTAATTTAAAATAAAACATAAATATATGATTAAAGTATTCTTATTTACCATTCTTATGCTTTCTAAAAGTAATTTTGACACATATATGATAAATAAAATTTATTCGGATCACTAAACTAATCTAAAAAATTGTTATGTTATCGATAATTTTGAGAATATAATAAAAGTTCGGTTAATTTAGTTAAACCGATAACAAAGTTAAATTATTTTACGGGTCGATTATAAATCAATCAAGTTTTAAAACCAAGCCAAACCCGCCAAAATGAAATGGTTTAGTTGTTTTGTTTGGTTTAACCAAATAATGCTCAACCCTAGAATCAGTAGACCGTGGATTGCACTTATCCATATAGATATATCAATCCGAAGAGTTCACTAGCTCTTTTATCACTGCCACTGAATGGGTAACTTTCTCTTAATCATTTGAGATACAATTCACTGATCATTTGTTTCAAGATCATATGATTAAAGGATTATTCCTCAAGATATGGCTTTGTCCATAATTCCAAAATAATTATAGAAATTTTTAGATATTTCTATATATGGAAAATGGCACAAGGACAAACTTTAAAAAAAATTAGGTTAAAGGACAACAGGTTTCATTTTTGGACTGAAGGACAACCTTTGAAAAAAAATTAGGCTGAAGAACAACGCTAATTACAGTTAGCATTTTGTACAGTGTAAAACTGAATATAATGCTAGTTATAACTAGCATTTTGTATAGTGTAAAAACTGAATATAATGCTAGTTATAACTAGCATTGTCCTTCAGCCTGTTTTTTTTAAGTTTGTCCTTCAGCCAAAAAATAAAACTTGTTGTCCTTCAACCTAATTTATTTTCTTCAAAGTTTGTCCTTCTCTAATTCCCTCTTTCAGTATTTTCCATAGCTAATGCATCACTATTGTTATGAAAACAAACATCATCATTACCATATTTTTTTTATAATGAATATTCATAATATTCAGATTAAAATAAAGTTATATTTATTTTTAGTCAATACAGGAAACAATTATTATTTCACAAATAGATTTGGCATGTATAAGAAAGCAATCATTCATAACTTAATGCATCCATTAAGAAGTGGCATATGGTGTGCTCCTAGTATTTCCATAATTACTATAATAATGCATGAAATATGAAGCTCCAATCAACTACTTATCATGGACCATTTATTTTATCCGTTGTAACTAGTTTACAGTTGAGAGTTTTTGATCAGATATCTTAAATTCAAAGAAATAAATCTTATAAAAAAACAATTTTCTAAAATAAAATTACATTTGGAATATAAATCACATTTATCATTCCATATTAAGCATTTACTTGGTATTTTACACATTTCTTATTTCCAATGTTGTTTCATGAAGCAGAAGTGACCATTCACTCTCTTCATCCTAACTGTGCCTATTTTGTATCCACTATTAGACATGAACCATTCAAAAATAAAACTCTTACTAGAAGACTGCATCGAATTCTTTACAAACCCCCATTCAGACATCCTTAACATTTTAAGGATATCGAATATGTTGCACTTAGGTGAAATAATCAAACTCCTAGGTTAGTATTTAGTCCTCGGTCTTTCGTTATTTTCAACATAGCAAGATTCTCATTTTATTCAATCTTGGACATACAATCTTGTGCTATGATTATCTTTTTTATTTCGAATGAATCAATTTCATCATAATTTTATACATGAAGAGCATTGTTGTTCACTATAAAACTTTTTTATGCGATCATATATGGATTAAGTATCCATATTTTTGTATTACTTTGGAGTTCAAAACTCATAGAAGATAATTCATAGTCTCCTGTAAATAAGCATTTAAGTGACTAACGTACAAATGTATTTAGTAGTTGTATAATTTGCCTCTTGCATGACTCTTGTATTCTTTATATTTCTTTATCAATCCTAATTCTGTTCATTAGTATATTTCAATTAATAAACAATTTTGTCTATCATATTAATTGTACAATTTTTTTTAAGTAGATAATTTTAATTTTGAGTAACATATATTCTTATAACATTAGAAAGGTTATATGTTATCATTTCATTTTTCTAATGAGGTTCCCACTAGATTTTCATATTTCCCAAACCCTAAGAGAAGTATATAAATCTTCGATTTCCCTGGTGAGTGTTAGGATTCGCTTGCCTTGGGACTCTGATCTTAAATTTGTTCAACAAGTCATAGGCCCACAAGTGATGAATAACTCTTTATCGGTTGTATCACATACAACTCCTAACTGTGGTCTTTGTCCTAATCTCGACCTTGACCTTTAGTTTGCTTAACAAATCGAAAGAGATTATTCACCCGTACCTACCATTTCACTACGGCCTAGGTATAATGCGTGTACCTTGAGTTTACTCAACAAATGCATACATGTATTTTACCTCATCTAGTCAATATATTGCTAATATTATACATAAGATCTCTAGCTTGATTTGCTCAACAACTAAAGAGTATGTGTAGTAAGCATTTTCACCCACATTACCATGAATATGAAAAGTCGCTACTAGGAACATAAATGGCTAGAAAGTTTGTAATAAAAGTGTTAACACCTAGCCCAAGGGTTAAGTGAAGAGGTTAGGAAGATTAGGGTAAAGCACAAGGAGAAACAAGGGAAGATTGCAAGCTTAAACAAAAGAGCAGAATTTATCCTATAGCCTTGTTCGATGAGAACATTATTGAGCAAGAAATCTTGTCCAGTAGTAGATACCAAGCAAGGTTGCTTGTTCGGTAGTATCATAATTGAACCAAGCCCATCGATCCTACAATACTGGAGCAGATTCATTGTATGGGTTTTTCCCTACCGAACCTCAAATGTCGAACCCCTTTTTCTTACTAAAGTATGGACCCTGAAGAAGCTATATATGGAAGTTCCAGACCAAATCTCTTATGCAAGGAAAGTACGAGATAGAATCTTGTAAATATGGAAATTGCCTATCTTATAACCTAACCTTCCTATATTTCACTCCCATAAATACTCAAGCTAGGAGAAGTAATGGCAGACAACTTCCGAAGAAAATATACAGTCAAGCAAGACTAGCCAAACATGATTTCACACATCAACAACCATCCTTCTTTTGAGAATTCGACCATTGTTTTTCATACACATCATTGTACAACTAATATATAAGAAAACTAATGAAAATCGTTCGGTGGATGTAGACATATTCTGGCCGAACCATCATGAATCTTTGTGCTCTTTATTTTACTTCCAGTTCCTTTCTACACCATGTCATACACTTTATATATGCAGATTTACAACAAATTGATTGGATGTGTTTTAGTAGTTTTTGATCAAACATTTTTGGTGCTTTCACTGAGAAACTTAATTCACAACATGCCTCTAAAATAACAAAAAAAATTGGTGCTATGTTCGACGGCTAATTTCCTATCAGATTGGAAAATAGCCGATCAAATTCAAATTAAAAATAACCGCAAGCGCACGACGTACAATTCTAGTACGTGGCGAGTACGGGTCGATCCGCATGGAATTGTTTAGATTTTAAAATTCTATTCAATCAAATTAAACCAAGATTTTGAGATGTTTTTAAGCAAAAAAATGTAAATAAACTAGCAAAAGAAAATAGATAAAAATATGAGAGTTTGAAGGCAATTTAGAGGAAAATCCCTTTTCATGATCACATAAATCAACACAACATGAAATTATGATCTTTTTTATCATTAGTGAATTTAATTGATGTGTTTATCATAAGTATGGAATATTTATGCTATTAAGTAGCCTAATATAAACCATCAAACTATAACACACCCATTAAACCACTTCTTAATTCTCATGAAAATGACAATGAACTTGAAAATAAAATCTATTCAAAGCATGGCCTATTAACTATTGATTAGAAATATAGACCATCAAATTTTGAGTTTACAAGCACTTCATTACCATAATCATATGTAGATGAAGAGGTAATTTGTGTTTTGTTTGTTTAAGCATAGCCTATTTAGTGTCAACAACATAGGCTATCAAATTCAAAGCTAAACAACAAAATTTAACCACATTCACCAATTCTATTAAGCACAAAAAGAGATCACTAATTAGCAAAATGTTGAATCTACATGATTAAGAGGGCTTCATTACCCCCAAATTGAAGGGGTTTAGCCTCTCATATTTGTTATCACTTCAACAAATGTAGCATTCAACATGAAATAAAAACAAAAAGGAAAATAGAAATCAAATTAAAATAAAATGAGAGCTAATCTACTTGCATAAAAATAAACTAAGCTACTAACATGAAAGGAAATAAACAAGAAAAGAACATAAAAGAAAAATGCATGAATTAAAATTGCATAAATTAAATTACATAAGAAGAAAATGGCAAAGTAGCCATGAAAAAGAAAAGACAGCTTTTGTTTATTTGTAGGCCTAAAACTAACTAAAGAGGCTCAAAGTCTAAGAGATTAATTACATGAACATATGGGGTATTTATACAAGACTAAAACCTTAATCGTATTTTTGGGAACTACCCAAACTACCATCTTAGAAAGTGTGGCCACCGAGTTATCATTAGCATGAGATAATCCTCCATTTAAACGTGCATGAAACTTTTAGCTCAACTAACTTGTGCGTTAGCTTCTAATTGTAGATTAAGGTAAGTGGGTAGGTGGGGTCCTCCATGATGCATGAAATGAATTATTTCCATCTTCATTTGCTTGTATACTCTTGTGCATGCATATTTCTTCATAAAGCCTCTTGTAATTTTCATTCAAATTCCTACAAATAAAAATAAATTGTACAAATAAATATTCTCAAAATTAATACATGCACAAAATGACCATTTTACCCATATACGAAGATGAATAAATGATGATTTGAAAATAATTTGAATTTTGGTTTAAACATGTTAAAACATCCTATATGCTCATTTATTTAATTAAATTCGATTAAATATGGAAGTAAAAATATGCACATTTACGTGCACATCATATACACCCGCACTTCTTTTATTCGTCCTCGAATAAACTAAAAACTAAAATAAATCCGTTTTCGTAGGAAACATGATTGCATTGAGCGTATGCAATAAGCCGTTAAACCTCTAGGTGTCCCTAGTAGGACGAGTGTTGTCTCGTGAGAGTTTTCAGCGGATACTACCCACAAAATCCAAATGCAACATGAAAATATTTACAAAATGAAAAATTCCTAAATGCAAGATTTATTTACAAGATATGAATGCAAGTTTTTGAAAATATTTACAAATGAAGGATTTACTTTCAAATTGACATAAATAAGTTAAATATAAATTTTGGTCATAGTCGTGAAATTTTAG
Source organism: Allium fistulosum (assembly GCA_030737815.1). Taxonomy (NCBI): domain Eukaryota; kingdom Viridiplantae; phylum Streptophyta; class Magnoliopsida; order Asparagales; family Amaryllidaceae; genus Allium; species Allium fistulosum. The sequence goes on from CM060908.1 coordinate 53,490,001, forward strand.
TCATTTTACTTATCAAAATTTCCAATAAAAACTAAGCGATCATAAAAAATAGACTCTAGTTTGGCTAGTTGTTTCAGTTGATAACATAGTGCAACTATGAAGTAGATCCTTAGTTGATTTTTAAAGTTTTTCAAAGTGGTTTTTTTATTTCTTTTCAATAACAAGTCAAATCAAACATGTCAAAATAGTGCTTGGATTTCAATAGCTTACTCTCTCTTATTTGAAATTTTAATTAATATTAACAGTATTTACATATGCCTAACTGAGAAAACTGAGGCCAGATATATGACATATGTACTGCTTTTCAGGCTTACGTGAGGGGAATACAGAGCGTGGCGAGTGAACACACAAATGTGAACACCTATTGAATGTAGGCATTATTAATAAAAGAATTTTTATATACATACACCTAACTCAGATAACTGAGGCCAGATATACCGATCATGCACTGCCTTTCGGGCTTACGTGAGAAGAGTACAGAGCATGGCGAGTATACACACTTGCATGTGAACACATGATTCCAAGTGTTAATAAAATATATACATATATACAAATATATTTTTATTTTGTTTTTTTATACATTTTTTTTGTTTTTTGAAGAGAGAGTTTTGCAAAATCATCTTAGCACCATTTAACTTAGAAGATCAAAAATGTTATATCCTTTACTTTAAATCCACCACTTTTTAAAAAAAGATTTTCCATTAGAATACACTTCATTATTATCACCCATTAATCTTCCTATATACTAGTTAAGCCATCGTTACCCGTGATCAAACTTTATTTTTATTTTGGTTGAGACAAAAAATTTTCAAAAATTTCAATTTGATACCCAAAACCTATTCTTATCTTATAGCGTTTCTTGAAAAATAAATCAATATGCTAAAAAAGAAAAAAAAAATTTAGGATTTTTTTTTGTTTTTTTAATTTTTTTAGTTTTGGAAGGAAAATGCAAAAAAATAAACCATGAAAAATCAAAAAAATGAAGATGAGACTCCCCCCCACACTTGATTTTGACTGTGTCCCCACAGTCAATCCAAGTGAAAGGAGGAAAATAAAAATAAAAATATGACCTATATTTACATAAAAATGAAAGGGTTATTATTTACACGACATCAGAAAATATACCGTTAAAAAGTAAATGAAACGGTCTTCCAAAGACCAATTCATTTGTCTCGTCAAATACAAGAGACACAGCTTAAGCGCAGAAAATCAAACCATAAAAGATTTCAAAGTTGAATGTTGATTTGGAAAAAGAATATCATTTTATTAAAAATCGTGTGAGTTGTTTTATTTTCGATGATTTTTGGGGTTGATAGAACAATTGGTTGAAGTTCAAGTTTATTTTCACCAAACTGAAATTCAAACTTATCATTGAAAACTTCTTCAGAATTATTGGTTTCAAAATCAAAATGGTGATTTAAATTTTCCCCTTTAGAATTCAACAACTCATCTTCGAAAAGTCCAAAGAAAACGTATTCACTAAATTCGTCTTCCTTTGTTGGATTATCAACAACTTCATTGCATATATCAAAATCCAGAGTTGTTGTATTCAAATTTTCAAAACGGGAAAAAAGAAGATCGAATTTTAAATTGAGTTTCTCACTCTCAAAAGAATTGAAATCCAACTCAATTACTGAATTTTCAACAACTTCATTAAATTGCTGTTTTAAATTTCAAAAGTTGTTATTAGAAAATCATCAATTTTGGTAAAAGGTGGATTATTATTTGACTCGTCACAGTTGGTATTTGATTTTGTTTCTCACGTTGTTTCATATATGTTTCAAACAACAAATCTGTGTGATCATTGTAAATTTCTTCCATTTGATCAACAAAATCAAATTTATAATTATTAACTTAAGGATTTTCAATTTGTAATTGTTGACAACAAAAATTTTCCATTGAACCATAGTCGAGATTATTCTCATTGTCAAAATTATTTGAAAAGTGGTTCAAATTTTCATTTTGACTTTGAAATTCATTTTGGAGTTCGAAGTTGTATTGGCATGAGTTATAATCGAAATCATTTGAATTTTGAATTTAATTCAAATTTTGAAATCCTTGACTCGAGTTATTGCACAAATATGATTTACATAATTCGTTTATCATTTGATTTTGTTGTGTAGAGAGTTCAAGTAAAGACAAAATCGTTTCAATGCTTTTTTCAAGATTTGAGGATTGGTCATCATTTTGAAAAATTTGCTGTTCAAAATTCGAATTATTTATACAAAAGTTGTCATTAAAATATCCACAAGAATTTGGATTGAAATTATATGGATTATATTGATTTTCACAACTATTGTAAAATTTGGGCGAGTAAGAAAATTCGGACATTTTCAAGAGTTTTTATTTCTTTTTTTTGGATTCTTTTTTATAAAGGAAAACTATTTACCATAAGGAATTTATTTTTCAAAAGGGAAATTTGATTTTCCTTTTGTTTTTGAAAAGATGGTATATTTTTTGGATTTTTGCTTTTCTAAAAAAAACTAACTTAATTTTTATTTTTATTTTGGATTTTTGATTTTGATTTGAAAATTTCAAAAGAAAGGATTTAAAAACTAAGTGAAGGAATATTTACTATTTTTTTTAGTTTTTGATTTTGAATTTTTTTTTAAATATGCATGACCTAATGCAACTAATGAATGCAATGGTTTAATTACAAATTTTTTATCCTAAGTAGCTCCTAACCAAAAATTATATAATCACACTTTGTCTTAATCCAACAAGATAGTTCTTAGCCAGGTGACGGACATGATTTATCGGTGCACCACGAATCACCGTAGCAATGCAACCGAAGTTTTAAGTACCTTCAGAGAAACAACCACTATAATATTTACGAATCACCGTAATATTTATAAATGGTTATTGCTCTGCCGTAGCCTAGACACCTAGAAATTAAATTGTCAAAAGAGGACAACTTATCAATATATAGTTAAGCCCTAGGTGAGCTCATGACACCCTTCAAATGAAGGTAACCGTTATTATTAAAAAATTCTAAGATGAAATGCAAAATTGAAATTAAATGTGTATTAACAATGCAACTATGAATGAAATTTGTTTTAATTTTTGGTTTTGAAATATATTTGTATATATTTTAAATGCAAGCAACTAACAATACAAGGCAAATAAAAACAAGAGATAGATGCACGATACCAGAGCGTGTAGAATTTATTAGCAATTATTTTAAAGCGGCATTTTTTTATATATAAGCAAGCAAGCAATTTAGTTTTAGCAAGCAAATCCTTCTGCTTTTTTTGCTTTGACAACCTGAAAAGAAGTTAAAAAAAGAATATATACAAAATTCTCTCTTTTTTTAAAAAATATATCAAAGAAGTAACTAAAACAAAGGAAAATCAAAACTTATTCGTTTTTCTATTTTGTTTTTTTTTTGGTTTTTTGTTTTTTGTTTTTTTTGTAAAGAGAGAACAAAAATAAAAGCAAGGTATTTTTTATCATTTGTCTAAACGAAAATGAAAGAAATTTTGTTTAATAAAAAGGAAGAACAAAAGCAACACAAAATAAACAAGTGTAAACAAAACAAATGAAAACAAACAAATTGAAACTTTTTTTTAGGAGAGAAGAAAAACTTAAAACTTAAACAAGTTAAATAAATAAATAAAAGAAGAAAAAGGAAAAGAGAAAAAAAACAAGACAATAACTCAAACACAGCCCGGCCCAAAGCACTACTTGACCAAATTACACACCACAACTCAAAATTCGATTAAAACGCAGATCACTTTTCCGTTCTCTCTAAAACAAAAAATTTGAAATTAGCGAAAGAGAAAAGAAAAAAAATAGCGAACTTCAATAACGAGCTGAGGAGATGATCGTGGTTATGGATTTGGGTCGAGGTGGTGATTGGGGATTTAGGGAGTTGCGATTGTTATCGATTGGGTATTGGATTGCGCGATTGAGTAGGGGCAAGTGGTAGTGGTTGGCAGTTGAACTATGGTTGAAAGCCGTATATGATAATGTTGAGGTGGAAAGCGTGGTATCAGTGATGAACTGATGGAGGGGATGTAGATGTGGTGGTTCTGGTTGATGCTGTGCAAGGGGGTAAGGCAGTTGTAGGTGATCTCGTGGGGATATGTGACTGGAGAGGTAGTAGCAGTGGTATGAGATGGTGGAGGGGGTCTGATGTATTGTAGAAGGCTGTTATATAGTGGTGGCTTTGGAGTATGAAAGTGGTGGTTAGGTGAGTGTGATGACTTATGACCGCATGCACTTGGTTTGGCAGTAGTAAGGCAAGTAGCAGATAATGGTGATGAGGAAGGTTGAATTGGTATGGCCAGTCACCGATGGTGGATGGTAATAAGGCAGTGGTGGTTATGTCAGGTTGAAGGCAAGTAGAAGGGATTGAGTGAAGCAGTTTGCGAGGCAGTTTGCGAGGCAGTTTGCGAGGCAGTTTGCAGAGGGGATTAAGCAAGCAGAGGAGGAAGTCGAAGCAGTGGGAGTGATGACTGGGGGTGTGATGAAAGTGTGCAGATCGAAGGAGTTTTACGGTGGTATTGCTGTCGGTGGTGATGATGGTGGTAGTAGATGATGATAGAGGAGCAGTTGCCGAATTAGTTACTGTTGTGATTGTAGTGGAGTGAATGAGGGACGTATCGATGTGGTTTGGAAGCAGGAATTTGTTGACAGAGGTAGGTGCTTCTGGTGATGATTGAGTCTGTTGACAGAGAAGTGGTATAGCAATATGCTTGCAGGTTGAAGAGAGGGGTTTGGCCAGAAGTAATATGGCAGGGGCTTATGTTGTTGAAATTGAGTATTTATAGAAGCTTGAGGAGATGGTGTGTATATGTGCAGATATGCACTGGCACAGTTTTGAGAAGTGTGGATGGTATGTTGTGGGATGAAGTGAAGTTGTTGGGGTAAGTGATGAAGTTGATCAGGTGGATGGTTATGTCAGTTTGGGGTAAACAATGAACCAAAGGCTGTTTTGTTTATGGTGGGTTGAAATGCAACAGTGTGGATGGTTATGTCAGTGCATGTATGTCTCTGGTTTGAGGATGTATGTGAATTGCTAGTGGTCACTGATGTATGGTAGGGGAATGGAGTGAAGAAGGAGATGAAAATATGCTTGATGATGGAGAAATGCACTACTGTGCAGAGTTATGTTGTCGACAGAGAAAATGTAGGGTGAAGCACTGTATGTTTGAAGTTTGGCAAGTGTGATGTATGAAGTTGGATGGAGATAGTAGCAGTGGAATTGAAGTATGTTGATGTGTATGTTTGTGGAAGTTTTTGTACTGATGTGGGTATGTACTTGAAGGCAGAGTGACTTTGGTGCAATGTATGGCTTTGTAAATTTGCAATGAAGACAGTAATATTTGCAATGAAGATAGAGGTAGAACAGAAGTGACAATGGTTTTGTAAATATGCAGGGGTAATGGTTTTTGTAGATAGTGTATGGTTTAGGGAATGAAAATGTAATTTTAATTGAATTGTAAATTGTAATTGAAAATTGGAAATGTAAATTGAAAAATGAAACGAATTTTTTTTCTTTTTAAATGAAACTGTGTATATGTTTTTTTCTTCTAAATATGCAAATGCAAATAGAAATTAAGAGATGCGCATACACAAAATGCAAACAAAAATCACATAACACAAAAAATTTTAAATGCAATTCAACACACTAAACAAACACACAATAAAAATCAATCAAAAATAATTCGAAAAATAGAAAATCAAATCAATTCCTCGGCAACGGCGCCAAAAAACTTTTTCAACGGCTAATTTCCTATCGGAGTAGAAAATAGCGGATCAAATTTAAATTAAAAATAACCGCAAGCACACGACATACAACTCTAGTACGTGGCGAGTACGGATTGATCTACAAGGAATTGTTTAGATTTTAAAATTCTATTCAATCAAATTAAACCAAGATTTTGAGGTGTTTTTAAGCTAAAAAAATGTAAATAAACTAGCAAAAGAAAATGGATAAAAATATGAGAGTTTGAAGGCAATTTAGAGGCAAATCCCTTCTCATGATCACATAAATCAACACAACATAAAATTACGATCTCTCTTTTTTTGGTCATTAGAGAATTTAATTGATGTGTTTATCATAAATATGGAATATTTCTGCTATTAATTAGCCCTGTATAAACCATCAAACTATAACATACCCATTAAACCACTTCTTAACTCTCATGAAAATGACAATGAACTTGAAAATAAAATCTATTATAAGCATGGTCTTTTAACTATTGATTAGAAATATAGACCATCAAATTTTGAGTTTAAAATCACTTCATTACCATAATCATATGTAGGTGAAGAGGTAACTTGTGTTTTGTTTGTTTAAGCACGGCCTATTTAGTGTCAACAACATAGGCTATCAAATTCAAAGCTAAACAACAAAATTTAACCACATCCTCCAATTCCATTAAGCACAAAAGGAGATCACTAATTAGCAAAATTTTGAATCTACATGATTAAGAGAGCTTCATTACCCCTAAATTGAAGGGGTTTGGCCTCTCATATTTATCATCATTTCAACAAATGTAGCATTCAACATGAAACAAAAATAAAAAGGAAAATAGAGAGCAAATTAAAATAAAATGAGAGTTAATCTACTTGCATAAAAATAAGCTAAGTTACTAACATGGAAGGAAATAAACAAGAAAAGAATATAAAAGAAAAGTGCATGAATTAAAATTGCATAAATGAAATTACATAAGAAGAAAATGGCTAAGTAGCTATGAAAAAGAAAAGAGAGCTTTTGTTTATTTGTGAGACTAAAACTAACTAAAGAGGAGGCTCAAAGGCTAAGAGATTAATTACATGAACGTATGAGGTATTAATACAAGCCTAAAACCCTAATCATATTTTTGGAAACAACCCAAACTACCATCTTAGAAAGTGGTGGCCACCAAGTTATCATTAGCATGAGATAATACTCCATTTAAATGTGCCTGAAACTTTTATCTCTACTAACTTATGCATTAGCTTCTAATTGTAGATTAAGGTAAGTGTGTAGGTGGGGTCCTCCATGATGCATGAAATGAATTATTTCCATCTTCATTTGCTTGTATACTTTTGTGCATGCATATTTTTTGATGAAGCCTCTAGTAATTTTCATTCAAGTTCCTACAAATAAAAATAAATTGCATAAATAAATATTCCCAAAATTAATACATGCACAAAATGACCATTTTTTCCCTATATGAAGATGAATAAATGATGATTTGAAAATAACTTGAATTTTGGTTTAAACATGTTAAAACACCCTATTTGTCATTTATTTAATTAAATTTGATTAAATATGGAAGTAAAAATATGCACATTTACATGCATATCATGCTTCTAGCGGGAACATAGGAAATACTAACATGCCTAATCAAATGACTATCAATCAGGTCAATCAGTCATCTAGTACTCTAATGCTAGTGGATGCGATTACCGGAGGCAACCTGACATAGTTATGGTGGTGCTTAACGACCATTTCACTACCCACAACAAGCAATGGTAAACCATATTATGACATGCTTAGACCAGGCACAAACTGCCAGTCATCATACTAAAGCATGAGGACGATCCCAATCTAAGTTACCTAGAAGGCGATGAAGGTCGTGTTCTCGCAATGAATCTAATCAAGAGAATCAAAAAACCCAAAGAGGAAACGTCGAGGAGTCGGAATGAGAAAAGTTCAACTCAGAGCTACAACTAACTCTACCCATAAACAATGATGTTCTCTTGCCTATATTGAAGTAATTGTTAATGAAGGATAGACTGGTCATCTGAAGTGGTCAACGATCCAAACCGAGATTATGATCGAAGGTCAAGTCATCATAGAGAGAGTGACAAACACCTTTCACTCTAGATAGAAAGGTCGATCCATCATCGATAATCACATGAGTTGGAAGATAGAATGAAATGAATCATTAGAGAGTGTGTTCGATGTGAGCAAGTAAAGTAGGGTATTGAAGCCAGAGTTAGTAGCCCCTTCTCCTAGGAAATAGAGACTACTCATAACACCAAAGATTTCTAGATGCATACTATGGATCCAGACAAAGAGTTAACTAATCCTATATTACATTTAAAATGATACACTTAGCACATGCTGATGAGTTAAGCAACAAAGGAAGTCTTATGAAAATGTTATCATATATTCCTAGCAGACCAAGCCACTATATGGTTCTTTTGTATATCCCCGAGTTCAGTACACATTTGGGCAATTTTAATGAAAAAAGTTTATCAGCCAGATCCGAGTGCATATGGAGCACCAAAAGATCCATACTCGTTGTCTAATGTGAAGCAAAGGGAAGGATGAGTCGCTACAGCGGTATTTGACTCGATTTAATGCTGCAAGAGCTAGAGTTTAGAATGCGAATAAACGACTAACCTTGATGGAACTATATGATGGATTGCATCCAAAAACGAAGCTTTCTAGGAGATTAACTAAGGAAAAAACTATAACTTGTAGGATTTCTTCTATGAAACAGCCAAATATATGAGGATAGAAGATTTTGCATTTAAAAGGATGCCTATTACGATAGCAAGGGTTGTAGAGACATCCAATAATGTAAAATCTATGATGAAGGGAAGTGCAAACAATTTTGCTGATTAGGACAACGAATAGGGTGCATAGGTGGAAAGAAGATAGAGCGAAAAATGTTTAGGCCTGGACCAAGGTTCGATGCTTACACAAACTTGAATGACACCGTGGAAAACATTTTTCTTGCGACGTAAGAAGAATTGAAGTATATTAAGCCTTTTCCAAGAAAAAAAACCAAGGAGGATATACATACGTGGAAGTACTATCGGTTCCTTGAGTGTCATGGGCATGACACTAATGAGTGTTTTCACTTGCGCGATATTATTAAGGAATGTATCAGAAAGAACAAGTTGGAGTGATACGTAAGAATTTCTAGTGCACCTCTTATTCTTGTGTGCCAATAAACTAAGCAACCCTCGCATGGGGATGGAGGAGAAGGTACTAGTGCTAACCATGCAATAGACGGGGGACTAATTGCCAATTCCATAACAGTGGCCCCAATGTGGTAGACAAGAGTTGGGCATATATGGTAAGGTATGCCAAGCCTTTGAAGAATGGTGAGGGTTTCATTTATGCTATAAGAAGGGATCTTGATGGTTGAGAACACGTGGAGATAACTTTTTGTGACAGGGATTTGCAGGGGAAACAATTTTCACATACCGATCCCATGGTAATTTGTTCCATGCTCGGTCCAGTAGAAGTACATCAAGTATTGGTAGATAATGGAAGCACAGCCACTATTCGGTTTAAGAATTCTTTTGACAAGATGGGATTATCAATGAATGACGTTACCCCATGCAACAAACAACTGCTTGGACTTACCAGTAAGAGAAAATTTCCAAATCTAGTTATGTTTATCGAGCTTAGGAACCATCCCAAATCAACCATTCGAAAGAAGACTTTCATTTTGGTGGATGTTTTCTCAGCATACACTGCTTCATTAAGGTGATTGGCTTTATTAAACTTCAATGTAGTCGTAGCCCAATGATGCTTCAAAATATAATTCTCTATAGCTAACTAAACTGGAATAGTCGAAGGAGATCAAAAACACCACCAAGGAATGCTACGTGGTAGAGCTCCGTAAGAAAAACCGTATGGAGAAAGGAAAGCACGTTGATACTACCACTACATCAAAAACTTGGTCGCATAACAATTGAAGGAAGGGTCTCCGCTCGGATGCGTCAACTTCTTAAACCTAAATGATGCTTGCCTTAAGGATTGTTTCCCGCTCCCAAGAATTGACCTTTGGTGGATGGGAGCGCAGGGCATGAAATATTATCTTTTATGGATGCTTACTTTAGATACAACCGAATTGCTATGTATGTCGTTGACCACACTAGCTTTATTACCGATTTAGGACTGAACTGCTACAAGATCATGCCCTTTAGATTTAAGTATGCATGAGCAACATATCAACATTTGTTAGTAAGATGTTTACTAACCAAATTGGAAGAACCATGGAAGTGTATGTGGATGCATGCCGGTGAAGTCCAAATAGGCTAAAGATCACATTGACCACCAGTTTGAAATGTTTCAAATGCTCTGAGAATTTGGGGTGAAGCTAAATCCCTTGAAGTGTTTGTTTGAGATTTCCTCGAGGAAGTTTCTTAAGAAGGTCTTAGCGTTGAAAGACGTCAAGATCCTAGAGATGCAAAGGGAAATGCAAAGCTTAAATGGCAAGGTAGAAACATTAAGCGGATTCATATCTTAGGCAATAGACAAATATGTTCTGTTTTTGAGGCACTAAAGAAAGAAAAAGGAAAATTTGGCTACATATCTTACCCTTTTGTACAACCTGTAGAAACCGCTGGTACTTTCCAAATTAGTAGAAGGTCAAAAGTTGTACTTATACCTATCAGTGCTGCCTCACACCTTAAGTGCAACATTGGTATGAGAATAAGATAGGGTGTAGCATCTACTGTTTATATAAGCAAGCATTTTACTGGACCGAAGTCCAAATATCCAAAATGGAATAAGACAGCTTTTTGCCTACTGATAGCATCTAGATGCAAAGGTATTACTTCTAATCTCACCCTATTTAGGTGTTGGCTGGTCAGCAACTGAAGCTAGTCTTACATTGCCCAGATACATCGTGTAGGTTGCTGAAGCGAAGCATCGAGCTAAGTCAACATGAAATTATCTACCACTCAAACAACAATCAAGGGGTAGGCCTTGTTGAACTTTATTACAAAATTCACTATCAGAGATGATTAAGTAGGACCTTCGGTGGAAGAAGCTTTCAGGTGGTGCATGTTCATGCACGGAGCTTCAAATGAGCATGATTTTAGAGCTAGAGTAGTGCTGGTCACACCCGAATGGCCGCAATTGTGCTATGTCATATGGTTAGGATTTGAAGCAATAAATAATGAGGTAGATTGCAAAGCTTTGATATTAGGACTATAAATTATGAAGGAGCTAGGGCTTAGGTCATTATGTGTGCACACTATATCCAAACTAGTGGTCAACCAGGTGCTTGGAGAATTCTAGGCTAAGGTAGAGCAAAATGCGTCCTCTATGAAAAAGGTGAAATATTTACTCAATGAGCTGGAACATTACGTAGTTAAACAAATTTCAAGGGAGGAGAATTAAGATGCAGATGATCTGCCTAAATTAACAAGCTCTGGAAATGGACCCTAACCCTCACCTTATTGGGCTCGAGTTTCGAACTAAATCGAAACCCAAGTCCATTAAGGTACGGATTGAGTGTTGGTAACCTATAATAAACGTAAGTATATCAAAGAGCCATCTACATAAACTCAAAGCGGGATAGAAAAATATATTAGGACATATATACTGACTGCGGCGACTACCTTGAAACCAATATTATTCCTTGGATATCTAGTTGCTTGTCAATGTCGAGCATGAATGAGAAGACTTCTCCATCTACCGTTCCCGTCTTGCACTAGTAATATGTCTCTCTAAATCTATCATGTGTGTTGTAATGAGGAGGGTATCAGAATAACATTCTCGTGACCAGATAATTGCATACTTTATCCATAATACTAATTTATGCCCATTGATTTTTATTTAAGTGTCATGTCCATTATTTACGGCTATTCCATATAATTCCATTTACGCATATGATATATCTAACCTCCTCCGAGGTATAACTATATATGCCTATACACAAATACACACATCACACACACACATACACACGTTGTACTACCCAAAAAAAAATCATGGCCACTTAGTACTTCTTAAATAGAAAGGAGGCAGACCTAACGACCAACTAGTACCTTAACCCCGAAGCGGGCCCTTTATCACGTAATCACTGATCAATTGGTTCAAGCTACAGAGACCGATGACCCATCAATACGGATTTATGATATAATTGTTGTATTACCAACACATCTCAAAAATTTATTTAAAGGTTAACTAGCCCACCTCCGATAAACAAACAACTAACTAATTAAACCTTTAGGTTTGTGCATCTCCCATACGATACACTAGTAGGAAGCCAATTCATCAGGGCATAACCCAAGTCTTTGCTAATGATCGCTCGGGACCATTAGTGGTCATAGCCTATATGCCAGCCCTACTACTAAATACCGCTCTAACAATGCTGACATAGTTCACCGACCTCCCATAGCCGCAATAGCGTTTAGACCAACCTAATGTAAGTCAAGGAAAATATCTATCCTTATTGCTTAATACCTCTTGTAAGAAATGAAGTAGACCTCATTTTCCTATTAGGTACCATCATAGGTTATTTAAGACTTTTTATATAAGGAGGAGTAAACGCAATGGCCATTTAATACCTTCCACCCCGAAGTAAACCTCTTGATATCCCTGAAGGTATTGAGTCATTTATTACTTAAAATCTGAGGTAAACCCTTAGTATATTTTCCCTTATTTATACGCAAACGTATATCCCTTCCCCACGGGCCCTATGGTTGGAGAGGTCCCATATCAGTAACAAGTATACACAACTTCTACTAGCCTTTAGGTGAAGGGCAGACTTCTGTTGTGTAACTCTACCGATCCCGCATCCCAATCCATACTAAACCAAACTATTTATCCTAGGCCTAAATATTGGGCTAGGCTATATAATTTCCTCCAATGAAAATTATACTGCCGCCTAGTATTTAATTCCTATCGTATCCATTTATTACATATATTCTCTATTTCCTCTTACATCCCATAAATATCGGTTGTCCATAATAAAGGGCCATTATTATTCAAATTGGACCATCAGTAATGACATTTACTTATTTGTCCTAATTTAACCTATTATGCCATTTCATTTCTTCATAATTGCCATATTAAACTCTTTAATCAATCCCATTAACCACATTTATGTCCTCATTTAATTCCTGCAACTCCCTATTAACTACATATTTATTGCCCTGCTAATTTTGGAGTTACTATCCATTTTCCACCTACAGCTCGTTGTTCTATGATTTACTATGATATTGATAGCTAGACGTCCTAATTATAAATAATACGAGTACTAACATATGTTATGCTATATATATATATATGTTTTCAATCGGTAAGCATTGTTATATGTGTGTGTGTGTATTCCAATCTTTAACTCATCAATTCCTACGTTTAGGAATTCCAGAACATTTATCTCCACGTTTTAATATATTAAAGCCATCCTTACTAAAAAGAATTACCATTATAACTTTCTATAAACTACCCAAAGTAAGACTTATGCTTCGTTTGAAATTACAAGAAATTATTTATTTTCTTTTACTGAAATAGACAGTGCAAACTACAAAGAGAACATCTGTACTATACACATCTCTTCATTTTTTAGTATATTCCTTATTATTTCAAATGACACACTTTTTATACATAGATGTGGAATTAGATAATTTATGGAAATTACACAGAAATAGGTACAACTAAATTGTATCCACAACTCTCCTAATGAATGAAAACATAGAAATTCACATTACACGTTAAATTAGGGAAAATAATACTGATAATTTACAACTAAACAACCATAAATCTAGAACAAATCTAACAATCTTATCAACATTCAACTTTAACAAATTTAGGGACTAATCTTCAAATTTTCATATTAGGGTGTAAATATCATTCCTATTCCAATTACCTAACTTACAAAATATGTAGGTGAGATTCCATCTTCCTAAGCCTACAACTCCACAAATCTTGCATAGGCATATTAATTAAATAAAGTGGAAATTAGGGAGGCATCCCTATCATACTTTCATGTTGTAAAGCGGGTCCCTGTCAAAGTTTCATTGTAAATCCGGTCCCTATTTTCTAGAAACAAAGAAAAATTATTGCTGAAATGTCAGCAACTTTTATCAATAAGTGCTGATATTTCAGCAACTTTCCCTGTCAAAGTTTAATTGTAAATCCGGTCCCTATTTTCTAGAAACAAAGAAAAATTATTGCTGAAATGTCAGCAACTTTTATAAATAAGTGCTGATAGTTCAGCAACTTTCATACACTGTGTTCGCAATGTACATAAATGTTGCTAAAATGTCAGCAACTTTTATAAATAAGTGTTTCATACACTATGTTCACAGTGTATAGAAAAGTTGCGGAAATGTCAGCAACTTTTATGAAAAGTTGCATCATGCTCTGCAATAATCGTGAATAAAAAACAGGGACCTAATTTACACTGAAATTTAATGAAGGACTTTTCGTGTATTTTGAACCTTAATAAGGACCTGTGCCAAAAGTACCCTTAAATAAAACTCAACGATATAAATTTCGGTATTATAGATAAATCGTATAATTTTTCACTCATCTTTCTAGCTTTCCAAATCTTCTAAACCCATATTCACCTCTTTAATTTGACTCCTTTTTCGTTCTAATCCAAAATAATATATATAATAAGATATATACATACTATTAGAATTACGGATCTGAGAAGAGATTTGGGGTTTAGGAGAATATAGATTTATAATTATGAAATTTACGTTTTTCTGCATTATCGATTCACTCATTCTTTTCTTCTGTTTTATTTTCTGCCATTCTTCGACTATATATATACATACGATATAATATTTTATAGTTAATAGAAATAATGGAGAAACGAAAGTAGTAGAGCTTCGCTGCTTTGATCAGAAAATATTAGAACATGGCTAGGCCTATATTTATAGGCGCTTGAACCAGTCGTATTTGTTAGATTTAAATTAATAAAATCTGGACCGTTTGGCCAAGGTTCAACCCTAGCCGCCACCTTTACAACCAGTCGACCTCTTCCTATAGGCGGTCGACATATAGCGGTTGAGCTACCCAGGGAGGAGGGTCGAACGGTGGGGTTCACATGGGTAATATAATTTATTTTCTTTCATTTTTTATTATTATTTTCGTTCCGAAAACTTCAAACGTGAATAACTTCTTTGTTTCAACTCCGATAGCAAAACTTCAAATATGAAGTTGTTTAGAAAATCGCCAAAAACACAATGGTGCAAGCTTCATGCCCAAAATGTAACATTTGCTCAAATTCCATTTTTGAGCCTTATTAATTACCATTACGGGTGTTACATTCTCTCCCCTTAAAGGAATTTCGTCCCTGAAATTCCTTAAGGGTTGAATCAGGTAGCATAGCGAGCAACCATTCTAAACTATCCAACCAATTAGTGCTCAACCAATTTTGTAGCCAAACGTGTACAAGTAAACGGTGTATCACACATATATGACATGCATGTAGAATAATTCTAAATCGATGCCTCCTATATGGATGCATTCTTTTAAAAAACATTTTTGAAAATATGATGAAAACAACCTATATATACTGGAAGTTCTGTATGTATGCAAGTATTCAAAACTCAAAAGTCTACTTCCACGTAATAATTTCCACACTCCTATGAATAGGAATGTGGTTCAACCAATTTTGCATCTAATCCCTACTATCAGATACCTAACACAATTTCAAACATCCAAATGTTGAAAATCTAATTTTCCTAAATATACACTCCTATGCCGGAAAATAAATTTAGATAAAAAATTTCACATTTCCACCCTTCTTTTGGATACCTAATCAGTTGTACTTTGGAACCTTCTCATTTGCCCCCGAATCTTTTCCAACTTTACAAAGTATAATTTGCATAAGGAGGTTTATTTTTGGATGTTAAAATAAAAATATTCTAAACGCAAGGTTTATTCACTATTAACAAGGTATGGAAAAAGAAATTCCAATGCTAAAACAGCATTTTCCCTTGTTATTCGCTATATTTTGTATACAGTAACCGTTGTTGAATAGTAAAATTCATATTCATTAACACATCGACCCTCCGTACAATAAGCATGTGGCACTGGAAAATTGAATTTTTTTCATTTTCTGTCAAAAATCTTTTTCCTCCTTTCAATGAACTTGCAAAATAGTTTGAAAAACTGAATTCCCAAAAGCATTTAAACACCAATTTTCTTTTCAAAAGCAGTTGAACAAAATTTTCCAAAACCATTTGAACCCAACTTTTCAAAAGCATTTAACCAAAAATTTCAAAAGAATTCGAACACAATTTTCCAAAACATTTGCCGCTCCATCGTTAGAGACAAATTAAGCCACATCTTAACGTAATCGGGACTTGGTCAACGAGTTAATGCATATGTCCTAGCATTATGCAATTAATCCTAGATTTGGAGAAACCTTTCCTTTTACTCCAAAACAATAAAAAATCACAAAATATTTATATATTTTAGCTTTAAAGGCATAGGAATAGTGATTCGTGGGGCCGATCGATATACCAATAATTAAGTATCCAATCAACTAGTGGAATACATCACATCAACCTGGGAGCATTAGCCGATCTGGTACATCCATACATGTTTCTATGCTCATTCCAATCTTGTCCAACTTTTTCGCAACAACCATTCCCTGTCCTCCACTTGGTGAAATTTATTTTTCATAAAATTCTAAATTTTTTGGGATTAAGGCATTCTTTATTTCTAGTCGTTAACCTACTCTCCTATTTTTTATAAACTTCTAGCATTATTTACATTCGTCGCTAGTTAAGTGTCCTTATGAGATTTTCTTATTTACACCGTTTTTCAATATATATGGCGGTTAAAGCTCATCTAGAAAATCAATATGGTAATAAAATAAGAACATACCTCATATCATATCATACTCTTTTTCCAATACTCAAGGGAGACAACTAGTGATCACAACCCAACCAACCTAAAGAAACAATTGCTGGAAGCTGTTCTTCATCATCAACTGGTCTAGATGATGTTATGGCCCTATCACCTCTTACTCGATTAAGATGGACATTTCTAGTATGTTATTCTACTATAACCCCTATGTCTTAACTTACCTCATTGGCTTTCAATAAATGGTCCATCCATTACTTCAATTATTACACCCAATTATGCGATAAATTGTGCATTTCCACACTATGGTGGATAAGAAATATAAACTATGCACATTTAGAACAACTCATCGAAAAATTGGATTGGTGGAATAACTTTCCTACAACCTATCTTTCCATCTTAAAACTTGAGTCAACCATCGTCCTCTATATGTGTTTGCTATCTCATTACCCTCTTTTCCAATCATACTAATATCTTTTTTCAATCAAAATCTCTTGATGGTATTCTCAAACTTTGGTATTTGCTTCATTTATCCTTAATCTTTTCATGCAAGTATACCCTAGCACTCGCAAATTTGTACTTTGATACCATTCCTCATCCCTTTAAGGGTTCTTCTTATGGATTTCACACATGTTTAATAAAATATTCCTAGGTTCATACCAATATTCCTTATATTCAATGGGGATTTCTTATTTATACCCTACAAGCATTTGCAGCTATTTTAATCATAACCTTGACCTTTACCCCATCTTACCAAGGCAATCATCTCTATCTATTCCATACCAAAAATTAGTTTGGTTTTCACTCCCTTTATAAAATTTCATAGTTATGAAGTACCAAATCCAAAACCTTTACTTTGAAAATATAAACTTAGAAACCTTTTTCAAAAATGGCTTGGTTACCAAAAGGAGCCATGAAAAATTTCTCTTTTCAAAGAATTTCTACAACAGAGATTTACCACTTCAAAAGTAGGGTTTTTAACTTCAAACATTTATTTGTGTTCAAAAAAAAATTGTCATACCAAACCATTTTATTTTTCAAAAACATAATAATGAAACTAGAGTAGACAATGATAACTTCTATTCTATTATTTTCTTGCTAACCATGTTAATTCTGCTTTCAACATTAATAGAGATTTCAATAACATATAAGGGGAGAGGACTTCTAAAAGATTTGTACAATTATTGCACATATATTTATGGAAACCACCCATTTCTCCTATCCTATTCCTATTGTTTTTCTCCTATATTGTTTCTAATTAGATTATTAATCCTATTTTAATATAAATTTCCAAGGTTGTTTTTATTTAACTTTCCTAATACTACTACTATAAAAATTTGTCCTACCTAAATTGCTTTCAAATGGCTTCTTCTTACACAGCTCTTTTCTTCTTTTATTGTTTTTCCTCATTGACCCATCGTAGTGCGTTCGCCTACTGCTTTAGTCATTTGGTTTTTTCATTAACATGAAAAGAGATATGTATAAATCTATTTCAGTTGTTTTTCTTTGTATTTTCCTTATACGAGAATATTCTTCCTATCTTCATTATCAGGCATTCTTACCTTTCTATTATCTTTATCATATTTCAATCAAGTACCATTTCCATTTAGCCAACCCTTAGAAAGAATTTTTTAAAAGGAACTTCTAAATTTACAGAAATAAGAAAAATCATCGAGCCAAACATACGCTCTCTCTTCCATTCTTTTCAAAAATGAAAAACCCATTTACCAAATACCTTTAAATCAAAAACCTTTAACCTAACAAAATTTTAAACTAAGAATTTCCAAATTTCCTTGCCCTTTCAAAACAACTGCTTCCCAATAAATCATTTGAAAAACCCATTCAAAGCGTTTTAAGTAATTTTCAATTTTTTTTGTCAAATTCTTTCACATGGGGTCAGACTCAAAAATGGACTTTAATTGCCCTTTCTTTTGGACTTTTCTTCTTTTTCCAATACTTTTAACCTCTTCTTATTAGGAGTATATACTAAAAGTCCGGCTATCCTTTAATGGCGATTAATGCACACCTTCTTGCGGGACCTTGCTCAGCCCTTTTCCACCTCTTACTTTCGGATGCTTGCAACATATATGCTCTTACTTTCCATCTATCTGGATGAAATGTATGTTTTCAATAGGCAATCCATCAAAATCAACCATCATAAGCCAGTATAGGCCAAACAAATCAACCATCATAAGCCAGTATCAATTTTTGACATAAGCCATAATTAAAGTTCATATATTATATTCTAACCTACTTGCTATTGAGTTTCGGCGCCACAATGCATCCCTATATACATGTGCTTCATTGCATGTGATGGTGCCACCTAACAAAGCTTCAAATGTGCTGGTATCCTAGTTGAACATCTCTTCATCGCCTCCCAACGAGCATATACATGGTCTTAGCAACACTTACTGGTAATAAAAGTAACCCCCAAGGTTACGTGCCACCAATCCCATATATATGCCAGGTTATATGCCATTTTTCTAACGATATAAGACTTATCTGTCCAACCCACGCACCAATAATCTCACGTCTAAAATTTCTACATTGGTGAGCATTTTCTCAAACCTTCTTCAGAGCATACTAAAGAAGCTCTAAATTTAGGTCAGGTTGCTTTCACTTCTTTCTGCGGTTATCTACTTTTTACCAAATCTCCACCTTAAGGCGAGTACTTCCACTCAAGTCATCTTAGAGACATCGAGTCCTTAGCATAGTGGAGGAGGGCTGCGTATCCATGAGTCCACTTCTAGTAGTTGGATCAGGATGCTTAATCATGTCCCCACCTTAATGAGTCATTCTTCTTTGCTTAAGTCCTAAAGAGTCATGGTTTGGTCACTCTCACATCATCTAATGGTCCTTCGAACCATCGGCTTTGATTACGTGCTGACTTTCGACACTCCAGCGCGTCCCCATGTATGCGTGCTTCATTGTTTGTGATGATGCCACCTAATGATGCTTGCAATGTACCGGCATCCCATTTGAACATCCCTTTATCGCCTCCCGACAAGCACATACATGGTCTTGGCAACACTTACTTGTAACAAAAGGAATTTCCAATGTTAAGTGCTACTAATCTCATATATATACCACGTTATACTCCATGTTTTTTGCGACGTAGAACTTATCTGTCCAACCCAAGCACCCATGATGCGAGCCACACCTAACACTTATCATAATACATACTAGTACACATTAGCTATTATTCAAACAGGAAAGTTGCATGCTATAACCTAGAAAAAGACACTGAAATAAGAGCAGTGCATGTTTCTGACATGCTATTTAATAAATTCTTCGACTTAATGGTATATAATTTAATATAATATTATTAACTGAATATAAGAAAACTAATATATAAAATCTAATTTCTATGTAAGTTATAGACTGGTTCTTAGAAATAGAACTATAGCCAAATCATGAAGATATCATATACTTAAAGTCCTACGCAGCGGTATGAAATAATTAAAACTGCAAATAAGTATCACTTGAAAATTTGAAAGTTAATTAAACTATAAACACAAGTATTCATAATTCAAGACTGCAAAACAACATATAAACCTTTGGTAGCTAAAGTGTTGGAAGAAGCAACGATGAATTGTACAGAAATATTGATATCACTACATAATAAAATCATTATACACTGTTCGAGTTTAATGCAAGTAATAAAACCTGGAAACACTATGATTCCCAAAGACCAAGAAGGAAAAACTTCAACTACCTACATAAACAGGAATAAAAAATAATGGTAAGTTTTACATATACTAATAGTTTCCTGGTAGCAAATATTTATTGGCTTAATTGATTTGATTATTATTTGTAAAGGGACAAAATAATGGATGTTTTGAAGTCAATGTATGCAATAAAAGGGGAAACAACCATCAGAACTACAAAACAAACTAGTCAATTTTTTTAATTATCCATTACAAAAATACTATTCATACGTATAAAGTTATAATTTATAAAAGTAAATTTAGTAAATTAGAAAAAAATTTAACTGATGCAGAATTGCTTGTGCAATATTTGTTATACGATATATGGAAGGCTGATCCACAATATATAAGTAGAAGGAAAGGTAGATTTATACGAAGATAAAGAATTGTAACAACTAAGAGCATGCATCCAATATGATATCATCATAGATAAAATTCATGGTTTGAAACCAGAACCATAAATTATCAAATGTATTGAAGATTGTATAACTACAGGAAATTTCACTTAAATGATTACACTTTATCTAACTTGACTTAATACAATCAAGAGCTGGATGACAGATGTTGGACGCTGGACATTGAATGCTACATGTATATATTGAATGTTTAAAAAACACTTTTGGATGAATGTTTGAAACATTTATCATAATATAATGTAAAATACTTTACGTCGAACTGTAATGTCCTATATTAAAAGAAAATGTGGTTGTTGTGCAGTATAAAATTGAATAAATTTGATGTTTAACTCAACTACATTGGATATTGAATGCTAGATACTTTTAACATGACGTAATGTATAATATTCTATATCTTAAATGTAATGTACTATATTCAAAGGAAATGTCATTGTTCTTATATAGTATAACATTGTATAATTTCTACATTAAACTCAAATATTCGGCAAATATTTATGTGGCAAATATTTGGCACATAAATATTTCACTAGTACTAAAAGTAGAACCATATAATATTATAATATTGGTTAACCAAGCTTATAGCCAATACCATAACATAATCGACTACATACTCTAACCGAATATCTAAGAAAACTAATCTATAACTAAGTTAGAACAATGGTCGACCAAACGCACAATCTAATCGAGTACATATGGGATGCAAAAGGATACACAATCTAATTGAATATGTACGATTGTTAAAGCTAACTGAATGCATAACCTTATCAGGTACATAAAGATGCAAAAGCTAACTGAATGCCCAACCTAATTGGGTACATATGGATGCAAAAGCAAATCAATTGCATAGTCGAACTGGGTATATATGAAACCAATCTGTAATAGACATATTGGTTAACCGCGCTTACCGACAAATGAAAAAGCTAATTGAATGCCCAACCTAATCAAGGAAATATGTATGAAAAAGCTAACTGGATGGCCAACCTAATCAAGTACATATGAATGCAAAAGATAACCGAATGTCTAACCTAATCCGGTACATATGGAAGCCAATATGTAACCGAGATATATTGGTTAACTGAGCTTACCGTCGAATGAAAAATCTAACCGAATGCCCAACCTAATCAAGGAATATATGGAAGCAAAAGCTAACTGAATGCCCAACCTAATTGGGTACATATGAATGCAAAAACTAACCGAATGCCCAACCAACTAAGCATGTATGGATACAGAAGCTAACCGGATGCCCAAGATAATCCAGTATATATGGATGCAAAAGCTAACCAAATGCCCAACCTAATCAGGTGCATATGAAAACAAATATGTGACCGAGATATATTGGTTAACAGAGCTCACCATGGAATACAAAAGCTAACTGAATGACCAACCTAATCGGGTACATATGGACACAAAAGCTAACCGAATGCCCAACCTAATCGGATACATATGGACACAAAAACTAACTGAATGTCCAACCTAATCGGGTACATATAGATGCAAAAACAAACTGGAAGCCAAAACTAATCGGGGACATATGGAAATTAATCTGTAATCAAGATATATTGTTTAAATGAGCATGCCACCGAATGCCTAATCGAGATATATTGTTTAAATGAGGATACCACCGAATGCCCAACCTAGTCATGTACGTATGGATGCAAAAACTAACCGGATGCCTGACCTAATCAGGTATATATAGATGCAAAGCTAACCTAATCGGGTGTATATGGATACAAAAGATAACCGAATGCCTAACCTAATCGGGTGCATATGGATACAAAAGATAACCGAATGCCTAACCTAATCGGTTATGTATGGATGAAAAAGCTAATTGAATGCCAAACCTAATCGGATGAGTATGGATGCAAAAGCTAACTGAATGCCAAAACATATTGGGTACATATGGATGCAAAAGAAAACTATATGCCAAACCTAATTAAGTATATATGGAAAGCAATCTATAACCGAGATATATTGTTTAACCGAGCATACCACCGAATGCCAAAACTAACTGGACGCCAACCTAATCCAGTATGTATGGATGCAAAAGTTAACCGAATGCCAAACATAGTTGGGTACGTATGGATACAAAAGCTATCCGGATGCCAAACCTAATCGAGTGTTATAGATACAAAAGCGAACCGGATGCCAAACTTAATCGGGTGCATATGGAAACCATTCTATAATCGAGATGTATTGTTTAACTGAGTGTACCATCGAATGCAAATGTTAATCGAATGCCCAACGTAATTGGATATGTATGGATACCAAAGCTAACCAATTGCCAAACCTAGTCGGGTACATATGGATATGAAATCTAAATGGATGTCAAACCTAATCGGGTACGTATGGATGCAAAAGCAAATCGGATGTCAAACCTAATCGGGTATAAATGGAAACCCATCTATAACCAAGATATATTATTCAACTGAGTAAACCATCGAATGCAAAAGCTAATTGATGTCAAACCTAATCGAGTACATATTGATAGAAAAGCTAATGGAATGCCCAACCTAATTGAATATGTATGGATCAGAAGCTAACCGAATAACAAACCTAATCAGGTACGTATGGATACAAAAGCTAACCAAATATCCAACCTAATTAGGTATGTATAAAAACCAATCTATAACCAAGATATATTATTTAACCGAGCTTACAACCGAATGAAAAAGCTAACTGGATGCACAACCTAATTGGGTACATATGGATGCAAAATCTAACTTGATGCCCAACTTATAACCTATAATCAAATATTAACCAAGTTAATCATAAATAAAAATTCTAACCAATCTAACCATGAATACAAAAATCACATAGTTAACCGATATAATCATGAAAGCAAAAGCAAATATTTTCCAGGAAAATATTTGCCGACAAATATTTGGCTAATGCAGAACCTAATAAGGAACATATGAATGCAAAATCTAACAAGATGCAAAACCTAATCAATTACATATGGATGCAAAAGATAACCAAATACACAATCTGATCAAGTACAAATATAAAAGTAGTTATAACCAAATTAGAGTAATGACTAATCAAGCCTATCTTCAAAAACAACACCTAAAAACATATTATCATGAAAAAACAAATATATATGCTTGAGAGATGTATAACAAGCAAACATAACTACTAAATATTTCACTAGCAAGTATTTGCTTGACAAATATTACCTAGGAAAATATTTTCCAAACAAATATTTTTTTGGCAAATAATTGCCAGACTGTTATTAATCAGACAAACTAAATTACGATATTAACCCAACAAATAAGAAAACTAACAAAAAAAAGATTAAGTTCAATAAAATAATACTTGAAATTCCATTAATAGTCTTTACAATAAAAAGCCAATAATTTATAAAAACTACACTTGATTTCTTAACAAACAAGATCTTTTATTATGACCTAATTTCTTACACGAACTACAATGTTTGTATTTATTCACCTCACCGATTGACTTAATTTATTCAGATACTCATATCTACAGCTACAATGTATCCAATAGCATGAGCACATAGAAACTCATCAATGCGCCATAAGTTACAACTACATCGTCGAACACTCAAATCTAAACGAAAAGGTTGATTGAACTTCATACATATCAACAGTAGATCTATTAACTTTCCATTAAATACTCTCGAGGTATAAATCCCTTGAATGCTTCTCCATAATAGGGCGCAATTGACTATTCCAACTTTTAGTTAACTCACATCTATGGGACATAAGTTTCACGCACTTCAAACAAATTCTATCCAAACATGCAATAATAGGTGAATATCTTTCTTTTAAAATCCATCGATTAAAACTTTCTACATGATTAGAACTCATTTTCCAATATTGATTGCCAATAAAAAATCATTAGCAAACTTTCCAAAAGGCAAACCATGTAAGAAATTTTTCACTTCAATCCCTCCAACATTTTCAAACTCGGACAAAGCTTGATTAGATACATCTATTGTAGTAGCATTAGCAACTTGATAAAATAATAAAACAATCCATTTTTTCTTACCTTGAGGACACTTTTCGTTAAAAAAATCTTCAAATTATTCTTCAAATGATAGTAACAAGAACCATGAGCTAAATCTATAAAAACTTGAGGAATAGCAAACAAAAGACCAAGATGTCGATCTGATAAAAAGGTGAAATCACGATCATCATTACATAACATTTCCCTAAGCTTTATTAAAAACCAATACCAATTAGGCTCATCTTCACCAGATGCAATGCTAAAAGCTAGTGGGAAAAACCTACAATTAAGAAAAATTCATTTGTAGAATAATCAAAATAAAAATAAATACACAAAAGATTAGGTTGTATACTTTTACTAATAACTAACTTCTTAACTAATCTGCTAGAAACACGTTGATGGTTAACATCTACAATACCAGCTCCACATAAATGATTAGGTCGTATAGTTTTAATAACAAAAAATTTTGGTAGGTTAAACTTATGAGAGGAGTAAATACAAAAAGTACTGTAACGATCCGCCTTTTCGACCCTCGGTCGACACTAACATCCACGATATTTGTGTCCCGAGCATCCAAGTGCCAGAAGGATAGATTGTTAGGGGAAAAGAAAGAAAAGACAAAACAGAATCTCATATTGTGACAAGTAACATATAATATACAACAGATCTTTACAAAAGAAAACTGTAATATACATACATTAATCATAGTAAACTAACTATCATTAGCTTGGACTGTTATAACAACCTGTCTTCACAAATGCTGATAAATATAAAGGAAATAAAATATATGTGAATACATCTTGGAGGCCTCCAACTCATCTCCCGAAGCTCCAAAGCATCCAAACCAAATCTGGAAAACATGCTCGGGCTGACCCGAGTATTATAAGAAAATAACGCCCGGATCAGTCAGGTAAACCAGCGTGATAAACACAACTCAAATGGATCTTTAAATGTTATAAAAACTTTCAAAATAAAGGTATCTTGTACAACCACACTGCATATAAACACAGACAGGTTTTTACCTTATGATAACCAAATCATTTCAAATAGAAAATCCAGTGATATTATAATAATGTCTAGGGTCTAAAATAAATAAATAAAATAGTTGGAATGCTTGCATCTCACATTCTAGCATAGTTGGGCACAAAAGTCCGTAAAGCACTTATTGAAGAATGGATTCCATCAATGACAGGGTCACTGGGGTACCGCCTGTCATAGTACACTTCTAGATAAAATATACCGAGGTCAATAAGAACATCTTGCACCATTGCTAACACAGCACATGCCTACCTCTTGCTGGATAGTACCGAATATATCACCACCCTTGTTGCTTTGCAACCTTTTCCTCGAGAGCTCTCATGCATATACCAACCCCCATAATTATTGATCTAGAAGGGTGATGTCATACCCTAATGGTTGCGAACCACATAGCCCTATCACATATCCCATGTTTTAGTCATTCTCTGGCGGGGTTTGAGGCTATATTTTACCCTTTTAGAAAATCCCACTTGGAATGCTAACACGACCCTCTAGGCAACAATGCAACGCCAGCATTCGTCTATACAAATTGTTCAACATATGAACAAATCGAAGGCACTACTTTTACAACATTTTTTTGGAATCACCCTCAAGATTAGTAGCAAGTAGCCCTTGCACTTTAAAGAGCTCCATCTTCGATTCCATCATCTTTGAGATGTCTCACATTCAAACACTTATGCCGGTTTGAAGTGGTTTTCGGATAATATATCGATCCTGGTCTCTCCAAACCGACAATGATAATTTTTAAAAACTGGTCAAGATTTGATAATCTGTTATTTAACTACCAAATAAACAAAAAATCCAATCAGAGATTTAACCAAGCATGGTTAAGCATAATTCAATCACTAAGACTCTTTAATTAACCCCTTCATTAAATTAAAACCACTTTGTAAATTCTTGAATTAAAATAGTTTTACAAAGATATATTCACAAAGCCCCTCTACTCTTTTCAATACTGAAAAATATTAATATACTTATCTCAATTGTACAAGTGTACTCCCAAAAATTTCACTTTCCAAACTTAAAAAACTTTTCCTTATACTTATATCAACAGTATAAATATATTCAAAAAACACTACATTTCCAATACTTAGGAAATGTCAATGGTATAAGTATATTCACAAATCTTAAGAAAGATTTCAATTCCAAAACCATACTTATTTGGGTTAAAACGAATGTCATTTGAAAATATTTGTAACAATAAATCCATAGAACTTTTGGTGTAAGTAAATTGATCACATAGAAATTAGACCAAATATACCTACCACTACCCGATTTCAAACAGTACTACCTCGATTAACAATGTATTCGGACAACTTAGAAAACTATCATTGGCTCGATACACATTCTTAATTCTCAAGATAGAGACAAGTTTCCATACCTCGGAATTTGATGTCAAGTATGAAAAAATACTTTCCATACCATCGTTTTTAAAATGATCATTTGTGAAAATTGGATCTCATTCTTTTTATAACTCCCTTTTATCTTTACAAACTCCACTTATACATTCCTTTATAAAACTACATTTCTAAATCTCCTTTACAAAATATCATTTACAAATTCCCTTTATAAAATATCATTTATAAATTCCTTTTATAAATCTCCAAATATAATTATAAAACTCCCTTTTGTAAATCTCAAAATTTATAAACTTTAAATTAATTTATAAAATTCCTTTTATAAAACTCATTTCTACTTATAAAATATCATTTGTAAATCTCCAAATTTATTACGAACTTTCAATTTTCAAACTAGACCAAATACTTTCCATAAAACGATCATTCCATGGATTACTATAAATCCACAATTGGGATTTATTATACCAAGTTATAAAAATGATATAATTCTTCCTTTTTATAAAACACTATTTCAAAATCTATTCCTTTATTTATAAAATACCATATATAAATCTATCATTTTATACAACATTTGATATAAAACGTTTCATGGATCTTTGTAACAAAATATTTTTATCTTCTTTTTAAAACAGAATCACTTTATTTTAAAACAGATAAACTCCTTTTATTTTCCTTTAAATTAAGCATACATTATTATAATAGCTTTTCTATAAAATTAAATACTTTTCAAACATTTCTATATAAATTAGAAAAGATTGCCAAAAGGTAGAAATAACATAAATAAGTTAAAATAATTACTAAATAAAATGCCATAGAAAATTTCCATAATCACATTTAAAAATCATCACCTGAATCAAAACCAATTTCAAATCAAAACAGCAAACCATAGTATTTCAAAATACTAAAATGAGGCCCATAGTTATCATATCACTTAACCAATGCTATTACTACTTTTATCATCAAAAAGGTTCAAGTTTTATTGTATATCAATGCCACAGCCAATATGATCAAACTATCAAATTTTGACATTTAACAATCTGTATAATAACTATATAAATGGAATTAAAATAAACAGGTATGTAACTGAAATTTAAGATCACAACGGCGATAAATCCGGATTTCTCTACAAAATTTCCTGTATTTCATTTTATATGTCATTTGCTTTTAAAGCGGAAATTTAACTGAACCAAACCAATAAATTAGTCCAACACAAAAGCAATAATTTTCATCTCCTATATATCATATAGTATTCATTCAGAGATGAGATAACTCAGTGAAATTTTAGTTGATGCTTAAACATTCCGGTTTGATCTCAATTTTAGCTTAAAATTACACTTCATCCAAACTCAATGAAACTAGTCCAATGCATAGATATCGCTATTACGAGCGCAATGCAAAAAACCATTTATCGATTGAATCTCATATAAGAGAGATATTCAATTTATAAGATATTGGATCAATTAAATTAATTAATAGCTTCATTAACACACTAATTACCTCATTAGTTTAAAACCCTTCTTCCCTAAATTAATCTACCCTATACTCGCTCTAGATATGCACACCCATCATCGCCATGCACGTTTCTCCTCCTCTCTTGCTCGTTTCTACATGAAATCATTCACTAAAAATTGCTATCAACTCCACTACATGACCTCTTGCCATCCACCCATACCAATTCCAGCTTTGCACTTCCTCCTAGAATGCGACCCGAAGCCATCAGGTCACGATAAACCAAAGTCGTGATTTGCTATAGTGGATCGGCCTCCACCAATACCTCACCATCTGTACTACTTCGCACTAGAAACACACCCGTATACTCTATTATGTCAATCGTCGCCTATATCCTCCAAAATCTAAACCACAGATAACTGACCACCACGTCCAACTGTCAATCACCTCAAACACAATTGTACTCTACAAAAGTGGTATAGATTCGTAGATCTCACGAATACAAATTCAAAGATTCTTGTTTTGCATTTCTTCATTAAGTATATGAATTGATTTTGAATTTTGAATTTTGAATGGAGATTTGCTTACTTCCTTTATTGGAAATTGTACCAATATAGGCTTGTTTTAGAAAGTAATACCATCATTAGTCCAGTTTTAAAAATAATTACAGAAATAGACCGCTTTTTTTTCTGGTCTATACAGTTGGCGATTTTCCAAAATTCGCCAACGGGCGATTTTCAAAAAGTCGCCTAAAGGAAATAACCTAACCAGCAACCTACCTTTCTCTCTCACTTCCACCTCTTCCGTAAAACTGAAACAAAGTTCTCTAATGGCTGCTCTATTATGAAATCAATATTTATACCCTTTAAAACCTTGGTTTAGTGCTAAATCTATAGATCCAGCTGACGTTGCTTAGCAAATTTCATCTAGTTGAAGGTAAAATCAGTAAACCCTAGTTTTGTTTGTCTGATTTCTGTAGTTTTGTGAACTTAGTAATTGGTTATATTAAGGTAAAAAATTGGTTTAATGTGTACATACTGAACGATTTGTATATTGATCTGTAGAATGGCGAGAAATATGATTCCTACACTTTGCTACTACGACGGCGAACTAATTGTCGATGATCAAAGGAATGGTAAATATGTTGGTGGTATTTGTAAACCAGGAAGTGTGCGAAAAGGTTGCAAATTGACGAAATTAAAAGAAGCTGTGTACAGAACGACGAATATGATTAAAGAAGAATTTGAACTTGAACTAGTGGTTAACTGGCCTACGGGCTCGGGCTCTAAAGCAATAGCATTAGCGGACGATGACGATGTAGAAGTAATGTTTTCTGCTGTTGCAAAATCTATTGATTTATACGTAGGGAAAGTTGTTGAGTCACAGATTCTATGAAGTTTTGATTTCTGACAAAGAAATAAAGGCGATCGACAAAACGAAGACATCATGGCTATAAAGATTCCCAAAAGAGCTCATATGGTACTATAGATTATAGATTGATTATTTGATGTTGTAATAGTATTATACTTGTTAAAATCTATCCTCAAATAATCATGCATCTCAATATAATCGATATATATACGGTATAATATGCATTGCACATTCATTGTGCAAGTTATCAGTGACCGGTCGACCAGTAAGTTTTTGGGCGGTCGACCGTTCCTGTCTAAGTTGCACAATAAACGTGCACACATGCACATAACGTCTATATATTTGAAATCCTGTCTACCGGCCATTTTTGACCTGTCGACCGTTTTTAAACAGAGAGCAACCTTTCCTAAAAGACACTTCTTTCTCCAATGGTTGCATCTCTTACCTTTCATCAATGATCATATCTATTAATGGCTACTCTTCACAAAGAGTTACAACCATTTTATTCTCTATATAAACCTTCTAAATCATTGATTCAACACCAAGAATTCATGCTCTAATTTCTGATCTTACCTTCTAAATATTCTTGCATTCTAAAAGCTCTCAAATATTTCAATTGCTTATTGAATCATTGAAATTATTTCATATCTTTTGATTCAATAAGTAATATACTTCCTTCAATCTTCACAAACATCATTCACATATTTTGAGGATAAGATTATAGGAAGGGTGTACTACAAGTGACAAATCCGTGTTATCAAGAACACAAGTTGTCAACGGCAATTGTATTTGTTTTTGTTGAAGTCCTCGGTGTTGTAAGAGGCACGAAATCCCGTTCGGTTGTTCGGGTGTTGTAAACCTGTTCCTCCGGGTGAAGCGAGGTAGTTGGTAGAGAAAATCCAGATAGAAGTCTGGGACTGGACGTAGGATGGGAGGTCCGAACCAGTATAAAAATCTCTGGTGTCATTTTACTATACTGCTTTTATATTCCGCACTATTTACAGTATTACTATCATCACTATACTCTGTATTGTCATATATCCATATTACACGATCCATAATTAGTGTGCACAAGCATACACTTTCATTTGGTATCAGAGCGACGGTCATCATATAACCGTAACACCGTTATTTGATATATTCTTGTAATATGGCAAATAACGCAAGCACTAGCACTAGCACTTACACGGAAGGTCAATCAACACAAAGACCTCCATTCTTTAATGGTCTCAACTATAGCTATTAGGCAACACGTATGTCATTTTTTATGCAATCAAATAGCTATGATGCTTGGAATGCTACTCAAAAAGAAATAGTGAATCCAACGACTGAATATTCAGAATGGACAACGGTTGAGAAAACGGCAGCAGCCGTAAATGCAAAGGCAATAAATATGTTGTTTTGTGCATTAGATCAAAATGAATATAACCGTGTTAGTATCTGCACTACTGCATATCAAATTTGGCAAACGCTGAAAACCACTCATGAAGGTACTAACAAGGTTAAACAAGCCAAAATAGCCATGCTGAAGAGTCAGTTTCAAAATTTCAAAATGAAACCGAATGAGACAATCAATGATATGTATTCAAGGTTTCAAACTATTCATCATGCACTTATCGGATTAGGGCAAAAATATTCAGATTTTGATGTTGTTTCAACAGTCCTACATTCTCTGACTAGTGAATGGGAAGGTAAAGTATTAGCAATTGAAGAAGCTAATGACCTTTCCATCATGAAGCCAAATGAATTGATAGGAAATTTAATGTCCTATGAAGCAAATTTGCAGGCTAGAAAAGAACAGAAAGAAGAAAAGAAAAATGTAGCATTTCATGCTGAGAAAGATGAAAATGAATCAGATTCTGAAGATGAAGATCTGGCATTCATTGCAAAAGGATTCAAAAAATTCCTAAAATATCGAAAAGCCAGTCGTTACAACAAAAGGAAACCTGGATCAAATAAACCATCTTCATCCGCTATTGAATGTTTCAACTGCCACAAAAAGGGGCACATGCAGAAGGATTGTCCAGAACAAAAGAAGAAGTCAGAAAATGACAAATTCAAATATAAGAAGGACAAGTCAAAGAAACGAGCCTTCTCAGTGACATGGGATGATTCAGACTCATCTTCATCTGAAAGTGAAAGTGATAAGGAGAATGAACAAGCTAATGTTTGTTTTATGGCAATAGAAGATGAGGTACAAATTCCTACATTTGATGAATTACTTGATATTAATGCTGAATTGATAGTCAAATATAAAGACATAAAACGTCAATTAAAAGTAGTCAAAGCAGATTTAAGTAGAGCAGAGTTTGAACGAGATATGTTAAAAGATGAGAAGAAAATATTAGAAGAAGAACTTGAAAAAATTCAAGAATCATCATCTAATGTTGACTCTCAACTATCTCTTTTGAGTCAAGAAATAGAAGCTCAAAAAGAGAAAAATAATGCTCTCACTACTGAAAATCATGAGCTTAAGGCAAAAGTCAAAATTCTAGACCTAGAAAAAGCTAGTTTACAAACAAAGTTTGATGACATTACTCAAAATGTTTCTAACTTTAACAAAGGTCAAGAAAATTTGACAAAAATCATTGAAAGTTCACAATCTACATCAAATAAACAAGGTTTGGGATATAAGAAACAAGAAATCAAGAAACATCTTGATAATAAAAGAAAGAAGACCGAAGTTAAGAAAAATCTTAGTTTATTATATTCCAAACCAAAGCCAGTTGTGAAATTTCAAAAGAAAAATACAAAGACTATCAAAATATGGGTTCCTGAAACAAATAACAATTTGATTAGGAACAAATACATTCAGCAATTCATGAATACTGTGCATTATAATTCTAATTATGTATATAAAGGGGATACCGGACCCGTATGGGTTTGGATTCCTAAGATCTAACTCTTAGGACCCCATAAAAAGTGGGTACCATGGTCTTAATTATATTTTTTGCAGGTCCCACTTAAGAAAAGAGGAAAGTGGATATTCTGGTTGATACATTCCTATATTATTCCATTATCTATTACTCCTTTTTGTCGATGACAAAGGGGGAGAAAGTGCTAACAATTATTTGCAGGAATATATAATATAGACAAAATCTCAGGGGGAGATCACATATTCAGGGGGAGATTCAGAACTTCAGATATATGTTGTCATCAATCAAAAAGGGGGAGAATGTTGAGTCACAGATTCTATGAAGTTTTGATTTCTGACAAAGAAATAAAGGCGATCGACAAAACGAAGACATCATGGCTATAAAGATTCCCAAAAGAGCTCATATGGTACTATAGATTATAGATTGATTATTTGATGTTGTAATAGTATTATACTTGTTAAAATCTATCCTCAAATAATCATGCATCTCAATATAATCGATATATATACGTTATAATATGCATTGCACATTCATTGTGCAAGTTATCAGTGACCGGTCGACCAGTACGTTTTTGGGCGGTCGACCGTTCCTGTCTAAGTTGCACAATAAACGTGCACACATGCACATAACGTCTATATATTTGAAATCCTGTCTACCAGCCATTTTTGACCTGTCGACCGTTTTTAAACAGAGAGCAACCTTTCCTAAAAGACACTTCTTTCTCCAATGGTTGCATCTCTTACCTTTCATCAATGATCATATCTATTAATGGCTACTCTTCACAAAGAGTTACAACCATTTTATTCTCTATATAAACCGTCTAAATCATTGATTCAACACCAAGAATTCATGCTCTAATTTCTAATCTTACTTTCTAAATATTCTTGCATTCTAAAAGCTCTCAAATATTTCAATTGCTTATTGAATCATTGAAATTATTTCATATCTTTTGATTCAATAAGTAATATACTTCCTTCAATCTTCACAAACATCATTCACATATTTTGAGGATAAGATTATAGGAAGAGTGTACTACAAGTGACAAATCCGTGTTATCAAGAACACAAGTTGTCAACGGCAATTGTATTTGTTTTTGTTGAAGTCCTTGGTGTTGTAAGAGGCACGAAATCCCGTTCGGCTGTTCGGGTGTTGTAAACCTGTTCCTCCGGGTGAAGCGAGGTAGTTGGTAGAGAAAATCCAGATAGAAGTCTGGGACTGGACGTAGGACGGGAGGTCCGAACCAGTATAAAAATCTCTGGTGTCATTTTACTATACTGCTTTTATATTCCGCACTATTTACAGTATTACTATCATCACTATACTCTATATTGTCATATATACATATTACACGATCCATAATTAGTGTGCACAAGCATACACTTTCATTTGGTATCAGAGCGACGGTCATCATATAACCGTAACACCGTTATTTGATATATTCTTGTAATATGGCAAATAACGCAAGCACTAGCACTAGCACTTACATGGAAGGTCAATCAACACAAAGACCTCCATTCTTTAATGGTCTCAACTATAGCTATTGGGCAACACGTATGTCATTTTTTATGCAATCAAATAGCTATGATGCTTGGAATGCTACTCAAAAAGAAATAGTGAATCCAACGACTGAATATTCAGAATGGACAACGGCTGAGAAAACGGCAGCAGCCGTAAATGCAAAGGCAATAAATATGTTGTTTTGTGCATTAGACCAAAATGACTATAACCGTGTTAGTATCTGCACTACTGCATATCAAATTTGGCAAACGCTGAAAACCACTCATGAAGGTACTAACAAGGTTAAACAAGCCAAAATAGCCATGCTGAAGAGTCAGTTTCAAAATTTCAAAATGAAACCGAATGAGACAATCAATGATATGTATTCAAGGTTTCAAACTATTCATCATGCACTTATCGGATTAGGGCAAAAATATTCAGATTTTGATGTTGTTTCAACAATCCTACATTCTCTGACTAGTGAATGGGAAGGTAAAGTATTAGCAATTGAAGAAGCTAATGACCTTTCCATCATGAAGCCAAATGAATTGATAGGAAATTTAATGTCCTATGAAGCAAATTTGCAGGCTAGAAAAGAACAGAAAGAAGAAAAGAAAAATGTAGCATTTCATGTTGAGAAAGATGAAAATGAATCAGATTTTGAAGATGAAGATCTGGCATTCATTGCAAAAGGATTCAAAAAATTCCTAAAATATCGAAAAGCCAGTCGTTACAACAAAAGGAAACCTGGATCAAATAAACCATCTTCATCCGCTATAGAATGTTTCAACTGCCACAAAAAGGGGCACATGCAGAAGGACTGTCCAGAACAAAAGAAGAAGTCAGAAAATGACAAATTCAAATATAAGAAGGACAAGTCAAAGAAACGAGCCTTCTCAGTGACATGGGATGATTCAGACTCATCTTCATCTGAAAGTGAAAGTGATCAGGAGAATGAACAAGCTAATGTTTGTTTTATGGCAATAGAAGATGAGGTACAAATTCCTACATTTGATGAATTACTTGATATTAATGCTGAATTGATAGTCAAATATAAAGACATAAAACGTCAATTAAAAGTAGTCAAAGCAGATTTAAGTAGAGCAGAGTTTGAACGAGATATGTTAAAAGATGAGAAGAAAATATTAGAAGAAGAACTTAAAAAAATTCAAGAATCATCATCTAATGTTGACTCTCAACTATCTCTTTTGAGTCAAGAAATAGAAGCTCAAAAAGAGAAAAATAATGCTCTCACTACTGAAAATCATGAGCTTAAGGCAAAAGTCAAAATTCTAGACCTAGAAAAAGCTAGTTTACAAACAAAGTTTGATGACATTACTCAAAATGTTTCTAACTTTAACAAAGGTCGAGAAAATTTGACAAAAATCATTGAAAGTTCACAATCTACATCAAATAAACAAGGTTTGGGATATAAGAAACAAGAAATCAAGAAACATCTTGATAATAAAAGAAAGAAGACTGAAGTTAAGAAAAATCTTAGTTTATTATATTCCAAACCAAAGCCAGTTGTGAAATTTCAAAAGAAAAATACAAAGACTATCAAAATATGGGTTCCTGAAACAAATAACAATTTGATTAGGAACAAATACATTCAGCAATTCATGAATACTGTGCATTATAATTCTAATTATGTATATAAAGGGGATACCGGACCCGTATGGGTTTGGATTCCTAAGATCTAACTCTTAGGACCCCATAAAAAGTGGGTACCATGGTCTTAATTATATTTTTTGCAGGTCCCACTTAAGAAAAGAGGAAAGTGGATATTCTGGTTGATACATTCCTATATTATTCCATTATCTATTACTCCTTTTTGTCGATGACAAAGGGGGAGAAAGTGCTAACAATTATTTGCAGGAATATATAATATAGACAAAATCTCAGGGGGAGATCACATATTCAGGGGGAGATTCAGAACTTCAGATATATGTTGTCATCAATCAAAAAGGGGGAGAATGTTGAGTCACAGATTCTATGAAGTTTTGATTTCTGACAAAGAAATAAAGGCGATCGACAAAACGAAGACATCATGGCTATAAAGATTCCCAAAAGAGCTCATATGGTACTATAGATTATAGATTGATTATTTGATGTTGTAATAGTATTATACTTGTTAAAATCTATCCTCAAATAATCATGCATCTCAATATAATCGATATATATACGTTATAATATGCATTGCACATTCATTGTGCAAGTTATCAGTGACCTGTCGACCAGTAAGTTTTTGGGCGGTCGACCGTTCCTGTCTAAGTTGCACAATAAACGTGCACACATGCACATAACGTCTATATATTTGAAATCCTGTCTACCGGCCATTTTTGACCTGTCGACCGTTTTTAAACAGAGAGCAACCTTTCCTAAAAGACACTTCTTTCTCCAATGGTTGCATCTCTTACCTTTCATCAATGATCATATCTATTAATGGCTACTCTTCACAAAGAGTTACAACCATTTTATTCTCTATATAAACCGTCTAAATCATTGATTCAACACCAAGAATTCATGCTCTAATTTCTGATCTTACTTTCTAAATATTCTTGCATTCTAAAAGCTCTCAAATATTTCAATTGCTTATTGAATCATTGAAATTATTTCATATCTTTTGATTCAATAAGTAATATACTTCCTTCAATCTTCACAAACATCATTCACATATTTTGAGGATAAGATTATAGGAAGGGTGTACTACAAGTGACAAATCCGTGTTATCAAGAACACAAGTTGTCAACGACAATTGTATTTGTTTTTGTTGAAGTCCTCGGTGTTGTAAGAGGCACGAAATCCCGTTCGGCTGTTCGGGTGTTGTAAACCTGTTCCTCCGGGTGAAGCGAGGTAGTTGGTAGAGAAAATCCAGATAGAAGTCTGGGACTGGACGTAGGACGGGAGGTCCGAACCAGTATAAAAATCTCTGGTGTCATTTTACTATACTGCTTTTATATTCCGCACTATTTACAGTATTACTATCATCACTATACTCTGTATTGTCATATATCCATATTACACGATCCATAATTAGTGTGCACAAGCATACACTTTAAAAAGTTGCAAAGCAACAACAAGAACAGCAGGTGGCATCTCCTGTTGTGAGTACTGGAATTGGATACTATACACAGATGTTGGAGACTGCAGATCCATCTACTGGCTATGTATCTCCTAGCTATAGCAATCCTTTTGCAACTGATGGAAGATACCGTCCTCCATCTATGCAGTACGGATTTATGCCGTACGAAAACTCGCAGCCATTTATGCAACAAAGCAACATTTATTGCAACCCACCTAGGGATGCAAATACGAGTGCGAGGTAAATTTTGTTTGATGAATTGGTAGATGTACTATTATGTAGTTAATTTTTCTTATGCTTTGCTGTAATTTAAACAGCTTCCAATAGCAAGACATTCAGCATGACGAAAGCGATGAACATGTTAATGCAAATTTGTCGCATTCAATGTATCCTGATCCATCTGAACTATATGATATGAGTCAAAGGTATGTTTATGGATTGGGCTATATTTTTCATCTCATTTGGTACGTATTGTCGGTTAGTTGACTTCAATAAATCAATCAGGTATATGACAGTTGTTTCTGGTGCACAATGGAGTGCTGGTCCTCCACCATTCTCCGTATGCAAATTTTGATAATGATATGGACGTTGGTGGGAATGAAGCCGTGGGTGAAGAACGTCATGTAGATAGCATGGTCATTGCTTATATGAATGTTAATGAAGACTCTTGGATACAAAGAATGCAAGTTAACAACGAGCCGTTGAACTATGACTTCCCTACAGCAGATGACAATGATGCAGATAGTGATGAACCAGAGATGGAAGTGCCTTTGGATGATGATCTTTGCACCGCTCAAATGTTGGCAAGATCTGTTGTTGGTAATCTTCAATTTTCCAGCAAACGATTTTCAACCGCTTGCGTTCAAGGTGGTTTTAGTGTTGGAATGGTTCTTGAGACAAAAGAGAAGTTTCTTCAACAACTAACGGAATGGTCAATTTTGCATGCTGTTTCATACAAACCAATAAAGTCGAACAAAACACAATATACTACTATATGCACCGTTGAAGGTAATTGTCCTTGGAGAATACTTGCCATAGCTTCGAAAAATCCGAGTCGGGATGGTGGGAAATTCGGAAGTATCCAAGCGAACACACTTGTGTCAAACCAATAGTTAATTCCAACCATAAGCAAGCAACTTCGAAATTTCTTGTGACAAAAATCATGTCTTTTGTCAAAGCCGATTTGGATATTTCAGCTGGTATAGTTCAAGTTCTTATGCACGATCAGTTGTTCATCAACATAAGTTACTTGAAAGCATGGCGAGCATTAAGCAAAGCAATAGAGATAATTTATGGTGATTGGGCAGAATCATACTCGACTTTTCCACAGTTCTTTGATGATATAAAAAGAACGAACCCTGGCTCTATAGGTTATGTGACACATGATGAAGTGGGAGTGTTCGATCGCGCTTTTTGGGCATTTGGGCCTTGCATTACAGGTTTTGTGCATTGTCGGCCTTTGTTATGTATTGACGGGACACACTTGTATGGTAAATGCAAAGGCACATTGCTTGTTGCAACCGCAGTAGATGCAGATGATTGTCTTTTTCCTTTGGCATACGCAGTAGTTGAATCGGAGGCATGTGATTCTTGGGGTTGGTTTTTTTCTCGCATGCTAGAATTCGTACATAGTGTTCGCGGTCGTTGTATTACTTTCATATCTGATAGGATGAAAGGAATTCCAAAAGCTTTACACGGAAAATGGCGACAACCGCACAAACATCGTTATTGTGCAAGACATATAAAAGCCAACTTTCAAGCAGCGGGATTCCGAGAGAAGCGATTGACAGGGTTATTTTATTCAGCAGCGTGCGCGTCCGATCTAGTTGAGTACATGAAAATTAGAGAAGAGATCAAAGCAACAAGTAGGCGTGCGCATGAGTGAATTGAGCGGAGTCTGGGAAATTTTGAAGAAAACTGGGCTTTGTGCAAAGACGATGGAGGACGCTTTCATGTAATGACAACTAATGCTTCTGAAAGTTTTAACGGTGTATTGAAAGGAGCTAGATCGCTACCTATAAAGGTTTTGGTTGCACGAACATTCTATCGCTCAGTTGAATATTTCTGCAAGCGATGCCAAATTGCAGATGAACTAGCGACACGCTTGACTCCAAAGTCGGAAGCCAAAATAGCAGAAAGAGCCAGTGAAGCGCGTCACTGTAGACTAGTACGATTTAGTCAAACTGAATGGCAGGTAATTCACCACTTTGGTGATGAATACAAAGTTATAATCGACGACACCAACTGCTCGTGCACCTGTAACATTCCGATACTGCAGAAGATACCATGCTCTCATGTAATGGCAGCTTGTTCGGTGCAAATGGGTGGGGCTAATAGAGCACACCATGACTTAGCGTCAAGTTGGTACTCCGTTGACAGCTACAAAGCTTCTTATAAGCCCGAGTTTCATCCCGTACGTGATAGGAGATATTGGGGCGCATATAATGGTCCTCATATATTGCCTCCGATTGTGAGACGACAACCGGGGAGGCCACGGTCTACAAGGATCAAAGGTGTGATGGATGAAGGCCAGTCGTCCAAATCAAACAGGTGTAGCAAATGCGGTGTGTTAGGCCATAATCGTAAGCTATGTACTACTGCTGTGTAGACGAGTTTGTATAATTTAACTTCTATGTAATTGAACTCTACTTTCTGATTTACAAGTCATGTTATATGCTGTTGTTCGACAATTTGTCAAATGCTATTTATTACCGGTCTGTGGTTTGTTATATACGAAACATCCTGCTGCTGTTTGGCAGCAGCAGCAGGGAAAGGGCGATTTTTCAAAAATCGCCAGTACCAAACTGCTGCTAACATACAGCAGCAAGTTGTTCATGAAAGCCACATCGCACACAAATATCAAAAGCATGTCCATACCATATAACAACATCTTTAATTCACAGTCCACTGCATCGCACACAAGTTGTTCATGAAAGCCGCACAATAACATCTTTAATTCACATTCCAATGTACATAATAAACTATCAAATGCATGTCCACATCTATGACAATAACACAATCATACCGTACATAACACAGTTAAAAGTACATAGCCATATCTAATATAATGCACGTATCATCTACGCAAGCGACGAAGTTCCATAGGCGTACGACGACGATGACGTTCCGGCCGTTGGGACATGTACTCTTCTTCCTCGGTCTCGGTGGACGGATCAAATGTACATGGCGGTTGAGAAGGTCCATGGGTGAAATCTTTCGGGTGTTGTGACGTCGAAGGGCCTTCTTCGAACGAAGTTCCTTCACCTCTTCTGTGTCACCGACTGTAAGTAAGTAGGAGCGGCGGTGGCTCCCCGTGAGGTGGAGGTATGTATGCTGGAGGTGGAGGTATAGGGGGAAGGACGTCTTGGCCTGTCTAATTTGTTTCTTCCCAAGACTGCGCGTAGAATGTTTTTGATGTTCATGCACATCCCCTTCGACTGCGCATCGTGATCTAAATGTTGTTCGAGCCTTTCGGCAGTTTCCAATGCCTTGTAAATGCCATCAGCCTGTAGAACGTAAAGAGAATTAGTTATCTTTATTTGAAAATATATATAAATTAGCGGGGTTAAGTATACTTACAACGTTTCTCTCAAGTGGGGCATGGGGGGTGTATGGATGGTGGGGAACAGCCTGTACAGGCGCCTGAAGAACATATCTACGCGTGATGTGCCAATACCACCGCATATATGTCTCTAGAGGAGTGATCGGCTCTCTCTCAAATTGCGTAAATAAATGGCGCTGATTCCATATCTCCATAGCATTTGCAATTTCCCCCACATTATACTCGTCAGTATAAACTGGATCGTTTTTTGGAATATGCTGCGCCATTGCAAACTGGCGCATTACCCGATCGGGTAGGTGGTGTGAAGAACGAGTAGTGCAAATGAGTGGAAGCATAGCAGTCCACAGATATCTTGCAGCTATACATATAGCCGGAAGACCATCTAATACATCCTGCGTGTATGGAGTCCAGGTCACCGCAGCTGGGTCTAGAACATCTACCTCGTTGCGGTAAAAGCGTACATTCCGTCAGGGGGTCTGAGAGGTCATTTTTGGACCAATCCATCTGTCAACAGGTGAAGAAACAATATTTTAGTGTAAACAAATTTCGAATTAGAAAATTAATTTTCAAAGGACATAAAGTTATACCGAGATCCAAGAGGGTGTAATGAGGTGTAGAATAATGGCTCGAGCCCGCGTTGGATCTGAACCTCTGTAGCATTGGCGGGTATATCATCAGCTACAGCGTATCTAAACCATTTCACTTCTACCATGTCGTTACCCCTGACTTGTTGCGGAGGAGGAGTAATATCGAGAAAATCCATGCACAACTGAATATAATCATGATGGTCCTCACCCGTCACTGGATTGCCTTCTATAGGCAAACCTAAAAGCACGGCCACATCTCCTAATGTGATCGTCATCTCTTCGACAGGAAGATGGAATGTAGATGTCTCTGGTCTCCATCTATCGACAAGAGCTGTGACCAGATGATAATCTAACTGGAGGTAGCCTAACCGCAGTACTGTCGAAAAGTCCGCTCGATCAATCTCCTCTAATACTCTAGGATGATGTGAAGTGAATTTCTTGAGAGAAATAGAGTGATCGATGGTGAAATCTGCTTCTTCTCTCTGTTTAACATTACATGTACATATATTAATATTTACACAATTTGTGAAACGAAATCATAGGAAATTACCATCATATACGCTTCACTAGATGTGCGGTGTCTAGGCTGTAAGTACAACACGCTCAGGTCTACTGGACCGGGCTCCATCTCGATGTAATCTACGACACAAAGATTAATGTATTCAACCCTTAATTATCATAAATTTAATTTTCTTTAATCTTTACTAAAGTATACGCAATTGAATGAACATTCACTTGCAAAAAACCCCTAATGCAATCTACAACATAGCTTTCACAAAATCTTGCAAAAATGAAATCTAGAAAACCCTAAAAATGCCCTAAATCATGAAATTGGAGATGAGTACATTACCAATATCCTCCACTATTCCGGATGTAGAAGCCATGGTCCGAATGAGCTTCGAATTTGATTAAAAAGCAATGAAAGTTGAAATTTTTGGGAGGGAGAGAGCTGATACCCGAAATGGGTTTTCTTGAGTTAGGTTGAATGTTTTAAGAGTCAGTGGGGAGGCTTGGCTGTCTGTTTTGTTACAGGAAAAACAGTGTGCGATTTTTGAAAAAACGCCCACGTGCGATTTTTCTAAAATCGCCGGAGCCAAAATTTCAATCAACTAGGCTATGTAATGGCAACTAAAATAATTACAAGGTAGAAGTGATAGAGTTGTTTGAAAAATCCAAACATATTTACTGCACCGACACATCCTTCAACAATACCGGAACTACTCTATCGTGCATGCTCTATAGATTCCTCCAAACAACTCTATATGATCATGGAAATTCATCTGACGACGAATACTTGGATATAACCATCAATTTCAAAGAAAATCAAACATAAATTCTACGAAACATGAGATTATCCATCAATTATAGAGTACTAACAACATATAGAACTAATAACACAAAACTAATAGCATACATTCTACGAAAGATGAAAATTCCATCAATTACATGAAAATAAATAAACTACCCAACACAGGGTTGTTGATCAGAAATATTTTGTCAAATGTATCCATTGCGAACATAAGCTAAAGATGACATTTTCTTCTCTACAAACATTTTCTATTCATTTCTTCAGCTAATTTTTTCAAACGCCTAACTTCAGCTTGCATTTCGAGGGCGTATTCCACTCCTCGAGCACACAATGGAGGATCGATCCACTTCATAAAATTACAGCACCCCACTTCGCCAGGATTCATCATGTGATCTTCGTACGAAGCACAACCGTAAAATCTTCGTCCGACATTGGTTTTAGTTTTGGCTATGACAACCACGCATTCATCGCCACATCGGCAAACTGGATATGCACCGGATGGTAGCGTAGGACCTACAGGATTACCAGGACTTAGTATTTTACCGTCAATAGAAATTTGCTTGCCAGGTCTTTGGTTCGCTACAACTTCGCGTAAGCGAGTATTATGAGATGATGTTCCTGAATGGAACTTATGATGTATCGGCCCAAATCACATTCTGGAACAAATTCTACATCACTTAGATGCATAATATCCCTTTGAGC
Source organism: Allium fistulosum (assembly GCA_030737815.1). Taxonomy (NCBI): domain Eukaryota; kingdom Viridiplantae; phylum Streptophyta; class Magnoliopsida; order Asparagales; family Amaryllidaceae; genus Allium; species Allium fistulosum. The sequence continues at coordinate 53,533,443 of CM060908.1, forward strand.
TTCAAAATCATCGTAACATTTCGACATTGTCTCGTCGTCTATCTCCCAATCATCCATGTCTAGTTCAACTGCGAGTACGTCGACATTGGTTAGAATACACAACAGCTTCGAATTAGGATTTCAGCTAGCATAAACATATTATAAATTGATAAACATTACCTTGTACCGAAGTTTACACCTAGTTGTTGAAAAGCTTTGATTATATCTTGTGAGAATCGTACCTTTTTTGGGTTTTCTATGAAGAAGTAGGGTTTGTGAAGGTTCAGGAATTTGGTGATAAGTTTGGTAAAGTTGAGAGTGAAGAAGAAGGTAGGTTGCTGGTTGGATTTATAGCAGGCTTTTGGGCGATTTTTGAAAAATCGCCCAAAGCAAAAAACTTTCCTCCTTTGGCGATTTTTTAAAAGTCGCCAAAGGAAATATGTTATTTCCTTTGGGCGACTTTTCGAAAATCGCCTGTTGGCGAATTTTGGAAAATCGTCAACTGTATAGACCGGAAAAAAAGTGGTATATTACTGTAATTATTTTTAAAACTATGGTAATGCTGTTATTACTTTCTAAAGCAAGCCTATATTGGTAAAATTTTCCTTCTTTATTTACAGGAAGTGATAAAAAGTAAAGAGAAAGTGAAAAAGAAAAGTCAAGCTTGTTGAAAAATCTAAATGTTTGAAGTTGATTATATTGTGCAATTTTTGACATCTCGCTACATAGAATTTCATTCGCGTTTGAACTGCGAACGACCAAACAAAATTACGATTGCACATAAAAATTCGACATGATCACAAAAAAGTAATATGCATTGATTATCTTATTTTGTTAAACTTTAAAAATACCAAAGTTTACTGTAAAATATGCCAAATGGCAATTTAAATAGTTTCCAAATTGAAAATTATGAAAAAATCCTATAAATTAAATAAAAAATACCACGGAAAAATCAAATTGTTTATTAAAATTTGATTTTCTTATTATTAAATTTGAGTCAAATCTGAATATTTAAATAAATGAAATATTCTCATTCAGAACATTAAAAATTTCGGGTCGTTACAAGTACAACCTTCCCGTGAACAAACAGCTGTAACTCGCTCCTTATCATTTTTAACAACGTTAACTTTATATCCATTCTGAAAATAATATATCATAAGATACAATCGAAACTCCTCAGCACCGCCAATAAATCTTTGACTAACAGTAGTAAATACTGGATTGTTAGAATCAATTTTTATCAACCATTTCAAAGTGGACCTAGAATCATCCGAAGAAAAAACCATTGAAGTAGTAGATGAGCCACACTCAGTAAAAGAACTAACAAAAGAAGAACTCTAAAAACCAACATCAGCCGAAATACTTTTACTTCTTAGATATAACCGAAACAAGTAGAAAATCATCATAGCTATGAGCAATATGCAATAATATACTATGCAAATCAGAATTAGTTTCAATAACTCTTTTCTTATCATCTCTTTCATTAACCAATTCAATATAACCAGGTGTTAATTCAAGCCAACATTCACAAATATTATTTCTCAATCTCAACAAATAATCACTTAACCTAAGATACTTCTATAAGTACCATTATCCAACAGAAAAATGATAAGAGTATCAATTGGATCGGGCGTGAAAAAATACATATAATATTAAAATAAAAGTACTACAACATAAAAAATAGAAAAAACTATAATAACAAATATTTGCCAAACAAATATTGTTGTGGCAAATATTTGCCAGGAAACTATTTCCATAACAATAATGGGCTGCATAACTCTTCATTGGTAGATCCTTTTAATTTCATGTCATTCAATACCAACAACATATTTGAACTATAACAATAACAACACAAACACGATAATTAATTACAATGATAATAAAATCAAACACAGTAAATTCAACATAGGCAAATATACGTTAAATATTGCCTACAAAAAATTCAATGAACATACCTATAGTTTTCATATCATAAATACCAAGTACAAATTTGAACAACAAAAATGATGTAACAACCCAAAATTTTGTCGTTTGATTTTGAATATTTAATAAATTTTAAATATTGAATAATTTGGTTTTTAAGTTAAATAACTTGAATTCAAATACAGAGATTATTTAAGTATTTGAATTATGAATTTAATATTGGGATAGTGATTTAAATATCTAGATTTTGAATTGAATATTAATTTAATGGATTTAATGTCTTATTTAACTTCTTTTAAATTAACAAATGTTAACGGTGAATTCATTTTGTAAATTTACTCACAATAATAAATGGTTTTAAAAAATAAGAAATTTTACTTTTATTATAACGACACGATTTTTATTCACGTATTTTTAATTTATTTTATTTGTTTTTTCCTTAATTTTTAATTTGGAAAATATTTAAATTATCATTTGACGATTTATGGCAAACGACAGTGGTTTTTATGATTTTACATAATACGATAACCAGTGTATATTATTATTGTTATTGGATCGCATCCTTGTTTTGAATGCGACCATATTTTTGTTTCATCGTTAGAAGTTCACACGCGAATAAAAATCTATGTGGCGAGGTACCAAAAATTTCAATATATATAAAACTAAGTATTCATCTTCCAAAAAACATTGCTTTTAATTCACTTTGCTAAAATAATAAAAGTTAGTAAATCCTCTTTTCATAAAATTCAAAACAAAAAAAATAAAATAAAATCCAAAGCTTTGGTCTTTAAGCGTAAATTGTGTAGATCTTTAATTCTAGACAAATTGGGGGGTGTGGCATCAAGTTGGGTGTTCGAACGTGGTAGCCATGAGCCATCTATAGGCTAGAGTTTGGAATTTCTCTAGATCTAGGCGACATGAGGCTAATCAAATGGTTGTAGTGTGATTTTCATGTCGTAGAGCATCTCCGGGCCAAATTTGAGGGAGCTTGGTCGTTCCTAGGAGGTGTGATCATTAGATCAGTAGAGGGGGCTTCTATGGATGGAAATTAGAAGAGAGTGTCTGAAGTGACATGGTGGTGATGGCCGGAGAGAGTTTGCGAAGTGGAGATGGTTAGCAAAGTCCGTTTCTTGTTTTCATTGAGTGTGGAGGGAGGAAAGAGGAAAGAGAAGGTGGGAAGTGGTGGGTTTCTTGGTGCACACATGTGTATGTGTTGTGTATAGGCAAGAAAAAGTTTAGGGTGAGGGAGGAAGATGGATTAGTGATAATTAGTTTGGTTAATTATGTAATAATGAATATTTTAAATCAAAAACTTATAAAATGTATAACTTTCTCATACGAGTTCCAATCGAGATGAAACATTTTGTGTTATGCTCGTAATGGTGAAGGTTATGTGATGGAGTTAGTTTGGTTGAATTTAGAGCAAGTTAAAATTTAGATTAAAATCAGACGTTGTTCGATTTTAGTTCAAACTGGAACGCTTCGACGCCAACTGGAATTTCGGTGAGTATAACTCAACTTTTGGTTAATCAGTATATTGTAAATAGACAGAATTTTATTGTTCAAGTTTAGGTGAAATTATTGGCTAATTAGTTAAAATATCCACTTTGAAAAGCAATTAGTATTTATAATTGAAATAAAGGAATTTTATCGAGAAATCCGGATTTCTTGATGTTGTTAGTTTTAATTTTCAGTTATATTCATGTTGTTTTATTTTAGTTATTTATCTATGACATAGATTGTTAAATGCTAAATTTGGTTATTGTCTATTTTGGATGTGACACTGATATATGTGAAAATTGAACCTTTTTAGTAGAAAAGATAGCTATAGCACTGGTTAAGTACTACAGTAATTATTTGGCCTTAATTTAGTATTTTAAAATACAATAAATTGTTGATTTAGTGTGGAAATGATTTTTGATTTGGGAAATTAATTTTAAATCTGACCGTTTTGGAATTTCTATGATATTTTAATTTAAAAGAGTTTTTAAACTTTTTTATTTTATTCACTTCTTTCATTTTCTTTTCTAATATATATATTTATATAAAGGGGCATTTCACTAGAAGGACAAACTTTGCAGTCCAATTAGTTTCTAGGACACACATCCACAGAAATTAATTTCAAGTTCAAAGTCAGTAGAATAATTACTTTTAAGGACAAAGTCAGCAGTCCAATTACTTTCAAGGACATAATTTCATAGGTTTTTAGGCCTTAGAAACTAATTATTTTTCATTTTGTCCTTAAAAGTAATTATTTCAGTTGTGTGTCCTAGAAAATAATTGCACTTGCTAAAGAGGCCCTTGTGGCTAATTTCCACTTATATAAATGTTTTAATAATTATATTTGGAAGCATTTGTTCTAATAGAAAATTATTATAATAAATGTTTATTTTAAAAAGGGAAATAAAAGGGGTTATCTTTTATTTTAAAAGGGATTTTCCATTTTAAAAAAGATAGAAATATTCGAAATAAATATTTGAGAATTGTTGTATAAAATGCTGCATAAACGGATAGATTTATAAATATTATTTTATAAGTGGAGGACAAATTTAAAAAGTGTTTTATAAATAAAAGAATGATTTTATAAATAATATCCTATAAAAAGGAAACCAATATCATTTTGATAAATTGAAAAAATAAATTCCATTTGGTAATTTATGGAAATATATGAAATGATCATGTTATGGAAAGTCTATGAGTTTTATAATGATATTTAGGAATTAGTCTATATTTGGAGTTGGTGTTATATTTGGAGTTGGTGTTATATTTGGAGTTTTGTTTTAAAAAGGGAATTTTAGTTATTTTATTTAGAAAAATTATAAAAGGGATTTTATAAATGAATTTGGAGTTTTATAAAAGAGTTGCAAAAAAGTCGGGAATTTATAAATGGTATTTTATAAAAAGAAGTTTTATAAATAATATAAAAGGTGTTTATAAAGGAGACATTAATAAAAATTTAGGAATTTTTAAAAGTATGTTGTAATTATGTTATATATATTTATAAAGGAATTTCGAAATAATATTTTATGGTGGGAATTCTAAAATGAATTTAGAGCTTATATTTATTAAAAAGACTTTTATAAAAGAGTTATTTTATAATAGAGATTTGATCTCCTAAAGTTGACCTTCTTAATTATGGTGGTATTGAATATTCTTTTCCCTACTTAACACCGAAGGAATAGTATTTGGGTTATTATTATCTCTGTTTTAAACTGACATTGTTTTAAACCAAATTTAAATGTGGTTTTGAAATGAAAATCTTTCTTAAGATTTGTAAATATACTTATACTGTTGAGATAAGTATATATGTATATTTTCTAACTATTGAAAATGCACTGATTTGCGAATATACTTATACTATTACTATAAGTATATGTGAAGGTTTTCTAAGTTTTAAAAGTGGAATGGTTTGTGAGTATACTTATACAGTGGAGATAAGTATATCAATATTTTTCAGGTATTGGAAAGTGTAGAGAAGGGTTTGTGAAATATATCTTTGTCAAGGTATTTCAATACGAATTTACAAAGTAGTTTTAATTAATGAAAAGATTAATTGAAGAGGCTTAGTGGTTGCTTCGTGCTTAATCATGCTCGGTTAAATCTCTGGTTGAATTATTTGTTTATTTGAATCTTCGGTCCATTTTTAAAACTATCATTGTAGGTTTGAAGAGACCGGGATCGGATATATTATCCAAAAACCACTTCGAACCAGCATAAGCATTCGAATTGGAGATATCATGAAAAGGTCGAAGATGGAGTTCTTTGAAGTGCAAGGATTGGTGCCTAGTCTTGAGGGTGATTCCAAAATGGATGTAGTAGAATCAGTGCCTTAGGTTTTTTCATATCCTGAACAACCTGTATGGATGAATGTTGGCACAACATTCCTACCTGGAGGGCAGTCTTAGCATTCCAAGTGGGTTTGCTATATAAAAAGGTAAAACATAGCCTTTAGCCTGATCAACCAAGATTGACTAAAATAGGGGATATGCTTCAGGGCTAAGTGGGTTGCATCCATTAGGGTATTGTCATCACCCTTTCTAGATATATACATTTATGGATTTGGTTGTGCATGAGAGTTCTCGGGAAAAGGATGCAAAAGCAATCGGCGGTGATGAAATATTTGGAACTATCCAGTAAAGGGTAAGGCCGGTCCTAATTCACAAGGGGTCCATATGAGGCCCTCGGTACATTTCCTAGAGGTGTATTGTAGCAGGCGGTGCTCGATGCCTTGTCATTGTATGGAAATCCATTCTCCAATAAGTGCCTTTTGGACCTAATTGTATACCTATTATGCTGGAATCTAATTAATGTAACAATTAGGCTATGATTCAATATTTACTTCAAATCCTAGACACTATTATAATATCACTGGATTTTTGATAAAAATATTTTAGTTATCGTAAGGTAAAAACCCGTCCGTGTTTATGTGTGACGTGGTCTTACAAGATACCTTTATTTTGGAAAGTTTTATAATATTATAATCCATCTGATTGTGTTTCTCATGATGGTTTACCAAAATGATCCGAGCGTTATTTTTCTTATAATGCTCGATGCTCGGGTCGGACCGAGCATATTTACATATTTAGTTTGGATGCTTTGGAGCTTCAGAAGACAAGCTGGATGCCTCTAAGACATACTCACGTTTATTTTATTTTCCATTGCATTACCTGTTTTATTTATCATGATTTGTGAGGATAGATTGTTATAACTGTCCCGACTGATGATAGATTAATGTACTCTGATTTGATGTATGTATATTATAGTTTTCTTTTGTAAAGATCTGTTGTATATTATATATTACTCATCACGGTATTAGATTCTATTCTGGCTTTCTTTCTTTTCCTCTACCAATCTGTCTTTCCGGCACTTGAATGCTTCGCACATGAATACTGTAGATGTATTGGTATCAACTTTAATGGTCGAAAAGGGCAGGTTGTTGCACTTGGTATCAAAGCTTTGGTTGAGTGAACACTTAGGCTTTTTGAGGTAAACTCCTTTGAGATAGGGTGAGCGAGACCTTAGGATGAGTTTGAGTGTATATATATATATATATATGAGCATGTAATTGTTAGAGATATAAAATGTTTTATATGGTATTGATTTATCGATTGAGTGGTTTATGAATTTTGGTCGGTACAGAAGGAACAACTATATCGATAGGGACTTCTGGACACTTGAACAAGGCAAAACAACACGGTATTGTTTTGAAATGGGTAAATGAAGTAATTTTACCTAGATTATGTTTTATATATGAAAAGATTTTTTTTAAATTAATACAGTAAATATGGTGTGTTTGGTTGTTAGAATGATAATATTCAATTATTATAGTTTATTGTTGATTAGGTTCCTTAGCTATAGAGCATTTATTATTGGTTGGATTTAAAGTATAATGTTAATAAGTTGTTTATTATAATCTTAACAAGGATTAACATTTGTGAAATGTTTCATATGAGAAAAGTGAAATTATATAAGCATAAATATGGTTTATAAATAAAAATGGAATTAAAACTAAGAATTTGAGAATTTAAATCCCAATGTTTTGGAAATTGTTTTTCAAAGTTTGGAGAAAACAATAACAGTATTATTTTGAAAGTATTTTTTATTAGAAATTTCTAAACTGGAATTTGAAAGAGATAAAAAGCACTGAACTCACTTCTATCACTGGAAAATAATTCAGGTGATGACTGCAGCATCATGGTATTCATTTTTGAGTTTCTGATGTGAGGAATTGCCACCGTATAGAAATTGGAGATAAGTATTTTGTAGAAATTATAAGGGAATAAGTTTTAAAACTTATAAGATTTGGGAAATAATAAGTTAAAACAAATTTTAAATTTGCTAGATATTCATGTTAAGAAAAGCAAATTTGAAATTAAGCTATGAAATAAAATTTAACTTACGTAAAGTTAAATGAAATGATTTTACGAAATGGTTTATAAGTAATCTAGTATAAAAGGAAATACTATTGGTAAACATGAATGTGAATAAAAATATACTGGTATAATTAAGAAACCGATTGAATAAGTACGTAAGTTGTACGTAGATCATTTTATTTGCATAACCGGTGTTGATCCAGATTTGGGTACACGGTTTTGAGGTGATTTACACCAGTCCGAATTATAATTTTTCACCTGATTCTTGATGATAAACACTTGATTTGGATTTTTGATTTGATTCTGAAGTTTTCTGTCATAATGTATGGCTATGCGAGGAGAAGGTGGTTTCTAATCAACGAACCAAATCAGAGTCAGCACTAGGGAAGTCGTGTGAACAATACTAGTTCGGAAGTGAAATTTGTGTGATCGAATGAGCGGTCGGATTTGATATTGCGTACGGATGACATACGTACATCTTACGAGCTTTATTATTATATAATGCAAGTTATATGGTTGGATCTTACTGGTAAGCAAGATGCAGGTTCATGAAAGTAAAGGCTAGTTTATGCTTTTGGTTTGATAAATAGAGTTGTTTGCTCGACAAATAGGTACGTGTTTATATTTTTGCTTTAGTTGATGATTTTATGCCCCAGATATGGGAGGCTACTTAGCTTTGGTTTTCTTTTGATTGGTTTGGGCCCGTAGTGGCGATTTGTAGTATTTTTGATCGAGCCATCCAAAGGAGACGTTGTCGAAATTTTTCATAACTTTAAAAAACTTAGAGATTTAATAATCCATTTCAACGAAATGGTTTCAGAAAGCTTAAGGGTTAGAGTCATTTTTCCTACTTTAGGAATTTCGGGCGCGAAATTCTTTTAAGGGGGGAAGAATGTAACAACTCGATATTTTATCGTTTGATTTTGAGTATTTAATTAATTTTAAATATTGAACAATTTGGCTTTTAAGTTAAATAACTTGAATTCATATATAGAGATTATGTAACAACCCGCATATCTATCGATTCTATATTTAAATATTTTATTTAAATATTTTATCGTTAGTCGGATGTTAGTCCGAAAAGCTACTTTTTGCATACGGTCAAATTAGGACTCGAGACCACCCCCATTGAGTTCAAAATGACGTTTGCGATCTTTTTGAGTGTAAACTTCGATATGTTTGGAGATAGTGAAATTTTCAACACTTTTTCCCGCCTTTGACTTTGGTTTGGACTGCACCCCTTTAGTTCAGCCCAACCATCTTCCTCACTCTATCAAAACACTTCAAGCTTTGTCAAAAATGGTGGTGGGAAGTGGAAATTAAAACTCCAAACACAAATTCCATTGCAAATCCGAGATTCAACATCAAATTCACGTGAAGACCATTGATTCAAGCTTGTTGGTGTTCTTGCTTTGCTCTCAAATCTACATCTTCATCAAATTCCGTGAAAAGGTGAGATTTTTGATCTCACATCTTGCCTATATCTATCTTGGACTGTTGGGAATGATCCCCTATTGCATTTGCATCAACATTTGCATTTGGTTTGGATTGGATTGGCGAAAAACTTCAATTTTCAGCGTTTTGGTGATTTTTCTGGCCTTAAGTCGTTTCTGGCCATCCCTAGGTCGTCCAGGCTGCTAGCTCGCGTGTTGAAAAGTCTCCACTTTCTTAGGTCGTTCACGAGTTAGGACTTAGGTCGCTTGCGTGCTTAGGTCGTTCTGGCTTAGGTCGCAGGGAAATAAGTCGTAGGTCGAAACAGCTTTAAGTCTTAGGTCGTTGCCGACCTAAAATTCCAAGGCAAACCACTAAGTCGCTCGAATTTTGTTAAGTCTTAGGTCGTTGCCGACCTAAAATCCCCAGGCAAAACGTTAGGTCGTTGCCGACCTATAATCTCCAGGCGAAGTCTTAGGTCGTTGCCGACCTATAATTCCCAGGCAAGATGTTAAGTCGTTCGCGAGTTAAACCTTAAGTCTTAGGTCGTTGCCGACCTATAATTCCCAGGCAAGATGTTAAGTCGTTCGCGAGTTAAACCTTAAGTCTTAGGTCGTTGCCGACCTATGCCCCACTAAGTCGCATCCCACTTAGGTCGCAGGACTCTGTAAGTCGTAGGTCGTCGCCGACCTTACACTTGGTCTTTTGAGTTCGCGATTTCCTTAGGTCGTATGACCTATTTTTCCTTAGGTCGCTCCCCGAATTACTCTGCGTAGGCAATCTTATCTGACAAAGCATTTATCAGAATTTCTACTTTGATGGTTTTGGGATTGACTTCTTTGGACTTTACTCACGTCTTCGAACGTGAATTGATTTGTTTCTACAATCGTTTTATGACTTGTCACTTTAAATATATATGAAGGTTTCAATACTAATAGTAAATATCAAAACTCTTTCATCAAAGCGATTTCAACACTATTTTAAATATCAAAAGTTCATTTTCTCAAACCGATTTTCAATCTACTAGTATATACAAGCCTTTACTTCACTCGAATGAGAAATCGACTTAAACGACTTAGTAAAACGGGTGGTATGAAACGCTTGCGTTCACTTCGTCGGTTAGCTCTTGGACTTGTTCGATTGAACCCTTTTTGTGACAATTTCCTAGTGAAGATTTACAGCTTGTTCGTAAATATTTAAGTTAAGCAAGTGGTTATGGGACATGAAGCTAAACTCATATATTTACTAGCTTGGTGTGATTGACACTTCCTTATGATCATGACGATCATTTTTGTGATTTAGACTAGCGATTGAGCGATGTCTCTTTGTCTACGTGGGAGACTATACCCCGATTATGTGATGTTTCGCCATCACATTTCCTACGGTCTTCGGGCCATTCCTGTGTGAAAATTTAATGGATAGCTTCCATGAGATATCTTCTCGTCATGTGTTTACGCGTAGGTGAGTTTTCATGCTCCCATTCATGTGTTAGGCCTCCCCCCCCTTTATGTGTTTTCTGGATTTCTGATGATGATTTCTGGAATTTTGTGCTTCACCAATTTTCATGATTTTCATTGATATGATATCAGTTTTTGTGCATTGGTGAATTCATGTGTTATTGACTTGTTATGAATACAAGTTTAGGGTATGATACCCTATTCTATCTTTGAGAAGATTCTTGTGATATTGATTAATCTTTTGTTGATTATCATTTACATACTTATAGTAGTATGTCGCTATGGTTATTACATGTTCATGTCATGCCTTTTACTGTATACCATATCATCTGATATCTATAGTTAGACTGATCCGTTTATTATTTTCTTATAAATAATACTCGGGTCAGACCGAGATGTTACAGGTGCTTCTGCTTGACTTCTCTTCAGGATTATTCTGACTTTTGGCTAACTACCTAGATTAGTAGTTTTTGGATGTACACCTTTGAGATATAGACTCTATGTTGTGTACTTATTCTTTTGTATAGCACGTGATGCTATTCTTTTGTATTATCGTGGATCTTTCCGACCACTACTCTGATGTACACTTTCATGTGATATATATATTTATTCATATCTTCTTCCGCCTTTGTGATATGGATGTCTGTGACTGATTTATGTTATGATTATTTCTATGTTTGTTTCCGAAGATTATATATAGCCACCGTGTGATAGCTTTGTGTTTGTATCGGTATGTCGGATTTCCTCCTTAAAAGATATGCATTCTATTCTATCTGACGTATCGATGCTCGCACAAAGAAGTTACATGGATGGTCGCTCCTCTACAGCCTTATTCTCCGCGCTAATTGACAGCACTACATCGTAGTGTTCTTGGTTAGCGTGGGTATAGAGGTGGGGCGTTACAGATTATTCAAATATTTGAATTGTGAATTTAATATTTGGATAGTGATTTAAAAATCTGGATTTGAATTGAATATTAATTTAATGGATTTAATGGTCTTATTTAATTTTTTTAAAATTACTAAATATTAACGATGAATTCATTTTGTAAATTTATTCACAATATTAAATGGTTTAAGAAAATAATAAGAAAAATTACTTTTATTATAATGACTCGATTTTTATTGATGTATTTTTAATTTAATTTATTTTAGTTTTTCCATAATTTTTAATTTGAAAAATATTTAAATTATATTTAACGGTTTATCGGCAAACAATAGTGTTTTTATAATTTTAAAGAATACGATAACCAGTGTATATTATTATTGCTTTGAGGTCGCGTCACTGTTCTGAGCGCGACTACAATTTTGTTTTATTGTTCAAAGTTCATACATGAATAAAAATCTGTGCAGCGAGATACTGAAAATTTCAATATATATATATATATAACACTAAGTATTCATTTTCCCAAAAACCTTACTTTTTATTCACTTTGCTGAAATTAGAAAAGTTAGTAAATCCTCTTCTCATAAAATTCAAAACAAATAAAATAAAAATAAAAAATGTCCAAAGCTTTGATTGTAAAATGTGTAGATCTTTAGTTCTAGGCAAATTTGGGAGGGGGTGCAGCATCAGGTTAAGTGTTCGACAGTGGTAGATATAAGCCATCTATAGGATAAGGTTTGGAATTTCTCTCGATTTGGGCGACGGGATGCCAATCGAAGGTTTGTAGTGTGATTTTCATGTCGTAGAGCATCTCCATGTCGAATATAGGGGAGCTTGGTTGTTCCTAGGTGGAGCAATCATTAGGGTAGTAAAGGGGGCTGCTATGGACAGAAATTGGATGGGGGGGTCGGACGTGACATGATGGTGATAGCTGGAGAGAGTTCGCGAAGTGGAGATGGATGGCGAAGTCCATTCGTATTTTCGTTGAGTGTGGAGGGAGGAAAAAGGAGAGAGAATGTGGGAAGTGGTGGGTTTCTTGGTATGCACCCGTGTATGTGTTGTGTACAGGTAAGAAAAAGTTTAGAGTGAGGGAGGAAGATGGATCAGTGCTAATTAGTTTGGTTAATTATGTAATTAATGAATATTTTAAATCAAACACTTATAAAATGTATAACTTTCTCATATAAGGTCCAATCGAACCCAAACATTTTGCGATGCACTTGTAATGGTGAAGGCTACACAATGGAGTTGGTTTGATTGAATTTGGAGCAAGTTGAAATTTAGGCTAAAATCGGACGTCGTTCGATTTTAGTTCAAACCGAAACGCTTCGGCGCTAACTGGAATTTTTGTGAGTATAACTCACCTCTTTGGTTAATCTATATATGATAAAATAGATAGAATTTTACCATTTGTGTTTGGGCGAAATTATTGGCCGATTGGTTAATTGAAAAGCAATTAGAATTAATTGAAATATACGAATTTTATCGAGAAATTCAGATTTCTCGATATTATTACTTTTAATTTTCAATTATATTCATATTGTTTATTCCGTTATATATCTATGATATACATTGTTAAATGCTGAATTTGATTGTTGGCCTTTTTGGATGTGACACCGACATAAAATAGATAAAATTGAAATGGTACTTTATATACAACATATCGCTGGGACAACATATCACATGTCAATAAACGTTCGAATCACGCTACGCAAGTTTCGAACTTGTGATCTCTCGCACCAAAGTCGAATCACTCAACCACTGGGACAATGGTGCTTGTCAAAAAACATAATTATAACACTTGTTAAGTGCTATAGTAACTATTTGACCTTGATATAGTATTTTGAAATACTATAAATTACAGATTTTGTTTTGAAATGATTTTTGATTTGGGAAAATGATTTTAAATCCGACTGTTTTGGAATTTCTATGGTATTTTAATTTAAAAGAGTTTTGAAACTTTTCTGTTTTATTTCAACTTCTTTCATTTTTCTTTTCTAATATATATATTTAAGTAAATGTTTTAATAATTATTTTTGGAAGTATTTATTTTTATAGAAAATTATTATAATAATAAATGTTTATTTTAAAAGTAAAATAAGAAGGGTTATATTTTATTTCAAAAGGGATTTTCCATCTTAAATAAGATAGAAATATTCAAAATAAATATTTGAGAATCATTGTATAAAATGTTGTATAAAGGGATAGATTTATAAATATTATTTTATAATTGGAGGACAAAATTATAAAATGTGTTTTATAAATAAAAGAATGATTTATAAGTAATATCCTATAAAAAGGAAAGCAATATCATTTTGATAAATTGGAGAAATAAATTCCATTTGAGAATTTATGGAAATATATGCAATGACCATGGTATGGAAAATCTGAGTTTTATAATGATATTTCAGAATTTTCTATATTTAGAGTTGGTGTTATATTTGGAGTTTTTTTAAAATGGAGTTTTGGTAATTTTGTTTTGAAAATTTATAAAAGGGAATTTATAGTTGAATTTCGAGTTTTACAAAAGAGTTGCAAAAAAGTCGGAAATTCATAAAATATGTTTATAAATGGTATTTTATAAAAAGAAGCTTTATAAAATGTTTTATAAATAATATAAAAGGTGTTTATAAAGGTCACATTAATAAAAATTCAGGAATTTATAAAAGGCAGCTGTAATTATGTTATATATATATATATAAGGGGATTTATAAATAATATTTTATGGAAGGAATTCTAAAATAAATTTAGGGCTTATATTTATTAAAGAGACTTTTATAAAAGAGTTATTTTATAATAGAGATTTCATTTCGCAAAATTGACCTTCTTAATTATGGTGGTATGAAATATTATTTTCCCTACTTAACACCGAAGGAATAACGTTTGGGTTATTATTATCTCTGTTTTAAAATGACACAGTTTAAACCAAATTTAAATGTGGTTTTGAAATGAAAATCTTTCTTAAGAATTTTAAATATACTTATACCGTAGTGATAAGTATATGAGTACATTTTATGTATTGAAAATGCTGTGATTTGCGAACATACTTATACTAATAACATAAGTATATGTGAAGCTTTTCTAAGTTTTAAAAGTGGAATGGTTTGTGAATATACTTATATAGTGGAGATAAGTATATCAATATTTTTCAAGTATAGAATAGTGTAGAGAAGGGTTTGTGAAATATATCTTTGTAAAGGTATTTAAATAATTTACAAAGTAGTTTTAATTAATGAAAAGATTAATTAAAGAGGCTTATTGATTGCTTTGTGCTTAACCGTGCTTTGTTAAATCTCTAGTTGAATTGTTTGTTTGTTTGATATTTAAATAACCGACTATTAAATGTTGGCCCGTTTTTAAAACTTTCGTTGTCGGTTCGGAGAGACCGAGATCGGATATATTATTTGAAAACCACTTTGAACTGGCATAAGCTTTTGAATTGGAGATATCTTGAAGATTATCGAAGATGGATTTCTTTAAAGTGCAAGGGTTGCTTGTTACTAATCCTGAGAGTGATTCCAAAATGAAGGTAGCAGAAATGGTGTTTTCGGTTTGTTCATTTCCTGAACAACTTGTATAAATGAATGCTGGCACTACATTGCTGCCTGGAGGGCAGTGTTAGTATTCCAAGTGGATCTTCTATATAAAAAGGTAAAACATCATCAACCGGGAATAAATAAAACATGGGACATGCTTCAAGGCTAAGTGGGTCGCACCCATTAAAGTATTGTCATCACCCTTTCTAGATATATACATTTATGGATTTGGGTTGTGTGTGAGAGCTCTCAGGAAAAGGTTGCAAAAACAACTAGGATGATGAAATATTCAGAACTATCCAGTAGGGGGTAGGGCCAGTCCTGATTCACAGAGGATCCATGTGAGGCCCTTGGTACATTTTATAGAGATGTACTTTGGCAGACGGTACCTCGATGTATTGTCATTGTTTGAAATTCCATTCCTTTTGGACTTAGTTGTATACCTATTATGTTGGAATTTAATTAATGTAACAATTTCGGCTATGATTCAATATTTACTTTATACCTTATACACTATTATAATATCACTCGATTTTTTAAAGAAATTTTTGGTTATCGTAAGGTAAAAACCCAGCCATGTTTATGTGTGGCGTGGTCTTACGAGGTACTTTTATTTTCAAAGATTTATAACATCAAAATCTATTTGAGGTGTGTTTCACATCCTGGTTTACCAGACTGATCCAGGCATTATTTTTCTCATAATGCTCGGATCTGAGCGATCATACTTACCGATTTAGTTTGGATGCTTTGGAGCTTCAGGTAACAAGCTGGATGCCTCCAAGACATGCTCACGTATATTTTATTTTCCGCTGCATTAGTTTTTTATTTATCAGCATTTGTGAGGACGGGTTGTTATAACTGTCCAGACTGATGATATATTAGTTTACTCTGATTTGATGTATGTATATTACAATTTTCTTTTGTAAAGATTTATTGTATTTAATATATTACTCGTCATGATATGAGGTTCTGTTCTTTCTTTCTATCTTTTCCCTTAACAATCTGTCTTTCTGGCACTTAAATGCTTGACATTTGAATACCGTGGATGTTTTCATGTCGACTTTAAGGGTCGAAAAGACCGGGACGTTACAAATTACAACATAATTAGTAAGAAATTACAGTTATGACAAAAACAACCAAATTTAATTTAACATGATGCTATAACAAAGATTAAACAAACAAAAATAACTACGACCTAAAAAAACTAACCCCGAACTCATATTAAAAGTGCAAAGTTGAATAAGAATATCTGAATCTAATGAAATTCGGTAAAAAACTTCTTCAATCAACAAAAGCTCGAGATTTCAAAGAACTGAAGATGTCGACAATAGCTCAAGATGTATGTGAAATAACTGAAAGCACGAAAACTTAAATGAGATTAGGTATACGAATTAGAATGAAAATTGCAACGAGCAAAATAAAGATGGACAGTGAGGGCGTTAATTTGAGAAGAAAAGGGGTAAAAATAAGAAAAATGGATTTGAAAAAATAAGGACGTAAAACATAACATGAAATCGACAGGGATATAATTTCTAAAATAAATGAAAATAAGGATGTGTCACAAATTACCACTATAAAAAATACAGCAGGGTTCCAACAAAATTGATAATTCACTTTGATTCGAATTGAAAGGAAATAGTAGAACAATATGTTCATGATAATAATTAGAATCGAAAGATTCATAATCACAAAATACCTTATTCTAAAATTGAATTGAAGTAGAGCCTCAACTTTAATAGCAAACTACAATCATTTCATAATAAACTAAAACATAATACTAAAGAAATCTCCAAATTTTAATCTCAGTCAAGGAAGAAAGATGTAAAAAAATTGTTCATAACTAAGGGAGATCAACTCACTCAAAATTATAAAATACATATTTGGAAAATAAAATGAAGATGTAGCTAAAGGTCAAAGCACAATCATCTAACACAAATTTTAAAATCTAGAGTAGCAAATGAAAAACACTTTCATACTAACAAACCATTTATTAATGAGGTTTTCAAGGAGCTAGAAGGTGGAAATCCTAATTTTAATTATTTGCAGAAGAGTCTAGAGAAGTGGGAGAAGAAAAAGAAAGGAACATGAAGGGATACGAAAGTTGAGGACTTCATTTTTTTTATAATTAACTTCAAAAACAAAAGATTGCAAACGCTGAAAATTCATCATTTGAATTTCAAAACTCTAGCAAAATAGGAACCGCAAGTGAAATATTTCAGGTTTTAACAATATATAATAGATAGCACTGATAAAATATTAAGAAAAGCTCTTATAACATCATGTTGCTTCAAAATGTAAACACTACAACTAGTTTTCCCAAAGATTTCTACCCATCTCTATATCAACAAAGATCATGTGAATTCATTTATACTACTGCAAAAATATGATCTTCAACAAATAAAGAACAATATGTTGAGAATTTTAGAACAAAAATAATAATGAAATTTTGAAGTAATAATTTGATCAGCTGATTTGGAAGTTCCATCAAAACATTTCAGGTACTCATCCCATTTTCTGTCCTTGGGCATAGTTTGAATGTAATCATGCCTCCAACCTTTAAAAATATGATAAGAATTAAATTGTTAACTGAGTGCTACAAAACATAGTTATCATTTGTTAGTTTGGCCATCGATACCAATTAATAAACTCGGTTTATTTCATGTGCATAGGTGCCATCTCTCTCTTCGTCTCTAATAATAAAGTCCTAAGATAAAGAATCTCAGCTTCAAATTTCTAACTAGCACTTGTTTTTTACGTATATTGATTATCATATGATGGTATGTACAATTAACCTAAGTAAATAATGATATAAACAATTTACCCGAGTAATTATTCCTTTTGCATTTGCTATTCTCATACGAGTAGCAATTTCATTTGCTATAATGTTATTACCAATTGTAACTACTACATATCCAGGAATAATAATTGCTAGATGTACAACAACCACTATAACTATCATTGTTATATCAATAGCAATTACATCTCCCTTAGTAAATGTCAATCTATCGCATTTGCTACCAACCTGTGTATCATTATGAAATCATAGCATATCAAATATTTCTCTTTTATGTTTCAATTCTTGCCTACATAAAACAATGTTATTTTTATGGTACCTCACTTTAAAAAATTCTTACTTTTATGGTACCTACTGAAAGGGAGTGCGGATTAAGGATCTTAAGGCTAATTTAACACTAGAGGGGGGTGAATAGTGTTTAATGGATTATAAGACTTATATGGACTAAATTAAAATTATGACACAAACAAATGCAGAACTTAATCACAGAACAATCACATAATCAAACACAGATGCAGAAAGTAAATAAAAAGCAGTAAAAGGAAAGAACACACCGGATTTTATACTGGTTCGGAGTTACCCTACATCCAGTCCTATACCAAGGCAGAACACCTCATTCAGATTTTATTATACCAAAGTCGAGATTACAATCCTCGGTTTCTAAAGGCCTTGAGGTACCCTCCTGTCTCACGAGTCCGGGGCAAACTCTCTGGATTTATGGGCCACAAGATTACCCAATTGATTTCCAGGCACAGCAACACCTTATAGAGAGACTCGATAAACTTCTATTTACAAATTGATCCTATAACTCTGAATAGCACTTTGATCTTCGAGAGAGGGTAGAGAACCAAACAAGAATGAGTTTCTAAGTTGATTCACTTGAGAATTCGGCAGAATTTCGGTACGATCTTAAAAATATGAAAATTTTAGAATATGGATTTGTGGAGAAGAAGGAGTGAAGAAAATACGAAAATAGATAGTTAAAAAATTCATTCGTGAATGCTATTTATAGACCAGTAACGGTCATAACCATTCGTGAAGAGATTTAAACGAATAGACACTTCTTTTGAAAATTGAAACTTTTGAATTTAACGGCCACCATGTCGACATAGGGTATCCCATGATGTCGGCATCCCTTAGTTAAAAACAACGTAAAATTTGTTTTGAAAATGGTATTGAAAGGAAAACAAGATGAAATGATTCTGGAGTAAAATAAACTAATTTTCCTATGTTTTAAAATAAAGAAGAGTAGAAAAATATATTTTTAGAATGTATATATAAATTTGATTTTAAATCTCAAGTATATATATATTATAAAATAATATTTAAAAATCAGAAGATAGTTTTCAAAACAAACGAAGTTTAAAATAAGAGTTTATTTAAAAACAAAGACAAAGGATATTTTAAGGCTAAAACATTTTGAAAAGCAGTTTTGAAAATCATTTTGAAAAACCATTTTGAAGTAGTTTTGCAAGCTTCTTCCTGCATAATATCTCATCACATCAGGACTCGAGAACTTGTACAAAACCAGGATGTTCGTGGGTTTGTATGCCACTTGTCGTAGGTTTGTAAGCTACTTGTCGTGGGTTTGTAAGCCACTAAGAAGATAGAAATGGGTTCCATCCCAAATGAAATATGGAATGAAGATTTCCGTGCTATTATGAAGTTTTAACAATAAACTAGACACTTAGCTTGAAATCTTGATCTTGATACTCATAAGTCTTCAAACTTGATTTCTTCATCCTTGATCTTTATACCGTACAGTCTTCAATAATCAGTACCTGCCTTATATATATCCTGCACAATAACATTCATATATATCTAGACAATAGTGTTAGTATATAAGTTATAACAAAATAAGTTACAAAGGTTGTTGTCATCAATACCACTATCTCCAGTTCCTAACAATCTCCCTCTTTTTGATGATGACAACCTTATAAAATATACTTACCACTTCAATCCTACCATAACTCCCCCTTACACCAACAACTCCCCCTTACTCCAAACCTAGTATTTTATATAACTTCTCCCCCTTTGTCATCAACAAAACAATAACCTATAAACCTTGAACTTAATAGAAAATGAGATAAATAAACATATGATATAAGAATAATAACTATGTATGAGTGAATTATAGCATCCTAAGTTAAATGGAATTCAAGATTCTATACACCAAAGATTGTTATTTAGAAGAACATTAATTAAGATAACACTTTATATAAAAACTAACAAACCAATATATAATCAAGAAAGAGAAAAACAAAAACGAAAAACACTTAACGAGGACCCTTAACTATTGGTGATTTATGGACTGAACAATTTGAATAATGGAGACAAAAGTTTCCACGTTGTTCGACCAAGTTTCCATTAGCGTCAAAAAGGACCTCTCTAACGCAAATCACGCCATATATTTGAAGAATTTTTATTTATATTAATTATTAACTATACTTGTATTATTTATAATTTATATTTCAGTTAATGAACATATACCTAATTCTCTTCTAAATTTAGTAAAGTTTTGTTCATTTAATGGTTTGGTTAATATATCAACAATTTGTTTTTCAGTATTAATATATTCAAGAGTTATGACTTCTTTACTTATATTATCTCTAAGAAAATGATGTCTAATATCAATATATTTTGTTCTACATGATGAGTTGGATTTTTAGATAAGTTTATTGCACTAGTATTATCACAATAAATTGGTGATCTAGTTATAGTTAATCCAAAAACTTTTAAAGTTTGTTGCATATATAGAACTTGAGAACAAGCCAAAGCAGTAGATATATATTCTGCTTCAGTTGTTGACAAGGATACTGTGACGCCCCACCTCTATGCTCATAATAACAAAGAGTATTAAAAGAAATATTGTCTATTATTACGAAGAATAAGGCTGGATAGGAGCGGCCATCCGTAGTTGGCCTTACACTAATATTGGTTACCTCGATAGGAGTGGTATATACTTTTCATTTTTCATCTCTTATTTATTTACTCCCATCGACATACCCAATTCTAGTATAAAACGAACTACGACGGTTCATAATAGTTTAGGACAATAAATATAATGATAACACAGATAATATAAATGCGGAACACAGATTGAACAAAAAGTCTCATATATATATATAACTGATGTCAGTTACAATATAGTTGACACAATACATATGATACAACTACAACTGTCGACTCTGGAAGTCATATATACAAGTACATTATCAACTAATATACATGAATACATATCATCCTATACAAAGACACGACTTCTACAAAACGACGAAAACTACTTCAGAAGATATAAAAAGTCTTCATATCCTGAACAGCAACTCAAAGCAGGTAATCTACAACCTGAAATAACTCGGGTCTGACCCGAGTATTACATTCAAAAGAAAATAATACACGGGCCAGTCTAATTCAAACTCAGTTATTAATGCACAAAAGCAATAATAATCAATATCAAATAGACGACGGTCACAGAAATCTCGTATATCCGCCTTCTCGATAAGAGAATCGGATAACGACAGATATAACACTGAACAGTGTTAAACAACAAATCAGCAGATTCGAATCATCAACAAAGATAAGTGAAAATAATATCAATGAAGATAATTTAGAAAACATCAGAATTGCCTAATTGGCAATTAACAACAAAATAATCAATTTAAAACAACAACTCTTGTAGGGCTGCAGTATACGCACGCGTATACTGCCTCGCCACTACAACCTGAAATACACCAAAAGATCAACGAACCAAAATCAAATAAAGATTCAAAACTCAATGCCACAGACTCAATGGTCAAAGCAGACAGATATGGACAATGTGCACATATGTACACATTGAAAATTCACAAACTATCACAAGGTCAGACCCAAAATACCGGATTCAACTCAAGTGAATTCGAGAACAAATCTAAATGCATTAATGCAATGCAAACCAACAAGGGCCAAAACTGCATATAAAACCAAACTGTAGTCACCACAAGTGTTCAAGGGCAACTGTAAACAAGGAACTGAATGCTAAGGTCAAGCCATGGTTGTCATGACTCAACACAATCACAAAGCTTCAACAAATCAAAATAGCATCAAAGCAACTTAAATTAAAAGTTATGCAGTGATCAAAACAAACTGCAAGATGTATGCAAACATAAGGCATGAAACCACTATTTCAACATGTACAATCTCCAATATATGCAGTAGAATGACTGCGACAAAACCCAAGTAGTAAAGAATGAAGTCCCCAATAGATGCAGTGAAATGACTGCGACAAATAACAGAAAATACTACATGAAGTCAAGGACAAAAGTGAAGACTACATGAAGCACACGTGCCCAGACTTAAGGGCACTACAATATAAACTCATGTGGAACCATCAAAAACGCAGACTGGTGGATACATAAGGACCAACAGCAGGAAAATAACAAACTACCAACCATAAATGCTCAGATCAGATGAATATACTCATATATGCTGCTACGACCCAATATATATGTAATGTGCATACATCAAGTATACATAAACCAGACCCCATGAAGTCATGCAACAGCAATACAAATTCAAGTATAGACATTCATGTCTATACCAAATGAAAGCAATGAACAATTAAGTGCAAGTGACAATGCAAGAAGACATGAATAAGATAACCAATGTACCAGTATGAAACAGTGATACTAGTGACTGCAAATGCAAGCAGGTAGGTACAAAGTCAGTGCAACTAAATATAACTGCAAATGAATAATGCAATGTATCTGTTTCTAGCATATGACCAAAGTAAATGCAATATGGACCTGACAGTACCCAAGTAATACTGTCTCGAAGTAAATAGTCTCAACAACGCTGGGCAGTGCCATCAGAAATGAATACTTCATATATGCAGACCAGACTTGCGTGACAACAATTATTAGCTCAACAAAGTCAAGTGGATAACCAATGCAACACTCAGGTCAGTGAATACATAGGCAGTGCCACCATAAACAGTTATAACTATAAATACACAGTGCAAAAATGAATGAGTATATAGATGCAGATATGCCAGAATTCTTATGAAGCCGAAATAAACAAAGTACCAGAGTAAGCAAGTTCCATAGGTAGTTCGAACAACCAAAGTCAAAGAGAAAGTCACGGAATCAAACTCAACTGTCACAAAAATGCCAAGGCCGATATTAAACAAGTCAATAAAGATCCATCGCAACTAAAAACCACTAAATTATCAAACTCGAAGACCTGGTAATACCAAAACAACAATCAACGTGGTTCACAAAAAAAACAATCCCGAAATGAAGTTATTAATAAATCGAACGGTTCAAAAACAAGTAAATGCCGATGTCACAATAGTTCAAACACTGGCTGAATTCAATACACAAATGCTCGAAACAACTCAAATTCATCACGACAACTCATCAAGACACGGAAGGTAACTGAGTCAGAAAAACATCGACTTCCCACATAGTCGAATGGTCGACAAAACAAATAACGAGAACAACAATCGAATACGAACGAAATCATAGGATTCAACACTAACAAACTCGAGAAAGAACTAGATGTGAGTGGAACACTCACCTTTTTCGACTCAAATCAAGGAGCTGCGAGCAACGCCTTTGGATTGAGCAAGGCAACAGGCTATCACCCCATCATTGATTCGATCGAATAAAAGCGACGTTTCGAAAAGCCCTAAGCTTCTGAGAGGGACGGAGATCGAAAGCCCCCAAATTTTTATCACAGCGGAACGAGACAGGAGCCGCCATTTATTTTCTCTCGTTTGATTTGTTTCGTTTAGGGTTGCCAATGAAAAAAAGAAAGAAAAGGGAATGGGTTTTGATAAACATCACGGCAACAAAGAAAAGACTTGGGCCAATCCAATTTTTAAGCCCACATAATACCCTAACAAATATTTAAACGGATTATCAAAAGAATTATCACTGATCTAAACTCACAAAAGCAATTAGCTAGCGACAATAATTGTTTAATGACGATAGTAAATTTATACAAAACCTCGGGTTGTTACAGATACAGTGTTCTTCTTCTTACTAAACCAGGAAACTAGAGAATGTCCTAGAAAGTGACAAGTTCCACTTGTACTTTTTCGGTATGATTTACAACCAGCATAATCAGCATCACAATATGAAATTAAATCAAATACATCATTTTTAGGGTAAAATAAACCATAATCTAAAGTATGTTTTACATATCTTAAAATTCTTTTAACAGCTTTTAAGTGAGTTTCTTTAGGTTGAGATTGGTATCTTGCACAGAGACAGACACTATGCATGATGTCAGGACGACTTGTTGTTATATAAAGCAGCGAACCAATCATTCCCCTATATAATTTTTTATCAACATCTTTTGATTTATCTTCTTTACTTAAAGCTACATTAGTTGTCATTGGAGTTGGTTTCCCACTAGAAGTGGTCAATCCAAATTTATTAATTAAATCCTTAGCATATTTTTCTTGACTAATGAAAATTCCTTTATCTAATTGTTTGATTTGAAGTCCTCAGAAGAAGCTTAGTTCTCCCATATGACTCATTTCAAATTCTTTAGTCATTATATCTGAAAATTATTTATTCATTATGTTAGTAGTTGACCCAAATATTATATCATCTACATATATTTGTACTAATTGAATATCATTTTTATTTCTTTTAATAAAAAGAGTTGTATCTATTTTACCAATTTCAAAACCAGATTGTAGTAAATAAGATCTTAGTCTTTCATACCAGGCTCTAGGAGCTTGTTTCAGACCATATAAAGCTTTCTTTAATTTATATATATGATTTGGAAATTCATTATTTTCAAAAGGTAGAGGTTGTCCAACATAAACATCTTCTTTTACAAAATCATTTAGAAAAGCACTTTTAACATCCATTTGATATAACTTGAAATTATTGTAATTTGCGAAAGCAAGTAGAATCCTGATAGCTTCTAGTCTTGCTACGGGTGCAAAGGTTTTGTCATAATCAATTCCTTCTTATTGACAATAACCTTGCGCAACTAAACGAGCTTTATTTCTCACGACCTCACCAAGTTCATTCATTTTATTTTTATAAACCCATTTTGTTCCAATTATACTTTTATTCTCAGGTCTAGAAACAAGTTCCTAAACATCATTTCTGGTAAGCTTATTCAATTCCTCTTGCATAGCAAGAATCCATGAATCATCATATCATGCTTCCTTTGGATTTTTAGGTTCAATAGTTGATATAAAAGCTACATTACTCATACTATTTAGTTGATTTCTTGTTTTAAATATAGATTTAATATTTCCTAGTATATTTTTACAGGATGAACTTTTAATAGTCTAATTCTTTTACTAGGTTGAATGAGTTCACAATTAGTTTCATTAGGTTCATTATTTAAAGTTACAAAATCTTCTTCATCTTCTATTTGTACAGTATCTTTAAAATTTTCATCAAAAGATACATGCATTGTTTCTTCAATGGTGTTAGTTCTTAAATTATAAACTCTAAATGCTTTACTTCTATTAGAATATCCGATAAAGATACCTTTGTCAGATTTAGGTTCAAATTTATTTAAATTATCTTTTGTATTAAGAATAACACACTTACTACCAAAAAATTTAAAATAAGCTACTATGGGTTTCTTGTTGTAAAGTAATTCACGTGGTGTTTTATTAGTTAATGGTCTAATTAAAATCTTATTTAATATATAACAAGCTGTAGAGACTGCTTCAGCCCAAAAGTTTTTAGGTAAGTTGCTATCAGAAAGTATTGTTCTAGCACACTCTTGAATCGTTCTATTCTTACATTCTACCACTCCGTTTTATTGTGGAGTTCTTGGAAAAGAGAAATTATGAGTGATTCCATTTTTATTATAGAAATTCTCAAAATTTTCATTTTCAAATTCTCCACCGTGATCACTACGAATAGTTTTTATTTTTAAAGAAAATTGATTTTGAATTCTTTTAGCAAAATTCTTAAATAATTCAAAAGCATCACTTTCAAGTTTAAGAAAAATTGTCCAAGTATATCTAGAATAATCATCTACAATTACAAAAACATATTTATTGTGATTAATTGATTGAACTTGAGATGGACCAAATAAATCTAAATGAAGTAATTCTAGAGGTTTAGAAGTAGAAATCATATCTTTTAATATAAATGAACTTTTCTTAAGTTTTCCTAATTGGCAAGCATCACATATATTATCTACTTTAAAGTTTAACTTGGGAAGACCTCTAACTAAGTCAAGTTTTGATAACCTAGATAATAGTTTGAAATTTAAATGACCAAATCTTTTATGCCAAATACAAGGGTCACTTGTATTAGCCAAAAGACATAAGTTATCATTTGAAACTTTCATACTAAGGATGTAAATGTTTTTCTTCCTAATTCCTTCAAAGATAATATTTGACTTATTATCTTCGATGTGACACTTATCTTTTCCAAATTTAATTTTAAATCCTTTATCACATAGTTGACTTATACTAAGCAGATTATGTTTTAAATTCCTAACTAGCAAAATATCAGAAATAAGAGGAGTTTTAGAATTACCGACATTGCTGATGTCAATCACATATCCTTTATAGTTGTCTCCAAAGTTGACCAATCCACCATCTTGATATATAATGTCATTGAGTATCTCGGGATTTCCAGTCATCTGCCTTGAACAACCACTATCAAGTATCCATTTATCTTTCTCAATTTGCACAGTTTTTCCATTGGTTGTTGATTCTTCAAAAGCCATGTAACATGTCTGTTCCTGCATAACAATCCAATTCGGTAGATAACTTGATTTTTCATAAAAACTATATGCAGACCTATGATACTTTGATGAAATGCATAAATTCAAACTAGTATTAACAAAATTTTCTAAAAATGCCATTTTTAGCTTTTCAAGTTTCGGATTATGAAAACTATGAAAACCTACGCTCTGATACCAATTGAAAGGGAGTGCGGATTAAGGATCTTAAGGCTAATTTAACACTAGAGGAGGGGTGAATAGTGTTTAATGGATTCTAAGACTTATATGGACTAAATTAAAATTATGACACAAACAAATGCAGAACATAATCATAGAACAATCACAGAATCAAACACAGATGCAGAAAGTAAATAAAAAGCAGTAAAAGGAAAGAACAC
The DNA here is from genome assembly GCA_030737815.1 of Allium fistulosum. Taxonomy (NCBI): domain Eukaryota; kingdom Viridiplantae; phylum Streptophyta; class Magnoliopsida; order Asparagales; family Amaryllidaceae; genus Allium; species Allium fistulosum. Next base: position 53,560,413 of record CM060908.1, read on the forward strand.
ACCAGATTTTATACTGGTTTGAGTTACCCTACATCCAGTCTTGTACCAAGGCAGAACACCTCATACAAATTTTATTATACCAAAGTCGAGATTACAATCCTCGGTTTCTAAAGGCCTTGAGGTACCCTCCCGTCTCACGAGTCCGAGGCAAACTCTCTTGATTTACGGGCCACAAGATTACCCAATTGATTTCCAGGCACAACCACACCTTATAGAGAGACTCGATAAACTTCTGATTACAAATTGATCCTATAACTTTGAATAGCACTTTGATCTTCGAGAGAGGTTAGAGAACCAAACAAGAATGAGATTCTAATTTGATTCACTTGAGAATTTGGTAGAGTTTCGGCACGATCTTAAAAATATGAAAATTTTAGAATATGGATTTATGGAGAAGGAGTGAAGACAATATGAAAATAGATAGTTAAAAATTCATTTGTGAAGGCTATTTATAGACCAGTAACGGTCATAACCATTCGTGAAGAGATTTAAACGAATAGACACTTCTTTTGAAAATTAAAACTTTTGAATTTAACGACCACCATGTCGACATGGGGTATCCCATGATGTCGACATCCCTTAGTTAAAAACAATGTAAAATTTGTTTTGAAAATGGTATTGAAAGGAAAACAAGATGAAATGATTCTAGAGTAAAATAAACTAATTTTCCTATGTTTTAAAATAAAGAAGAGTAGAAAAATATATTTTTAGAATGTATATATAAATTTGATTTTAAATCTCAAGTATATATATATTATAAAAGAATATTTAAAAATCAGAAGATAGTTTTAAAAAAAAATGAAGTTTAAAACAAGAGTTTATTTAAAAACAAAGACAAAAAATATTTTAAGGCTAAAACATTTCGAAAAGCAGCTTTGAAAATCATTTTGAAAAACCATTTTGAAGTAGTTTTGCAAGCTTCTTCCTGCAGAATATCTCATCACATCAGTACTCGAGAACTTGTACAAAACCAGGATGTTCGTGGGTTTGTAAGCCACTTGTCGTAGGTTTGTAAGCTACTTGTCGTGGGTTTATAAGCCACTAAGAAGATAGAAATGGATTCCATCCCAAATGAAATATGGAATGAAGATTTTCGTGCTATTATGAAGTTTTAACAATAAACTAGACACTTATCTTAAATCTTGGTTTTGATATTCATGAGTCTTCAAACTTGATTTCTTCATCCTTGATCTTTATACTGTACGGTCTTCAATAATCAGTACATGCCTTATATATATCCGGAATAATAACATTCATATATATCTAGACAATAGTGTTAGTATATAAGTTATAATAAAATAAGTTACAAAGGTTGTTGTCATCAAAACCACTATCTCCAGTTCCTAACACCTACCTCACTTGATGATGTAACTCTTTGTATGCCATATAATTCACATGAAGATCATCAAAGCATTCATTTCTCCCATTTGTAATTTACGATAGTAACAATGATTAAATTTTTAATATGAATTGTTTGATGCCTGAACCAAATAAAAAAATACCACATCTTAATGCTTGTTGCACTGAAATTTATAGAGAACAAATAAGAAATAATTAATAGTAGGCAAACTACGCATTGTAAGAAGTATCTTTGCAGAATTAGTTCTAAAGTTTACAACCAATGAGGGTACAATGTTCTGGTCTCGATGTAAAGAGTGTATTTTCCAAAATTTGTTTTGAATTAGCGTATAAGTTGGTTATTGAAAATTGACAGGTGTGCACATGTGATATTAATTCCTGCATTTTTTCTATCATAGTATTAGGGTGATGGGATGCTTAATGAAATAGAGCTAGGATACATACATAGCTTGTTTACCTTGCAATAGCCAAAAAAGGAGCTATAAAACCTGTGTCCAAAACATTGTAAATGTAAGCTAGGATGAAGAGGCTAATGACTTCATAGTTGTAATATTTAACGATTTTTATTTTTGTAATTATATACAAGGACCACGATTTCAAGTTAGACTAAGTACAAAGTTAACTTTCTTACATAGCAAATAGCCTATAATTAGGAACATATCTTAAAATGCAAGTTTAAGATATATGAGTTATTTGCGGAACCAAAAGAAAGGAATTTTCTACAATCTGTCCAAAGCAAAATTGTAACATCGGTTTCTAAAACTCAAATACCGAGATACAATTCTTTTTTAATCCAAATCGTGAAGGGAAAGTACCTTGCCATAGCAATACTATACCTATAGTGTGTTAAAGAATAACATGACCTTCTTCCCAAGCAAAGTTTATGCAGCATTTTACCCTTATTTGTAATCTTCATTATTCCTGCAAAATTTCAGGTTATCTTTGTTTTGTTAATGTAAATAGTATATTATTTATAGTGACTTGTGCCACTTTTTCAAGTTTGGGCCAACACATAGTTAGTCTCATATTGGCTTTAAGAAGGTAAAATTATCCTTTTGAACTTTATGACATGCCAATTAAGGAAGAAATAATATATAGAGCTTTTACTTTTACTAAAGTCAAAATAAAAACACACACACAAATATGCATGTGTATGTGTGTGTGCACGCATATATATGTATGTATGTATGTTTGTATGTGTATGTGTATAAGTATATATTAGTATACATACATACACACATATATGTATGTATGTATGTTTCTCCTGAAAACCACATCCAATTGTTTCAAAAATCGTTCTCGTTAATAATATGAGCCTTATTATGCCATGATTAATGCCAAAATAAATGTGTTTACGTATGTATATGCATACATACATATATACATAAAGATATATGTATATGTATGTATGTATGTTTCTCCTGAAAACCCCCTCCAATTATTTCAAAAATAGTTGTTGGTAGTAATATGAGCATTCTTATCCCAAGGTTTATGGAAAAATAAATGTATGTATGTATGCAATTTATGGTATAATAACATCTTACAAACATTTGATTTGGAAAAATTGTACAACATAATTTATAAAATTCTTCACACTAACTACAATCATATAACCGTATTTTGAATATAGACAATCTTGCAATGACTACCTATCAAGTAATCTTACATGAAACTTCACTATGTAATAATACATTCATTTAAGTTTTAAAATATGAAAGATATAAAACCGACCATATCTACCAAAATATTAAATATATGAAAGAAAAAAATTATGGAATAATTTATTTACAAATAGAAAGTGATTTGATATGCACAATCCTTAAACTTGAAAGGCTACACTTCCTTGGGAATACACTTGAGATGTAATGCAACTTCTAAATTGTGATTAGGAAATAGTTGAAAAAACAAAAACAAGAGTGTCGTGCTAAGATCACCGCAAAAAGCGCTTCAATATCATAACAAAAAATAATAAACACAATATAATTTGTATGATTTATAATACCGATGTCTTTACACGGCCATCAATCATCGTCCAAAATCTTTTTCACGGTCATCAACTACCAGTAAAAACAGTCTTACATGACCATCAACCACCAATCTAGTTCGTTGGTTGATGGTCGTGCATGACTATTTAGGCCTATGGTTAATGGCCATGCATAATTGTTGTGATAACCCACACCAAACTGGACCTAATTTCAACCCAATAAAAGCCCATCGAATCTTAGGCACATCTCAAGGTGAGCTGTCAGGTTGATACAATTAGAGAAATACACAGTACACAGAGCTATCTATTTATACTTTCATAATCTCATAGTGGAATAGATAAAATATAATATAAAAAACAAGTGCCCATTTCATAAAGAAAACCACTTTAGAAACATAACATGTTAAGCTTTACAACATGTTTACACAAAGCCTCCATAATACAATATCTCAAAATAACATAACTGTTTGAACTGTGTATAATAAAATACTTAAAAAGCATAAATATATAGATAACCGCCACAAGTCTTCAACTCCACCTTCGTCTCCTAAATCAGCATTACACTCTCTAACCTGCGTTGTAATGAAGAGTGGGTCAGAACAACCAATTCCGATGAAATGATAATCTCAAGCTTTACCATAATTGTATTTTGGCAGTATTATCTAAGTAAGAAATATGTCTTACGTATAAAATCATAATATAGGTATAAAGTTAATTGTAAGCCCGAAGGCTCTTCTAGTCTGACTACACAAAAGTCAACTGTAGGCCCGAAGGCTCTCCCAGTCCGACTATACAAAAGTCAACTGTAAGTCCGAAGGCTCTTCCAGTCTGACTATACAACTCTAACATAACTAGTATTTACGATGTAAAAGAGAAGTACCCAAACAACTTAATAACTCTTTAATGGAGGTTAGGTAGACTTTGATCATTTAAGACCTATAAAATAAGCAGATCCCCGTCATTTAAGACCTAACCCCAAGGCAGGTCCATACATGGTTCTTTGCGCTGACATCGTTAGAAATCCTATTAGGTCACTTAATACTTCACCTAAAAAAGAGGCAGACTCTACTATAACCACTTAATACCTCAAAATTGAAGTAGACTCGTCCAAAGGATTTCACATACTGTATCAAAAACATAATTTATGACCCATAACCCACTCGTGACATCTCACATTAGTCTAATTATTCGTAGGTACTGGTAGCGAGATTAACTAGGCAGGTTTATCCTATAGTATTGGGACTAACATCGCATCCACTGTGGTGATTTATTATAGACAATATCCCATATTAGTCCGCACACCGCAGATAGCTAGATTCAACCGGGCAGACTTCCATGAAGCTTTGGCCTAACCTCGCATCACTATAACTTAGTCATAACTTATATGTATATCCACTATATACATATATCATCCTACACGAATAATAATTGAGGCCATATAAGGTATCCCCTTATTACGACCCTAATTAGGGATTAATTCCTTAAGTTACTCTAACTTCCTTCCTGCAAATTAATATTACTTAACTATTCTAATAATACTAATTATCACATTCAATACGATATAATCAGTACATTATATTACACACACTTATATTTATGCGTGGAATTTAGGATCTAATTATTACGTTAACAATTCGACAATAATTCGCTTATAAGGTATTTTGAAATATCAATCTCAAAAATCTACAACTCCAACACAAGAACTGCTGCTACTATAGCTAAATAAAATAGATTTGTACAAACAGTGAATGCCTACAACTTGTTCCATATTAATAAATTAGATTTCCTTCTCCATTTTAAAGAACATATCTTTACACATTCGATCGCCTATGTTCAATTCAACCTTTATATACATCATGTTGGACTAAGAAAGAAGTTCCTTATTTATTTAAGTGATAGAAATAGGCGATGCAAACTACAAACAATTTAATTCATACTTTACACACAATTTCCAATTTATTTTCTTTTTGAACCCTTCAACACTTTAATTTAAACTAGGGAAATAGGTTAAATGGACCAATTCTAAACAATTGTTTCTAAATATTAATACCAAAAATAATAATACTTCCAACATATACAAACATTGATATTTACTTGGGGAGATTCTGGAGGGTTTAGATGTTATGTTTTCGTTTACCAAAATTTCCCAAGGAATACATCAAATCCAAATAAATACTATTCAATTAAAAAAATGTAAAAACTTGATATTTCCACTCACAGAGAATTGTTTGCTTCCTAACTAGATTTGATTCCATCATGCCTAATTCTCCTTTAGATCTCCCTCTTTTGAGATATACAACAAAGGGAATTGCATACAGAAATTAGATTTAGAATCAGAAACTAGAGAGGAATAAAATTAGAAATCAAAAGAATTAAACATCTAACCCTCTTACTTAATAATCCTTATTGATTCAGAAACCCAAAGAAGAAGAAGATGATGAGATCTGATTTATACCGCTCCTTCTCTATTAGATCTTCCTCCTTCTGAATATACAATAAATATATTATATACATAGATTAGATTACAAAAACCAAAAGAGGGAGAAGAATGATTAATTTAAATTAGAGATTAGAAATTAGAATTACTTACTAGAAAAGTTTACTATTTCTGAAACCTTAATGGGAAATATTTTGATAGAGCTTCGCTATTGCTTACAAAATTTTATGAATGAAAAGAGGGGGTCTAGGGGTCTATTTATAAAGGTAAGAAGAAACCAGAACCGTTGGATCGAAATCAAACAAATCTAGACCATTCAAAATGACTAAACCTTAGCCTCCATTCACTTTTCTACCTCCCACCAATCGACCTATAGACCTCCACCAATCGACCGGTAGCGGTCGACCGGTCGTGGGTCAGGGGTCGACCGGTCCCCTATTATGAACGTTGATTTATTTACTTTCGTTTTATTTTTGTTAATTAATTATTTATTACCCTAATTAATCCTATCAATCACACGTTAACGTTTAATCCTTCTTAACCCTTAAGCTTCTTACATTGACTTTTCAAATTCTAACATTCAAATTTTAAACTTCTAAATTCAAATTCAAATATTTAAATTTTAAATTCAAAAACTTCAAACACCCATAACTTTTCATATTAACTCCGATTTCAACATATTATATATGGAAATTGATCAGAAAATCACAATGGATATAGTTTTGCAACTCCCATGATCAAATTCAGATGTTTAAAAAATTTCCCTTTTTAACCTTATTTTAATCATTTAATTTATTATTAAATTTTACGGGGTGTTACATTCTTCCCCTAAAAAGGATTCCGCCTTTGAAATCACCAACAGAAGATAGTGTAACGCACACTCGGCAACCATGTTATATAACCAATTTATTGACAATAATCTACACGACCATATACTCAACCAAAAATGTAATGTGCTTATGTATGCAAGCATGTTATAAGTGAGCTCAATTCTAGCGTCAATGGAAGGTCATGATATATACGTTTGTAAGCATCCTAAAGATACATAAAATTCTATATGAGTGTAAAAGTAATAGTAAAAAGTGTGGCATCTATCTCCTACCATCCAGTCTAGTGACCATGATGCAACCAAAATAATTTTGGAGAGAAAAGCTTACCAAAGAAAAGCTTGGGATGAGAAACATTCATCTTTTCTTCGATTTCCCATGTGCTTTCCACTGGATTATCTCCCTATCTACTCAAACTAACCAAACTTCTTCATTACGAAGCCTCTTAATACCGTTGTAACGACTCGGATTTTTCACGTTCGAAAATCGACATCCATACTTCACATCGTACTCGAATGCCGTAGATTCGACCGTTCAAATCCAATTCGCCGGAGCTTATAACACATTAAGTATAACAACACAGCGGAAAAAGAATATAGATATACAACATCTGATACAATATCCAGATACAATGATGATACAATGAATATCTATATACATCAGAGATAACAAAAATGATACAGCGGAAGTAACAACAAATGGAAGAGATCTCCAAATGATCAATCGGAGAATGACTCCAATAACTCCAATATCAGCTCGAACCACAAAGAGAAGCAAGTGCAGTCCTGAACTCCAAGAACTGAACCAGCTCCAGATAATCTACTAAACTTGAATATCTGAAAAAAACCCAACTCTAGACTGCCCGTGTGGAAAATAATGGGCACCCAGAGTTTAGGAAGGGAACAATAAACTCCGGATCAGTCATGGGACTGGTGTGAGCAACAAAAACAGTTTATCTTTAAACAAACACAAAAGGCTTTTAAACATTGAAATCCGCAATGTTTTTGGAAAATGAAACTACCATAAGGCCTCCCGCCACACACACAATGCAATCGCAGAATTGGAGGAGATTTCTCCTTATGATAGTCAAACATGCTTACTACGCAAAATCACTCGATATTATTATCATTAGTGCATAGTGTCGAAAACCATTTTGAAAATATAATATAAATCTTAGCCAGCATACAACCATTATTGTATGCCTACTATAGCTACTACGTTCAATAGCAGGTTACCGCCACATTCCATAGCAGGTAATACAACTAAAACCGTACAGGGTTCGTATCGTTTCTTTGGATTTCCAACAAATGATCAGGCTAAGGAACTTCCTTACCGAAATAGAAACGCCTCTGGAAAGACGCCCCGGATCCTAACCGGATCTCTGCAAACAAAAGGCCGACGCTACCTCACGCTGTACAGCTGTAACTAGGTAACTAACACACTGATGCTACCTCACGCTGTACAGCTGTAACTAGGTAACTAACACACGAGTCATGTCATCCCCCGGTCGTTACCGACCTTTATCCGAGGATCTCGAAAACCAACAAAGCAACATCATACAGTAATAAATTACCGTGTCCACATGAGTTAAGTATCTGGGCTCCATACCATGATACCACCCTTTATCCAGAAGGAAATGACATACCCTAGGGGCGCTACCCCTATAAACCTTTGTCGCAACATTCCTATTTCGACCATTACCGGGTTGTGAGGCTCGACGAAGTCTCGTCCACAAAGCCACGTTTTTTCACAAAGCCACGCTTTGATCAACAAATGATCATCAGCACTTCGTATGCCACATTACCAAATTGGGAATGTATCACTAGTAACCATCAACTACATAACCTCTGAGCTCGTACGTCTCAGAGAAGGGTGTTAAGCTAAGAGAATAAATTCTCCGCCACCAACAGAAATGTATTTGATAGAAACCAGCTTTACATCTCAAAGTGTAACGTCAGACACACATCCATACAAGTCTGTTCCGGGTTCGAACAGAACCGAAGGCACTTCCGAAGAAGCCCTTGCAAATCCGGGTATTCACAATCTCGAACGGACTTCCCATCACTTAGGGAATCTCTATACCGGAGCCATGATGCAGAGAAAATCGATAGGTCATCATATCGCTCTCGCAAATACCCGGTCTTCACCACCAGTCTTCAAATGCTATCCATATCGTCGTATCACTATTCGGAATGGGTTATATGACACAAAGTTCCTCTCCCGGCTAAACCGAATAACGAGCGCAATTAAAAATCATATGGATACTGGGGTCTCAGTTAAATCACAGCTTAAAGCTTAAAACTTTTCATTCGAATGGTTAAACAATTTACCATTTCCAATCTTTTAAACAAAAAGATTCATTTCAAAAACCTTCAATGGTTTAAACAATTTCCACACTTTAATCTTTTAAACAAAAAGATTTAATTCACAAAGTTAACCCCATTCACAAAGATTCATTCATAGGTTTCAAATCGATTTCCATTTCAACTCGTTAAATCTTTAAATCAAGATTTAACTTATAGCTTCCAAAACTCGTTTTCAAAGATTCATTCATAGTCTTTCAAAACAATTCCATTTCAAGTTAGATTAACTCGTTCGGTCTTTGAAATCAAAGACTCATTTCATAGTTTTCAAAACATTTCAATTCTATTTCAAACTTGAAACCGTTCAACACAATTTGGAAATTCATTACTTATGTGAAAGCTTTTACTATTTGAAAACAAATAGTTTCGTTTCAGAAAAATCCAGTTATATTTACACGAGTTAAAACCCTTGAATAAAAATTCAAATTTCCAAATCAATATCTTTAAAATGGTTTAACCCATATATAACTTATACAGAATCTTTAATCCCTAATTTCAAATCATAGAATTCAATTTCAAACTTGAATTCAAATTTAAATCAAATTATTTAAATTTTCAAAACTCGATTAAGTTATTCGAAATAACTTTTATCTTTGAAATCCCATTTCAAAAGATTTTCACTTTAAACCCCAATTTCCAATTTCAAAATCAATTGAAATTAAAACTTCAATTTCAAAAACATTAAATTCAAATCATCTGTGATTTAACCGATTTCCACGTGAAATCCATATTTGTGTGTGTATAAGTGTGGTCCAGGGTTTAACACACAATAGTGCAACATCAATCATCACAGATATATCGATAAGTGGTAAAATCGATAACGCTTATCTTCATTTACAGATTCATAGATAAAGTAAATTTATCGGTCACAAAGATTCATCATTACAATTCGATGTGGGTTTCGGATATCCAACTGGAATCCGACTCCCTGTCGCATCGAAATTCAAATGTCGTTTATGGGTCAAGGGTTTTCATATTCACATAGTAATATATCACAGAAACAGATATATATATCGCAGATAAGTAAATTACCGATCACATCATAAATCAGGGTATATCACAAAGCATCATATATCAGGGATATCAATCAATAGAAAGCACTCAATAGAATTCAAATATTCATAAGTAAGATCAATTAATATCTGATTATAATTAAACAGATTAATTTCTTATGAATTATTAATCCTGGTTAATTAATATTAATCAATTACAAATTATCTTGATTAATTATTCTTTAATCATTTATTAATTAATCATTAATAACAAATTAATTAACCTTTAAATTATTAATAAATCAACCGCAATTAATAATTGAGTCAATCTTTAATCATTAATAAATTTTTTATTAATACTCTTAAATTTACAAATTAATTGTTCTAAGAATAATTAATCTTAAACTTTAAGTTTAAAAACCTTAATTAATTTAAGCAATTATCTATTTCATTAATTTATCACATGAATTAATTATCCATTTAATTCCCTTAATAATTGAATGAATTACAATTTATCAAATTCTAATTTAACTTTAAGATAAAATCATTCATATCGACATTTGGAAAACATTCATTTCCAACTTAAATTTCAAATTCCTTTAAAAACACTTTTAAACACTTAACCACTTTAAGTTAGAAATTAATTTAACTTAAAACTTTATTTATTTACAACTAAGTGTTCAAACTAACTCGAAGTTATATTTTAACTTTGATTTAAAGCTCAATTTAGCTTTGGTTTATAAATTAACAATCCAATTGTTAAAAATCTGGAACACGATAGGCTCTGTTTACGTTGTACCAAACTTACCCTAGTCTCTCCTATTCATGCTTCGAGCCTGCCACCAAAATCTTCGAGCAGAACCCAAAGTAACTCGAGCGAAAACTCGAGTTCAAATCTCGGCCACAACCTCAAAGACCAACAGACACAAACGATGCACCGTGCATATGCACAACTGCCGGAATCACCCACCACCTCCGACGAACCTTCCATCTCATCAAACACCATCGCGGCAACCATTCCTGACCACTAAAACATCACCTCCAACTTGAAATCACGTTCGAGCTGCTCAGACAAAACCTAGAAAGAAAACTGGGAAGCAACATAGCAAAACACCCCTTTGAACCTGTCATCGCCACGTTCGCGCCGCGCCGTCCATTTGAACACGTGACTCTTCGGCATCGACTTCGTCTACAACTCGACTACCCTCAACCAAAAACTCGCTGCACTCGACCCACTACACACGTCGCGGTGATCGATACTCCAAACCCAATAAAATTTAGGGTTCCAGACGAAACATCCTCACCGCTGCCTCCTCGATGATCTGCACCACCACCCACTATTTTTCCCAAACCCTCTGATCACCCCTCCATCACCTCAGAGCAACCTGACCACTCCAAAACCCGAGGATCACTAGAAATTGCCTATAACCCACTTTCTGTTCAAACAAGAACTGCAGCCTCAATCTATTACTAAAAATCATGATTTCAGTTTTAAAAATCATATTTTTGTTTAAGAATTCAGTTCACATTCCTGAATTTATGAATCAGGGTGTTTGAAATTTGGCTTATATTAAGTTTACACTGTGTTTTATATTTCCAGAACAATACTAAGTTATTTTTAACTTAAACAAGTCTTTGAACTAAAATCTATGATCTAACAAACATGTTTTGTTTAATACTTAAATCCAATGTAGATTGGATCAATAGGTAGTGATTTTTGAATAAGCTTTAGCTTGAGGATCTGGTAACAGAGATGTTCCAGACAATAACTTATTCACATACACACACATTCATATATAAGTAGAGAAGTTACTAAATATATCTATATATTCAAAGATACTGGCAAAATAAACACATTTTCATAGCACACTTCAAGTGTAAATCCAGCAATCAACTAAAAGCCAGGTTTTTAAGTGAGTTTGCTCACAGGTAAATAAGAAGAGTTGCTCACATTAGATTCCAGGAAAGAAAAGAGCTGAGCTTGCTTTTACTTTGAAACAGGCTGAACCTTGCAAGTTGAAATCTTCTTCTTGCTTCTTTGAAATTTGTATTGATATATTTGTTGGATTGTTGTTTATGTTGAAGCTTGTTTGAATATGAGATGATATTAATTTAGTTTTCTACTCAGCTGGAATGGACGAACTCAAATGAAGAAGATGATGTATGTAGAAATGAGTTACAGGTTGATATATTACTTTGCATAGGGTAATGTCTATTTTTTCTTTCTAGTACAACATATAAGCAGAGATATTTATCCAAAAAGAAGCTGGAAATGAAATGTCTTGTGTACTAGAGATATAGCATTAAATGCTTTGCCCCTTATCAAGTCTACACAGCCCATACTTTATTCTTCTATGTACTTAGAAATCTTACACAAGTTTATTTTTCTTTTCTTCTTGCCTACTCTTGCTAACTCGGCTGAGATATGATTTGTGTAAGTGTACTTAGGATCTTGTACAATATGAAGAGATATTATTTTGTTTAAGTGTACATAGATGTTTCATATTTTACTTTGTTTATACACTTGAATTGTTACTTGCATTTCTTTTCTTTTCTAAGTGTTTATATGTAAATGTATTTTATTTACTTGGTTTATTTTGCAAACTTGTAGATATATTACTTATCAAATTTTTTTTTATTGTTTACTTTCTATTTTATACTATATAATTTATCTTATATACTTTCGATTCTATTTATAACTTAATATCTATTATTATTTATTATTATTAAACCATTTTAAACTTAGATTTAAACTCGAATTCAATATACATATATATATTTACAATATTTTAAATTGAAATGATTCATACAGAATATACTTGAATCCGGGGAAACTCGCTCCATTTTATCGATTTATTTCACAAATTTAATTCAAAAATTAATAAATTATCATTTTAAATATTTATAAAATTCGGGGTCGTTACAGACTTCCCCCCTTAAAAGAATTTCGTCCTCGAAATTACCAAGGAGACACAAAGATAGATGAAGAATGTTTCATCAAATCAAACTGAACATCTATTCTGTATTTGGTTTACCAAATCAGAATATCGATAACAGATACAAGAACGAATCTGTTTAACACTTTACAAAATACTCGGGTTATCCAGATCTACGAAATATGCAGAGGCATCGGTTAGTTCGAAAGGATAACTAACCATTCGTAGAACATATCGGGACCCAAAGAAATAGATAGATATATGAATACAATTCCAAAATTTTCAGTTCAGAAACCAAATTTGTACCTATCAACCAATACATCCAACAAACAATTTTGGTCCACCCGGAGTTTACGTCCCATATCAAATATATCGAATCTTCTTTCTGGATCTACCAGAAACTGTCGAAGAATTGAGAAAAAAATGCTAATCAAAAGAGATTGATAGAGAAAAGATTGTTTCCTTGTTATTACAGAGTATCAACCATTTATAGTCGTATTTTCCTGTCCCCTATCACATCCTCTTCTTATACTCATACTTACTATCAGTGGATAGTAAGAGAATTTACTGAGACATACAGACTGATATCTGAGAGATACTCATTCTAGGGTATACTTCACCCTATCTCTAATGAGTTATTTAACGTGTTATACTCCTGAGCTAAAGTTCAACCTTAGCTCTGATACCACTTGTAACGACTCGGATTTTTCGCGTTCGAAAATCGACATCCATACTTCACATCGTACTCGAATGCCGTAGATTCGACCGTTCAAATCCGATTCGCCAGAGCTTATAACACATTAAGTATAACAACACAGCGGAAAAAGAATATAGATATACAACATCTGATACAATATCCAGATACAATGATGATACAATGAATATCTATATACATCAGAGATAACAAAAATGATACAGCGGAAGTAACAACAAATGGAAGAGATCTCCAAATGATCAATCGGAGAATGACTCCAATAACTCCAATATCAGCTCGAACCACAAAGAGAAGCAAGTGCAGTCCTGAACTCCAAGAACTGAACCAGCTCCAGATAATCTACTAAACCTGAATATCTGAAAAAAACCCAACTCTAGACTGCCCGTGTGGAAAATAATGGGCACCCAGAGTTTAGGAAGGGAACAATAAACTCCGGATCAGTCATGGGACTGGTGTGAGCAACAAAAACAGTTTATCTTTAAACAAACACAAAAGGCTTTTAAACATTGAAATCCGCAATGTTTTTGGAAAATGAAACTACCATAAGGCCTCCCGCCACACACACAATGCAATCGCAGAATTGGAGGAGATTTCTCCTTATGATAGTCAAACATGCTTACTACGCAAAATCACTCGATATTATTATCATTAGTGCATAGTGTCGAAAACCATTTCGAAAATATAATATAAATCTTAGCCAGCATACAACCATTATTGTATGCCTACTATAGCTACTACGTTCAATAGCAGGTTACCGCCACATTCCATAGCAGGTAATACAACTAAAACCGTACAGGGTTCGTATCGTTTCTTTGGATTTCCAACAAATGATCAGGCTAAGGAACTTCCTTACCGAAATAGAAACGCCTCTGGAAAGACGCCCCGGATCCTAACCGGATCTCTGCAAACAAAAGGCCGACGCTACCTCACGCTGTACAGCTGTAACTAGGTAACTAACACACTGACGCTACCTCACGCTGTACAGCTGTAACTAGGTAACTAACACACGAGTCATGTCATCCCCCGGTCGTTACCGACCTTTATCCGAGGATCTCGAAAACCAACAAAGCAACATCATACAGTAATAAATTACCGTGTCCACATGAGTTAAGTATCTGGGCTCCATACCATGATACCACCCTTTATCCAGAAGGAAATGACATACCCTAGGGGCGCTACCCCTATAAACCTTTGTCGCAACATTCCTGTTTCGACCATTACCGGGTTGTGAGGCTCGACGAAGTCTCGTCTACAAAGCCACTCTTTTTCACAAAGCCACGCTTTGATCAACAAATGATCATCAGCACTTCGTATGCCACATTACCAAATTGGGAATGTATCACTAGTAACCATCAACTACATAACCTCTGAGCTCGTACATCTCAGAGAAGGGTGTTAAGCTAAGAGAATAAATTCTCCGCCACCAACAGAAATGTATTTGATAGAAACCAGCTTTACATCTCAAAGTGTAACGTCAGACACACATCCATACAAGTCTGTTCCGGGTTCGAACAGAACCGAAGGCACTTCCGAAGAAGCCCTTGCAAATCCGGGTATTCACAATCTCGAACGGACTTCCCATCACTTAGGGAATCTCTATACCGGAGCCATGATGCAGAGAAAATCGATAGGTCATCATATCGCTCTCGCAAATACCCGGTCTTCACCACCAGTCTTCAAATGCTATCCATATCGTCGTATCACTATTCGGAATGGGTTATATGACACAAAGGTCCTCTCCCGGCTAAACCGAATAACGAGCGCAATTAAAAATCATATGGATACTGGGGTCTCAGTTAAATCACAGCTTAAAGCTTAAAACTTTTCATTCGAATGGTTAAACAATTTACCATTTCCAATCTTTTAAACAAAAAGATTCATTTCAAAAACCTTCAATGGTTTAAACAATTTCCACACTTTAATCTTTTAAACAAAAAGATTTAATTCACAAAGTTAACCCCATTCACAAAGATTCATTCATAGGTTTCAAATCGATTTCCATTTCAACTCGTTAAATCTTTAAATCAAGATTTAACTTATAGCTTCCAAAACTCGTTTTCAAAGATTCATTCATAGTCTTTCAAAACAATTCCATTTCAAGTTAGATTAACTCGTTCGGTCTTTGAAATCAAAGACTCATTTCATAGTTTTCAAAACATTTCAATTCTATTTCAAACTTGAAAACGTTCAACACAATTTGGAAATTCATTACTTATGTGAAAGCTTTTACTATTTGAAAACAAATAGTTTCGTTTCAGAAAAATCCAGTTATATTTACACGAGTTAAAACCCTTGAATAAAAATTCAAATTTCCAAATCAATATCTTTAAAATGGTTTAACCCATATATAACTTATACAGAATCTTTAATCCCTAATTTCAAATCATAGAATTCAATTTCAAACTTGAATTCAAATTTAAATCAAATTATTTAAATTTTCAAAACTCGATTAAGTTATTCGAAATAACTTTTATCTTTGAAATCCCATTTCAAAAGATTTTCACTTTAAACCCCAATTTCCAATTTCAAAATCAATTGAAATTAAAACTTCAATTTCAAAAACATTAAATTCAAATCATCTGTGATTTAACCGATTTCCACGTGAAATCCATATTTGTGTGTGTATAAGTGTGGTCCAGGGTTTAACACACAATAGTGCAACATCAATCATCACAGATATATCGATAAGTGGTAAAATCGATAACGCTTATCTTCATTTACAGATTCATAGATAAAGTAAATTTATCGGTCACAAAGATTCATCATTACAATTCGATGTGGGTTTCGGATATCCAACTGGAATCCGACTCCCTGTCGCATCGAAATTCAAATGTCGTTTATGGGTCAAGGGTTTTCATATTCACATAGTAATATATCACAGAAACAGATATATATATCGCAGATAAGTAAATTACCGATCACATCATAAATCAGGGTATATCACAAAGCATCATATATCAGGGATATCAATCAATAGAAAGCACTCAATAGAATTCAAATATTCATAAGTAAGATCAATTAATATCTGATTATAATTAAACAGATTAATTTCTTATGAATTATTAATCCTGGTTAATTAATATTAATCAATTACAAATTATCTTGATTAATTATTCTTTAATCATTTATTAATTAATCATTAATAACAAATTAATTAACCTTTAAATTATTAATAAATCAACCGCAATTAATAATTGAGTCAATCTTTAATCATTAATAAATTTTTTATTAATACTCTTAAATTTACAAATTAATTGTTCTAAGAATAATTAATCTTAAACTTTAAGTTTAAAAACCTTAATTAATTTAAGCAATTATCTATTTCATTAATTTATCACATGAATTAATTATCCATTTAATTCCCTTAATAATTGAATGAATTACAATTTATCAAATTCTAATTTAACTTTAAGATAAAATCATTCATATCGACATTTGGAAAACATTCATTTCCAACTTAAATTTCAAATTCCTTTAAAAACACTTTTAAACACTTAACACTTTAAGTTAGAAATTAATTTAACTTAAAACTTTATTTATTTACAACTAAGTGTTCAAACTAACTCGAAGTTATATTTTAACTTTGATTTAAAGCTCAAATTAGCTTTGGTTTATAAATTAACAATCCAATTGTTAAAAATCTGGAACACGATAGGCTCTGTTTACGTTGTACCAAACTTACCCTAGTCTCTCCTATTCATGCTTCGAGCCTGCCACCAAAATCTTCGAGCAGAACCCAAAGTAACTCGAGCGAAAACTCGAGTTCAAATCTCGGCCACAACCTCAAAGACCAACAGACACAAACGATGCACCGTGCATATGCACAACTGCCGGAATCACCCACCACCTCCGACGAACCTTCCATCTCATTAAACACCATCGCGGCAACCATTCCTGACCACTAAAACATCACCTCCAACTTGAAATCACGTTCGAGCTGCTCAGACAAAACCTAGAAACAAAACTGGGAAGCAACATAGCAAAACACCCCTTTGAACCTATCATCGCCACGTTCGCGCCGCGCCGTCCATCTGAACACGTGACTCTTCGGCATCGACTTCGTCTACAACTCGACTACCCTCAACCAAAAACTCGCTGCACTCGACCCACTACACACGTCGCGGTGATCGATACTCCAAACCCAATAAAATTTAGGGTTCCAGACGAAACATCCTCACCGCTGCCTCCTCGATGATCTGCACCACCACCCACTATTTTTCCCAAACCCTCTGATCACCCCTCCATCACCTCAGAGCAACCTGACCACTCCAAAACCCAAGGATCACTAGAAATTGCCTATAACCCACTTTCTGTTCAAACAAGAACTGCAGCCTCAATCTATTACTAAAAATCATGATTTCAGTTTTAAAAATCATATTTTTGTTTAAGAATTCAGTTCACATTCCTGAATTTATGAATCAGGGTGTTTGAAATTTGGCTTATATTAAGTTTACACTGTGTTTTATATTTCCAGAACAATACTAAGTTATTTTTAACTTAAACAAGTCTTTGAACTAAAATCTATGATCTAACAAACATGTTTTGTTTAATACTTAAATCCATATGTAGATTGGATCAATAGGTAGTGATTTTTGAATAAGCTTTAGCTTGAGGATCTGGTAACAGAGATGTTCCAGACAATAACTTATTCACATACACACACATTCATATATAAGTAGAGAAGTTACTAAATATATCTATATATTCAAAGATACTGGCAAAATAAACACATTTTCATAGCACACTTCAAGTGTAAATCCAGCAATCAATTAAAAGCCAGGTTTTTAAGTGAGTTTGCTCACAGGTAAATAAGAAGAGTTGCTCACATTAGATTCCAGGAAAGAAAAGAGCTGAGCTTGCTTTTACTTTGAAACAGGCTGAACCTTGCAAGTTGAAATCTTCTTCTTGCTTCTTTGAAGCTTGTTTGAATATGAGATGATATTAATTTAGTTTTCTACTCAGCTGGAATGGACGAACTCAAATGAAGAAGATGATGTATGTAGAAATGAGTTACAGGTTGATATATTACTTTGCATAGGGTAATGTCTATTTTTTCTTTCTAGTACAACATATAAGCAGAGATATTTATCCAAAAAGAAGCTGGAAATGAAATGTCTTGTGTACTAGAGATATAGCATTAAATGCTTTGCCCCTTATCAAGTCTACACAGCCCATACTTTATTCTTCTATGTACTTAGAAATCTTACACAAGTTTAATTTTCTTTTCTTCTTGCCTACTCTTGCTAACTCGGCTGAGATATGATTTGTGTAAGTGTACTTAGGATCTTGTACAATATGAAGAGATATTATTTTGTTTAAGTGTACATAGATGTTTCATATTTTACTTTGTTTATACACTTGAATTGTTACTTGCATTTCTTTTCTTTTCTAAGTGTTTATATGTAAATGTATTTTATTTACTTGGTTTATTTTGCAAACTTGTAGATATATTACTTATCAAATTTTTTTTTATTGTTTACTTTCTATTTTATACTATATAATTTATCTTATATACTTTCGATTCTATTTATAACTTAATATCTATTATTATTTATTATTATTAAACCATTTTAAACTTAGATTTAAACTCGAATTCAATATACATATATATATTTACAATATTTTAAATTGAAATGATTCATACAGAATATACTTGAATCCGGGGAAACTCGCTCCATTTTATCGATTTATTTCACAAATTTAATTCAAAAATTAATAAATTATCATTTTAAATATTTATAAAATTCGGGGTCGTTACAGACTTCCCCCTTAAAAGAATTTCATCCTCGAAATTACCAAGGAGACACAAAGATAGATGAAGACTGTTTCATCAAATCAAACTGAACATCTATTCTGCATTTGGTTTACCAAATCAGAATATCGATAACAGATACAAGAACGAATCTGTTTAACACTTTACAAAATACTCGGGTTATCCAGATCTACGAAATATGCAGAGGCATCGGTTAGTTCGAAAGGATAACTAACCATTCGTAGAACATATCGGGACCCAAAGAAATAGATAGATATATGAATACAATTCCAAATTTTTCAGTTCAGAAACCAAATTTGTACCTATCAACCAATACATCCAACAAACAATTTTGGTCCACCCGGAGTTTACGTCCCATATCAAATATATCGAATCTTCTTTCTGGATCTACCAGAAACTGTCGAAGAATTGAGAAAAAAAATGCTAATCAAAAGAGATTGATAGAGAAAAGATTGTTTCCTTGTTATTACAGAGTATCGACCATTTATAGTCGTATTTTCCTGTCCCCTATCACATCCTCTTCTTATACTCATACTTACTATCAGTGGATAGTAAGAGAATTTACTGAGACATACGGACTGATATCTGAGAGATACTCATTCTAGGGTATACTTCACCCTATCTCTAATGAGTTACTTAACGTGTTATACTCCTGAGCTAAAGTTCAACCTTAGCTCTGATACCACTTGTAACGACTCGGATTTTTCGCGTTCGAAAATCGACATCCATACTTCACATCGTACTCGAATGCCGTAGATTCGACCGTTCAAATCCGATTCGCCGGAGCTTATAACACATTAAGTATAACAACACAGCGGAAAAAGAATATAGATATACAACATCTGATACAATATCCAGATACAATGATGATACAATGAATATCTATATACATCAGAGATAACAAAAATGATACAGCGGAAGTAACAACAAATGGAAGAGATCTCCAAATGATCAATCGGAGAATGACTCCAATAACTCCAATATCAGCTCGAACCACAAAGAGAAGCAAGTGCAGTCCTGAACTCCAAGAACTGAACCAGCTCCAGATAATCTACTAAACTTGAATATCTGAAAAAAACCCAACTCTAGACTGCCCGTGTGGAAAATAATGGGCACCCAGAGTATAGGAAGGGAACAATAAACTCCGGATCAGTCATGGGACTGGTGTGAGCAACAAAAACAGTTTATCTTTAAACAAACACAAAAGGCTTTTAAACATTGAAATCCGCAATGTTTTTGGAAAATGAAACTACCATAAGGCCTCCCGCCACACACACAATGCAATCGCAGAATTGGAGGAGATTTCTCCTTATGATAGTCAAACATGCTTACTACGCAAAATCACTCGATATTATTATCATTAGTGCATAGTGTCGAAAACCATTTCGAAAATATAATATAAATCTTAGCCAGCATACAACCATTATTGTATGCCTACTATAGCTACTACGTTCAATAGCAGGTTACCGCCACATTCCATAGCAGGTAATACAACTAAAACCGTACAGGGTTCGTATCGTTTCTTTGGATTTCCAACAAATGATCAGGCTAAGGAACTTCCTTACCGAAATAGAAACGCCTCTGGAAAGACGCCCCGGATCCTAACCGGATCTCTGCAAACAAAAGGCCGACGCTACCTCACGCTGTACAGCTGTAACTAGGTAACTAACACACTGACGCTACCTCACGCTGTACAGCTGTAACTAGGTAACTAACACACGAGTCATGTCATCCCCCGGTCGTTACCGACCTTTATCCGAGGATCTCGAAAACCAACAAAGCAACATCATACAGTAATAAATTACCGTGTCCACATGAGTTAAGTATCTGGGCTCCATACCATGATACCACCCTTTATCCAGAAGGAAATGACATACCCTAGGGGCGCTACCCCTATAAACCTTTGTCTCAACATTCCTGTTTCGACCATTACCGGGTTGTGAGGCTCGACGAAGTCTCGTCCACAAAGCCACTCTTTTTCACAAAGCCACGCTTTGATCAACAAATGATCATCAGCACTTCGTATGCCACATTACCAAATTGGGAATGTATCACTAGTAACCATCAACTACATAACCTCTGAGCTCGTACATCTCAGAGAAGGGTGTTAAGCTAAGAGAATAAATTCTCCGCCACCAACAGAAATGTATTTGATAGAAACCAGCTTTACATCTCAAAGTGTAACGTCAGACACACATCCATACAAGTCTGTTCCGGGTTCGAACAGAACCGAAGGCACTTCCGAAGAAGCCCTTGCAAATCCGGGTATTCACAATCTCGAACGGACTTCCCATCACTTAGGGAATCTCTATACCGGAGCCATGATGCAGAGAAAATCGATAGGTCATCATATCGCTCTCGCAAATACCCGGTCTTCACCACCAGTCTTCAAATGCTATCCATATCGTCGTATCACTATTCGGAATGGGTTATATGACACAAAGGTCCTCTCCCGGCTAAACCGAATAACGAGCGCAATTAAAAATCATATGGATACTGGGGTCTCAGTTAAATCACAGCTTAAAGCTTAAAACTTTTCATTCGAATGGTTAAACAATTTACCATTTCCAATCTTTTAAACAAAAAGATTCATTTCAAAAACCTTCAATGGTTTAAACAATTTCCACACTTTAATCTTTTAAACAAAAAGATTTAATTCACAAAGTTAACCCCATTCACAAAGATTCATTCATAGGTTTCAAATCGATTTCCATTTCAACTCGTTAAATCTTTAAAACAAGATTTAACTTATAGCTTCCAAAACTCGTTTTCAAAGATTCATTCATAGTCTTTCAAAACAATTCCATTTCAAGTTAGATTAACTCGTTCGGTCTTTGAAATCAAAGACTCATTTCATAGTTTTCAAAACATTTCAATTCTATTTCAAACTTGAAACCGTTCAACACAATTTGGAAATTCATTACTTATGTGAAAGCTTTTACTATTTGAAAACAAATAGTTTCGTTTCAGAAAAATCCAGTTATATTTACACGAGTTAAAACCCTTGAATAAAAATTCAAATTTCCAAATCAATATCTTTAAAATGGTTTAACCCATATATAACTTATACAGAATCTTTAATCCCTAATTTCAAATCATAGAATTCAATTTCAAACTTGAATTCAAATTTAAATCAAATTATTTAAATTTTCAAAACTCGATTAAGTTATTCGAAATAACTTTTATCTTTGAAATCCCATTTCAAAAGATTTTCACTTTAAACCCCAATTTCCAATTTCAAAATCAATTGAAATTAAAACTTCAATTTCAAAAACATTAAATTCAAATCATCTGTGATTTAACCGATTTCCACGTGAAATCCATATTTGTGTGTGTATAAGTGTGGTCCAGGGTTTAACACACAATAGTGCAACATCAATCATCACAGATATATCGATAAGTGGTAAAATCGATAACGCTTATCTTCATTTACAGATTCATAGATAAAGTAAATTTATCGGTCACAAAGATTCATCATTACAATTCGATGTGGGTTTCGGATATCCAACTGGAATCCGACTCCCTGTCGCATCGAAATTCAAATGTCGTTTATGGGTCAAGGGTTTTCATATTCACATAGTAATATATCACAGAAACAGATATATATATCGCAGATAAGTAAATTACCGATCACATCATAAATCAGGGTATATCACAAAGCATCATATATCAGGGATATCAATCAATAGAAAGCACTCAATAGAATTCAAATATTCATAAGTAAGATCAATTAATATCTGATTATAATTAAACAGATTAATTTCTTATGAATTATTAATCCTGGTTAATTAATATTAATCAATTACAAATTATCTTGATTAATTATTCTTTAATCATTTATTAATTAATCATTAATAACAAATTAATTAACCTTTAAATTATTAATAAATCAACCGCAATTAATAATTGAGTCAATCTTTAATCATTAATAAATTTTTTATTAATACTCTTAAATTTACAAATTAATTGTTCTAAGAATAATTAATCTTAAACTTTAAGTTTAAAAACCTTAATTAATTTAAGCAATTATCTATTTCATTAATTTATCACATGAATTAATTATCCATTTAATTCCCTTAATAATTGAATGAATTACAATTTATCAAATTCTAATTTAACTTTAAGATAAAATCATTCATATCGACATTTGGAAAACATTCATTTCCAACTTAAATTTCAAATTCCTTTAAAAACACTTTTAAACACTTAACACTTTAAGTTAGAAATTAATTTAACTTAAAACTTTATTTATTTACAACTAAGTGTTCAAACTAACTCGAAGTTATATTTTAACTTTGATTTAAAGCTCAATTTAGCTTTGGTTTATAAATTAACAATCCAATTGTTAAAAATCTGGAACACGATAGGCTCTGTTTACGTTGTACCAAACTTACCCTAGTCTCTCCTATTCATGCTTCGAGCCTGCCACCAAAATCTTCGAGCAGAACCCAAAGTAACTCGAGCGAAAACTCGAGTTCAAATCTCGGCCACAACCTCAAAGACCAACAGACACAAACGATGCACCGTGCATATGCACAACTGCCGGAATCACCCACCACCTCCGACGAACCTTCCATCTCATCAAACACCATCGCGGCAACCATTCCTGACCACTAAAACATCACCTCCAACTTGAAATCACGTTCGAGCTGCTCAGACAAAACCTAGAAACAAAACTGGGAAGCAACATAGCAAAACACCCCTTTGAACCTATCATCGCCACGTTCGCGCCGCGCCGTCCATCTGAACACGTGACTCTTCGGCATCGACTTCGTCTACAACTCGACTACCCTCAACCAAAAACTCGCTGCACTCGACCCACTACACACGTCGCGGTGATCGATACTCCAAACCCAATAAAATTTAGGGTTCCAGACGAAACATCCTCACCGCTGCCTCCTCGATGATCTGCACCACCACCCACTATTTTTCCCAAACCCTCTGATCACCCCTCCATCACCTCAGAGCAACCTGACCACTCCAAAACCCAAGGATCACTAGAAATTGCCTATAACCCACTTTCTGTTCAAACAAGAACTGCAGCCTCAATCTATTACTAAAAATCATGATTTCAGTTTTAAAAATCATATTTTTGTTTAAGAATTCAGTTCACATTCCTGAATTTATGAATCAGGGTGTTTGAAATTTGGCTTATATTAAGTTTACACTGTGTTTTATATTTCCAGAACAATACTAAGTTATTTTTAACTTAAACAAGTCTTTGAACTAAAATCTATGATCTAACAAACATGTTTTGTTTAATACTTAAATCCATATGTAGATTGGATCAATAGGTAGTGATTTTTGAATAAGCTTTAGCTTGAGGATCTGGTAACAGAGATGTTCCAGACAATAACTTATTCACATACACACACATTCATATATAAGTAGAGAAGTTACTAAATATATCTATATATTCAAAGATACTGGCAAAATAAACACATTTTCATAGCACACTTCAAGTGTAAATCCAGCAATCAATTAAAAGCCAGGTTTTTAAGTGAGTTTGCTCACAGGTAAATAAGAAGAGTTGCTCACATTAGATTCCAGGAAAGAAAAGAGCTGAGCTTGCTTTTACTTTGAAACAGGCTGAACCTTGCAAGTTGAAATCTTCTTCTTGCTTCTTTGAAGCTTGTTTGAATATGAGATGATATTAATTTAGTTTTCTACTCAGCTGGAATGGACGAACTCAAATGAAGAAGATGATGTATGTAGAAATGAGTTACAGGTTGATATATTACTTTGCATAGGGTAATGTCTATTTTTTCTTTCTAGTACAACATATAAGCAGAGATATTTATCCAAAAAGAAGCTGGAAATGAAATGTCTTGTGTACTAGAGATATAGCATTAAATGCTTTGCCCCTTATCAGGTCTACACAGCCCATACTTTATTCTTCTATGTACTTAGAAATCTTACACAAGTTTATTTTTCTTTTCTTCTTGCCTACTCTTGCTAACTCGGCTGAGATATGATTTGTGTAAGTGTACTTAGGATCTTGTAAAATATGAAGAGATATTATTTTGTTTAAGTGTACATAGATGTTTCATATTTTACTTTGTTTATACACTTGAATTGTTACTTGCATTTCTTTTCTTTTCTAAGTGTTTATATGTAAATGTATTTTATTTACTTGGTTTATTTTGCAAACTTGTAGATATATTACTTATCAAATTTTTTTTTTATTGTTTACTTTCTATTTTATACTATATAATTTATCTTATATACTTTCGATTCTATTTATAACTTAATATCTATTATTATTTATTATTATTAAACCATTTTAAACTTAGATTTAAACTCGAATTCAATATACATATATATATATTTACAATATTTTAAATTGAAATGATTCATACAGAATATACTTGAATCCGGGGAAACTCGCTCCATTTTATCGATTTATTTCACAAATTTAATTCAAAAATTAATAAATTATCATTTTAAATATTTATAAAATTCGGGGTCGTTACAACCGTGCTCCACAATGCATGCGGTTACATGAGGGTTGGGGGCGATGGGCTCCGTTTTAACATTAATTAACTGATCAAGCTCTACTATAGATGTAAATGTCATGCAGACATTTCCTCAAATATGGGAAATGAAAGACACCACTAACTCACGCTAACTAGTCTGGAAGCTCCACCCAATAAGCAAGTTTCCCCCACCCTCTCTGAAATCGGGAAAAGCCTAATGAACCTAGGCACCAACTTTCCAAAAGTACCAAACCTCATAACTTTTCTAAGAGGGGAAACATTAACGAATACCATGCCCCTAACTAAAAAATCCAATCCCTTCCTTTGCCTATCAGTATATGACTCCTAAGGGTCCTTTACAGTCTTAATCCGCTGCCTAAACACTTCTACCTTCTCCAAGGTCCTCCGAAATTCATGATGCAAGCTCTCAATGAATCTTCGAAAATTCTTATACACCCTTTTTGTCAATATGTATCTTGCACTTAATTTGACATCACATTTCAATCTTAATATCACGGTGTTGTACTTAGCTCATGATGTTTGATCAAAAATAGATAAGTAGTAGCTTACTTGGGAAATTCGTAGTCGTCAAATTAAATGCACCAAAGTTGAGGCTATAATGTTATACAACATCCATCGATTTTATAGAAGCGTGATAAAAGTGAGATATTTCAATATATTTTCCTATATGCATGTATGCACACCAATAATTCCAATTTGTACTGTTACTAATTTTAATGCTACATTTTAGTTTTTTTATGGACTTGTATAAATTTATTTGCATGAGATGTTAACTTGATTTTTTAGTTTTCCAGGAGGAAAGTCTGGAATTCCAGTATCAACATTTTGTTTCATTGTCTAAATTTAATTTTAGCCACTTGCAATAATCCCTTTACTACTTTGATTTTAAGTGTGTTTTTCCCGTTTACCTTCAATTGGCCCAATTATTATGGATCATGCCTGTTAACCACTTCTAAAATATCACAATTTCATATATATTTCCTAACTGAAGTATTGGGAAGTGACTTAAATTTAAGCATGATGTGACATGTACATGTATCGCTCATTTATAATATAACATGGGAATAATTTTACGAAGGTCCTCAAGTGAATTAACAATACAAGTATCAACACCTTACAAAAGTCAAACAATTTTGAAACCGTGCACCATATTATGAGCATATGTAACGACCCGACTTTCCAGACCCGGAAAATCGAACCATTTTAGTTAAGAAGAAGAGGTAGAAGAAGAAGAAGAATAGAAAATAACAACAGAATCTAACCATCGTAGCGGAATAAAATATAATATATATTAACAGATCTTTACACAAATCAAAACTGTATCAGTTTTATATAATATAGCATCAGAGTATACACCAGAGAACACTTAACATACAACTGGACAATAACCATATCATGTCCCCAATACAACAGAGTACAACAATCAACACAGCGGAATATATATATATATATATATATATATATATATAAACAAGTACGGGAGATACGTCTCGCCATCCAGCTCATCTCCTGAGCTCCACAGCATCATATCCTGTAACCTATAATACTCGGTCTGACCCGAGCATCATATAAAACAATACCCGAGTCAGTCTGGAAAACCAGCGTGAGAAAATCACACTCAAATTGATTATTAAAGTTTCAAAATCCTTTGAAAACAAAAGCATCTCGTAAGACCACGCCACAAATAAACATGTCGGGTTTTTACCTTACGATAGCTAAAACACTTTTTTTATTTAAAATCCTCTGATATTATAATAGTGTCTATTTACAAATACTTATTAAAATAGCCGAAATTGTTACATCTATTAAATTCCGGCATACTAGCCACAAAGTGGGTAATACAAACAAAACTCATACAAGGCACGTAGGGAGAATGGATTTCCAACGAATGACTAGGCACTGGGGTACCACCTGTCACAGTACGTGGCCTAGATCACAGTACCGAGGAGTACGCCCGCTCCCCTGCAACACAAGGCCGGAATCATCCCTTACTGGATAATTCCAAGTAAAATCACCCCACGGTTGGGATCAGCAACCGCACCACTAAGCCGAAATAAAAGGGACATCTAGACAGGGATGACCTTACTCTCAAGTGGGGGCTACCCACGAAGCCTTGCTGCATAACCCCTGATTTTCAGTCATTCCCGGTTGATGAGGTTCGAGGCTAAACGATACCTTTATAGCACATATCCCTTAGAATGCCCATCGTCCACCTGACGATGTCACGAAAGCATTCGTCCATATAAGTCCGTCCCGGGTTCGAACGGAACCGAAGGCACTATTCCTACTACATCCATTTTGGAAATATCCTCAGGATTAGTAGCGACTAGCCCTTGCACTTCACTGCTCCATCTTCGACTCCGAAATCGTTACACGAAACGTACAAACCGGATCGAAGTGGTATTCGAGTCTCCAGACCTAGAATCCCGATATACGGAAACCCGATCCCGGTCTCTTCGAAACGATCAACGCATTTGGCCAATATTGATAGTCGGTTATTTAACTATCAATTAACATCCACAAGCAACCATCACACAATAAATAATTTCCCACATTATTTATTTGCCCAAATATCTTTCCAAGATATATTTCCAAATTTTCAAAGCTCATTTGAAAACAAATTTCAAACAGTTTCCGCTTACGGAATACATTTCCCAAATAATTATTTCCACTGAATCACCAAGTACAAAATACTTTTAATTTTAAAATAATTTTAAAACACTTTACTATAAATATACTTTATAATATTGAAATTTAAAAACTACTTTAATACTTTATCAAAATATATATTTAAGAATATTTAAAATAAAACCACTTTATAAATATAAGCTAACTTCCTCTTTAAAACATAATACCAGATTACTTTTATATAATTACTACAATAATAGATTTTTGAAACTACTTACTTTAAAAAGTTAACATTTAAAAATAATCAATTTTCTAAAACATGCTTTTTAAAACATATTAAACTTTTAACTTATATTTAAAACTACCTTGAAAACGTACTTGGCTATCCAGAGAAATACACTTCTCATTTCCATCCTTTAAAAATAAATCAACATTTATTTTAAACCAATTCACATCCCTTTATAAATTCCCACCTTGAATTTATATTTTCTAATATCCACTGATATTTTATTTTACTTTATAAACCCAGTTTATAAATTCCAAGATCTCATTTCTCTTCTAAAATTCCAATTTTAAACAACTAAATCAATTTCCAATTGATTTCCCAATTTACTCTACTTACTTTGAAATAAATTTCCTTTGCTACTTCATTTATTCCAAAATACATTAACCCTTAGATTTTTATTCCTTATTACGAGTTAAACCCCTTTTTACCAATATCAATTACAGATTTCCAAAACTCCTTATTTATTCTTTAATTAACTTTAATCCTTAATTTCAAAAATAACTTCTTTTATTCTTCAAATAATATCACTTAAGTATAAATTTTATTATCCCTTGTAGATTCAAAATCCCCTTATTTCATATTTGTTAAAATTCCAAATCACCTTATTTTATTTCAATTCGTTATAAATTTTATCCCAATTCCTCGAATTATTTTACTTAAACTTTTATTCCTTTATTACTTTTCAAAAATTCAATTCCATAGATTTTATAATTTATTATACTGGACAATCCAAATCAACCACATCATCCAATATAAAATCATCACATGATATCAAATATTCAGAACACAGAATATTAAATAAATCTAATAATTTTGAGGAATCCAGTTGGATCCCTCCAACCTGTTTCCCTGCATCCACAGACGTTAGCACAATATAAAATACCAATTCCACTTCAAGGTGGAATATCGCGGTATATGGGATTTATATAAAATCATCCGCTATTATGCGGCGCATAGGGTCTCATCCGCTATACAATGCGGGAATATCAACAATTCCAATATATACATATGCCAATATGTATATATTGCTATATACTACTATATATAATATAGCACATCCAAATCAATTCACCCATTCAATCAATTATTTAAATTTAACCATTTAAATTTAAATTCAACTGAGTGAGATTAACTCACCTTTTGCCCCTTCTATTTTGCAATCCATTCCCAAACCGGTTTGCTTTCTTTTAAGATTTTTGACCTTGAATAAACATTATATAATTTATCAATATTCGGAACAGTCGAACAGTTAAATTACCATTTAATTTGCTACCCTAATTAATCAATCACTTCTTCGATTACTTAAAAATAAATTTTAACTAATCTTCCTAGGATAAATAATTCCTAGTAACTAAAATAATCTTATAAGTAAATTGATCGAGTTAATCACCTATATATATATATAATTTCTAATTTACTTATATATATACATTTATTAAATTGAATTTCCAAAAAGAAGGATAAAATTTCTACAGATTAAAACCTATCTAATCTATATACTTCTTTCCTTCTTTTTTTTTTCTGTCTGTTCTTATCATATTTCTTTCAAGCTTTAAATATTTTGAATTAATGATACAATTAATATACCTTACTGCTCCAAACCCCCTTCAAGCTCGCTCGAACCCCAAAATAACAGCAACTTTGAGTCGCAGCTGCAAATCCAAGGACCAACGAGCTCGAAGTCGAACGAAACCCGGACCAACATCACACGCTCGCAAACCACCCAACTCGCTTCCGGCACCACCCCATCTTCATCGCCGCCTCCTCAGCGTGCGCCTGCCTCCACTTCCTCGCGACCACGCGAGAACCCCATTTGCGAGCCCTGGCCACTGCCTCGATGTCGCCATCGAAATCCACATCGAGTTCAGCCAAGACCAGATCGGTCAACTCGAAACCCCTAGTCGCGACCCAGCCTCGTGAGTACCGCCCCTCCACGCACTAGCGTCCTCCTCCTATGTCTTGCCGAGCGCACTCGAATCGTCGATTCCCTCTTTGCAGATTTGAAGGGGTGCGAAAATTTGGGTTTTAATTTGATGAAGAGAAGGGAAGTTAATACATGTAATTTGCTCGGCCATTTCTTTCTTCTTTTTATTTTATTTTGCTTTGAAATACTCGACTGAAAGGAAACAAAGAGGGGCGACGTGATATGGTGGGGGAGATAGCGTGTTCGAGAAGGCAAAGGAACGTGTTGGGAAAAATATCTAGCTACAGTGTTTTGCTTAAATTGTTTATATTTATATTAAATTTTCGATTTAATTTCAACGCGTTTTTATGTCGTACGCTCACACAACAACTCCAATTACTACGAAACTTGAAATCTAATAATAATTCAATATTACGGACCCAATGGAACTGGTTTCGTCGAATTCCGAGACTGTGCCTCGGAAGGCTATTTTTAAATATCAATTTAAACAGTACATTTTTAAAACTGAACAAAACACTACCAAATTCAATTTTAAAAGTTCTATCACCTTCAGTATTATAAATATGAATTTTACGAGCTTTCAAAATATTTTTAATTAGCTTAGAATGGCAGATTTACTATTTTATCCAACTTCAAATAATTTAATTTAATAATTAAATCACCCAATAAACGGTGATATTTGAAATTTAAGTTAATAATTAATATCTGAATATTTAAAATTGATTAAATATTCCAATTTCAAATGCTCAAAAATTCCGGGTCGTCACATTCCTCCCTCCTTAAAAGAATTTCGTCCCCGAAATTACCAGTTAGGAAGAATGATTCAATTCCCGTTAACTATTTCCCAAATTCAAACAGTTTTAACAATACCCAAACAATCTTTTATTAATGATACACTAATCATCTTTTAACTTCCCAAACTTATTCATAAGTTCAACCCATACCACCTACTTATCCATTCAAATTTAAATTTGAATTCAATTTTGAATTATCAAAATTTTCTCAAAATTTTTCTGACTCCCTAAATTTCTGAAAAATTTCGCCAGCGTCTCCTTTGCGCGGCTAGCTCGGTACTACTACAAAATGGCTCTACGGCCTCCCAATCTCAAAAGGAAAACAAAAAGCCAAGTGGCTGATCCAAAACCCAATCAAATTTCATATAGAAATTCAAATACATACCTCTTTGTCGGGCCATTAAATTTTATCTTCTAGAATCAAAATCCCAATTTATCCATTGCTTTTATTCACCTGTATATCCTACTAAGCAATAATATTCAATTACAATTCCAAAGTCATTTTATACTTTCCTTTACAAATTTACAATATTTGTTTTACTCAGCCCGTACGATGCACATATATCATCCGTACGCAATATCACATTCGATCGCTCAATCGATCACACAATTTCACCTTCGAACTAGTATCGTCCACCCGACTTTCTAGTGCGGACTCAGATCTGGTTTCTTGATCAGAAACCGTTATTCTCCTTGCATAGCCACAAACTATGATAGAGAATTACCAGAATCAATCAACAATCCATCCAGGTTCACCGTTGAAAATCGAGCGAAAAATCCTAACTCGGATCGGCATAATTACCTCGAAATCCTGTGCTCGAATCCGGATCAAATCATTATGCGAATAAAATAATATACGTACATCCTACGTATAAATTCCAATTGATTATCAATTATATCAATTTCCTTTTTATTCACATTCATTTGATTGTTATTCACTTATCACACTTATCCCATTCACATCTTCAAATTTTAATCGTCATTCAATTATTCACCTAGAATAATTTTCCTCCATACCAAATTTACTTAAGAATTCACCATTCATTTCTTAAGTCCAATATAAACATTTTATATACTTCTTGGATTTGTTTTACTTCATTTTTGAAGTTTATATTTATTTTCACTTTCCCATTGAAGTTTTTTTTTCATTACTATTTACTTAGCCCTTACAATTTCATTTAAACTCAAATTAGCTTCCATTTTGAATATGGATTAGTTTCACTTACTATTTAATTTAAACCTCAAATAACAGTTTATTTACGAACTTTACTTTCTTTAGTTCCTTTGATTTCACTTCACCTTACATTCACATTTGAATTAGATTTCAATATCCAGTTTTAATTCCATTTGCTTAGCAAATTTAGATTATTTATCGTTAATGAAAATTTTCAAAATTTTCAAAAATTTTCTAACTTCCAAAATTTACGGAAAATTTTGGCAGAGTCTCCCTTGTACGGAGGGACTTCTGCGATATCGCAGGATGCACAAATATATATATACATCGGCCTCAGGCCGGAAATCACAATATATATCAATATATGCAGTTCATATCTCCTATTTTGATTTTTTTTGCGTAAGCGTACCTTATTTTAGCATTTTAAGCAAAGCGGTTATTTATTTTAGCATGTTGTGCCATCAAATTCAGCCAACCGGCTTCCCTGAACCTGTACTAACTCAATTACAACATGTAAGTGCCACATATCCAAAGTTTATTTACATTTCACTAAAATTTAAATTGCTAAAACATGGATTCAACAAACAATGCATGTTATATACTTCCATAAGTGAATTTATAAGGTTCCAATCACAAATTTAAATGCTTTCAATTCATTCACCCACCATCACTTTCAATACATTCTTATTTCGTTCCATTTAAATGGTTTACACTTCATTGCTTATATTCAATTCACCTTTAACCCAAACAAACCCATATTCATTTTAAATGATTCCAAAAATCAATTTATTTACTTTTATCAATCAATTCCATTTTATTTTACTAATTTAATTCAATTAGTACTCATTCAATCCATTTCAAACTTATTTCACATTTCTATTTACTTTCGAACTAATTATTTTAGTAATAAAACCACTTCGATTTTATTTCTACTCACTAGAAATTTATTTGCAATACAAATCATTCTTATTTTAATTCAATTCCATTCAACAGCAATTCATTTTTAATTCACTTGCTATTTCAAGTTAGGTTTACATTTATAACTCAAGCATCACTTTAAAATTTTATCACTTATTCACGATTCAAACTTTAATTAACCAATTCGAGTTCCATTTCCATATTACATTAATTAATCAAATAATTTACTCTAACTTTACCCAATATTTGATTTTTATCCACTTTCCCAAAATACAAAACAATTTTATTTTGGCTTATTTATCCCACTTCTAAATTTATAAGTCACAACTTCTTTATATCCATACATCCATTTTACTACAATTCAATTTTGTAAGTTTCTATAAGTTCCCCAATTTACTTACCCTCTATTTG
This sequence comes from Allium fistulosum, assembly GCA_030737815.1. Lineage (NCBI taxonomy): Eukaryota > Viridiplantae > Streptophyta > Magnoliopsida > Asparagales > Amaryllidaceae > Allium > Allium fistulosum. The sequence goes on from CM060908.1 coordinate 53,594,431, forward strand.
TTTACTTCTTTTAATTTACTACAATTAATTTGCTTATATTCTAACTTATTTTCATTTCCTTACTTACTTCAAATTTTGTAAGTGTCCAAAATTTATTCATTATCCCATAAACATTTTAAATAAAGTTCCAGAGCTTTACAAATTTTCAAAATTTCAAAATTCCCTTTGAAATCAACTATATCCCAAAATTCTTTGGCAATTCAACTATTCCTTTGAATTTTCAAAACCAAATCCAGTTCGCAAACAAATCCCATTTCAAACAACTCGGTAGCAATTTCTCTCCTAGAAACTCGAAAATGAACATCGATGATGCTGCAGTCATCACCGAAGTTATTTTCCAGCGACCGAAAGAGAGTTAAATGTTTTTATCTCTTTAAAATCCCTCCAAATATTTTTAAATCCCAAATCTCTCCAGATTTCAAATCCAATTCAAAAATATTTCCGAAATAATGTCACCATTATTTCTCCAAACCCCTTTGAAAACCATTTCCAACTCAAAGGAATTTTAATCTTCACAAAATTCCAAATTTAAAACCCATCCAGTTTTATATCCATCGTTACTCTGGAATTTTATCCCATTCCAATTTTAAATATTTCTCTAGAACTTCATCTTAATTTCCATTATATATGACATTTAGTTTACATTTACATATCTCGTTTGTATATGAAGTTTATTTCAACTTATAAATTACATTTATAATTTATATTCTCAAATTTTATTTTATTATAAAATTTTATTCTTTACTTTGGTTATAAATTTCAATTTCTAGTTAAGTTTCCATATAATAATGATAATAATTCCCTATTATCACTTCTAACATCCAAACAACCATATATATATTAACTAGAAATAGTTTACAAAACCTTTCTTTTTATACAAAAATAATTTGGGTAAAATTATTTCATTTACCCAACTTTAAAACAATATTGTGTTGAATTGTTTTATTCAAGTGTTTAGAGATTCCTATCAATGTTGTGGCGTCCCACACATCGACCAGAATCCATAAACTACTCAATAAACCAGCCAACACAATATAAAACCATTTTATATTCACTAACAAATACGCGCTAATATTTATTTATACACTCAAAATTCCCACCAGAGCCAAGGTTATCGCTAGCCTAAGCTCTGATACCACTGTAACGACTCGACTTTCCAGACCCGGAAAATCGAACCATTTTAGTTAAGAAGAAGAGGTAGAAGAAGAAGAAGAATAGAAAACAACAACAGAATCTAACCATCGCAGCGGAATAAAATATAATATATATTAACAGATCTTTACACAAATCAAAACTGTATCAGTTTTATATAATATAGCATCAGAGTATACACCAGAGAACACTTAACATACAACTGGACAATAACCATATCATGTCCCCAATACAACAGAGTACAACAATCAACACAGCGGAATATATATATATATATATATATATATATAAACAAGTACGGGAGATACGTCTCGCCATCCAGCTCATCTCCTGAGCTCCACAGCATCATATCCTGTAACCTATAATACTCGGTCTGACCCGAGCATCATATAAAAGAATACCCGAGTCAGTCTGGAAAACCAGCGTGAGAAAATCACACTCAAATTGATTATTAAAGTTTCAAAATCCTTTGAAAACAAAAGCATCTCGTAAGACCACGCCACAAATAAACATGTCGGGTTTTTACCTTACGATAGCTAAAACACTTTTTTTATTTAAAATCCTCTGATATTATAATAGTGTCTATTTACAAATACTTATTAAAATAGCCGAAATTGTTACATCTATTAAATTCCGGCATACTAGCCACAAAGTGGGTAATACAAACAAAACTCGTACAAGGCACGTAGGGAGAATGGATTTCCAACGAATGACTAGGCACTGGGGTACCACCTGTCACAGTACGTGGCCTAGATCACAGTACCGAGGAGTACGCCCGCTCCCCTGCAACACAAGGCCGGAATCATCCCTTACTGGATAATTCCAAGTAAAATCACCCCACGGTTGGGATCAGCAACCGCACCACTAAGCCGAAATAAAAGGGACATCTAGACAAGGATGACCTTACTCTCAAGTGGGGGCTACCCACGAAGCCTTGCTGCATAACCCCTGATTTTCAGTCATTCCCGGTTGATAAGGTTCGAGGCTAAACGATACCTTTATAGCACATATCCCTTAGAATGCCCATCGTCCACCTGACGATGTCACGAAAGCATTCGTCCATATAAGTCCGTCCTGGGTTCGAACGGAACCGAAGGCACTATTCCTACTACATCCATTTTGGAAATATCCTCAGGATTAGTAGCGACTAGCCCTTGCACTTCACTGCTCCATCTTCGACTCCGAAATTGTTACACGAAACGTACAAACAGGATCGAAGTGGTATTCGAGTCTCCAGACCTAGAATCTCGGTATACGGAAACCTGATCCCGGTCTCTTCGAAACGATCAGCGCATTTGGCCAATATTGATAGTCGGTTATTTAACTATCAATTAACATCCACAAGCAACCATCACACAATAAATAATTTCCCACATTATTTATTTGCCCAAATATCTTTCCAAGATATATTTCCAAATTTTCAAAGCTCATTTGAAAACAAATTTCAAACAGTTTCCGCTTACGGAATACATTTCCCAAATAATTATTTCCACTGAATCACCAAGTACAAAATACTTTTAATTTTAAAATAATTTTAAAACACTTTACTATAAATATACTTTATAATATTGAAATTTAAAAACTACTTTAATACTTTATCAAAATATATATTTAAGAATATTTAAAATAAAACCACTTTATAAATATAAGCTAACTTCCTCTTTAAAACATAATACCAGATTACTTTTATATAATTACTACAATAATAGATTTTTGAAACTACTTACTTTAAAAAGTTAACATTTAAAAATAATCAATTTTCTAAAACATGCTTTTTAAAACATATTAAACTTTTAACTTATATTTAAAACTACCTTGAAAACGTACTTGGCTATCCAGAGAAATACACTTCTCATTTCCATCCTTTAAAAATAAATCAACATTTATTTTAAACCAATTCACATCCCTTTATAAATTCCCACCTTGAATTTATATTTTCTAATATCCACTGATATTTTATTTTACTTTATAAACCCAGTTTATAAATTCCAAGATCTCATTTCTCTTCTAAAATTCCAATTTTAAACAACTAAATCAATTTCCAATTGATTTCCCAATTTACTCTACTTACTTTGAAATAAATTTCCTTTGCTACTTCATTTATTCCAAAATACATTAACCCTTAGATTTTTATTCCTTATTACGAGTTAAACCCCTTTTTACCAATATCAATTACAGATTTCCAAAACTCCTTATTTATTCTTTAATTAACTTTAATCCTTAATTTCAAAAATAACTTCTTTTATTCTTCAAATAATATCACTTAAGTATAAATTTTATTATCCCTTGTAGATTCAAAATCCCCTTATTTCATATTTGTTAAAATTCCAAATCACCTTATTTTATTTCAATTCGTTATAAATTTTATCCCAATTCCTCGAATTATTTTACTTAAACTTTTATTCCTTTATTACTTTTCAAAAATTCAATTCCATAGATTTTATAATTTATTATACTGGACAATCCAAATCAACCACATCATCCAATATAAAATCATCACATGATATCAAATATTCAGAACACAGAATATTAAATAAATCTAATAATTTTGAGGAATCCAGTTGGATCCCTCCAACCTGTTTCCCTGCATCCACAGACGTTAGCACAATATAAAATACCAATTCCACTTCAAGGTGGAATATCGCGGTATATGGGATTTATATAAAATCATCCGCTATTATGCGGCGCATAGGGTCTCATCCGCTATACAATGCGGGAATATCAACAATTCCAATATATACATATGCCAATATGTATATATTGCTATATACTACTATATATAATATAGCACATCCAAATCAATTCACCCATTCAATCAATTATTTAAATTTAACCATTTAAATTTAAATTCAACTGAGTGAGATTAACTCACCTTTTGCCCCTTCTATTTTGCAATCCATTCCCAAACCGGTTTGCTTTCTTTTAAGATTTTTGACCTTGAATAAACATTATATAATTTATCAATATTCGGAACAGTCAAACAGTTAAATTACCATTTAATTTGCTACCCTAATTAATCAATCACTTCTTCGATTACTTAAAAATAAATTTTAACTAATCTTCCTAGGATAAATAATTCCTAGTAACTAAAATAATCTTATAAGTAAATTGATCGAGTTAATCACCTATATATATATATAATTTCTAATTTACTTATATATATACATTTATTAAATTGAATTTCCAAAAAGAAGGATAAAATTTCTACAGATTAAAACCTATCTAATCTATATACTTCTTTCCTTCTTCTTTTTTTTCTGTCTGTTCTTATCATATTTCTTTCAAGCTTTAAATATTTTGAATTAATGATACAATTAATATACCTTACTGCTCCAAACCCCCTTCAAGCTCGCTCGAACCCCAAAATAACAGCAACTTTGAGTCGTAGCTGCAAATCCAAGGACCAACGAGCTCGAAGTCGAACGAAACCCGGACCAACATCACATGCTCGCAAACCACCCAACTCGCTTCCGGCACCACCCCATCTTCATCGCCGCCTCCTCAGCGTGCGCCTGCCTCCACTTCCTCGTGACCACGCGAGAACCCCATTTGCGAGCCCTGGCCACTGCCTCGACGTCGCCATCGAAATCCACATCGAGTTCAGCCAAGACCAGATCGGTCAACTCGAAACCCCTAGTCGCGACCCAGCCTCGTGAGTACCGCCCCTCCACGCACTAGCGTCCTCCTCCTATGTCTTGCCGAGCGCACTCGAATCGTCGATTCCCTCTTTGCAGATTTGAAGGGGTGCGAAAATTTGGGTTTTAATTTGATGAAGAGAAGGGAAGTTAATACATGTAATTTGCTCGGCCATTTCTTTCTTCTTTTTATTTTATTTTGCTTTGAAATACTCGACTGAAAGGAAACAAAGAGGGGCGACGTGATATGGTGGGGGAGATAGCGTGTTCGAGAAGGCAAAGGAACGTGTTGGGAAAAATATCTAGCTACAGTGTTTTGCTTAAATTGTTTATATTTATATTAAATTTTCGATTTAATTTCAACGCGTTTTTATGTCGTACGCTCACACAACAACTCCAATTACTACGAAACTTGAAATCTAATAATAATTCAATATTACGGACCCAATGGAACTGGTTTCGTCGAATTCCGAGACTGTGCCTCGGAAGGCTATTTTTAAATATCAATTTAAACAGTACATTTTTAAAACTGAACAAAACACTACCAAATTCAATTTTAAAAGTTCTATCACCTTCAGTATTATAAATATGAATTTTACGAGCTTTCAAAATATTTTTAATTAGCTTAGAATGGCAGATTTACTATTTTATCCAACTTCAAATAATTTAATTTAATAATTAAATCACCCAATAAACGGTGATATTTGAAATTTAAGTTAATAATTAATATCTGAATATTTAAAATTGATTAAATATTCCAATTTCAAATGCTCAAAAATTCCGGGTCGTCACAGCATAGCTTTTGTGATAGCAAGGTACAGACTGTGGTTTCTTAAATATTCTGTTTGGTGCTTTTATTTTCAATGATCTTGCTATTATTTTCACCATGCTCACAGTTAACTCAGACAACCTTATTGGTTGTTTATCTTAGCTATATTTTTGTTAATGAGAATGACTTTTATCAATATATAACCACTTTAGAGAAGTTTGTGAAAAATTACTTCCATCTGTGCTATTTCAAGCAGCTCTAGTGCAAAAGAGTCGCATTAAATGATTTAAATAAAAACAATTTTAAAAAGGTACTTAAGTAATAAAGTAAAATGTGGAATTTTCTTTCCATTTTAAAAAGAATAAAGTACTAAGGAATTGTTACATAAAGGATATTAAAACGGAGATGTGATGGCTTAGTATCATGGAATAATGAAGGGAGATGTGTTGTCTAATTTTGAGTAGAGGGTGGTTACTTTTATTAAGGAGTGGTAGTTTAGTAAATAGCTTTTTTCATTTTTTATAAAAAGAACACTATCTTCGCACTTTCCATTTTACTTCATTATTTTCATTTCAAAACTTTATTTCTCTTCACTCTCTTCACTTCTCTTCTTCCTTGGCTTCCTAAAAATAAAATAAACAGTTTCAAAAGTTGCTTCTGTTCTCTTTAAATCCTTAAACTAATTTCTAAAACCATTTCTATTCCTCTCTACATCACTTATTCACCAAAGTCAAACCCAAAACCCAATTTTGGCTTTAGGCTGTGAACAAATAAGAAAGGAAGGGTGTTGCGTGAGCATCTAGGAGGGGAAGGAGGAGTTTTCTAGGGCTTAACAAGGAATATGTACAGGTTGCCAGAGGTTTGATCGAGATTTAAAGTAAGTTGTCTCGGTTAAAATAGTTTTAAAATTGACAAAATGTTGTGATAATTTCGTGCTAGCTTATGATGTTGTATGTCATATTTATATTGCTTGTTTGGATTTGATTCCAACTCAAAAGCAGATGGCATAAATAATCATTGTATTGCAGAGACAAAAGCAAAGAAAAAAGGAAGTCGAAGTGTCTTCTTAACGAATAGATCGCTACGGAAGCACTTCGAAGAATAGAAATTTTGTAGAGGGATCCTAAAGGATTCCTCATCTTGTTGATTTTATTTACATATATTCTTGCTTATGTAAATGTTTGTATGTGTGAAAGTGAATGTTGCTTAGCTATAGTTAACTTACTTGTTGTTGGTTTTATAGCAACATTGAAATCTCGTGCTCGCTTTTAAGTGATTTATTACTTATTTTCTAAAATGTTTTGAGATTGGTTGTCGAACTTGAATTTTGTTTTTAAACCTTTTTATAAGGGTAATCAAAGAGGTTTAGATATAGAAAGAAATTTGGTTTAAAAGTTATTTGATTTACAAAATTAAAGTTTAGAAGTTATGTCTCATATAGCGATAATCACTATGGATGTTGTTCGGAAATATATGATTTTTATAAAAGTAAAAACGAGGTTATCTATTTTAGATATTTTGTAAATTATTTTCAAGTATGTTTTATGAAAGTTGTATAAGTATTTTAATGGATTTTAAAAGTTATTTGACTTACAAAACAAGTTTTAAAACTTACGGTCCATATAACGATAGTCACTATGGATGCAGTTTGGAAATATATGATTTCTAAAAAGAGTTATCTATTTTAGATACTTTGAATGATCATTTCAAACTTGTTTATAAGTAAAAAAAGGATTTCAAAAATTGAAATATATTTTTAAAATTTATTTGAGTTATTTAAACAAGAGGTTTAAATTTTATAAAGGAAAATGCTATGTTGAGAAAGTCAAGTTTTGTTTAAAAGCAACCATCTGTAACGATCCGTGATTTTACCACTTTTAAAATGAAATATTCAAACTTAAATAATTATGTTTTATGTAATAGATAAGAATGGTAAACTTATTTTTAGAATTTGATTACAAAATCAAGAAGTTTGGATTTTCGTCGTAAAAGTGACAAAAGCCGGCTTTCAATAAAAATTGGATATACATTCCATTTTTGTTTTTAATAATAAATTGTTCTATTTAAAATTGTTATATAATGGTAGAAATTTGATTTATAATGGTTTTATAAATATATAGACTTGGTTTATAATAATTGACAAACTTCGTCGCCTTTTGGCAAATCGACGTGGTTTTTTATAATTGGATTTTATATTATTAATTAAATATGGTTTTATAACTCAAATGAACTTGTTATAATTATTTTAAGATGATAACAAATCAATTTTCAAGTTTTGTTTACAAAAATAAATAGTTTAAGAAAAACGTCAAAATGTGACCGTAAAACATTTTGTCGAAAATCAACGTTTTGTTCAATATAAGTTGTCGCAACATTGTTGCACCTTTGTTAACATGTTTTAACACACATTTTACAACTAATCAAGTTTACTTTTGCTAAGTGTCATTAGGAAATTCTAGAATGTTATTAGTAAAAGTAAGTAAGGTAACTAAAAAATTCAAAAAGCAAACATCAAATCAAACAAATCTTCACTTTAATCCACTTTTCCTTCCAAATACATTGCTTAACTTTGAAGTAAAAATGACATAAAATAATGAAGTGATGGATGATGGTCGGTATTGAAAAAGGTAAGTTTACTTTAAGGTTAAGGAAGTGCATTTTTGACGCAGCGGATTAATCAAAACAAGGTAGATCGTTGAAAGTAGCAGTTGATGGATTGATGAATGCTGAATTGCCCGAATTCGTTGATCCGAAGATACCGAACTCTAGCTATCTCGAACTCGTTGATCGCGCACGATACCGGGTTCAAAGATCTTCAATTCTTCAAGCGTTGATCAAGCGCACTTGATTCCGTGAATCGGCTTCTACAATCGTTGAATCGAGCGCACTCGATTATCCGAAAGAGGAGATAGGAGATTACACTCAACTACCAATTTGAATGAAAGCACAAAGCAATCAAAAGAGAATTTTATTCAATATTCAACAACCTTTACAAATGACTTCACTTGCCTATTTATAGGCTACAACACACCAAAACAGAAAAAGTACAAGTCATAAGTCGGTGACGACTTATCCCCTACGACCTACGACTCATCATGAGTCATTTACAACTCATCAGATTTCAACATAACAACACGACTTAACAAGATGTACAAACTAACAACACACGACTCATCACACTCCGACTTATGACGCAGCCAAAAATATACTACTTATTACAAAACAGACGACTCACCTTAAGTCGTTTACGACTTATCAACTTACAACACACCACGACTTATGACTTATAACAGATGCGACTTAACAAAGCAATCGGTTCAGATTAACTCGTCAGGAGAATCTACGGCATGGATTAAAGCGGCATCAGAATATCCAGCTCCAGGCCTCTACGACTTAACCCAGTTTTGATAAGTCGTGGACGACTTATACCAGCCTCGCCCTTGAGTCGTGGATGGCTTATCTCCTCACCTTCCTTGAGTCGTAGACGACTTATCACTTGTGTATTCTTTCCCTTGAGTCGTGAGCGACTCATCTCCCTGTTAAGTCGTAAACTCGTCACATCTTTCCCTTTGGTCTTCCAGATGAGTCGTGGACGACTCATCACCGCCTCCTTAAGTCGTAGACGACTCATGCCTGTCTCTATGAGTCGTGGACGACTCATCACCGCTTCCTTAAGTCGCATATGATTCATGCCTGTCTCTATGAGTCGTGGACGACTCATCACATTGCCCTTAAGTCGTAGACGACTTATATCTTCACCTTTGGTTGTCCAGTTGAGTCGTGGACGACTCATCAACGCCTCCTTAAGTCGTAGACGACTTATGCCTTGGCCAAGTACAGGTTGCGCTGCATCATCCTCCCCAGGTTGAGAGAAATTCGACCTCGAATTTGCACACTCTTCATCCCCAACAAACTCATCCCCATGATATGGTACAAGATGTTTAATATTGAATACGTCAGATGTATACACATCATCTGGCAGCTTCAGTTTATAAGCATTTTCATTGATTCGTTTCACAACTTCCACCGGACCAATTTTTCTGGCTTTCAACTTGTTGTATGCGCCCACGGGAAAACGATCTTTCGTTAATACTGCATAAACCAGATCACCTTCATGAATTTCAACATTCCTTCGTTTCAAATCTGCGGATTGTTTATACTTCTCATTTGCTTTCTCTAATCGTTCTTGAACGATTTTATGACACTCCGACAACCCTTCAACAAAATCAGCAGCTTTCTTAACTGTTCCCTTTGAGTGTGGTATCACAGTTAAATCTAACGGTCCTTTCGGTAAGCTCGAATAGACAATCTGGAATGGACTGAACCCCGTACTTCGATTCACCGCATGATTATGAGCAAATTCTGCCTGGCATAGCTTCACATCCCAACTCTTCAGATTATCTTGAACAAGACACCTCAACAAGTTTCCCAATGATCTGTTGACCACCTCAGTCTGTCCATCCATTTGTGGGTGATAAGCATTACTAAACTTCAGCTTCGTTCTCACCATTTTCCACAAACTTAGCCAAAAATGACTCAGAAAACGAGTATCCCTGTCCGACACAATCGATTCTGGCAATCCATGAAGTCGATAGATCTCTTTGAAAAACAACTGAGCAACATGAACAGCATCCGCCGTCTTCTTACAAGCAATAAAATGTGCCATTTTCGAAAATCGATCAACCACCACATAAATGGAATCATTACCACGCTGCGTTCTCGGCAACCCCAACACAAAGTCCATACTCACATCAACCCATGGTTTAGTTGGTACCGGTAACGGCATATATAAACCCGCATTAGTCACAGTTCCTTTCGAAACTTGACAGATATGGCATCTCTCAACAAACCTCTCCACTTCTTTCCTCATCGATGGCCAAAAGTAGGATTGTGAAATTAACTGTAAGGTACGGTCTCTTCCAACATGCCCTTCTTCATGTAATTCCTTGATAATTTTCATTCTCAAACTACCCTCCGGTATGCATAATCGACTTCCTTTAAAAAGAAACCCGTCAACCAACATAAACTCATCAGTCTTTCTTTCATTGTTCCCTTCCATAAATTTCTTGAAATAAGAATCTTCTGCAATCTGCTCCGGCAATAATTCAAAACCAGTCACCTCAACTTTCATCGTTGTCAACAAATGACTCCTTCTACTTAAAGCATCAGCCACTCGATTTGTCACCCCTAACTTGTGTTTAACAACAAAAGTAAACTGTTGCAGATATGCAATCCACGATGCATGTCTCGCTGAAATCTTATCTTGTCCTTGCAAATGCTTCAATGCTTCATGATCAGTATACAGAACAAACTCCTTCTGAAATAGATAGTGTCTCCAGTGTTTAATAGATTGTACAACAGCATAGAACTCCACATCATATGTACTGTATCGCATCTTCGCTCCTGACAACTTTTCACTGAAATATGCAATAGGACGCCCCTTCTGACTCAACACCCCTCCAATCCCAACCTTGGATGCATCAGTATGTAGTTCAAACACCAACTGAAAATCTGGTAATACTAGAATTGGTGCAGACGTCAGCAATTCCTTGATCTTCCCAAAAGCAACCCCGGCTTCTTCTGACCATGAAAACTGTTTGCCTTTCATACAATCTGTAACAGGCGCCATCACACTACTAAAGTGTGGTATAAACCTTCGATAGAATGAAGCCAACCCGTGAAAACTACGAACTTCTGTTATCGTCTTGGGCTGCGGCCAATCTCTGATCGCCTCAACTTTACTCTGGTCCACATGTATACCTTCCTTCGACACAACATACCCCAGAAACAACACACTATGCGTCATGAACACGCATTTCTTCGTTGCAGCATAAAATTGTTCTTGTCGTAATACCATCAGCACTTCTCTAAGATGATTCAAATGTTCCTCTGGACTCCCACTGTAAATTAGAATATCATCGAAATATACCACCACGAATTTCCCAATGAACGGTCGAAAAATCTGATTCATCACCCTCATGAAAGTACTTGGTGCATTTGATAAGCCAAACGGCATGACCAACCACTCGTATAGACCCTCCCTAGTTTTAAAAGCAGTCTTCCACTCATCTCCTGGTCTGATACGAATTTGATGATATCCGCTCTTCAAATCAATCTTAGAAAAGATAGTAGCTCCGCTTATCTGATCCAACAAGTCATCCAACCTCGGCATTGGAAATCTATATCTCACGGTAATCTTATTCAATGCTCGACTGTCAGTGCACATCCTCCACGTCCCATCCTTCTTGGGTACCAATAAAGCTGGTACAGCACAAGGACTTAAACTCTCCTGCACACGCCCCTGTTCGAGCAATTCTTCCACTTGCCTCCGCAACTCTTCATGTTCCTTTGGACTCATTCGATAATGTGGTCGGTGTGGCAACACAGCACCTGGAACAAGATCTATCTGATGTTGTATATCTCTTAACGGTGGCAACTCCGTTGGTAACTCTTCTGGAAATACATCGTCAAATTCTTTCAAAATTGGTTTTACTTCTTCCGGAATTTCAACCTCTTCACTGCTCTCACGCCCAATCAATAGGAATACTTCCGGCTCTTCTTCAACTTCTTTAACAAACTCCTTTAAAGTCAATAAAGTTTTCAGCTCTTCAATTTCTTCTGACTTACTTTCTTCTTGTGATCTCTTCTTTGGAACTAAGATAATCTTTGTGCCTTTAAACAGAAAACTGTAGCTATTGGTCCGACCGTCATGTAGTACTGCTCGATCATATTGCCATGGTCTTCCCAATAATAAGTGGCAAACATCCATCTCTACTACATCACACCATATTTCATCTTTGTATTTCTTCCCAATAGAGAATGGAACACGAACTCGTCTATCCACTTTCACTTCTCCTCCTTTTCTCAACCATGCTAACTTGTATGGACTCGGATGTTTCTCTGTCTTTAATTTCAACTTTGTCACAGCCTCGGTTGAAATAATATTATCACAGCTTCCTGCGTCAATCACAAACTTACACACCTTCCCCAGAATAGTACATGTTGACTGAAAGATATTACTCCTCAACCAACTATCTTCCTCCTGCTTCGGTGTTAAACACGATCTCCTCAGCATTAGATTACAACCTTCATCTCCTGACGCAATATCCTGCTTATCCTCCTCAGCTGGACTAGAACAATCTTCATCAACATCCTCATCTTCAACTTCCACAATCATGGTTCTCTTCTTTGGCTTTGGACACTCACTGCTTTTATGACCCATTTCTTGACAATTGTAACATTTGAAACCATTGTTAACCTTTGCCTTCTCAACCTCCTTCACCACTGGTTTACTGACAGGTTTAAAAACATTAGAACTTCCTCCAACACCCTTCGATTGATTGTTAGAATTAGTAAACACACCACTTCCTCATCTCCCTTGTTTTTCCCAAGCCAATGCTTTCTGATGTGCTTCTGCCACAGATCTTGGATCGAACATATTAACCATATCCTGAATCTGCATTCTCAATCCTCCAATGAACCTAGATGTCAGCTGCTCTTCTGTTTCCATAATATCATTCCTTGCAATGAGTTGATAGAATTCATCAGCATAGTCATTAACTGTCTTTGTGCCCTGCCTCAAGTTTTGCAAACGTTGATACATCAAAGATTGATAATTGTAAGGTAAGAACGTTGCTTTCATCAATTTCTTCATCTTCTCCCAAGATTCAACTTTTGACTTCCCCATACGTTCTCGTGTAAGCTTGGTTTGCTGCCACCATGCCAAAGCTCTACCCCTCAGCCTCGTAGCAACCAACTTCACTCTACGATGTTCTGGAACTTCTTTGAAGTCAAAAATCTCTTCAACATTAGCTACCCAATCTAGAAACTCCTCCGCTTGCATACCACCTTTGAATTCAGGAATTTCTGTCTTCATCCCCGACTCCCATTTGTGATCATACTCAGAACAGTTTCTTCCTTGACCTCTTCCTTGAATACTACCACCATCATACTCCTCTTCAAAATCAGATGCATAACGATGTCGATTCTGACCACCAACATCTCTACTACCATTACGCCTTCCACCTTCATCCCTTCTATCTACGTTCCTCCGTTCTCGATCATTCACGTTCCTCCCATGCCCTTGATCATTTTCAACACTTCTGTCTCGATTGGAATGTGGCGAGACTCTACTACCCCCATGGTTAGATTCTGGTGAAACCCTTCTCCGATTTTGATTCATCTCCGTCATAAGCTTTTCTAACCGGCCAATTCCTTCATTAAGCTTCTCACTAAAATTCTCATTGATTCTTTGCTCCATCTCATCAGCTTCTTCTCTTCGATACAAAGCTTCTACGTTTTGGTGGCGATTAGCTCTTCTTGGCGGCATAATTGAATACTTCACAAATTCTTCAAATTCAAACACTTTCCGGATTTTGATCCAAAATGAAACGGATCGAAAACTTCCACTTTGTAGCAAATCGCGATGAACACGATGGACAAAGTTTCGGCTTCCAACACAACTTCGATCAATCAATCTTCAAACAAACACTTCTTCTCTCGGCCGTGATAACAACCTTCAATCTCGGCAAATCTCTTCAAAATGATTAGGCTCCAAGTCTCGATCTAGCTATGATTGGCTAGAACAAGCTCTGATACCAAAACTGACGCAGCGGATTAATCAAAACAAGTTAGATCGTTGAAAGTAGCAGTCGATGGATTGATGAATGCTGAATTGCCCGAATTCGTTGATCCGAAGATACCGAACTCTAGCTATCTCGAACTCGTTGATCGCGCACGATACCGGGTTCAAAGATCTTCAATTCTTCAAGCGTTGATCAAGCGCACTTGATTCCGCGAATCGGCTTCTACAATCGTTGAATCGAGCGCACTCGATTATCCGAAAGAGGAGATAGGAGATTACACTCAACTACCAATTTGAATGAAAGCACAAAGCAATCAAAAGAGAATTTTATTCAATATTCAACAACCTTTACAAATGACTTCACTTGCCTATTTATAGGCTACAACACACCAAAACAGAAAAAGTACAAGTCATAAGTCGGTGACGACTTATCCCCTACGACCTACGACTCATCATGAGTCGTTTACAACTCATCAGATTTCAACATAACAACACGACTTAACAAGATGTACAAACTAACAACACACGACTCATCACACTCCGACTTATGACGCAGCCAAAAATATACGACTTATTACAAAACAGACGACTCACCTTAAGTCGTTTACGACTTATCAACTTACAACACACCACGACTTATGACTTATAACAGATGCGACTTAACAAAGCAATCGGTTCAGATTAACTCGTCAGGAGAATCTACGGCATGGATTAAAGCGGCATCAGAATATCCAGCTCCAGGCCTCTACGACTTAACCCAGTTTTGATAAGTCGTGGACGACTTATACCAGCCTCGCCCTTGAGTCGTGGATGGCTTATCTCCTCACCTTCCTTGAGTCGTAGACGACTTATCACTTGTGTATTCTTTCCCTTGAGTCGTGAGCGACTTATCTCCCTGTTAAGTCGTAAACTCGTCACATCTTTCCCTTTGGTCTTCCAGATGAGTCGTGGACGACTCATCACCGCCTCCTTAAGTCATAGACGACTCATGCTTGTCTCTATGAGTCGTGGACGACTCATCACCGCTTCCTTAAGTCGCATATGATTCATGCCTGTCTCTATGAGTCGTGGACGACTCATCACATTGCCCTTAAGTCGTAGACGACTTATATCTTCACCTTTGGTTGTCCAGTTGAGTCGTGGACGACTCATCAACGCCTCCTTAAGTCGTAGACGACTTATGCCTTGGCCAAGTACAGGTTGCGCTGCATCAATTTTGGTTATTTGGTAAGTGGTTAATTTGGTAACTTACCACTTCTTTGTTTTCTTATAAATAGCACCTTCCATTTTTTGATTTCTTCACACTTCCATTCATTATTTTCTTAGCTTTCTTCTTCTTCCTTAGTATTTTAATGGCTTCTTCTATTCTCTTTCTTCACCAACTTTCTTAAAATCATATCAAACCAACTCCAAACTCCACCAAACTTTGCCAAAGACCTTAGAATATCATTTAAACATGATTTAGCACCTAAAAAGTGAAGAAATAATGGATGAATGGGGAGATAAGGCCTTAGGCCGTGAGCATTGGGTGGTGATGACGGTCGTGAGCTTTATGAAGGAAGAAGATGGTTTTGGACGATGTTTGGATGGAGTAGAAGGTGTTAGTAGAAGTGTTGATTTGTTGAATGATGGTGGGAAGAAATCAGGTTGACAATAAGTGAGTTAATCTCACATTTAATTGCTTGATAAATTGCTTTCTAAATCACTTGATGATATCACTTGAATATTACTGATTTATCACTTTGATTAAACTATAAACTTTTCCAACAATTTAAGACCAAAACTTGTTGAAATATTGCTTGCTATTAGTGATATTAATATCATGGTTTTTTACTATGTTTGGATTGATAATATGAATGATGAATGTTGATTATATGCTTGCTTGTTATGAAATTGATTCATGTTTAATACACGTCGAATATCACAAAGGAAATCACTTTTCTTTATAAAATAAAATGGTATATATGAGATTTTCAACCTCTTTTAAATGGCTTAAAATGATATAGAAATGTTTTATAAACATTTAAAAGTGTTTTCGTTAAAGTTTGAAAATAAAATAAAATTTGACGCGTCGCGCAACGGCAGTTCGCGATTTCACATCGAAAAAACTAAATGAATGTGTAGGATAGAAACAGAGTCGAAAATATTTGAAATAAGAATTTTCCAAATCCTTATAACCATAGTTTTCAAATAGAAAATAAAAACCAAGATATCATCTTGTAGATTTTAAGATATGTCCAAATTAAGTTTTAAGGAAAATCGCGCTTTTGTAGTTAAGTGACCAAAGTGTAAAATTCATTAAAATGAATATTTTTAAATGTTTAAAAATATGAAATAAATTTGATAAATATGTTAAAATGTTTTAAAAGAGATTTGAGTTATAAATATGGATTTCAAATTATAGAAATGTTGTTTTAAATCAAATAAGCTTTTTAAAAGCACTTTTCGCAGCACTTTTCTACAGCGGTTTTAGTAAACTATAGAAATATAAATTTAAACTTAACTATTATTTTCCGAATAGTTTATAAATATCTTTAAATAAACAACTTGGTATTTTAAAGATGATTTGGGAGTTTTAATAAAGTTTAAATAAATTGTTAAGAGAAATTGTTTATAACATTTAAACAATATAATTGAAATCATTTCCTTGAATAACAAACTGAGTATGCGGAAATGACTAGTACATTTATTCCGCCTGTGAGATCTGGGCAGATAAAACAAGATGTGTAACTAAGGTTAGGAATGGAGCAACCAGTGCCCTAAACTTACCTGGCCTCTGTTTTCTCTTTCTAGGCGAGGGGTGGAACAGATCGAAGGGAAAGCCTGGATGCTTAAAAAAATGATCTCATTTAAGTTTTTCCGAAATTAAAACAGTTAAATAAGGTTTTTAGTAACCGGTGATTTTCCACTATTATTCCATAAATAGTACAAGTTCAATATAGAAATTAATATGGGTATAATTTGTCTAATCTTTACTCAATATAACCAGTTTTGGGTTTACAGTAAACGATGTCTTAAATAACATTATTTTTGACCCAGTTAAGGCATGTTTCAAAAAGATGTAACTTTTTAAGAATTAAAGTTTCCTAAATAAATGACTTGAAGATTTCCAAAGTTAAAAGGATTTTGATTAATCGGTAAAAAGTTAAAATGAAAAGAAACGTAACAAATCATGTATACACATATTCACATTTTTTATCGATAATTGGATTTCCGGTTAATTCCTATCTGAAAACCACTAGACCCTCAGTTGTTGTTCTATGAAAGATATTTGCTACCTCAAGCCTCACACTGGGAAATGACCAAAACAGGGTAGGGGCAGCAAGGCTATGTGGTTCGCAACTATTAGGGTATGATCATTCCCTTCTAGATATAATTCCAACCGTTATGATGTTCGGGTTTAAGTTAATGTTTTGTATGCTAGAGCGCGCTTGGATAGGTCGGTAACGACCAGGGTGATGTCATATTCGGTACTATCTAGTTAGAGGTAGGTCGGTCTCGTGTTGGTAGAGAAGCATCAGTTGGGCCTCGATACATTCCTCTAGAGTTGTACTACCGGATGGTAGTCTCTTCACCTAGTCATTTGTATGAAAACCCATTCTCCAATTAGTGCCTGCCATTTTATTTGTATAACCCACTTTGTGGCTAGAATGCTGGAATTTAATCAATGTAACAATTTCGGCTAAGATTAATAAGTTTACTTGCAAATGTTTTCAAAGGAATGCCATTAAAAATAATATCAAATGATTTGATAAAAATGTGTTAGTTATCATAAGGTAAAAACTCATCCGTGTTTATGTGCGGCGTGGTCTTATGAGATACTCTTTCTTTTCAAAAGGATTTATCACCCGGTCTGATATTTGACACTGTCACGTATGAATTGAATGTCTCACGCTGGTTTGCCAGACTGATTTGGGTATTTTATACTTGGGTCAGATCCGAGTAGTTTCAGGATTAGCTAATGACGCTTGAGTTTCCAAAGGAGAGCAGGAGATCTTCATCAACGCATGAACGTATTCTATTTCCGCTGCATTTGTTTGATGTTTTTCAGCAATTATAAGGACAAGCATTATAACCGTCCAAGCATAATCTATGATATATGTATTTTAAAAAATTTCCGCTGTTAAGATTATTGTTCAATAATATATGTTATTCCATTCGAATGAGATTCCGTTCCGTCTATTTTTATTTCTTACCTTTAAAGATTTATCTTTTCGTTCAGTTTAGGTTGGACATGTATGGTTTATTGTCGACTCAAAGGGTATGGAAATTTGGTCCTTTATACCATCTTTAAAGGGATGTTTAAATACAAGTTTCAAACTTGTTTTAAAAGAGTTTTAAAAAGTATTTTTAAAGGAGAAAGGAAGCATGGATTGCAACACTATTGTTGTAATAAATGTTTTCAAGAAAAGGAAAGAGATTATGGACTATAACATTTTTGTTATAGTAAATGGTTTTGGAAACTCGGAAAGAAGTTAATTTATAACACTTTGTTATTATTAAACAACTGTTTAATTTTAAAAAGGGAAGATGTTTTAAAGTGGTTTGGAATTCATCGATTTAAAAAGGTGTTTACTTTTATAAAAGAAAAAGGTTGTCTTTTGAATCAATCTTTGTTTTAAACAAATGATCTTTGGGAATTGTTTTACATTACTAGTTTGAAATCAAAAACTAGAAATTATTTTTTTTGGAGTGGGTTTTATGATTGTTTTAAAATGACTTTGTTTACGCAAGGGATTTCTTTGTCAATGTAATTAAGTAGCCAAACAAATATGATAAAGTAGTACTAAAATGGTGACACATTTATAGAAAGTAAGTCATCTTATATTTAACACTAAAAGCTGATGAGTAGACTTTCTTCTACAGGTGAGATCTAGAATTATGTGTCTGGGCGAGGAATTGAGAAGTTGAAATATCGAAAACGTGATGAGTATAAGAGGGTTAATTCTATAAATAGTTCATGATTAAATAAGTATATGGAAAGTATTTCATATTATACTTGACCTTAAATTACGAGGTATGGAAACTCATCTCTATCTTGAGAATTAAGAATGTATGTCGAGGCAAAGTTAATTTTGTAACTTGTCCATTTTCATTGTTAATCGAGAGATGTTAACTTGATTTTTTAGTTTTCCAGGAGGAAAGTCTGGAATTCCAGTATCAACATTTTGTTTCATTGTCTAAATTTAATTTTAGCCACTTGCAATAATCCCTTTACTACTTTGATTTTAAGTGTGTTTTTCCCGTTTACCTTCAATTGGCCCAATTATTATGGATCATGCCTGTTAACCACTTCTAAAATATCACAATTTCATATATATTTCCTAACTGAAGTATTGGGAAGTGACTTAAATTTAAGCATGATGTGACATGTACATGTATCGCTCATTTATCATATAACATGGGAATGATTTTACGAAGGTCCTCAAGTGAATTAACAATACAAGTATCAACACCTTACAAAAGTCAAACAATTTTGAAACCGTGCACCATCTTATGAGCATAGCTTTTGTGATAGCAAGGAACAGACTGTGGTTTCTTAAATATTCTGTTTGGTGCTTTTATTTTCAATGATCTTGCTATTATTTTCACCATGCTCACAGTTAACTCAGACAACCTTATTGGTTGTTTATCTTAGCTATATTTTTGTTAATGAGAATGACTTTTATCAATATATAACCACTTTAGAGAAGTTTGTGAAAAATTACTTCCATCTGTGCTATTTCAAGCAGCTCTAGTGCAAAAGAGTCGCATTAAATGATTTAAATAAAAACAATTTTAAAAAGGTACTTAAGTAATAAAGTAAAATGTGGACTTTTCTTTCCATTTTAAAAAGAATAAAGTACTAAGGAATTGTTACATAAAGGATATTAAAACGGAGATGTGATGGCTTAGTATCATGGAATAATGAAGGGAGATGTGTTGTCTAATTTTGAGTGGAGGGTGGTTACTTTTATTAAGGAGTGGTAGTTTAGTAAATAGCTTTTTTCATTTTTTATAAAAAGAACACTATCTTCGCACTTTCCATTTTACTTCATTATTTTCATTTCAAAACTTTATTTCTCTTCACTCTCTTCACTTCTCTTCTTCCTTGGCTTCCTAAAAATAAAATAAACAGTTTCAAAAGTTGCTTCTGTTCTCTTTAAATCCTTAAACTAATTTCTAAAACCATTTCTATTCCTCTCTACATCACTTATTCACCAAAGTCAAACCCAAAACCCAATTTTGGCTTTAGGCCGTGAACAAATAAGAAAGGAAGGGTGTTGCGTGAGCATCTAGGAGGGGAAGGAGGAGTTTTCTAGGGCTTAACAAGGAATATGTACAGGTTGCCAGAGGTTTGATCGAGATTTAAAGTAAGTTGTCTCGGTTAAAATAGTTTTAAAATTGACAAAATGTTGTGATAATTTCGTGCTAGCTTATGATGTTGTATGTCATATTTATATTGCTTGTTTGGATTTGATTCCAACTCAAAAGCAGATGGCATAAATAATCATTGTATTGCAGAGACAAAAGCAAAGAAAAAAGGAAGTCGAAGTGTCTTCTTAAAGAATAGATCGCTACGGAAGCACTTCGAAGAATAGAAATTTTGTAGAGGGATCCTAAAGGATTCCTCGTCTTGTTGATTTTATTTACATATATTCTTGCTTATGTAAATGTTTGTATGTGTGAAAGTGAATGTTGCTTAGCTATAGTTAACTTACTTGTTGTTGGTTTTATAGCAACATTGAAATCTCGTGCTCGCTTTTAAGTGATTTATTACTTATTTTCTAAAATGTTTTGAGATTGGTTGTCGAACTTGAATTTTGTTTTTAAACCTTTTTATAAGGGTAATCAAAGAGGTTTAGATATAGAAAGAAATTTGGTTTAAAAGTTATTTGATTTACAAAATTAAAGTTTAGAAGTTATGTCTCATATAGCGATAGTCACTATGGATGTTGTTCGGAAATATATGATTTTTATAAAAGTAAAAACGAGGTTATCCATTTTAGATATTTTGTAAATTATTTTCAAGTATGTTTTATGAAAGTTGTATAAGTATTTTAATGGATTTTAAAAGTTATTTGACTTACAAAACAAGTTTTAAAACTTACGGTCCATATAACGATAGTCGCTATGGATGCAGTTTGGAAATATATGATTTCTAAAAAGAGTTATCTATTTTAGATACTTTGAATGATCATTTCAAACGTGTTTATAAGTAAAAAAAGGATTTTAAAAATTGAAATATATTTTTAAAATTTATTTGAGTTATTTAAACAAGAGGTTTAAATTTTATAAAGGAAAATGCTATGTTGAGAAAGTCAAGTTTTGTTTAAAAGCAACCATCTGTAACGATCCGTGATTTTACCACTTTTAAAATGAAATATTCAAACTTAAATAATTATGTTTTATGTAATAGATAAGAATGGTAAACTTATTTTTAGAATTTGATTACAAAATCAAGAAGTTTGGATTTTCGTCGTAAAAGTGACAAAAGCCGGCTTTCAATAAAAATTGGATATACATTCCATTTTTGTTTTTAATAATAAATTGTTCTATTTAAAATTGTTATATAATGGTAGAAATTTGATTTATAATGGTTTTATAAATATATAGACTTGGTTTATAATAATTGACAAACTTCGTCGCCTTTTGGCAAATCGACGTGGTATTTTTATAATTGGATTTTGTATTATTAATTAAATATGGTTTTATAACTCAAATGAACTTGTTATAATTATTTTAAGATGATAACAAATCAATTTTCAAGTTTTGTTTACAAAAATAAATAGTTTAACAAAAACGTCAAAATGTGACCGTAAAACATTTTGTCGAAAATCAACGTTTTGTTCAATATAAGTTGTCGCAACGTTGTTGCACCTTTGTTAACATGTTTTAACACACATTTTACAACTAATCAAGTTTACTTTTGCTAAGTGTCATTAGGAAATTCTAGAATGGTATTAGTAAAAGTAAGTAAGGTAACTAAAAAAGTCAAAAAGCAAACATCAAATCAAATCACATTAAAATCAAACAAATCTTCACTTTAATCCACTTTTCCTTCCAAATACATTGCTTAACTATGAAGTAAAAATGACATAAAATAATGAAGTGATGGATGATGGTCGGTATTGAAAAAGGTAAGTTTACTTTAAGGTTAAGGAAGTTCATTTTGGTTATTTGGTAAGTGGTTAATTTGGTAACAAGCCACTTCTTTGTTTTCTTATAAATAGCACCTTCCATTTTTTCATTTCTTCACACTTCCATTCATTATTTTCTTAGCTTTCTTCTTCTTCCTTAGTATTTTAATGGCTTCTTCTATTCTCTTTCTTCACCAACTTTCTTAAAATCATATCAAACCAACACCAAACTCCACCAAACTTTGCCAAAGACCTTAGAATATCATTTAAACATGATTTAGCACCTAAAAAGTGAAGAAATAATGGATGAAGGGGGAGATAAGGCCTTAGGCCGTGAGCATTGGGTGGTGATGACGGTCGTGAGCTTTGTGAAGGAAGAAGATGGTTTTGGACGATGTTTTGATGGAGTAGAAGGTGTTAGTAGAAGTGTTGATTTGTTGAATGATGGTGGGAAGAAATCAGGT
This sequence comes from Allium fistulosum, assembly GCA_030737815.1. Classification (NCBI taxonomy): domain Eukaryota; kingdom Viridiplantae; phylum Streptophyta; class Magnoliopsida; order Asparagales; family Amaryllidaceae; genus Allium; species Allium fistulosum. The sequence goes on from CM060908.1 coordinate 53,617,155, forward strand.
TGACAATAAGTGAGTTAATCTCACATTTAATTGCTTGATAAATTGCTTTCTAAATCACTTGATGATATCACTTGAATATTACTGATTTATCACTTTGATTAAACTATAAACTTTTCCAACAATTTAAGACCAAAACTTGTTGAAATATTGCTTGCTATTAGTGATATTAATATCATGGTTTTTTACTATGTTTGGTTTGATAATATGAATGATGAATGTTGATTATATGCTTGCTTGTTATGAAATTGATTCATGTTTAATACACGTCGAATATCACAAAGGAAACCACTTTTCTTTATAAAATAAAATGGTATATATGAGATTGTTAACCTCTTTTAAATGGCTTAAAATGATATAGAAATGTTTTATAAACATTTAAAAGTGTTTTCGTTAAAGTTTGAAAATAAATAAAATTTGACGCGTCGCGCAACGACAGTTCGCGATTTCACATCGGAAAAACTAAATGAATGTGTAGGATAGAAACGGAGTCGAAAATATTTGAAATAAGAATTTTCCAAATCCTTATAACCACAGTTTTCAAATAGAAAATAAAAACTAAGATATCATCTTGTAGATTATAAGATATGTCCAAATTAAGTTTTAAGGAAAATCGCGCTTTTGTAGTTAAGTGACCAAAGTGTAAAATTCATTAAAATGAATATTTTTAAATGTTTAAAAATATGAAATAAATTTGATAAATATGTTAAAATGTTTTAAAAGAGATTTGAGTTATAAATATGGATTTCAAATTATAGAAATGTTGTTTTAAATCAAATAAGCTTTTTAAAAGCACTTTTCGCAGCACTTTTCTACAGCAGTTTTAGTAAACTATAGAAATATAAATTTAAACTTAACTATTATTTTCCGAATAGTTTATAAATATCTTTAAATAAACAACTTGGTATTTTAAAGATGATTTGGGAGTTTTAATAAATTTTAAATAAATTGTTAAGAGAAATTGTTTATAACATTTAAACAATATAATTGAAATCATTTCCTTGAATAACAAACTGAGTATGCGGAAATGACTAGTACATTTATTCCGCCTGTGAGATCTGGGCAGATAAAACAAGATGTGTAACTAAGGTTAGGAATGGAGCAACCAGTGCCCTAAACTTACCTGGCCTCTGTTTTCTCTTTCTAGGCGAGGGGTGGAACGGATCAAAGGGAAAGCCTGGATGCTTTAAAAAATGATCTCATTTAAGTTTTTCCGAAATTAAAACGGTTAAATAAGGTTTTTAGTAACCGGTGATTTTCCACCCTTATTCCATAAATAGTACAAGTTCAATATAGAAATTAATATGGGTATGATTTGTCTAATCTTTACTCAATATAACCAGTTTTGGGTTTACAGTAAACGATGTCTTAAATAACATTATTTTTGACCCAGTTAAGACATGTTTCAAAAAGATGTAACTTTTTAGGAATTAAATTTTCCTAAATAAATGACTTGAAGATTTCCAAAGTTAAAAGGATTTTGATTCATCGGTAAAAAGTTAAAATGAAAAGAAACGTAACAAATCCTGTATACACATATTCACATTTTTTATCGATAATTGGATTTCCGGTTAATTCCTATCCGAAAACCACTAGACCCTCAGTTGATGTTCTATGAAAGATATTTGCTACCTCAAGCCTCACACTGGGAAATGACCAAAACAGGGTAGGTGCAGCAAGGCTATGTGGTTCGCAACTATTAGGATATGATCATTCCCTTCTAGATATAATTCCACCCGTTATGATGTTCGGGTTTAAGTTAATGTTGTGTATGCTAGAGCGCGCTTGGATAGGTCGGTAACAACCAGGGTGATGTCATATTCGGTACTATCTAGTTAGAGGTAGGTCGGTCTCGTGTTGGTAGAGAAGCATCAGTTGGGCCTTGGTACATTCCTCTAGAGTTGTACTACTGGATGGTAGTCCCTTCACCTAGGCATTTGTACGAAAACCCATTCTCCAATTAGTGCCTGCCATTTTATTTGTAGAACCCACTTTGTGGCAAGAATGCTGGAATTTAATCAATGTAACAATTTCGGCTAAGATTAATAAGTTTACTTGCAAATGTTTTCAAAGGAATGCCATTAAAAATAATATCAAATGATTTGATAAAAATGTATTAGTTATCATAAGGTAAAAACTCATCCGTGTTTATGTGCGGCGTGGTCTTATGAGATACACTTTCTTTTCAAAAGGATTTATCACCCGGTCTGATATTTGACACTGTCACGTTTGAATTGAATGTCTCACGCTGGTTTTCCAGACTGATCTGGGTATTTTATACTTGGGTCAGATCCGAGTAGTTTCAGGATTAGCTGAAGACGCTTGAGTTTCCAAAGGAGAGCTGGAGATCTTCATCAACGCATGAACGTATTCTATTTCCGCTGCATTTGTTTGATGTCTTTCAGCAATTGTAAGGACAAGCATTATAACCGTCCAAGCATAATCTAGTTTAGAATATGATATATGTATTTTAAAAAAAATTCGCTCTAAAGATTATTGTTCAATAATATATGTTATTCCATTCGAATGAGATTCTGTTCCGTCTATTTTTCTTTCTTACCTTTAAAGATTTATCTTTTCGTTCAATTCGGGTTGGACATGTGTGGTTTATTGTCGACTCAAAGGGTACAGAAATTTGGGCCTTAATACCATCTTTAAAGGGATGTTTAAATACAAGTGTCAAACTTGTTTTAAAAGAGTTTTAAAAAGTATTTTTAAAGGAGAAAGGAAGCATGGATTGCAACACTATTGTTGTAATAAATGTTTTCAAGAAAAGGAAAGAGATTATGGACTATAACATTTTTGTTATAGTAAATGGTTTTGGAAACTCGGAAAGAAGTTAATTTATAACACTTTGTTATTAGTAAACAACTGTTTACTTTTAAAAAGGGAAGATGTTTTAAAGTGGTTTGGAATTCATCGATTTAAAAAGGTGTTTACTTTTATAAAAGAAAAAGGTTGTCTTTTGAATCAATCTTTGTTTTAAACAAATGATCTTTGGGAATTGTTCTACATTACTAGTTTGAAATCAAAAACTAGAAATAAATTTTTTTGGAGTGGGTTTTATGATTGTTTTAAAATGACTTTGTTTACGCAAGGGATTTCTTTGTCAATGTAATTAAGTAGCCAAACAAATATGATAAAGTTGTACTAAAATGGTGACACATTTATAGAAAGTAAGTCATCTTATATTTAACACTAAAAGCTGATGAGTAGACTTTCCTCTACAGGTGAGATCTAGAATTATGTGTCTGGGCGAGGGATTGAGAAGTTGAAATATCATAAACGTGATGAGTATAAGAGGGTTAATTCTATAAATAGTTCATGATTAAATTAGTATATGGAAATTATTTCATATTATACTTGACCTTAAATTACGAGGTATGAAAACTCATCTCTATCTTGAGAATTAAGAATGTATGTCGAGGCAATGTTAGTTTTCTAACTTGTCCATTTTCATTGTTAATCGAGAGATATTACTCGCATCAGACCCGAATATTTTTCTAGAGTTAGATTTGGACACTATGGAGCTTTAGGAGACGAGTTGGAAGCCTCTAAGATGTATTTACATATTTTATTTCTGCTTTATTTCTTGTTTTATATCTATCAACATTTGTAAGGATAGGCTGTTATGATTGTCCGGGCTTATGATAGGTCAGACTCTGATTTGTTGTATGAATATTAAAGTTTTCTTTATAAAGATCATTTAGATATTATATATTACTAGTCACGATGTGATATTCTATTTTGTCTTTTCTTTTTTTTCATCCTAACAATCTGTCTTTTCGGCACTTGAATACTCGGCACGTGAATGTCGTAGATGTATTAGTGTCGACTTTTAAGGGTTAAAAAAGAAGGTCATCACATTTTGGTATGTCGACGGCTGACTCTTATTTTAGCTCCCTTATTACGTGATGGTATCGCCTTATAAGTTTGACCAACATTTGAGGTATCCTACTGGCCTTGCATGTAGTTGCTAACCCAAATTTTCTATTTGTAGAAAATGAGATTGAAGTACATCGTTACGAAATAATAATAAAAATTCAAACTAAGATTACCATCATTTTTAATATAGTGTACTACGATCAATAAGTGAATTAGCTCGCTTATAGAAGAATAATTAAAGCTTGAACTTGGGTTAGTAAATGTCTAAACAGCTTAACATTAGGTAAAAACCGATTAATACTTTAGTTCCTCATGCTTCATACCAAATAAGATAAATCTTGTACATAACAAAATTATAGAGGTTATATGCTTATATGTTAAACATAGAAGACAGGTATGTATCGTTATTTGTAGAAGACAATGCCCAATGATTAATAGTATATTGAATGCTACAAATTTTAGTGAATCAAACTCAAAATTCCGAAGTACTAAATATAGCATGGTGAATGAGTGTAAGAAAGGGATGAATAGTACAGAATCAAATTAAGCATGAGAAACACATGGTAAACAAATATAATTAGTAGACATTAAATCCATAACCATTGATAAATTAACCTTAGTCGATTGTCGATCAATCCATAAGCATTAATCGTACGGCGAATTTGCAAAAGATGTTGATCTGGAATCACTCTGAAGTAACCTTAGTTTGTGCGGTTCGTTGGAGAAGACATTGGGACTGTAATCGCCTTGGATTTGCTACCTGAGCTGTCAGATCAGTAAGTAGTGTAACAACCCCATTTTGAGGCCTGAAACTAAGTACTACGGATGCTGCAGTGATCAATAGTTATTAATTTCCAGTGACAAAATGCGGCTATTTTAATCATTTTGATAATACCAGAAACACATGAATATGGAAATTCAACATAATCTTTTGAAATAAATTTTCTCATCTCATTTCACAATAAGATTTTAATTTCATTACATAATCGCAATATGCAAACCACGTTCAGAGAAAATATAATTATTACAAAATATTCCAAGGGTGACATGTGAAGGTTCCCCCTGGATGATCAGAGTCAAATATTTGGAATTTAATACAACTTGCCATTACAATGAAAAAGCAGAATCAAAACATAGCAGAAAATAGATATATAGCTCCTACTAGCTAGCTTGCCTCATGCACGTCTCTGGAAGCTTATTCGTCTAAAGAGAACTTGAAAAACCCTTACTTTCGATCCACTCAAATGAGTACCAAAGAGTTTAAGGGGAAAGACCAATACTTTGGGTCAGACAAAAAGTATGGTGTGAATAATAACCTACCATCTTAGACCAACTAGATATCTAGTGAGACCACACCGCAAAGCAAAATGGGTTTTTCTCTTACTGGTATCTTAACCATAATACAATGAAAATATACTGTGCACCTACATCCACAATGGTTAAAACATAACCTATTATAATGATATTCAAACTGCAATATGCCCTGGATTTTCCATCCCACTTTATCCGACTATCGGTCTCCGTTTATAGTTTATAGAGTAACTATTAACCTATTAGTTTTTATGGCTGACTAATAACCTTTTCCAATCTTATGGACTATCTGTTCGATTTCATAGTTTTCATGGGATCATTAAGAACCTATTGGTTTCTAACAATAACTTTATCCCATCACAGTTTTAATAGGATCACTATGAACCTATTGGATTCTCCAATAACATCTTTTAAATCATAGTTTTTATGGACTAACTATGAACCTATTGATCCCTATCAATAATATATTCCGGACATAGTTTTCATGGGATCACTAAGAACCTGTTGGCCCCTACCAAGAACATATCTCATAACGTAGTTTTCATGGGCTAACCAAGAACCTGTCAAACTCAATAAATTTTTGATCGGTTCTCGGCATCCTATATTCTGGACTACCTGACCTCCAGGATGCAATTCTACTCATACATGAGTTAAGTAAATTTATATTCACTATTGGATCAACCTAGCTGGTTATCCTGCCCTTAACACCCCAAAATGCAGATATGGATCGACAATGAAGTGAATATGATAACAATAGCATTTATAATGATCGATCAAATGCATACAATAATATAAACATCCATAGTTTAATTCCGTAATCATTTTCTTAATGAAATATGGTTAATACTCTTAACCCCAAAAATTAACAAGGAAACCATCTTTTCATATTCTCAAATTTTAATCCCATTTTTTAAAACCCTTTTTATATTGCATTGTACATGATTGAAAATGATATAAGGTTTATTTCTTTCGAAACATCTTAGTTTGATCTATGTCGACATAATATCACGTTAATGTAAAAACATAAGGCTTTCTGCCTCTTAAAACTCCAAGACTAAACATGCGGCATCATGCCTCGATGACAATGAAGTCGTCGATCATCGGGATACATAGGTTATCCACCTATTTAAAAACATGAAGACTTACTAAGATTGGCATTGATAAAGCTCGATGACAATATTAAAAGCAGAATTGACTCGATGACCATTTAAAGCGTTAGGCTCGATGATAATAAAAAGCATGGGTTAGGTTCGAATACTATTCAAAGCATTAGGCTCGATGACCATCGGGCCGACGAGGCAAAAGGCTCGAAGTAGTATATGCTGCATGCATGCTTCTTAATATAAAATGCAGCTATATGCCTCTTAGTGTGAAATGCGGCATGAATAAACATCGACATCGTCATGTCGAAGACCATATCTTTGCCATTTCTATTTAACCTCAACGAGAACCAAAACCCACCCACTTCATGCGAAGCTCGTTGACATCATGCGACCTTACTTTATTCCGCATCGACGGCTCTGGGTTGTGGTGAGTGATGGCTCGATATAGCCAGTGTTGACATGACAAAGCCGTACTTAACATAAAAACTGCAATATTACTATACAAAGTTTTTTCTTTTCACCAAACCTTTATAATTTGTCAAAAGCTTATCGAGTAGCAAAACTTTATCGATTTTACTTACTGAAAAACCACTGCACCCTATTTCCAAGATCCAAAACATTATTTCAAATAATTAATTACTAACCATAATAATTAAACTTTTTTATGCATATTCTAGCATAACTAATTCTCCATAATTAAAAATTACGTGGGAAAAATTCACATGAATTCCAAAGTTATATTTCTATTGACATATAAAATATTCGGGTCCAGAACCCACATTTAATTATCATTAATATTATTAAACCCGAATTTATGATATTAACCTTAGCAAATTCATAATAAATTCCTACCACTTTGGAAAATTCTCAAATTATAAAATCATCTTCAAAATAAGGTTTTAAGAAACATAGTCAAAAATCATAACATTTTCAAATCATTTACTATGATTTTACTCTTAAAACCGTGCTAATTTGCTATGTAAAGTTATCATAACTCATCATTTATATAAAAACATGGCAAAAAATTAATTGGGGCATATCATCATTATTCATACATTTTGTTTTAAATCTAAACCAAATCAAATCAATCATAAAAAATGAAATTGAGATGAATTTTGATTATTATTCACCTTGGTTTGATAATGGATTAAGATTTGAATCTTGCTTTTAAATCTTCCTAGCTTTCCTTACTTGAATCTCTACTTGATTTTCATGATTTAGGTGGTAGTTAATGGTCGGCCTTGCTTGAGCTCTTTGATTGTTTTAATTTATGAAAACATGAATAGAATGAAATAAGGGTTTAAGGGTTATAAGATCTATCTGTTTCTATTTTACCCTTTCCTTATTCAAATATGTGTTTAAGTTATAAAACAAGCATATAGATTTATTTAGTTAAGGCACGACCTTACTTATATTCAAATCTCAATTCTCTTATCACTCTAATCATCACATTATTCTATTTAATTTATTTAATTAAATCTTTTGAATAAAATAGATTAAAATTAGGGATTTACAAGTAGTAAGCTATCTCATTCATTCATCTACCACCTTGCCATGGATGGCACGTCATTGAGAAGGTTGAATCAAAAGATGAATGGAATTAAGAATGAAGGGAGAGGCCTCTATAGAATCGGGGATCGAGTCCGGTAATTCGCAGGTTAGAGATATGATGTTGAGGGAGGTTACCGTGAATGGTACAATGTTGGTGAGATGGAATTTGGGGATGAATATGTTATCCCGCCTTTTGGCAAGGCTAGGACACCAAGGAATTGGTTGGATTCCGAGTATCGCCTGTCATGGATATCGCTGAATTATGTCCAAATCCGGATCAAGCTACAATTGATAAGACACAACTGGGAAAGCAGAGTGAACCAACGTTCCAAGTTTCAAGTCAATCCGAGTTCGTATGCTCAAGTTATGATGGATACAAGTTGGAGGGAAAAGCACGTTTTCGTACCCATCAATGATGTTCATTTCGTATCCATTAGGGAACGTCATTTCGTATCGATGGAAGAAGCCGTGTTTCGAATCCATCGAGTTCGTATCGATCGGTTTCGAGCCCATCGATAGTTAAATGCAGCTCGTATCGAGTGGCCAAGTGTCTTATTCGTATCCATCAGAAAGCCTTAGTTCGTATCCATCCAGCCCATGTCCATCATCCGCTTCACATCAGCAAGCCCCCATGACTTCGTAACGATCAGGTTGGCAACGTTCGAACCCATCGAATTCGCATCGATCAGGTTCGAGTCCATCAATAGATGACGTGTCTCGCAACCATCAGCCGATGTCTACTTCGTATCCATCAGGCCACTGTTCTTCGCATCCATCAAAAGACTTTGCTTCGAATCCATGCTCACTGGCTTATTCGAATCCATTGGGTCAACTGGCTTAGGTGACGTGTCATCCCTCGAAGGATACAAGGCGAGATATGTGGAGTCGAACCAGTCAACACGGAGCAAAGACCGGATCGAAATGAAGCGCGTGCGCCACATCATCCCAGGAGCACGTGCAGTCATCGACATGAAAAGGATCGAGTCGAAACCATGGAGACGAACCAAACAGCTTTCGAGAAATTACACTTCATGTCGACCATATCTCGTGATCCACTGATCCAAATACAATGAAATTTTCACAGGAGTTCGCATACACACAAAAGAATGTCTCTGCAAAATTTCAGCTCGATTGGACATCATTTTGATCGATACGAAATGGGTTCGTATCGATCGTAGATCGAGGTGAAACTTCCTGAGGTTGGTCGCGTGGGCCCCTCACGTGCCAGACCGAGTCTCCAAAAGTTTGAACGAAATCTAAGCCTCCTACGCCTATAAATAGAGCCCCAGAGCATACAGAAAAGGGATCTTTTTTCTCTCGAGCGCCCAGACTTTGCCGGATTGGGATTTGCATCTTATTCCTACTGTTGAATTCGAATTCCAAACTGTAATTTACTGTTGTTCGCTATAATTGCTTGTAATCATTGAAAGAGAATCAATAAAATCATCAAAACTTCATAGTGGACGTAGGCACTACGCCGAACCACTCTAAACTGCTTGTCTTTGCATTTTACGTTCTTGTTTGTTGGAGTTTTTGTTAGATAATCTCTATTTTACATTTATATTCTTCATTTTATCTCTTCAAACAACTCCCGAAGAATGTTGTGCCCATTTTTGGTACACACAGAATACAACCAGGAATTTTTTGGGCAAATTTGAGGAGGAACAGAGTTAGGTTACAGGACTAGTGGTTGCGAATGGGAGGAATGAACGCAATGGGAGGCAACGGTATGAGTGCGGGTGTGGCAAAAGCAAGGGCATTTTTGGAATTTCAATAAAACACCATGGAAGTTTGTGCAATGAATTCTATTTAGGCTGGATTTACTCGCACTCCGCTTTCCTCTTTTCACACCCCGTTAGCTTATTAATTTTTTATATTCCAAAATTGCCAATATCTTCAAACCACAACAGATCACGTTCAAGAGAAACTGTCGTGAATATAAGCTCTAATAGAACGAGGTTCATGTAAAATCCTCGCTCGGTCAAAGCGAGGTTTGTGTACTAACTTCGCTCGGACCAAATTAGGTTCGTATAATAACCTAGTTAGGTTCGAGCGAGGTTTTTATAATAACATAGTTTAGGTCAAACAAGATTCATGGACCAACGACATCATATTTGAACGTTGTTTAAGAAAAATAAGGGCATTTTTGATATGAATTGGGGGAAAAAGAAAACGGAGTGTAATAATTTTTCAAAATTTAATGGGATTTGAAAGGAAGAAAGTAGGGTGGGAATAGAACCACTTTATTAGTAGTAATATAAAATGCATGTATGTGCATCTAATATTCAAGGTATTTACTTTTAATTTAATTAAAAAATGAGTAGACGGATGTCTGTTGTAAGTGCAAAGGTTTTGGTAGTCACAACACTTTTATTTCAACTTGTTTTGTTAGTGCTATCAGTGGCAAATTGGTAGTAAAATTCCATTGATGGGTAGTCGGGAATGAGACGGTGGTGAACATTGCAGATCGGTGGCGAGATTCCGTTGATGGAGGGTGTATTTTCGAAACTTTAAAAAACACCGTGGAAATCATGTTCGTTGAATTCTCTTTATTAGTAGTAAAGAAGTAGAGACAAATTATCATAATATAAGAAAATTGTCATTGTAGACGGTTATTTACAACAATGTTATGAAATGTCATTGGAAAATATTAATTTTTAACTTTTCGTAAAATAAATGTTGTCCCTAAAGGTTTTTTACAATGATTTGTAGGAAAATATTGTAAATGACATATTTATCTACAACGATTTAAGCAACTGTTGCAAAATTCATGTCGTAAATTGGGTTTGTTCTTGTAGTGGTAGCATGAGTATGATAAATAGATTTATATCAAAATTTGAGTTGAAACTAAATGGAGAATGAATTACAATTACCTCCAGTAATTATTATTTATATCTTTCTAGCTTGATTCCAGTTCACATTAGAGAACCAATTTTATATCAAAATTTAGAATAAATATTCTTTAATGCAAATTACATGACTTAGTTACCTTTAATAGGCACGTTCACTAAATAACAGAACTTAGTATCAAAGATGGAAAAATATGATGTTATTCAATTTTAATATCATCAACAGCCAAACCAAGAAAAAAATGTTGTTTAATTTCTAAATTAATTAAATTACACATTTTCTCTATTAAGTTGGTACAACATAATTTTTATAAGTTCATGACCTGAGATCTTATGGAGACATGGAGTAAGTACAATTCATATGTATTAACTTAAGATATATACATTTATATCTTCACCGTACTATATGATTTGATCAATTATACAACTATATATGCATTTGTTTTGCAATTCTTATCGTAAATGCATTTATTAATATGACTTTTTTCTGACTCCATAATGGCCCTTGTGAAATTACTATTGTACTAAACTTGATACATTTCAACTCAAGCCCGGACTTCCAAAATATTAGGGGTCGTTTGGTTTATTTTGTATTTTATGTTTTGAGTTTTCAACATTAATTACAAAATATGAGAAGAATGAAGGGAGGTCGGGAGGGATGAACGGAAGATTGGAGGGGACCACGAAGTGGATGGAGGAACGACGAAAGGATGAATTGTTGCTCGTGCTTCCGTTTTTCTCAAAACACGAAAAATGAAAAAAAGTTGTTTTCTATTTTGTGTGTTAAATTCGTTGTCTAAAATGGTCATTTTTCGTAATATACATGCGTTGTTCGTATTTTTGTGTGGACGAAAACTCAAAACTAAAAACGGTAAACCAAACATAGCCTTAGATTTTTGCATAATTTAGTAGAATGTTACTCATATGGAGAGCTCTGATATCTTGTTAAATGAATCATTTAATTGTTTATGGATTAACTGACCAATATAAAGATAAATAACTTTATCTTTCTTATTTTTCTTTGATTTATTTTGTTTTATAAAAATAGTAATTATCGCTACAATTATTGTTTCTGCATTTCAGTTATTTTAATTACATCTATTTTGTTGTGGTGTTGTTAATTTTTCTCTTCTTCTTTTAATCACTTAGAGTGTAACTTGAATTCACAAAAAATAAGTAATGTGGAATAATAATTGGACCATTGGCTTTGGACTCTTTTCTAACTTGTTGCTATGTCGTTATGTATTTTAGTAGGATAAGTAATATGGAATAAGAATTGGACCATTGGTGTAACGACCCGTATTTTTAACACTTTAAAAATACGAATTAAAATGAAAATTTTGGATAAAAATCCGAAGGAAATAAAATTTTGTGTTGTTAAATGTGAATTACAAGTTAAAATACAAAATTGAATTCTGAAATAACTTATTTGTAATTTAAATATGGATGTTAACTTGTAGTGAATGTAAATAATGAATTGAATTTGATTGTAAACCAAATTGGTTATGATTGTAAACAAAGAATAAATAAAATGGTAGATTTAATAATGGAAGTTTATGTTATTAAAACTAATATAAATAAATGTAACTTAATATTACAGTTGATTGAAAGCAGATAATAACTGAAACTGTAATTCGATAAATATGTTAACTTGTAATTGAACGTAAGTAAAGATTTAAATTTGAATGTAACATGTAATTGAATTGAATTGAATTTGATTGTAAACAACGAAATAAATAAAATGTTACATTTAATATTGAAGTTATAATATGGAAATCAACGTAAATGAATGTAATTTAATATTACTGTGAATTTAAATAAGATGATAGCTGAAGAAAATGAAAGTAAATAAATTATAAACTATTGATAATAATGTATAAGCAAATGGTTGATTCAGTAATGAAAGTGTAAATCGAAATAAAAGAATTCATTTGGAATAAAAAAAACTTGAATTTGAATTACAATATAATCGAACGCTGAATCGAATATAATCTTTTATATTGGATTTATAATGGAAAACTGCATTGTAGAAGATTGTTAATTACTGTGAAATAAAAAATGGGATTTGTGAACAATTGAAATTTGATTTAAAAGTTAATAATTTAAATTGAGAATTTTATATTGAAATTAAACAGTCGAATAATTTATTTTCGAATATTGGATTTAATTAGACAATTAAATCAATAATTTAATAAGTTAAATTTCAGAAATAATTGTAAATCGAGTTGAATATGATTGAAAATGATTTGTAAAATTTTATCTTATCATATTGGAGTTATAGTAATGTTATAGAACTTTTAAAATTGAATTTAAAGTTAATTTGTGAAAATTGAATATTTTAATATTTAATTATCAAATGGGAAAATAGCCATTTTTCGAACAGTCTCAGAATTGAACGAAACTAGTTCCATTGGATCCGTAATAGTTTGTTATTGTCGGATTTCAATTTTCGTAGCAATCGGAGTTATCGTTTTAACGTGGCAGCTCGAAACGCATCGAATTGTTTTTAATATTAATTCGGCGAGAGAAAATAGTCATTTTTCAAAAAGTCTCGGATTTCGACGAAACTAGTTTCATCGGATCCGTAATGTGATATTATTGTATGGTTTCGAATTTCGTGTCAATTGGATTTACCGTTTGTCCGGGGCAAGCCAAAACGCATCGAAATCGGTTTAAATCGGTTTAATTTAAAACTGATCGTTTTTCTCCGTAACTCGCACGGAGGACCGAATTAGCCTCCGAAACATATTCCATTGTGTTCGGAACGTGGGGTAAACCTTAGAAACGCCAGCCGGCACGCTTCGTTTGGAGTTCGTTCGAAAATCTTGTTAAATTTGAAATAATATTAAATAATTTGTTATACACGAATATATACACGCGTTTGCTTTGTGAAACCCTAATTCTCTAAGCCAGCCGCGACTCTTTTGTTCAATGGCCAGAAAACGTTCTCGTTCTTCCTCAAATATCTCCAAATCCATACGTTTTCAAGCCTCAACTTCAACTGCAATATCGTAGAGGGTGACGAGCTCTTCGATCCATATGGTTGTGATCATAATCGGAGCATCGTAGGAGGCGCAGCTGGCCAGGGAAGTCACGCCGTTCGACCTCGTGATGCGCGCAATTGGTGGCGCCGGATGTTGCCGCACTTGGAACGCACGTCGAAGGAGGTAAGGGCTACAAGGGGACGCTATCTGATCGAGTTGTATGTCGACGTGGTTGTCGCGGGTTAAAGCCCTAGGGCCGGCTCGATTGGGTAATTCGCGTACGTGAGTTACGCGTTGGGGAAGAAGACGCAAATCACGGCCACGATCTGCTCAAGCATGTAATAGACTGCTGGATTTGATTAGGGTAGGATTTGAATAATAAAAATATATATTATTTATATTTAAAATCGAGTAACTTTGTAATGCTATATCTCGGTCATACGAGGTTGGAATTCGACGAAACCAGTTGCGCTGGAATCGTATTGCCGAGCACTACGCGATGAAATTGGATTGGAGTTGATTGGAGTAAGTGAAAATTCGGGTAGAATTAAACGCGCGTTTAATTTTATTCGAAATAAAAGCTGGAACAGAACAGAAAATCAAGGTGAGTGTTTTATAACGCTCACAACGTACTAAATATCTCTATGCTAGTTAAATTTGACATTATGAAGTGTTACGATTTTATTTGTCGCTGTTTGATAAAATTTAATTGTCATAAAGATTGTCATCGAATTTAATGTTAGAAATTAAAAGTTGACAGTCAAATTGAAATCAAAATTTAATTGCGATTAAATTACCTGATATTGATAACTATGAAATTGCTGTGAATTGTATTGTCTATTGGATGATTTATTTCGATGGATGCTATTGGTTGATATTTAATTATTTGGATGTTTATTTGCTTATATATTTCCTGTGATACATATGACACTGTGATCGGTTAAGTGATATATATTCATCCCTAACATTTAACTGAAATAAATAATCACTTGGCCATAGGATAGAAAATTATATACGGACACCGGGTTGGCTAAATTAATTGATTTTAAAAGTTGTGTTGAAATTATTTAAATAAATTGATTTTAAGAAAACAAAATCCAAATTAGAAATGGAATTATTTTGAATTGGAGCTTGAAATGTTGGAATTTAAACTTGATAAACGAAATTGTTTAATTAATCGAAGTTTAGTTTTTAATTAAAAATTGGAATACGGCATAAATTTTCGGAAGTTGATTTGTTTTAAAGATTGGACTTTTATTCGAACTTTGAATATTTCTAAGAAAATTTATATGAAATGATATTTCAGGTTTGAGTTTAGAATTGAAATTTGGATTCAAAAATTTGGTATTGAAAGTAAATTTGATTTAATGTTTAAATCGATATTTTGGAATTGGAAATTGATTTGAAATTGGAAATTGAAAGTGAACGGGATTTGTTTATTGGGATCGAAATTTATATGGAATCAAAATTTATTCAAGTTGAAATCGGAATTGAATCGATTAAATCGAAATGGAAATTGAGATTGATTTGGGTAGGAAATTGGGAAGTTGACCGGTTTGACTTTGGAATTGTTTTAATGAATATTTTAGTATGAATGATTTAAAATCTATATTCTTTAAATATTGAAATTATTTTGATTTTTCAAACTGTTTTACTATATAAACCATTTTTATATTCAAGTTATTTTCGACTAAACTATTAAAATATTTTCTATTAAACTATTTTTAACTATTTAAATATTTTCTATTAAACTATTTTAACTATTTTAATTAGTTAAACTACTTTTAAACTACTTAAAACTATTTTCTAAAATTTTCAAGCTGGTCAATAAGGTGAATTGTTTATATTTAAATCTCGAATTTAAATACGAATTGGGTTAAATGAAGTTGCAACCTAAATTGAAATTCGAAATGATTTTGAAATCGAAATGAGATATTGAGGCGAAATGATTTTGAAATGAAATCGTATACTTTGAGTAGATATGATGATTTGGAAAAGGCTTTTATTTTTGAAGCGAATATGATATTTTGATAATCAATTATGAATTGATTTTGAAAATGTAAAAGAGCCATCGGTGTAATAATACGTAGTTATTAAAGAGACCGGGATCGGATATGGACATACTCTCTGTCGATACCGAAAACCACTTTAATAACTAGTATACGCGGAGTGTAGATCCAGAACGAAGTGGATGGTTTGATGAACGCGTTGATTGAAGAAAGAGAACGATATTGGATGACCCCTGACATGACTAAAACAGGAGCCGCGCCGGGCCATTGAGGTTCGCCACCTCTAGCGGACACACTTCTTCGATACCATGTCTATTACATTTGTGATTCGATTTGGGTGCACCCCTTGATTTGGGAGTGTTGTTTCGCGGTGTTGGGGTAGTAGCTGCTATGCCCAACATCAGTCCGGATCACGCAACTACTAGTATCCTAGTTGGTATTGCCTCATGTACCTTGTCATACTGATTATCCTATTCGCGACCACTACGATTTTGGTTTGTACCTTTAGTATATGGATTGCCCTCTGGTGACTTCCGGTTTTGGGGAAACTACGGTCTTGTATATACTCTTGGGAATAAAAATGTGTTAAGGGTGGAATGGGCCATGACTTAACGCTATTTTAATACTTTTACTTTAATGTAGACATATTATAATAGCGTATTGTACTACATAGTAGATAGTTTAACGGATCCTTGAGAGATGGAAAATCCCGTAACATCTCTTAAGTTATTGCACTCACGTTGACACTGGGTAGGAGATGTCAAACCCCGTAAACATCTCTGACGCCGTCACACTCATATTTATTATTCGATTTGACTTACATGAGATATTTTAGTCCTGACTCGAGTGTTTTGTCTTTTCATTACGCTCGGGTCAGCCTGAGCATTTCAGATAAGGTTGAAGATCTATTCTGGAGGACGAAGACGAAGTTTGGTATTATATCATTTGTATTCTACTACTGTATTATTTTTCCGATGCATTATTGTATTATCTCTGATATGTATGTAACTCTGATTTATGATGTATAATAATAATCAAATTTATTTATTTAACAACTTCATGAACTGTTATTTTATTATTATATCTTGTTCCTTCCGCTGCGAGATTCTTAGTTTGTTTCTATTCTTTCTTTTCTTTTCTTATTTAACCCCATTAACCATCCGCCCTTTTGAATGGTTTAGAATCGGCATGTGTGTCTGATTTGCCGATTTAAACTGTCCAAAAAGGCGGGTCGTTACAATTGGCTTTGGACTCTCTTTTTCTTTTTTAATGTTTGATATTATTTGCATAGTTTTTTTTCCCAAAGCTTTAATATAGGTCTACATCCTCTAGCATATTATCCTTAGTTATCTCTGTGCAATAAAGTTGAATTTAATGTATATACTTCTAAAATCACCATGCTTCTAATTTAAGTTTGAACTTATTTTTTGTATGATGAAGCCGCTGGTGCTATTTGTTGTCTCATTGTTTTGGTGCTATTTTGAAGCATTCAAATGGTTTTATTAGTTTTCATTATGTTTAAAAGCTATTAGCCTGTTGTGCACAAAAAACATACCGGTTTTGGACATGTGTCCCGTTTGAGCCAACTACTATTCTGGTTCATCATATTTGCGAGGAATTATCTAACTACTGTTCCTGTACGTTTGCGAATATTGTTTGAATAGTTATCGAGTGGTAAAGTGGATATTGTTGTTGCACGTTTCTGTTATGTTAAACTATGCTACTGTTCTGATTCTTAATGTTTGCAAGGCACAATCTGATATTACTATAGCAGATGCATAGCTTGTTGCATGTCTGTTCTGCTCAAGATAAAATCCATACATATACATATTCTAATATAACAAAAATTTATGTTATGACTCAAAACCATCTTGATTGGTCTATAGTTTCCATTATATCTGTACAAATTTCTTATAAAGGTTGAAATTTCATTTTATATAGACACATGACTAGAGTTTTATGACAATAATAGCTTTGAATTGAAGAACATCTTTTATATGATAAAATAGAGTATGTCATCTATAAATATAAATATATGTACTATATCATTCATTCATAAACGATTAATGATTTGGGCAACAATGGAAAACTTGAAAGTTACTACTCTTCTCTTTGTTTCCTTGTCCCTTTTTGCATTACACATCAATAAAGTCAGTGCAAATTTTATTAGTAACACCAAGTTTGCATAAACCTTGCGATCATGCTCACCAGTTCTTCAGGTTTACATGTGTAAAAGAAACTTTTTAACTACTCCAAATTGTATATAAGCAGTATGGATTTTCTTGATTATTAGCATCTAGAATACACACAAAGAAGCCATTCTTTTGGAACATATACATGCTAACAAAAATAGCCTTAGGTAATTCTGCAGGAAAATATCTAGTTGATAGGTATTGTTATTAATTAAGATAATTTTTATGGCACTATTTGAAGGTTGCAAAAAGATCGTGCACAAAAGGTATGTGTATTTTTCTATATACATATAGAAGTGCACTAATGACCCATCTTTTCGACTTCCAATTCTCAACACTAACACGTCCATAGTATTTACATGTCGAGCACTCAAGTGCCAGAAAGACGAATTGTTAGGATAAAAAAATAAAAACAAAAAGAAATAGAACAATAAAGGAAGGAACACGGTATTAGAATCTCACAGTAGAACGATAATATATAATATTAAAAGAACAAATACAAAGGGTTACTCCGATATAGAAATTTCAGAGTTACAAAACCTAAGTACTATCATCGTCCTGAATAGTCATAACAATATGTCCTCACAAATGCTGATATGTACAGTATAGTAATGCAACGGAAATAAGAATACCATGATAGGTGAAACATCCAGCTCATCTTCTAGAGCTCCAAAGAACATCAATGAAAACCTACCTTTCTCAAACTACTCAAATGAGTACGCGAGAAAGTTAGGGAAAACAAAAACCAAGCGTCAGACATAAGTCTGGTATGAGAAACTGAAGGAATATGTTTGCAGTATGTAATAGTACTTTTGAGACTACATGGCATGCCATAACAATTATCCCCTCAAAAGAACCACCATCTAATATGTACATAAGGTGATATAATAGATAATGGCTAGGGTGAAGAATACAAATATATAACGTAGCTTGAATGGTTACATTGGTTACATTCAAATGCATATTAGAGGGCATAATCGAAGTCAATAAGGAATGTTCGCATAATGGATTTTCTACAGAGATCTCTTCAGCGAAACCGAATTCGAACTCCAAGCACAAGAGTTAGAAAGTACCTTTTAAGCGTCGTATATGTCTAGATAAAATATACCATTAAGGTAAATACAAATGCCCATGCCCGAACATAAACATGAACCACGTGGTACTAAATATCACAACTCCCACCAGCAACAATAGATAAGCATACTCTAGATATAGAGTTGATAATATCATGTCGTGGGATTGCAAACCCACATATTGTGCATCCTACTTTGTTTTTAGCAATTTTCGATGTTGAGGATATGTTCGACGTCTTTCACATGAGTCATCATTACTCGAACATAACACAAATCCAAAATTGGATTCCGACATTCCGAATAGATTTTGAAAACCACATATGAATTCTAGCATCTCGAGCAAACCCATTTCCAAGAGATAGAACACGTATCTTAGTCTCGAAGTGGTTTTTGACAAGTAAAACTGGTCATTTGATTTTGAATATTTAATTAATTTTAAATATTGAATAATTGGATTTTAAAGGTTTAATCTTGAATTCAAATATAGAGATTACATAAATAATTGAATTGTGAACTTAATATTTGGATAGTGATTTAAAATATCTAATTTGGAATTGAATATTAGTTAATGGATTTATTAGTATTATTTAACTCCTTTTAATATATAACTAATAAGGTGAACTTCATTTTGTAATTTATTTGCAGTAATAAATTGTTTGAATAAATAATCATAAAATTTATTTTCAATATAATGACTCGATTTTTATTGACGCATTTTAAATTAATTTATTTGATTTTTCCCTAATTTTTAATTTGAAAACTATTTAAATAATCGTTTGATGATTTTTCGGCAAACGGCAGTGTTTTTGTGATTTTATAGAATCATTAAACTAGTGTATATTATTATTGTTTTGAAGTCATGTCGTTGTTCTTAGTGCGACCGTATTTTTGGTTTATCGTTTGGAGTTCATACGGGAACAATAATCTATGTGGCATGATGCCAGAAATCATAATTAAATATATGTCAACGCTTACAGTTTGGGTAGGCTTGGTCACGTTTTGAAATAGTGGACCGAGGTTGAAGTTGTGGTGATGGATGTGAGGCCCATGCGAGGAGGGGCTCGACGGGACTATCCATGAGCGATTTCGTTGTTTGGTGAAGGAGCAATCGTGGAAAGAACTTACGGCCACGAGGAGTAGGCTGCTGGTTTGAGAGGGATTGAGTGATGAGGAAGAAGGTTTAAACTTTAATTGTAGTGATTAGTAATTTTATAATGTAATTAATTAAATTAATGAAAATGAAAAATTATAAATGCTATAACTGTTTCGTACAAGGTCCAAATCGAACGCGGTTAGTCACGTTGGATTCATAATGATGATATCTACATTTTGGAATTAGATTGGTAGAGATTGGATCTTGTAGAAATTTCAGCTAAAATAGAATGTTGTTCGATTTTAGATGGAACCAGAACGTGGAAGCGATAACTGAATTTCGGTGTTTATAACTAACCTCTTTGGATAAATCGGTTTGTTATATACTAGATAAATTTATTGTTTGTGTTTGGTTGAAATTATAGGCTGATTGGTTAAATATCCGCTTTAAAAAGCGAATGTCATTTAAAAGTGAAATAAATGAAAGTATATTGAGGAATTCGAATTTCTCACCATAGTGATTTTAATTTCCAGTTATATATACCTGTTGACTTTATTTCAGTTGTAACCCTGTTATATAGATTGTTAATTGCTAAATTTTGATTATTTAGCATTACTAGTTATGACATTGTTATATGTTCAGAACTTTACCCCTGCAATGATAAAAATCAATAACAATATTATTTAAGTGCTTGGTTGCTATTGACCCTAAATTAGTATTTTAAAAATACTATTAATTTCCATTGGGCTTAAAAATGGTTTTGATTCAAAGAATGATTTTAAATTTGATTTTTGGGTTTCTTGTAAAATTTTATTTAAATGGATTTTTAACTTCTATTTTACTCAAACCCCTTTTTATTTGTCTTTTCTAAATCATTTAGAGATGTTTTTAAAGTTGCATAAATATTTTTCGATAATGTTTTAAAACTTTTTTATTTATATTTTATATTTTTTAAAGGTTATTTATCAATCTTTTAACATTGTGAAAAGTTATTAATTTAAGTAATCAAATATTGTTTGAAGATAATAATAATTATTTATTAATAATGTTTTGGAACTAATAATAAATATTTATTAATAATGTTTGGAAGTTAATTATTATTTATTATAATAATGTTTGAAGATTAATTATTATTATTTGTTTAATAATGTTTTAATTTATTAATTATTTTATTTATAATGTTTTGAAGTAAATAATTATTCCTATATATAATGTTTTGAAGTAAATAATGATTAATTATTTATGAAGTTTAAAGTTAATTAATCGATTAAATTAATTGCATTTATAAATAATAAATTGATTTATAAAAGAAATTTCATTTAATAAAATAGTTTATAAATGAAAAGCGGAGTTTGGATTTGTAAAGAAATTTTATAAACACTTTATAAATGGTTTTTTTAAAAGCTCTATAAATAGTTTTTACGAAGGAATTTTATAAGGGATTTAGAAGAGATTTCTATAAAAGGGTTTTATAAAGAAGTTTATAAAAAGATAGAGTTTTATAAATAATAAAGAGTTTTGGACATTAGTAGAAAGAGGTTTATTAATGGTTTTAAAGACGTATAAAAGAGTTTTATAAATGGTTTTATAGATTTATAAAAGAGTTTTATAAATGTTTTTAGAAATTTGTAAAAGAGATTTATAAATGGTTTAGACATTTATAAAGGGAATTTATAAACGATTTTTGAGTTGTATAAAAAGGGAATTTATATTAAGATGAGATTTGATTTCCATAAACGATCTTTTAATAATTATGGTGATATGGAAACATCATTCCATACTCAATACTAAATAGGAAATTTTTCTCTGTTTTTGTAATATACTTATACCGTTGAGATAAGTAGAATGTACTTATACTATTGTGATAAGTATATGGATATTCTTCTAAGTATTGAAAGGGGTATAAGGGTTTGTGAATATATCTTTCTAATGGTATTTTGATACAAATATTTACAAAATGATTCTAATTAATGAAAGGATTAAGTAAATAGGTTAGTGGCTGCTTATATGGTTAACCAACGTTGGTTTCCTTATGGAAATAAATCTCTGATTTGATTTATGCTTGTTTTTTTATTTAATGGTTAAATAACTGACTATCAAACTTAGTCGGTTGTGGACTATTGTTATTGGTTCGGAGAGACGAGGTCGGATATGTTATTCGAAAACCACTTCGAACCAAGATAAGTATTCGAATGGAAGACACCTGTAAGGTGATTGAAGATGGAGTTCTTTAAAGTGCAAGGGCTACTTGCTACAAATTCTGAGGATGATCCCAAAAATGGATGCAGCAGAGGTAGTGCCTTCGGTTTCGTTCAAACCCAGAACGAACTTATATGGATGAATGCTGGCATTGCATTTCTGCCAGAGGTCAGTGTTAGCATTCCAAGCGGGAATGCTATATAAAAGGTAATCCTAGCCTCAAGCCTCACACCAGGTAAATGACTAAAGCAAGGATGTGCAACAGGACTAACTGGGGCGCTCCCATTAGGGTATGATCATTCCTTATCTAGAGTTGAAACCTATGTATGCTTCGAGGTCCATTATGGTTGTTTATCAACTTAGGGATGACCATATTTGACACTATCCAATAAGGGGTGGGGCTGGTCCTGAGTAGCAGAGGTGCAACGTATTGTAGCCTCCCGTATAATTTATCTAGAGGTGTACGGATTCGGTGGGTAGACCCTTACCATTCATAGTTGGAATCTATTTGACTTGATTGTATACCTATTATGTTGGAATTTAATAATGTAACAATTTCAGCTATGATTCAATATTTATTTTAAACCCTAAACAGAAGATTTCCTATGGAAATATTTTTTATTGTAAGGTAAAAACTCATCCGTTTTTATGTGCGGCGTGGTCTTACGTGATATCTTTATTTTCAAAAGATTTTTGTAATATTAAAATTCAATTGAGGTGTCATTCTCATGCTGGTTTACCAAACTGATCCGAACATTATTTTTCTTATAATGCTTGGGCCAGATCGAGCATATTTATAGATTCGGTTTGGATATTTCGAGCTTCAGGAGACGAGCAATTGTTGCCATCGATTTTTACTTTGTATTCATCCCCAAAATAGTGAATAACCTATCATTCTGTTTGGCTAAATCATACATGTCTACAGCGATGCGCTTCACTAGCCCTTTTAGTTATTTTAGCTACCCACTTTGGAGTCAAGCATGTTGTTAGTTCATCAGCAATTTGACGATGCTTATATAAATATTCTATTGAGCGAAAGAATGTTCTTGCAACCAAAGCCTTCATAGGTAAAATTCTAGCCCCTTTTAATACATCATTAAAACTTTCAAACGCATTAGTGGTCATAACATGAAAGCGTCCGCCGTCGTCTTTGTATAGTACCCAGTTTTCCTAGAAATTTCCCAAACTCCTCGCAATCCAATCATGCGCACGCCTATTTGTTGCTTTGACCACTTCTCTAATTTTCATGTATTCAACTACCTCAGAAGCGCACGCTGCTAAATAAAATTACCCTGTTAACCGCTTATCTCTGAATCCTGCCGCTTGAAGGTTTCCTTTTATATGTCTTGCATAGTATCGATGTTTGTGTGGTTCTCTCCATTTTCCTTGTAAAGCTTTCGGAATTCCATTCATCCTATCTGATATGAAAGTAATACATCGACCACGTACACTATGTATGAATTCAAGCATGCACGAAAAAAACCAACCTCGAGAATCACATGACTCATATTCAACAACTGCATGTGCCAAAGGAAAAAAGACAATCATCTGCATCTACCGCGGTAGCAACAAGCAATGTGCCTTTGTATTTACCATACAAATGCGTCCCGTCAATACATAACGATGGCCGACAATGCATAAAACCTGTAATGCAAGGCCCAAATGCCCAAAACGCACGATCGAGTACTCCAACTTCATCATGTGTCACATGCCCTATAGAGCCATGGTTCATTCTCTTTATCTCCTCAAAGAACTGTGGTAATGTCGCATATGATTCTGCCCAATCACCATAAATTCTCTCTATTGCTTTGCTTAATGCTCGCCATGCTTTCATCTAACTAATGTTGATGAACAACTGATCGCGTACAAGCATTTGCACTGTACTAGCAGAAATATCCAAATAAGCTTTGACAAAAGACATTATTTCTGTCACAAGAAATTTCGATGTGGCTTGCTTATGGTTAGAATTAACTATTGAGTTGACACAAGTATGTTCGCTTGGATACTTCCAAATTTCCCACCATCCAGACTCAAATATTTTCGAAACTATCGCATGTATCCTCCAAGGACAATTACTTTCAACATTACATATAACAGTGTATTATATTTTGTTTGACTTGATTGGTTTGTATGAAACAGCATGTAGAATAGACCGTTCCGTTAATTGTTGGAGAAACTTTTCTTTTGTCTCAAAAACCATTCCAACACTGAAACCATATTGAATGCAAGCAGTTGAAAATCAATCGCCCACAAATTGAAGATTAGTAATAACAGATCTTGCTAACATTTGCGCAATGCAAAGATCATCATCCAAAGGTACTTCCATCTCTGGTTCATCACTATCACCATCATTGTCATCTACTGTAGGAAAGTCATAGTTCAACGGGTCGTTGTTAACTTGCATTCTTTCAATCCAAGAGTCTTCATTACCATTCCTAGAAGCAACAACCATGCTATTGACTTGAGGTTCTTCACCTACCGCTTCATCCCCATCAACGTCCATATCATTATCAACATTTGCATAAGGAGAATGGACAGATGGTATAGCACTCCATTGTGCCACAGTATCTACTGCCATATACCTATTAACAATATAGGAGTCAACTAACCAACGAAAACAAGGATATATCTATAACTCCGACTCATATCATATAGTTTGGATGGATTGGGATACATTGACTGCGACATATTAGCATTTGATGGTTCAGCACTTTCGTTATGCTGACTGCCTTGTTGCTGGAAGCTAATTACATTGCAACAAAGCGTAAGAAAATATAACTAAATAACAATATATCCAACTATTCATAAAAAAATGTTACCTCGGACTAATAATTGCATCCATAGGCGGTGTGCAATAAAGAATGCTTTGTCGCGTAGACGGTTGCGAGTTTGTGTATGGCATAAACCCGTACTGCATAAATGGAGGACAGTATCTTCCATTAGTTACATAAGGATTACTGTAACTAGGAGATACGTAGCCAGCAGATGGATTCGCAGTCTCTAACATCTATGTATAGTATCCAATTCCAGTACTTACTACAGGAGATGCCACCTGCTGTTCTTGTTGTTTCGCAACTTTTCCTATGTATAACTCAATCGATTTTGCAACAGCAGAAAACATTACTTTTTCATCATCATTGTCCGCTAATGTTGTTGCTTTAGAACCCGAGTCCGTTGGCCAGTTAACCACTAATTCAATTTCAAATTCTTCTTTATTAAGTCTCGTCGTTTTGTAAATAGATTCTTTTAATTCCGTTAATTTGCATCATTTCCGCATTGTTCCTGGTTTACACATACCGGCAACATATTTACCATTTATCTGATCATCGAAAATTAGTTCACCTCGTAGTAGCAAAGTGTAGGAATTAGATTTTTCACCATTCTACAAATCAGTATACAATTCTATCACTAGGTACACATAGAAAATAGTAAGCTTACTCAAACCCATTATTCACTTTATCAAATTTCTGAAATTACAAATAAAAACTTGGGTTTTATGATTGTACCTTCGAATTGATGAACTTTGCTGATCACCGTCGTCAAGATCTATAAATTTAGCCCTAAACCAACGTTTTAAAGATACAAATTCTGATTTCAGTTTATTGGAGCCATCTACAGTCTTTTGCTTTACTTTTTGTTACAGGTAGAAGTGAGGGAAATAGATGGGTTGCTGACTGGATTTATTGCAGCCATGGCGAATTTTCAAAAATCATTCATTGGCGATTTTCAACAAATCGCAAACGTTGTTATTGGCTTTGGCGATTTTTGGAAAATCGCACATGGGTGATTTTTGAAAATTCGCCCACGTAAATACCAAAACAGGCTTGTTTCTGTAATTATTTTTCGAACTGGTCTATCTAAGTTATTTTTTTAAAACATGCCCAAAGTAGCAAAATTTTCTATTATATATTACTCGTCACAATGTGAGATTATGTTCTATCTTTTTCTTTCTTTTTTCCTGAACAATCTGTCTTTTCAGCATTTGAATGCTCGACATGTGAACACCGTGGATGTATTAGTGTCGACTTTCGAGGGTCGAAAAGGCAGGTCATTACAAAAAGACTTATCGATCCCGGTCTCATCAAGACAGAATCGATGAATTTGGTCATATCCAACAATAATGAGAATGATCTCATATGGAAACCAAGTCTCCTATACTTATCATGTTTCCGATATTTTCATCTCACGCTATCCCTTAGCCAAGAGTGAAGCTGATTTGTTAGAGCTCTATTACTCATATCTCTATTTGAACATCAATCTTAACTCCCACAGATAGACAAGCCTACTTCATCGACTTTTAGTGCTAAGTACACGACTAAATGTTTTTAATAAAAGAGTAAACATACAAAGCACGATCAAGTCACATAAAAGACTTCTAATCCCTTTTTAATTAATTAATCTATTATTAAGTTAAACCTCTTTTATTAGTAAAACATCTTTTATCTAATAAAACATTGTTTATCAATTTCTACTATTCATTTGTACTCTTTTAATACTTCAAAAGGTATCCATATACTTATCTCAAATGGTATAAGTGTATCCACAAATCATTAACAATATTTCTTACTTTAGATATTTGCTTTTTGTTTCTTCTTAAAAAGATTCATTACTTATAATTTCCTTCAAAATATCCATTTTATGGCTCTAAGTAATTTTCACAAATTCATTCAAAAAGGTTTAAGACTATTGTTACTCAAACATTGTCACGACAAACCTTAAACCATTTCCATACTTATATTATCTTTAAAAACAATCTTCTAAATATCTAAGTTAATATCTGTTTAAGTTTAATAGTCGACTAATCGACTATCAGTTAAGAAACGATCGCGTATAGAAATCACGATTCATATATTTAACTCGTTTTTAACATTTCAACTTATATTATTCCTCGTCCAAGAGTGTAGCCAGGTAAGTTAGGGCACTGGTTGCATCAAACCCTTGCCAAGGCATTTCATTCCTAAATCTCACATATCGATACCTCGTCGGCTTTTAGTGTTAAGTATAGTACTTATGGCTTTCATAAATGAGAAAACAAATAATATGATTAACACGTTTCCCGACACTGACTTAACTATTCCTCGGTCAAGAGGAAAGCTGGTGGGTTAGAACTTTACTGCTCATATCCCTGCTCGAACATCGGTCTTAACTCTCACAAATAGATAATCTTACTTCGTCCATTTTTAGCGTTAAGCAAAACCAAGTACTTTTCAAATAAATAAGTAAACAACAAGATTAACACGTTTCCGACATTCCAACTTAACTATTTATCGGTCAAAAGGGAAGTCGGTAGGTTAGAGCTTTATTGCTCATATCCCAATTCGACATCAATCTCAACTATCATAAATAGAAAAGTCTACCTCATCGGCTTTTAGTGTTAAGCCTAGTCAATTACCTTTTTCAAAACTTATATATAAGAATACTTTAAATATACTTGTAAATGGATTTTAAATATATATGTAATTACTTAAAAATAATGAAATTAGGAGTTTGATAAAAATCAATAAAAGCATGTCTTACATTTTATAGCACCTTACTTCCAAAATTCATGAATAATTATTAAAACTATATTTAAACTTCTAATCTTTTTTTTCGTACTCAAGTACATTTTAATTGAACTTCCACAAAAATATTTTATAAAGAAAATAATTGAAAATCATTTAAATCAAGAAAAACTAGTCAAAATATCTCATTTTAAACACTTAAAACCATAAACAACTTACTACAGCACTTATAAATGTTGTTAAAATTCATTGTTAAAGAATAATATTGAAAAGCACAATCTTTGTGACTAGTTTTAACCACTTTACCAATTGATTTAAGACTTGAAATTTTTATAGTAAGCACTATCCTTATTGTACTTAAAAACCATGGAAAGAAACCCCTAGGAATACCTTTTAATTTATGGGGAAATTAATTTAAAGGACAAAAATTTGTATGTTTTTAGCCTCAAGGACACGACCTCAATATTTTAACCATAAGGACAAACATTCTCCTAAAAATTATTCATAAGGACAAACATTCTTTCAAAATTATTCATAAGAACAAACATTTTTCCAAAACTGCTACTGAACTAAAAACTGATACCTAAAAACTGCTACCGATAACTACAAACTGATACCTAAAAACTTAAAAACTGATACCTAAATAAAGTTGTCCTTCAGGCTAAAATACTGAAGGTCTGTCCTTCAGGCTAAAATACTGAGAAATTTCGTCCTTGACAATAATTTCCTGTTAATTTATTTAGAAAAATTTCTAAAAACAAGCTATATTTACAGTGTGTTTTTATAACCATATTTTATTCTAACTTTCACAACTTTGTTTCACAATTTATATAACTTTCCAAACCATTTCTTTACTATCCAATACACAAAAATATGTTTACAGAACAACCAAATCAAATTATTCCAAGTTAAGACCATAAATATCCAATTTATATAAGTTAAAGTTAAGGGATACCGAAACGCACTTATAGCGACCGTTCTCTCTTCAAGCACTTTCAAACATACTTCAATTCAACACGCAAGTCAAACAACCCATTAAGCATCAAGTCAAGTACACACCACATGTTTAAAAGGGTAATAGAAGTGATGTTATATTATATAAAGTTGTCATTTGCTTTCAAAAGCAAGAGTGGTCCAAATTTATAACTTTGATTAGTTAATGTCACTTTAACTTTATATTTTGCACACAACATACACACAATATTTACAAACAAGATAGTGAGATAACTTACTTAGATCCAAGCCAAACACATGCTTAGGCACAACCAAACTCAAGAGCACTTCCAACCATCACCTTGCAACCACCTTCCTCCTTCTTTCACTTGCACTTGCATTTTGCTCCTCCAACCACCATATTTGCTCACGGCCATCCAATGAGGGGAGAGATGTTCTTCCAAACTTCAAGATATAACATTTTGGAAGGTTTTCTAATATTGTCCTAAGGCTTGTGGCAAAGTTTGAGTGGATTTGGAGTTGTTTTGCAAAAAAATTCTTTAGAACATAAAAGAAGAAGAAGACATTAAAAGGCTTTGTTTTTCCTTTGTAAATTTGTGATTAATTAACAAGGGTGTGGCCTCTCCTTTTATAAACTTCAAATGGTGCTCTATAAGCTTGTTCTCATGCTCCTCTCATGTCACGGAAGGCATGCCCTCCCACTTGCCCCATCACTTCTCCTCTACACCTCTCTCTTTTTACTTAACGCTTAAGAGTTACCATAAAGCTCATTTTCAAAATCTCTTATCCACTTGGAAGTTTCTAGAAAGTGCTATTTGCTTTATAAATTAAAATGTCAATTAATTTCTAATGTGTTCATTTGATCACTAGACAAGTACACAAGAGTTTGAACAACTTAAATTTAATAAAAAGCTATTTATCGATAAACCGATTTTCGGTTACATTGTCAATTTTTCTTCATAGAATATACCTTTGTAAACATTTTAAAAAAAAAGTTTATCATCATTAATTATGATTTAAAAGAGGATTAAAAAGGTTATTAAATCATTTTGATAACATTTAATTCGAAATTCAAATATTTAAATAATTCATATATTTAAATACGAAATGTCCAAAATTTCGGATCGTTACAAAAAATCAATATGAGGCTATGAGAAAATCATTGAAAATTAATCTATTTAAATGAAAATTCCTAATTCGGCATATTGTAGTAGGGTGACAACATGCCACGAATCCAGAAGGATAAGGTTAAAAATGGACATGAACTCCATCCAACTCGGTACAACAACACTAAAAGAAAAAATCTAGAGTACAAAGGTTTATATAAATATTCCAACCTAATCCAAGATACCTATTAAATATTTAAAGTTCAATAAAATTCTTCGCGTGTAGCCTTTCAGATTTTCTGGTATACAAGGGTCCAACTTTAACACATTCCTTTTGTCCATTTTAACTATAGCAACACGATTGATTGTGGACCACGTATACATTTGTCTCCTATTCACAAACCCAAAAATATAACTTAAACTTACATAAGTGGTTTAGTAAAATGATTATAGAAACGTATAAAGTTATTCTTCTACTTTGAGGATTTCTTTTCCTAAATGGTTATTGTACTCTACTTCCAGGAGCAACTTTGTCTCCCTGCCTAATTTCTTTCTTATTTTCGGCTCCCATCATCATGCGCCTCAAGTTAGCTTCGTTGCATACTGGTTTTGGTAAGAACCTGTACAATACAGTATGCTTGACCTTTGGTAGGCCCATGTATCGTCCCTTGGCAGAAACCATATATTCTAGTTTCATGCATTCCTTCAGGAAAAGCTGCATCATAATCGTTTAATCCATTAAGTTCTCATGTTGGTTTTGAAATAACTAAAGGATAAAGACAATGCATCAGAATAGAAAATTAACTTATACAGGTTAGGAGACCATGGCAAAATAAATACAGTGCTAAGGATGGGTTTGGCAGATATATGACAAAATTCTACTTGGCTTTTATTTTATTTGCAGCTGCAAAATATTATCCATAATTCAGTAGCAAAGCGTAGTCTGTTGTTCAGATAAAATAAGTACGTAGACCTAATCAACTAAAAATTTTATGTTTAGTTTGAAATGTAAGGAGTTTTGGTGGACTAGCTATTAAAAGCCTTTTCAAACATGATATAACATTTTGCAGTTTATAACACTCGTCTCCCTTTTTTATGTTTTTTAGACTCTTTTAATGTACTTAGATTTGTATCTGTCGATGTGGTGTGGAATATATTTTTTAATGAATTTACTGTTATCCCACTTTTTGGCAAAGCTGAGATACCCAAAACTGACTAAAAACCGATAATAACTAGTCATGAATATTCAGCTATGCATTGCAGGATAACCATGGATATCGATGAATTTTGCCCGAGTCCAGATCGGGCCGTAATTGACAAGACATGACAAGCAAAGCCATGAAAGCCAACGTTCCAATTTTCAGGTAAATCGGAGTTCATATGAACGAGATATAATCGATACAAATTAGATAAAATGTGATGTTCGTATCCATCAGAGACAACCTGTTCGAATCGATCAGATTCGTATCCATCAGAGGAGTATCGTCAAGTTTGAATCCATCGGGGCTTGGGAACTTCGAATCGATCGTCTTCGAATCGATCAGGCACGAGTCAGTTCGCGGTCATGAAGCTCGAGTCCATCTGCTCGTATCCATCACCGCACCTTGGTTCGTATCCATTGACTTCGTATCGATCAGAATGGTCAAGCCTTCGTATCCATGAATTTCGTATCGATTGATCGATGCTTAGTTCGAATCGATGAACAATTCGAACTAGACGTTGAAAGCTGAAACGAGATACGCGAAGGACTGATTCAAAATAGATAACAGTACTCGATACAAACAAGGCGAAATTCATGGATACGAATCGGTCAATGCGCCACTGGAAGTGGATCGATACGGGAAACTCATGCCACGTTATCCCTTGCGCACGTGCTTCTGATCGATACGAAGGGACGAATGCAAAACATGGATTCGAACGCGACAGTGCACACGAAAACACAATATTGAATCGATCATATCTCACGAACTGTTGATCCAAATGCAATGAAATTTTCACAGTAGCTTGCGTGCGAGGTAAAGAATGTCCCTGCCAAGTTTCAGCTCGATTGGATCGTTTTTTGATGAATACGAAATGGATTCGTATCGATCACAGATCGAGTCGAAACTTGGTGGGGTCGGTCGCGTGGGCTCCCTCACGTGCCAGAAGAAGTCTCCCGAAGTTTGAGCGCGATCTCAGCCTCCCACGCCTATAAATAGCCCCCTGAAGCCTGCAGAAAGGGGATCCTTTTGGCCATTCGACGTCCAGACTCTGCCGAATTCTATTCTACTTCTTTCCATTGCTGTTATACTCAAATTCAATCATTGTATCCGCTGTAACCATCTGTAATCAGCAAAGAACATCAATAAAAGATAAAAATCATTGAAGTGGACGTAGGCCGGAGATAGCCGAACCACTATAAATTTCGTGTTCTTGTGATTTATTTCTGGATTGTTGTTTATTGCTAGCTTAGATCTGAGATTTGTGTCTGATTATTACTTTTAATTTTCAATTATATTCATATTGTTTATTTCAGTTATATATCTATGATATACATTGTTAAATGCTGAATTTGATTGTTGGCCTTTTTGGATGTGACACCGACATAAAATAGATAAAATTGAAATGGTACTTTATATACAACATGTCGCTGGGACAACATATCACATGTCAATAAACGTTCGAATCATGCTACGCAAGTTTCGAACTTGTGATCTCTCGCACCAAAGTTGAATCACTCAACCACTGGGACAATGGTGCTGTTAAAAAACATAATTATAACACTTGTTAAGTGCTATAGTAACTATTTGACCTTGATATAGTATTTTGAAATACTATAAATTACAGATTTTGTTTGGAAATGATTTTTGATTTGGGAAAATGATTTTAAATCCGACTGTTTTGGAATTTCTATGGTATTTTAATTTAAAAGAGTTTTGAAACTTTTCTGTTTTATTTCAACTTCTTTCATTTTTCTTTTCTAATATATATATTTAAGTAAATGTTTTAATAATTATTTTTGGAAGTATTTATTTTTATAGAAAATTATTATAATAATAAATGTTTATTTTAAAAGTAAAATAAGAAGGGTTATATTTTATTTCAAAAGGGATTTTCCATCTTAAATAAGATAGAAATATTCAAAATAAATATTTGAGAATCATTGTATAAAATGTTGTATAAAGGGATAGATTTATAAATATTATTTTATAATTGGAGGACAAAATTATAAAATGTGTTTTATAAATAAAAGAATGATTTATAAGTAATATCCTATAAAAAGGAAAGCAATATCATTTTGATAAATTGGAGAAATAAATTCCATTTGAGAATTTATGGAAATATATGCAATGACCATGGTATGGAAAATCTGAGTTTTATAATGATATTTCAGAATTTTCTATATTTAGAGTTGGTGTTATATTTGGAGTTTTTTTAAAATGGAGTTTTGGTAATTTTGTTTTGAAAATTTATAAAAGGGAATTTATAGTTGAATTTCGAGTTTTACAAAAGAGTTGCAAAAAAGTCGGAAATTCATAAAATATGTTTATAAATGGTATTTTATAAAAAGAAGCTTTATAAAATGTTTTATAAATAATATAAAAGGTGTTTATAAAGGTCACATTAATAAAAATTCAGGAATTTATAAAAGGCAGCTGTAATTATGTTATATATATATATATATAAAGGGATTTATAAATAATATTTTATGGAAGGAATTCTAAAATAAATTTAGGGCTTATATTTATTAAAGAGACTTTTATAAAAGAGTTATTTTATAATAGAGATTTCATTTCGCAAAATTGACCTTCTTAATTATGGTGGTATGAAATATTATTTTCCCTACTTAACACCGAAGGAATAACGTTTGGGTTATTATTATCTCTGTTTTAAAATGACACAGTTTAAACCAAATTTAAATGTGGTTTTGAAATGAAAATCTTTCTTAAGAATTTTAAATATACTTATACCGTAGTGATAAGTATATGAGTACATTTTATGTATTGAAAATGCTGTGATTTGCGAACATACTTATACTAATAACATAAGTATATGTGAAGCTTTTCTAAGTTTTAAAAGTGGAATGGTTTGTGAGTATACTTATATAGTGGAGATAAGTATATCAATATTTTTCAAGTATAGAATAGTGTAGAGAAGGGTTTGTGAAATATATCTTTGTAAAGGTATTTAAATAATTTACAAAGTAGTTTTAATTAATGAAAAGATTAATTAAAGAGGCTTATTGATTGCTTTGTGCTTAACCGTGCTTTGTTAAATCTCTAGTTGAATTGTTTGTTTGTTTGATATTTAAATAACCGACTATTAAATGTTGGCCCGTTTTTAAAACTTTCGTTGTCGGTTCAGAGAGACCGAGATCGGATATATTATCTGAAAACCACTTTAAACTGGCATAAGCTTTTGAATTGGAGATATCTTGAAGATTATCGAAGATGGATTTATTTAAAGTGCAAGGGTTGCTTGTTACTAATCCTGAGAGTGATTCCAAAATGAAGGTAGCAGAAATGGTGTTTTCGGTTTGTTCATTTCCTGAACAACTTGTATAAATGAATGCTGGCACTACATTGCTGCCTGGAGGGCAGTGTTAGTATTCCAAGTGGATTTTCTATATAAAAAGGTAAAACATCATCAACCGGGAATAAATAAAACATGGGACATGCTTCAAGGCTAAGTGGGTCGCACCCATTAAAGTATTGTCATCACCCTTTCTAGATATATACATTTATGGATTTGGGTTGTGCGTGAGAGCTCTCAGGAAAAGGTTGCAAAAACAACTAGGATGATGAAATATTCAGAACTATCCAGTAGGGGGTAGGGCCAGTCCTGATTCACAGAGGATCCATGTGAGGCCCTTGGTACATTTTATAGAGATGTACTTTGGCAGACGGTACCTCGATGTATTGTCATTGTTTGAAATTCCATTCCTTTTGGACTTAGTTGTATACCTATTATGTTGGAATTTAATTAATGTAACAATTTCGGCTATGATTCAATATTTACTTTATACCTTATACACTATTATAATATCACTCGATTTTTTAAAGAAATTTTTGGTTATCGTAAGGTAAAAACCCAGCCATGTTTATGTGTGGCGTGGTCTTACGAGGTACTTTTATTTTCAAAGATTTATAACATCAAAATCTATTTGAGGTGTGTTTCACATCCTGGTTTACCAGACTGATCCAGGCATTATTTTTCTCATAATGCTCGGATCTGACCGATCATACTTACCGATTTAGTTTGGATGCTTTGGAGCTTCAGGTAACAAGCTGGATGCCTCCAAGACATGCTCACGTATATTTTATTTTCCGCTGCATTAGTTTTTTTATTTATCAGCATTTGTGAGGACGGGTTGTTATAACTGTCCAGACTGATGATATATTAGTTTACTCTGATTTGATGTATGTATATTACAATTTTCTTTTGTAAAGATTTATTGTATTTAATATATTACTCGTCATGATATGAGGTTCTGTTCTTTCTTTCTATCTTTTCCCTTAACAATCTGTCTTTCTAGCACTTAAATGCTTGACATTTGAATACCGTGGATGTTTTCATGTCGACTTTAAGGGTCGAAAAGACCGGGACGTTACAAATTACAACATAATTAGTAAGAAATTACAGTTATGACAAAAACAACCAAATTTAATTTAACATGATGCTATAACAAAGATTAAACAAACAAAAATAACTACGACCTAAAAAAAACTAACCCCGAACTCATATTAATAGTGTAAAGTTGAATAAGAATATCTGAATCTAATGAAATTCGGTAAAAACTTCTTCAATCAACAAAAGCTCGAGATTTCAAAGAACTGAAGATGTCGACAATAGCTCAAGATGTATGTGAAATAACTGAAAGCACGAAAACTTAAATGAGATTAGGTATACGAATTAGAATGAAAATTGCAACGAGCAAAATAAAGATGGACAGTGAGGGCGTTAATTTGAGAAGAAAAGGGGTAAAAATAAGAAAAATGGATTTGAAAAAAATAAGGACGTAAAACATAACATGAAATCAACAGGGATATAATTTCTAAAATAAATGAAAATAAGGATGTGTCACAAATTACCACTATAAAAAATACAGCAGGGTTCCAACAAAATTGATAATTCACTTTGATTCGAATTGAAAGGAAATAGTAGAACAATATGTTCATGATAATAATTAGAATCGAAAGATTCACAATCACAAAATACCTTATTCTAAAAGTGAATTGAAGTAGAGCCTCAACTTTAATAGCAAACTACAATCATGTCATAATAAACTAAAACATAATACTAAAGAAATCTCCAAATTTTAATCTCAGTCAAGGAAGAAAGATGTAAAAAAATTGTTCATAACTAAGGGAGATCAACTCACTCAAAATTATAAAATACATATTTGGAAAATAAAATGAAGATGTAGCTAAAGGTCAAAGCACAATCATCTAACACAAATTTTAAAATCTAGAGTAGCAAATGAAAAACACTTTCATACTAACAAACCATTTATTAATGAGGTTTTCAAGGAGCTAGAAGGTGGAAATCCTAATTTTAATTATTTGCAGAAGAGTCTAGAGAAGTGGGAGAAGAAAAAGAAAGGAACATGAAGGGATACGAAAGTTGAGGACTTCATTTTTTTTATAATTAACTTCAAAAACAAAAGATTGCAAACGCTGAAAATTCATCATTTGAATTTCAAAACTCTAGCAAAATAGGAACCGCAAGTGAAATATTTCAGGTTTTAACAATATATAATAGATAACACTGATAAAATATTAAGAAAAGCTCTTATAACATCATGTTGCTTCAAAATGTAAACACTACAACTAGTTTTCCCAAAGATTTCTACCCATCTCTATATCAACAAAGATCATGTGAATTCATTTATACTACTGCAAAAATATGATCTTCAACAAATAAAGAACAATATGTTGAGAATTTTAGAACAAAAATAATAATGAAATTTTGAAGTAATAATTTGATCAACTGATTTGGAAGTTCCATCAAAATATTTCAGGTACTCATCCCATTTTCTGTCCTTGGGCATAGTTTGAATGTAATCATGCCTCCAACCTTTAAAAATATGATAAGAATTAAATTGTTAACTGAGTGCTACAAAACATAGTTATCATTTGTTAGTTTGGCCATCGATACCAATTAATAAACTCGGTTTATTTCATGTGCATAGGTGCCATCTCTCTCTTCGTCTCTAATAATAAAGTCCTAAGATAAAGAATCTTAGCTTCAAATTTCTAACTAGCACTTGTTTTTTACGTATATTGATTATCATATGATGGTATGTACAATTAACCTAAGTAAATAATGATATAAACAATTTACCCGAGTAATTATTCCTTTTGCATTTGCTATTCTCATACGAGTAGCAATTTCATTTGCTATAATGTTATTATCAATTGTAACTACTACATATCCAGGAATAATAATTGCTAGATGTACAACAACCACTATAACTGTCATTGTTATATCAATAGCAATTACATCTCCCTTAGTAAATGTCAATCTATCGCATTTGCTACCAACCTGTGTATCATTATGAAATCATAGCATATCAAATATTTCTCTTTTATGTTTCAATTCTTGCCTACATAAAACAATGTTATTTTTATGGTACCTCACTTTCAAAAATTCTTACTTTTATGGTACCTACTGAAAGGGAGTGCGGATTAAGGATCTTAAGGCTAATTTAACACTAGAGGGGGTGAATAGTGTTTAATGGATTATAAGACTTATATGGACTAAATTAAAATTATGACACAAACAAATGCAGAACTTAATCACAGAACAATCACATAATCAAACACAGATGCAGAAAGTAAATAAAAAGCAGTAAAAGGAAAGAACACACCGGATTTTATACTGGTTCGGAGTTACCCTACATCCAGTCCTATACCAAGGCAGAACACCTCATTCAGATTTTATTATACCAAAGTCGAGATTACAATCCTCGGTTTCTAAAGGCCTTGAGGTACCCTCCTGTCTCACGAGTCCGGGGCAAACTCTCTGGATTTACGGGCCACAAGATTACCCAATTGATTTCCAGGCACAGCAACACCTTATAGAGAGACTCGATAAACTTCTATTTACAAATTGATCCTATAACTCTGAATAGCACTTTGATCTTCGAGAGAGGGTAGAGAACCAAACAAGAATGAGTTTCTAAGTTGATTCACTTGAGAATTCGGCAGAATTTCGGTACGATCTTAAAAATATGAAAATTTTAGAATATGGATTTGTGGAGAAGAAGGAGTGAAGAAAATACGAAAATAGATAGTTAAAAAATTCATTCGTGAATGCTATTTATAGACCAGTAACGGTCATAACCATTCGTGAAGAGATTTAAACGAATAGACACTTCTTTTGAAAATTGAAACTTTTGAATTTAACGGCCACCATGTCGACATAGGGTATCCCATGATGTCGGCATCCCTTAGTTAAAAACAACGTAAAATTTGTTTTGAAAATGGTATTGAAAGGAAAACAAGATGAAATGATTCTGGAGTAAAATAAACTAATTTTCCTATGTTTTAAAATAAAGAAGAGTAGAAAAATATATTTTTAGAATGTATATATAAATTTGATTTTAAATCTCAAGTATATATATATTATAAAATAATATTTAAAAATCAGAAGATAGTTTTCAAAACAAACGAAGTTTAAAATAAGAGTTTATTTAAAAACAAAGACAAAGGATATTTTAAGGCTAAAACATTTTGAAAAGCAGTTTTGAAAATCATTTTGAAAAACCATTTTGAAGTAGTTTTGCAAGCTTCTTCCTACATAATATCTCATCACATCAGGACTCGAGAACTTGTACAAAACCAGGATGTTCGTGGGTTTGTAAGCCACTTGTCGTAGGTTTGTAAGCTACTTGTCGTGGGTTTGTAAGCCACTAAGAAGATAGAAATGGGTTCCATTCCAAATGAAATATGGAATGAAGATTTCCGTGCTATTATGAAGTTTTAACAATAAACTAGACACTTAGCTTGAAATCTTGATCTTGATACTCATAAGTCTTCAAACTTGATTTCTTCATCCTTGATCTTTATACCGTACAGTCTTCAATAATCAGTACCTGCCTTATATATATCCTGCATAATAACATTCATATATATCTAGACAATAGTGTTAGTATATAAGTTATAACAAAATAAGTTACAAAGGTTGTTGTCATCAATACCACTATCTCCAGTTCCTAACAATCTCCCTCTTTTTGATGATGACAACCTTATAAAATATACTTACCACTTCAATCGTACCATAACTCCCCCTTACACCAACAACTCCCCCTTACTCCAAACCTAGTATTTTATATAACTTCTCCCCCTTTGTCATCAACAAAACAATAACCTATAAACCTTGAACTTAATAGAAAATGAGATAAATAAACATATGATATAAGAATAATAACTATGTATGAGTGAATTATAGCATCCTAAGTTAAATGGAATTCAAGATTCTATACACCAAAGATTGTTATTTAGAAGAACATTAATTAAGATAACACTTTATATAAAAACTAACAAACCAATATATAATCAAGAAAGAGAAAAACAAAAACGAAAAACACTTAACGAGGACCCTTAACTATTGGTGATTTATGGACTGAACAATTTGAATAATGGAGACAAAATTTTCCACGTTGTTCGACCAAGTTTCCATTAGCGTCAAAAAGGACCTCTCTAACGCAAATCACGCCATATATTTGAAGAATTTTTATTTATATTAATTATTAACTATACTTGTATTATTTATAATTTATATTTCAGTTAATGAACATATACCTAATTCTCTTCTAAATTTAGTAAAGTTTTGTTCATTTAATGGTTTGGTTAATATATCAACAATTTGTTTTTCAGTATTAATATATTCAAGAGTTATGACTTCTTTACTTATATTATCTCTAAGAAAATGATGTCTAATATCAATATATTTTGTTCTACATGATGAGTTGGATTTTTAGATAAGTTTATTGCACTAGTATTATCACAATAAATTGGTGATCTAGTTATAGTTAATCCAAAAACTTTTAAAGTTTGTTGCATATATAGAACTTGAGAACAAGCCAAAGCAGTAGATATATATTCTGCTTCAGTTGTTGACAAGGATACTTTGACGCCCCACCTCTATGCTCATAATAACAAAGAGTATTAAAAGAAATATTGTCTATTATTACGAAGAATAAGGCTGGATAGGAGCGGCCATATGTAGTTGGCCTTACACTAATATTGGTTACCTCGATAGGAGTGGTATATACTTTTCATTTTTCATCTCTTATTTATTTACTCCCATCGACATACCCAATTCTAGTATAAAACGAACTACGACGGTTCATAATAGTTTAGGACAATAAATATAATGATAACACAGATAATATAAATGCGGAACACAGATTGAACAAAAAGTCTCATATATATATATATATAACTGATGTCAGTTACAATATAGTTGACACAATACATATGATTCAACTACAACTGTCGACTCTGGAAGTCATATATACAAGTACATTATCAACTAATATACATGAATACATATCATCCTATACAAAGACACGACTTCTACAAAACGACGAAAACTACTTCAGAAGATATAAAAAGTCTTCATATCCTGAACAGCAACTCAAAGCAGGTAATCTACAACCTGAAATAACTCGGGTCTGACCCGAGTATTACATTCAAAAGAAAATAATACACGGACCAGTCTAATTCAAACTCAGTTATTAATGCACAAAAGCAATAATAATCAATATCAAATAGACGACGGTCACAGAAATCTCGTATATCCGCCTTCTCGATAAGAGAATCGGATAACGACAGATATAACACTGAACAGTGTTAAACAACAAATCAGCAGATTCGAATCATCAACAAAGATAAGTGAAAATAATATCAATGAAGATAATTTAGAAAACATCAGAATTGCCTAATTGGCAATTAACAACAAAATAATCAATTTAAAACAACAACTCTGGTGGGGCTGCAGTATACGCACACGTATACTGCCTCGCCACTACAACCTGAAATACACCAAAAGATCAACGAACCAAAATCAAATAAAGATTCAAAACTCAATGCCACAGACTCAATGGTCAAAGCAGACAGATATGGACAATGTGCACATATGTACACATTGAAAATTCACAAACTATCACAAGGTCAGACCCAAAATACCGGATTCAACTCAAGTGAATTCGAGAACAAATCTAAATGCATTATTGCAATGCAAACCAACAAGGGCCAAAACTGCATATAAAACCAAACTGTAGTCACCACAAGTGTTCAAGGGCAACTGTAAACAAGGAACTGAATGCTAAGGTCAAGCCATGGTTGTCATGACTCAACACAATCACAAAGCTTCAACAAATCAAAATAGCATCAAAGCAACTTAAATTAAAAGTTATGCAGTGATCAAAACAAACTGCAAGATGTATGCAAACATAAGGCATGAAACCACTATTTCAACATGTACAATCTCCAATATATGCAGTAGAATGACTGCGACAAAACCCAAGTAGTAAAGAATGAAGTCCCCAATAGATGCAGTGAAATGACTGCGACAAATAACAGAAAATACTACATGAAGTCAAGGACAAAAGTGAAGACTACATGAAGCACACGTACCCAGACTTAAGGGCACTACAATATAAACTCATGTGGAACCATCAAAAACGCAGACTGGTGGATACATAAGGACCAACAGCAGGAAAATAACAAACTACCAACCATAAATGCTCAGATCAGATGAATATACTCATATATGCTGCTACGACCCAATATATATGTAATGTGCATACATCAAGTATACATAAACCAGACCCCATGAAGTCATGCAACAGCAATACAAATTCAAGTATAGACATTCATGTCTATACCAAATGAAAGCAATGAACAATTAAGTGCAAGTGACAATGCAAGAAGACATGAATAAGATAACCAATGTACCAGTATGAAACAGTGATACTAGTGACTGCAAATGCAAGCAGGTAGGTACAAAGTCAATGAAACTAAATATAACTGCAAATGAATAATGCAATGTATCTGTTTCTAGCATATGACCAAAGTAAATGCAATATGGACCTGACAGTACCCAAGTAATACTGTCTCGAAGTAAATAGTCTCAACAACGCTGGGCAGTGCCATCAGAAATGAATACTTCATATATGCAGACCAGACTTGCGTGACAACAATTATTAGCTCAACAAAGTCAAGTGGATAACCAATGCAACACTCAGGTCAGTGAATACATAGGCAGTGCCACCATAAACAGTTATAACTATAAATACACAGTGCAAAAATGAATGAGTATATAGATGCAGATATGCCAGAATTCTTATGAAGCCGAAATAAACAAAGTACCAGAGTAAGCAAGTTCCATAGGTAGTTCGAACAACCAAAGTCAAAGAGAAAGTCACGGAATCAAACTCAACTGTCACAAAAATGCCAAGGCCGATATTAAACAAGTCAATAAAGATCCATCGCAACTAAAAACCACTAAATTATCAAACTCGAAGACCTGGTAATACCAAAACAACAATCAACGTGGTTCACAAAAAAAAAATCCCGAAATGAAGTTATTAATAAATCGAACGGTTCAAAAACAAGTAAATGCCGATGTCACAATAGTTCAAACACTGGCTGAATTCAATACACAAATGCTCGAAACAACTCAAATTCATCACGACAACTCATCAAGACACGGAAGGTAACTGAGTCAGAAAAACATCGACTTCCCACATAGTCGAATGGTCGACAAAACAAATAACGAGAACAACAATCGAATACGAACGAAATCATAGGATTCAACACTAACAAACTCGAGAAAGAACTAGATGTGAGTGGAACACTCACCTTTTTCGACTCAAATCAAGGAGCTGCGAGCAACGCCTTTGGATTGAGCAAGGCAACAGGCTATCACCCCATCATTGATTCGATCGAATAAAAGCGACGTTTCGAAAAGCCCTAAGCTTCTGAGAGGGACGGAGATCGAAAGCCCCCAAATTTTTATCACAGCGGAACGAGACAGGAGCCGCCATTTATTTTCTCTCGTTTGATTTGTTTCGTTTAGGGTTGCCAATGAAAAAAAGAAAGAAAAGGGAATGGGTTTTGATAAACATCACGGCAACAAAGAAAAGACTTGGGCCAATCCAATTTTTAAGCCCACATAATACCCTAACAAATATTTAAACGGATTATCAAAAGAATTATCACTGATCTAAACTCACAAAAGCAATTAGCTAGCGACAATAATTGTTTAATGACGATAGTAAATTTATACAAAACCTCGGGTTGTTACAGATACAGTGTTCTTCTTCTTACTAAACCAGGAAACTAGAGAATGTCCTAGAAAGTGACAAGTTCCACTTGTACTTTTTCGGTATGATTTACAACCAGCATAATCAGCATCACAATATGAAATTAAATCAAATACATCATTTTTAGGGTAAAATAAACCATAATCTAAAGTATGTTTTACATATCTTAAAATTCTTTTAACAGCTTTTAAGTGAGTTTCTTTAGGTTGAGATTGGTATCTTGCACAGAGACAGACACTATGCATGATGTCAGGACGACTTGTTGTTATATAAAGCAGCGAACCAATCATTCCCCTATATAATTTTTTATCAACATCTTTTGATTTATCTTCTTTACTTAAAGCTACATTAGTTGTCATTGGAGTTGGTTTCCCACTAGAAGTGGTCAATCCAAATTTATTAATTAAATCCTTAGCATATTTTTCTTGACTAATGAAAATTCCTTTATCTAATTGTTTGATTTGAAGTCCTCAGAAGAAGCTTAGTTCTCCCATATGACTCATTTCAAATTCTTTAGTCATTATATCTGAAAATTCTTTATTCATTATGTTAGTAGTTGACCCAAATATTATATCATCTACATATATTTGTACTAATTGAATATCATTTTTATTTCTTTTAATAAAAAGAGTTGTATCTATTTTACCAATTTCAAAACCAGATTGTAGTAAATAAGATCTTAGTCTTTCATACCAGGCTCTAGGAGCTTGTTTCAGACCATATAAAGCTTTCTTTAATTTATATACATGATTTGGAAATTCATTATTTTCAAAAGGTAGAGGTTGTCCAACATAAACATCTTCTTTTACAAAATCATTTAGAAAAGCACTTTTAACATCCATTTGATATAACTTGAAATTATTGTAATTTGCGAAAGCAAGTAGAATCCTGATAGCTTCTAGTCTTGCTACGGGTGCAAAGGTTTTGTCATAATCAATTCCTTCTTATTGACAATAACCCTGTGCAACTAAACGAGCTTTATTTCTCACGACCTCACCAAGTTCATTCATTTTATTTTTATAAACCCATTTTGTTCCAATTATACTTTTATTCTCAGGTCTAGAAACAAGTTCCTAAACATCATTTCTGGTAAGCTTATTCAATTCCTCTTGCATAGCAAGAATCCATGAATCATCATATCATGCTTCCTTTGGATTTTTAGGTTCAATAGTTGATATAAAAGCTACATTACTCATACTATTTAGTTGATTTCTTGTTTTAACTATAGAT
This sequence comes from Allium fistulosum, assembly GCA_030737815.1. Classification (NCBI taxonomy): domain Eukaryota; kingdom Viridiplantae; phylum Streptophyta; class Magnoliopsida; order Asparagales; family Amaryllidaceae; genus Allium; species Allium fistulosum. Next base: position 53,661,507 of record CM060908.1, read on the forward strand.
TCAATATTTCCTAGTATATTTTTACAGGATGAACTTTTAATAGTCTAATTCTTTTACTAGGTTGAATGAGTTCACAATTAGTTTCTTTAGGTTCATTATTTAAAGTTACAAAATCTTCTTCATCTTCTATTTGTACAGTATCTTTAAAATTTTCATCAAAAGATACATGCATTGTTTCTTCAATGGTGTTAGTTCTTAAATTATAAACTCTAAATGCTTTACTTCTATTAGAATATCAGATAAAGATACCTTTGTCAGATTTAGGTTCAAATTTATTTAAATTATCTTTTGTATTAAGAATAACACACTTACTACCAAAAAATTTAAAATAAGCTACTATGGGTTTCTTGTTGTAAAGTAATTCACGTGGTGTTTTATTAGTTAATGGTCTAATTAAAATCTTATTTAATATATAACAAGCTGTAGAGACTGCTTCAGCCCAAAAGTTTTTAGGTAAGTTGCTATCAGAAAGTATTGTTCTAGCACACTCTTGAATCGTTCTATTCTTACGTTCTACCACTCCGTTTTATTGTGGAGTTCTTGGAAAAGAGAAATTATGAGTGATTCCATTTTTATTATAGAAATTCTCAAAATTTTCATTTCCAAATTCTCCACCGTGATCACTACGAATAGTTTTTATTTTTAAAGAAAATTGATTTTGAATTCTTTTAGCAAAATTCTTAAATAATTCAAAAGCATCACTTTCAAGTTTAAGAAAAATTGTCCAAGTATATCTAGAATAATCATCTACAATTACAAAAACATATTTATTGTGATTAATTGATTGAACTTGAGATGGACCAAATAAATCTAAATGAAGTAATTCTAGAGGTTTAGAAGTAGAAATCATATCTATAATTTAAATGAACTTTTCTTAAGTTTTCCTAATTGGCAAGCATCACATATATTATCTACTTTAAAGTTTAACTTGGGAAGACCTCTAACTAAGTCAAGTTTTGATAACCTAGATAATAGTTTGAAATTTAAATGACCAAATCTTTTATGCCAAATACAAGGGTCACTTGTATTAGCCAAAAGACATAAGTTATCATTTGAAACTTTCACACTAAGGATGTAAATGTTTTTCTTCCTAATTCCTTCAAAGATAATATTTGACTTATTATCTTCGATGTGACACTTATCTTTTCCAAATTTAATTTTAAATCCTTTATCACATAGTTGACTTATACTAAGCAGATTATGTTTTAAATTCCTAACTAGCAAAATATCAGAAATAAAAGGAGTTTTAGAATTACCGACATTGCTGATGTCAATCACATATCCTTTATAGTTGTCTCCAAAGTTGACCAATCCACCATCTTGATATATAATGTCATTGAGTATCTCGGGATTTCCAGTCATATGCCTTGAACAACCACTATCAAGTATCCATTTATCTTTCTCAATTTGCACAGTTTTTCCATTGGTTGTTGATTCTTCAAAAGCCATGTAACATGTCTGTTCCTGCATAACAATCCAATTCGGTAGATAACTTGATTTGTCATAAAAACTATATGCAGACCTATGATACTTTGATGAAATGCATAAATTCAAACTAGTATTAACAAAATTTTCTAAAAATGCCATTTTCAACTTTTCAAGTTTCGGATTATGAAAACTATGAAAACCTACGCTCTGATACCAATTGAAAGGGAGTGCGGATTAAGGATCTTAAGGCTAATTTAACACTAGAGGAGGGGTGAATAGTGTTTAATGGATTCTAAGACTTATATGGACTAAATTAAAATTATGACACAAACAAATGCAGAACATAATCATAGAACAATCACAGAATCAAACACAGATGCAGAAAGTAAATAAAAAGCAGTAAAAGGAAAGAACACACCAGATTTTATACTGGTTTGAGTTACCCTACATCCAGTCTTGTACCAAGGCAGAACACCTCATACAAATTTTATTATACCAAAGTCGAGATTACAATCCTCGGTTTCTAAAGGCCTTGAGGTACCCTCCCGTCTCACGAGTCCGGGGCAAACTCTCTTGATTTACGGGCCACAAGGTTACCCAATTGATTTCCAGGCACAACCACACCTTATAGAGAGACTCGATAAACTTCTGATTACAAATTGATCCTATAACTTTGAATAGCACTTTGATCTTTGAGAGAGGTTAGAGAACCAAACAAGAATGAGATTCTAATTTGATTCACTTGAGAATTTGGCAGAGTTTCGGCACGATCTTAAAAATATGAAAATTTTAGAATATGGATTTGTGGAGAAGGAGTGAAGATAATATGAAAATAGATAGTTAAAAATTCGTTTGTGAAGGCTATTTATAGACCAGTAACGGTCATAACCATCCGTGAAGAGATTTAAACGAATAGACACTTCTTTTGAAAATTGAAACTTTTGAATTTAACGACCACCATGTCGACATGGGGTATCCCATGATGTCGACATCCCTTAGTTAAAAACAATGTAAAATTTGTTTTGAAAATGGTATTGAAAGGAAAACAAGATGAAATGATTCTAGAGTAAAATAAACTAATTTTCCTATGTTTTAAAATAAAGAAGAGTAGAAAAATATATTTTTAGAATGTATATATAAATTTGATTTTAAATCTCAAGTATATATATATTATAAAAGAATATTTAAAAATCAGAAGATAGTTTAAAAAAAAACGAAGTTTAAAACAAGAGTTTATTTAAAAACAAAGACAAAGAATATTTTAAGGCTAAAACATTTTGTAAAGCAGCTTTGAAAATCATTTTGAAAAACCATTTTGAAGTAGTTTTGCAAGCTTCTTCCTGCAGAATATCTCATCACATCAGGACTCGAGAACCTGTACAAAACCAGGATGTTCGTGGGTTTGTAAGCCACTTGTCGTAGGTTTGTAAGCTACTTGTCGTGGGTTTATAAGCCACTAAGAAGATAGAAATGGATTCCATCCCAAATGAAATATGGAATGAAGATTTTCGTGCTATTATGAAGTTTTAACAATAAACTAGACACTTATCTTAAATCTTGATCTTGATATTCATGAGTCTTCAAACTTTATTTCTTCATCCTTGATCTTTATACTGTACGGTCTTCAATAATCAGTACATGCCTTATATATATCCGGCATAATAACATTCATATATATCTAGAAAATAGTGTTAGTATATAAGTTATAATAAAATAAGTTACAAAGGTTGTTGTCATCAAAACCACTATCTCCAGTTCCTAACACCTACCTCACTTGATGATGTAACTCTTTGTATGCCATATAATTCACATGAAGATCATCAAAGCATTCATTTCTCCCATTTGTAATTTACGATAGTAACAATGATTAAATTTTTAATATGAATTGTTTGATGCCTGAACCAAATAAAAAAATACCACATCTTAATGCTTGTTGCACTGAAATTTATAGAGAACAAATAAGAAATAATTAATAGTAGGCAAACTACGCATTATAAGAAGTATCTTTGCAGAATTAGTTCTAAAGTTTACAACCAATGAGGGTACAATGTTCTGGTCTCGATGTAAAGAGTGTATTTTCCAAAATTTGTTTTGAATTAGCGTATAAGTTGGTTATTGAAAATTGACAGGTGTGCACATGTGATATTAATTCCTGCATTTTTTCTATCATAGTATTAGGGTGATGGGATGCTTAATGAAATAGAGGTAGGATACATACATAGCTTGTTTACCTTGCAATAGCCAAAAAAGGAGCTATAAAACCTGTGTCCAAAACATTGTAAATGTAAGCTAGGATGAAGAGGCTAATGACTTCATAGTTGTAATATTTAACGATTTTTATTTTTGTAATTATATACAAGGACCACGATTTCAAGTTAGACTAAGTACAAAGTTAACTTTCTTACATAGCAAATAGCCTATAATTAGGAACATATCCTAAAATGCAAGTTTAAGATATATGAGTTATTTGTGGAACCAAAAGAAAGGAATTTTCTACAATCTGTCCAAAGCAAAATTGTAACATCGGTTTCTAAAACTCAAATACCGAGATACAATTCTTTTTTAATCCAAATCGTGAAGGGAAAGTACCTTGCCATAGCAATACTATACCTATAGTGTGTTAAAGAATAACATGACCTTCTTCCCAAGCAAAGTTTATGCAGCATTTTACCCTTATTTGTAATCTTCATTATTCCTGCAAAATTTCAGGTTATCTTTGTTTTGTTAATGTAAATAGTATATTATTTATAGTGACTTGTGCCACTTTTTCAAGTTTGGGCCAACACATAGTTAGTCTCATATTGGCTTTAAGAAGGTAAAATTATCCTTTTGAACTTTATGACATGCCAATTGAGGAAGAAATAATATATAGAGCTTTTACTTTAACTAAAGTCAAAATAAAAACACACACACAAATATGCATGTGTATGTGTGTGTGCACGCATATATATGTATGTATGTATGTTTGTATGTGTATGTGTATAAGTATATATTAGTATACATACATACACACATATATGTATGTATGTATGTTTCTCCTGAAAACCACATCCAATTGTTTCAAAAATCGTTCTCGTTAATAATATGAGCCTTATTATGCCATGATTAACGCCAAAATAAATGTGTTTACGTATGTATATACATACATACATATATACATACATATATATGTATATGTATGTATGTATGTTTCTCCTGAAAACCCCCTCCAATTATTTCAAAAATAGTTGTTGGTAGTAATATGAGCATTCTTATCCCAAGGTTTATGGAAAAATAAATGTATGTATGTATGCAATTTATGGTATAATAACATCTTACAAACATTTGATTTGGAAAAATTGTACAACATAATTTATAAAATTCTTCACACTAACTACAATCATATAACCGTATTTTGAATATAGACAATCTTGCAATGACTATGTAACGTATCGGGTTTTGCCCGCTCGAAAATCAACATCCGTACTTCACATTGTACTAGAATGCCGCAGATTCGACCGTTCAAATCCGATTCGCCGAAGCTATAACAACATTAAGTAAATAACACAGCGGAAGAAAAGAATAATACATTGATATATAATATCTGATACAACAGAGTGATACAATGAATATCAATATACATCAGAGATATGATACAAGAAATAGCAGCGGAAAGAAAATAGATAACACCAGCAGCGGATAGAATATCTCCAATAGAGTGCTCCAATCCATAGCTAGCTCCAGATAATCTACTCAACCTGAATATCTGAACGAACCCAACTCTAGACTGCCCGTGTGGAAAATAGTGGGCACCCAGAGTTTAGGAAGGGAACAATAAACTCCGGATCAGTCATGGGACTGGTGTGAGCAACAAAAACAGTTCATCTTTAAACAAACACAAAAGGCTTTTAAACGTTGAAATCCGCAATGCTTTTGGAAAATGAAACTACCATAAGACCTCCCGCCACACACACAATGCAAACGCAGAATTGGAGGAGATTTCTTCTTATGATAGTCAAAGATGCTTACTACGCAAATCAATTGGATATTATTATTAGTGCATAGTGCAGAAAGCATTTCGAAAGTATAATATTAATCTTAGCCAGCATAGACATTTCGAACTATGCCTACTATAGCTACCATCTAAACAGTGGGGCGCCACCATAAGTAAATGGCAGGTTCTACAACTAATACCGTACAAGTTCCGTATTGGGAAATGGATTTCCAACAAATGGTCAGGCTAAGGAACTTCCTATGCCACGAAGGAAACGCCTCTGGCGGGACGCTCCGAGAGACAAACTGCTCTCTGCCAACAAGGTCGGGTTACCCCTGTAACAGGTAACTCACGAATATGCCACCTCCCGGTCCTTTGGGACCTTTATCCGAGCTTGGTATCCAACATCACACATCATAAAGAAAGTGTATCCACATGAGTAAGTATCTGGGCTCCATACCATGATACCACCCCTTTCCAAAAGGAAATGACATACCCTAAAGGGCGCGACCCTCATAACCTTGCCGCAACATTCATGTTTCGACCATTTCCGGGTAGTGAGGCCCTGACGAAGTCTCGTCCACAAAGCTACGCTTTTTCAAAAAGCCACGCTTTGGGTCAACAGATGATCAACCTATGATCACAAAGATAAATGATCAAACAAATGATCATATCACAAATGATCAAACACTGATCATCACACAGCAACACTCAGCATGTCACATTACCAAATTGGGAATATATCGCTGATAAATTTCAACTACATAACCTCTGAGCTCGTACGTCTCAGAGAAGGGTGTTAAGCTAAGAGAATAAATTCTCCGCCACCAAACAGAAATGTATTTGAAAGAAATCGGCTTTATATCTCAAAGTGTAATGTCAGACATGTATCCATATAAGTCTGTTCCGGGTTCGAACAGAACCGAAGGCACTTCTCACGAAGCCCTTGCAATTCCGGATAATTTCCAATCACGTCCGGACTTCCCGTCACAAAAGAGTGATATAAATCTCTATACCGGCGCGACTCAGTGCAGAGACATTCGACAGGTTGTCCTTTCATTTTCGAAAAACATCCGGCCTTCAACACCGGTCTTCAAATGCTATCCATATCGTCGAATCACTTATTCGGAATGGGTTATGTGACACAAAGGTCCTCTCCCGGCTAAACCGAATAGTGAGCGCAATATTTAAAAATATACGGATATTGGGATTTCAATTAAGTCACAACTTAAACCCAAACTTTCTTTTCAAATGGTTTAACAAATTACCATTTCAAATCTTTTAAACAAAAAGATTCATTTCAACAACCCTCAATGGTTTAAAACGATTTCCACATTTTAATCTTTTAAATAAAAGATTTAATTCATAAAGTTCACCCAGTTTCACAAAGATTCATTTACAGATTTTCCAAATCAATTTCCATTTCAATTTGATTAACTCGTTAAATCTTTAAATCAAAGATTTAACTCATAGCTTTCAAAACAATTTCATTTCGAATGGTTTAAACAAATCATCACTTTAAATCTGTAAAAAAATAGACAGATTTAATTCATAGCTTTCAAAAAGAATTCATTCATAACTTGGAAAATCCATTTTTCAATTCACTTGAAATTCCTTAAATTTAAACTGGAATTTCTTTTCTTATCTAAAAGCTTTTATCATTTGAAAACAACAGTTTTCAATTTGGAAATCTGATTCATTCATACGAGTTGAAATCCTTGGTTTAAATTCAAATTCCCAAAATTATACTTTTAAAATGGTTTAATTCATACAAACACATTTATATCATCTTTTATCCCTAGTTTCCAAATCATAGAGTTAATTTCAAACTTGAATTCAAATTAAAATTTAATTATTTAAATTTTCAAAAACTCGGTTAAGTTATTCAAAATAACTTTTATCTTTGAAATTCCATTTGAAAAGCTTTTCACTTTAAACCCAAATTTCTAATTTCAAAATCAGTTGAAATTAAAATTTCAATTTCAAAAAAACATCAAATTTAAATTATCTGTGACTTAACCGATTTCCACATGAAATCCATATTTGTGTGTGTAAAGGTGTAGTCCACGGGTTTAACACAATAGTGCAACAAGATGAATCATCACATATCAAAATACAGGATATAGTTGATAAGCGATATAAACTATAACGCTTATCTTTCATTCACAGATCACAGATATATATCACAGATAAGTAAATTACAGATCACAACATAAATCAGGGTATATCACAAAGCATCATATATCAGGATATCAAACAAATCAAATCATCTAATATAAACCAAGTATCCATAAGTAAGGTTAGTAAATTGTCTGATAAATTTGAATCAGATTAATTTCTTATGAATTACTTATCCTGGTTAATTAGCATTAATAAATTACAAATCATCTTGATAAATTATTCTTTAATCGTTTATTAATTAACCATTAATAATAAATTAATTAACCTTTAATTAATCATCTCCATAAATTTCACTAAGTAAATTCACTTATCCAATTATTTTCTTAAGTTAATTAAACTAATTAAATTAACTCCAATAAATCAAAATATCCAAAATCAATTACAATGAGTAATTTATCCTTAATTATTTTCATTAAGTAATTACATTTAAATCAATTTATAATTGATTATCTAATTTATTAATCTAATTAACTATCAAAATTAATCACATCAATTTGATTACTTAATAATCCCTAGTTAATTGTCTTCATTAACTAATAACATTTCTTAACTACTTTTAAATTTATCTCTAATTTACTAGTTAATCAATTATAACCATTAATTAATTAAATTACTTAATTATTCTTACATAAATCACTTAATTAATGTAACGACCCGGGTTTTTCCTACACGAAAACCCGGACCATTTGAGTTAAGAAGAAGAGGTAGAAGAAGAAGAAAAATAGAAAACAACAACAGAATCTCTCATACGCAGCGGAATAAACTATAATAGGTAATAACAGATCTTTACACAAAAAGAAATCTATATCTGTTTATATATACATCATCCCAATACATCATCAGAGTACATCACATCAATATCATACAACTGGACAGTAATCGTAACTTGTCCTCACAATCTGAATACACAGCGGAATATATAACTCAAATACGAAAGTACGTATCGCCATCCAGCTCCACAGCATCATTTCCTGTAATTTATAATACTCGGTCTGACCCGAGCATCGTATAAAACAATACCCGAGTCAGTCTGGAAAACCAGCGTGAGAAAATCACACTCAAATTGATTATTAAAGTTTCAAAATCCTTTTGAAAATAAAAGCATCTCGTAAGACCACGCCACAAATAAACATGTCGGGTTTTTTACCTTACGATAGCTAAAACACTTTATATCAAAATCCTCTGATATTATAATAGTGTCTACAGAAAGTAAAATATAATCTAGCTGAAATGCTTGCATCTCACATTTCAACAATAGTTGGGCACAATCAAAACCGTACAAGGCACGTAGGAAGAATGGATTTCCAACGAATGACTAGGCACTGGGGTACCACCTATCACAGTACGTGGCCTAGATCACCGTACCGAGGAGTACGCCCGCTCCCCTGCAACACAAGGCCGGAACCATCCCTTACTGGATGATCCCGAATAAAATCACCCCACGGTTGGGATCAGCAACCGCACCACTAAGCCGAAATAAAAAGGGACATCTAGACAGGGATGACCTTACCCTCCAGTGGGAGCTACCCACGAAGCCTTGCTGCATAACCCCTGATTTTCAGTCATTCCCGGTTGATGAGGTTCGAGGCTAAACGATACCTTTAGAGAACATATCCCTTAGAATGCCCATCGTCCGCTGACGATGTTTCGCAAGCATTCGTCCATACCAGTCCGTCCTGGGTTTGAACGGAACCGAAGGCACTACTCCTACTACATCCATTTTTGGAAATATCCTCAGGATTAGTAGCGACTAGCCCTTGCACTTCACTGCTCCATCTTCGACTCCGAAATCATTACACGAAACGTACAAACCGGATCGAAGTGGTATTCGAGTCTCCAGACCTAGAATCCCGGTATACGGAAACTCGATCCCGGTCTCTTCGAAACGATCAGCACATTGGCCAATATTGATAGTCGGTTATTTAACTATCAATTCACATCCATAGCAACCATCACACAATAAATAATTTCCCACATTATTTATTTGCCCAATTATCTTTCCAAGATATATTTCTATTTTCAAACTCCTTTTGAAAACAATTTCAAACAGTTTCCGCTTACGGAATACATTTCCCAAATAATTATTTCTCTGAAACACCAAGTACAAAATACTTTAGATTTAAAAATAATTTAAAAGCACTTTCCTATAAATATACTTTATAATATTGAAATTTAAAAACTACTTTAATACCTTAACAAAATATATACTTAAGAAATATTTAAAATGAAACCACTTTACAAATATAAACTAAATTTCTCTTTTTAAAACATAATACAAATCACTTTTTATATAATTACTACAATAGTATATTTTTGAAAATACTACTTTAGGCCTTAACATTTAGAAATAAATCAATTTTCTAAAATATGCTTTTAAAACACAATTAGAACTTTTAACTTATATATAAATATTTCTTTGAAAACGTACTTGGCTATCTAGAGAAATACACTTCTCATTTTCATTTTTTTTAAAATAAATCAACATTTATTTTTAAACCAATTCATATCCCTTTATAAATTCCCACCTTGAATTTATATTTTCAAATATCCACTGATATTTCATTTTACTTTATAAACCCAGTTTATATCTCCAAAATCTCATTTCTCTTAAATTTCAAATCCCAAAATATTTAAATCAATTTACAATTGATTTGCCAATCTACTTTGAAATAAATTTCCTTACTTAATCCATTTATTTCCAAATTCATTAACTTTCAGATTTTATTTCTCATTATGATTTAAAATCTTTAAACCGAAACACAAGTTTCAGATTTCCCAAGTTCTTTCTTTCTTTTTAATTACATTTAAACATTGAATTAAAATGAATTATTCCTTTAAATAATATCACATACCTTTTCTTTAAATTCAATATTTCTCTATTTATTCAAAATTCCTCTTTTCTATATTTAATTTATTCGAATTCACTAGAATTACTTAACTAAATTTTACTCTTTTATTCTTTCAAAAAATCCAATTCAATTTCTTTTGATAACTCATTATACTGGGAAATTCAATCCAACCAGATTATCAGATATAAATCATCACAGGATATCAACAATCATATCACAGAATATTTAAACAAAATTAAATATTTTGAGGAATCCAGTTGGATCCCTCCAACCTGTTTCCCTGCATCCACAGATGTTAGCACAATACCAATTCCACTTCGAGGTGGAATATCGCGGTATATGGGTTTTATAAAATATCATCCGCTATTATGCGGCGCATAGGGTCTCATCCGCTATATAAATGCGGGAATATCAACTCCAATATATACATATGCCAATATGTATATATTGCTATATACTACTATATATATATAGCACATCAATCAATGCAATCATCCAATCATCCAATCAATTATTTAAATTTAACCATTTAAATTTAAATTCAACTGAGTGAGATTAACTCACCTTTTGCTTTTAAATTTGCAGTCCAAACCAATCAGCTTGTTTCCATGACTATAAACCTTGTATAAACATTTATACCATTGATTAATATTCGAAACAAATCAAATAACCAATTTCCTTTTTAAATTAATTACCGGTGATTTAATTCTAAACTGATGATTATATTTTAACTGGTTTCTGTAACGACCCGCCATTTTGGACCATTCGCATCCATTATAAGTGTATAGGTAGACACTCATGCCGGAGTTGAATTGCTCAAAATACCGCGTTGTTAATTTAAATTTGGCAAAACTGAACATATACAGTAAATAAATAATCACAGATCACAGACACAGAGTAATAAGTGCAGCGGAAATAAAAGAGATAGTAGTTCATGAAGCTATTATATGAATATATAAAATACATCAGAGTTTACAACAGGAGAGTAATACGATACATCAGATACAATCAGAATACATCACTGGAATCATCGAATACTGAAAGCAGAATAGATGGCTGGATCTTCAAGCAAAGCTCCAACTCCAAAGGTGAGTCTCGAAAGCTGAACCACTCAGTCTGACCCGAGCGTAAAGCAAAAACACAAGACACTCGAGTCAGGATTAACATTCTTATATTAATAAATCCAACTCAAGTGAAATAGCAATTGAAATACAAGTAACTCTGTTTGCGCCAAAATTGGTCACAAACCCCGAATGTTGTGAAAGCACCAGTATATGAATATAAATCAACAATATTCACACACAAATCTCAAATCTAAGCAAACAGGGTATCACAATTCAGAAATAATGAACAGAAACACGAGATTTATAGTGGTTCGGCGATCTTGCCTACGTCCACTCTGAAGTTGATGATTTTATTGATGTTTATTTGATGATTACAATTTCTTCTGAGATAGTACAACTGATTATATGATTACAATCTGAATCTAAGGAAGCAGTGGTGTTCTGGAGTAAATCTGGCAGAATCTGGGCGCTCTTTAGTATTAGAATTCTCCGACCCCTTTTCTGAATGACTAGGGGCTCTATTTATAGGTGTAGGAGGCTGATATTTCGCCTAAAATGAGGGGAGACCAGTTCTGGTACGTCAGGGGGCCCACATGGCCGAAATCTGGAGATCCGGGCCCACTTTGGGATCGATTCGACCCTTGGTTCGAATCGATCAAGAAATCATCCGATCGAGCTGAAATTTGGAGTGAACATTCTTCATCATGTGCTTAAGCTTCTGTGAAAATTTCATGGCATTTGGACCTGTGGATCTCAAGTTATGATCGATTCAAGTTAGTGTTTTTCGTTTCCTGGAGTCGTTCGAATCGATACGTTCGAATCGATTCGTTCGAATCGATCCCCCCGTATGCGAAGACTTCGGCGTGGTGCGCATGCCTCGGGTCAACCCCGTTTTATCTCCGAGTTTTACTGAGTCGTACCCGGGGTTTTAGCTGTGTGGACTCGAGATGTTGGATTCGAAGACAGTGATCATATCTGGATTCGAACAAGGGTTCGTTCGTATCGATCGTGACGTGTTCCATTCGATCGATACGAAGCAACTATGTCTGGATGGATTCGAAGGCTTCAACTGCATGGATTCGAAGACCTTCCCATTGATCGATTCGAAGCTGGATATATTTTGATGGATTCGAACCACGGGAGGCCTTGGATCGATTCGAACGTGGAGGGTGTTTTGATGGAGTCGAAGCAATGGTACTTCTCATGGATTCGAAGTAATGCAGGGACGATGGATTCGAGCTAAGGGTTTGCGCGGATGGATTCGAAGCACAGTGACTTGGTCGATTCGAACAGGATGGTTGTGGTGCTAGTGTGATGGATACGAACTTCATGGATTCGTACTTAGGGTAATTTTCTCCATCTTGAATCGATGATATCTTGAGCGTACGAGCTCGGATTGACTTGAGATTTGGAACGTTGACTCTCATGGCTTAGCTTGTCATGTCCTATCAATTTTGGCTCGATCCGGACTCGGACAAAATTCGTCGATATCCATGGTGAGCCTATGTATGACTGATCTCTAGGACGGACCGTCATTTGTTTTCTAGTCAACTTTTTGGTGTCACGGCCTTGCCAAAAGGCGGGATAACATTTGCCCCCCAAAACATGCCTTGCGATAGGAAGGTGTGTTTTGTAGTTTCACAGGTTGGATGTTCATATCCTGCTGATGACCTGTGGTACAACCTGCGAAGAGTTTGACAGTTTTATATGACCTTAAATGACGACCGTTCGCGATCTAGCCATTTGAGGTGGTATGCGACCGTTCGCGATCTAGCATTTCTACATGGCCCGAAATGACGACCGTTCGTGATCAAGCCATTTGAGGTGAGGGGCGCCGTTCGAGGCGAGTGGTGACCGTTCGAGGTCGGATGTCGTTTTTAGACGAATTGTGATGGATCACGACCGTTCGTGGTCGAGTGCCGTACGAGGCTGAGTGTGATCGTTCGTGATCGAATGTTGTACTAGATGAAGCGTGACCGTTCGCGGTCGGGTGCCGTTCGAGGCGAATGGTGACCGTTCGAGGTCGGGTGCCGTTTGTGGCGAAGTGTGATCGTTCGCGATCGAATTGTGACCGTTCGCGGTCGGATGCCGTTCGAGGCGAATTGTGACCGTTCGTGGTCGGGTGCCGTTCGAGGCAAATGGTGATTTGAGTGTGCCCGGGGAGGGGCTTAGTGTCATCGATACTAGGTTTCACGTTCGGGTGAATTCCCGGATTGTTTGTTGCAACGGTTTATCGCCATCTCAGAGCATGCCTAGGGACCGTTCGTGATCCCGTACATGTGTAAGTGGCTTAGCCGTTATGAAATCACAAGTAGCATTTTTTCATTGAAAATAAGTCTTTAGCAGAAATGTCAAACAAAGTCAAGTTCAAATGTTCAAATCAAAATGAAGCAAAAGCAAAGCAAGGATGTCAAAGTGTAAACTCCCACAACGATAGGGTCAGTAGTCATTCACAACATGCCTATGGACCGTTCGTGATCTCGCACATGTGTAGATGACTTACCTGTGTTGGTGAGAGGTTTACAACTTGTTCATCGTTATTTCAACTAATTGATAATCATACGATGTCCTGGCTCGGGGGCACCCCTGGCTGATGTAGACGGCGGTTGCTCTGGCTCCACTGCTGGAGCTCGCCTTCTCACATACTGAAGTAGCATACCGTTCCTGATGTGCCCTTCCACCTCATCCTTCAGATGTCTACAGTCGTTAGTGTTATGACCATTCAATTCGTGGAATAAGCAGTATCTGTCTGATTTCCTCTCGTCAACAGTGGGATCCCTTCGTATTGGCCTACGGTAGGGAACTTGCTCTCGTGTATCTTGGTAGATTCGCTCCAAACTCTCATTCAGCTCTGAATAAGTGGTGAATCGTGGCTCTCTTCGCAGTCGCTTTGACCTGTCACCATTGTCCTCAGCCTTTCGTTTTCCTTTATCCTTGCCTGAATCATTTTCGAGAGGCTTTTTGTCTTTAAGTGCATAAACTTCAATTCCCTCTCCTTCTTCTCTTTCAGCATTAGCGTCTTCCAATCGCAAAAACTTTTCTGCCTCGTGATAGAATTCCCCTATATCCATAGGCGGATCCTTAGTTAATGAATTTTTGAACTCTGTACCGTCAGCTATTCCGGACACGGCTGCCATCATAACCATGGATGGATCTGGCCGATACACCGATGCTGCGGCCGCATTGAATCGCGTCAGGAAATTCCTCAAAGACTCTCCAGCTTTCTGTTTTAGCGTTGCCAAACTCATCACATTCTTGGGTCTTGAAATGTGAACCCTGAATTGCCTCATAAATTTCTCAATCAAATCGGTCCATGTCCCGATGGAGCCGCTCTCTAGCTGTCTGAACCATAAAGCTGCTATGTCTGTCAAATATAATGGGAAGCATCGGGCCATGACTTCCTGTGATGCCCCCAGCACTTCCATGTGCCTTATATACCTCGTTAGATGGACCGCAGGGTCTGTCCTCCCATCATACCTTTCTACTGTTGGCAGCTTGAATTCTGGTGGGTTCCTAGCCAACCTAATCGCAGGAGAAAAGGGACTCTTGTTCACGTCTTCAAGATCTTTGTTTACTAATCCACCTCTCATGGCTCGCCTGATCATCTCTGCCAACCTATCATTGTCTCCAAGCTGTAGTCCTCGTTCACTACCTTCGATCTGCCCCCCGAGTCCGTGTGAGCTTTCAGGTGTTTGCCCCCCTGACTGAGCGTTCATCCCTCTATTGCTGTCAGGTTGCTCGGATGTCCTTGTCTCTCTTCCCGTGTTCGGATCAACATGTCCTAAGTGGGTGCCCCCCAGCTCCGGCGCTGCGCCAGATGGCCCTGCTCCGTTCTGGATTCCGGTTGTTCCTTGATTTTGTGCTCCGAGTTGCCCAATTTGTTGAAGCAAATTCTGGATCATCTCCTCCTGTCTCTTCATCATTGTCTCCATCTCATCCCTGGTGATGAAGATCGATGCTTGGTTTGCTCCTGAGGAAGCCTCTTGACTTCCTTCGTGCTGACTTCTCTCAGCTCTTTGCCTTCTACTTGTTTGTCGAGTCATTGTCTTTCAAATTTTCAAATCTTGTGTAGCGGGTGCTAGTTCTTCTCGGTGAAAGCACCAAAGTGTTTGCGCCAAAATTGGTCACAAACCCCGAATGTTGTGAAAGCACCAGTATATGAATATAAATCAACAATATTCACACACAAATCTCAAATCTAAGCAAACAGGGTATCACAATTCAGAAATAATGAACAGAAACACGAGATTTATAGTGGTTCGGCGATCTTGCCTACGTCCACTCTGAAGTTGATGATTTTATTGATGTTTATTTGATGATTACAATTTCTTCTGAGATAGTACAACTGATTATATGATTACAATCTGAATCTAAGGAAGCAGTGGTGTTCTGGAGTAAATCTGGCAGAATCTGGGCGCTCTTTAGTATTAGAATTCTCCGACCCCTTTTCTGAATGACTAGGGGCTCTATTTATAGGTGTAGGAGGCTGATATTTCGCCTAAAATGAGGGGAGACCAGTTCTGGTACGTCAGTGGGCCCACATGGCCGAAATCTGGAGATCCGGGCCCACTTTGGGATCGATTCGACCCTTGGTTCGAATCGATCAAGAAATCATCCGATCGAGCTGAAATTTGGAGTGAACATTCTTCATCATGTGCTTAAGCTTCTGTGAAAATTTCATGGCATTTGGACCTGTGGATCTCAAGTTATGATCGATTCAAGTTAGTGTTTTTCGTTTCCTGGAGTCGTTCGAATCGATACGTTCGAATCGATTCGTTCGAATCGATCCCCCCGTATGCGAAGACTTCAGCGTGGTGCGCATGCCTCGGGTCAACCCCGTTTTATCTCCGAGTTTTACTGAGTCGTACCCGGGGTTTTAGCTGTGTGGACTCGAGACGTTGGATTCGAAGACAGTGATCATATCTGGATTCGAACAAGGGTTCGTTCGTATCGATCGTGACGTGTTCCATTCGATCGATACGAAGCAACTATGTCTGGATGGATTCGAAGGCTTCAACTGCATGGATTCGAAGACCTTCCCATTGATCGATTCGAAGCTGGATATATTTTGATGGATTCGAACCACGGGAGGCCTTGGATCGATTCGAACGTGGAGGGTGTTTTGATGGAGTCGAAGCAATGGTACTTCTCATGGATTCGAAGTAATGCAGGGACGATGGATTCGAGCTAAGGGTTTGCGCGGATGGATTCGAAGCACAGTGACTTGGTCGATTCGAACAGGATGGTTGTGGTGCTAGTGTGATGGATACGAACTTCATGGATTCGTACTTAGGGTAATTTTCTCCATCTTGAATCGATGATATCTTGAGCGTACGAGCTCGGATTGACTTGAGATTTGGAACGTTGACTCTCATGGCTTAGCTTGTCATGTCCTATCAATTTTGGCTCGATCCGGACTCGGACAAAATTCGTCGATATCCATGGTGAGCCTATGTATGACTGATCTCTAGGACGGACCGTCATTTGTTTTCTAGTCAACTTTTTGGTGTCACGGCCTTGCCAAAAGGCGGGATAACAAACTCAAAGGATGTTTGGAATAACCATCCTTTAAGGATCCGTTAAACTATCTACTATGTAGTAGTGTACGATAAGTAGATAATGTCTATCAGTAATATAAAGATATCAAAATAGCATTAAGTCATGGCCCATTCCACCCTTAACACATTTTTATTCCCACAAGCATATACAAGACCGTAGTTTCCCCAAAACCGGAAGTCACCAGAGGGCAATCCATATACTCAAGGTACAAATCAAAATCGTAGTGGTCGCGCATAAATGGAATACAAGTATGACAAGGCACATGAGGCTATACCCAAGGTAGTGATACTACCGTTCGCCTGATCCGGACTGGTGAGAACGCAACGCCGCAGCGCCCGCAACACCGTGAGACAACACTCCCAAAATCAAGGGTGCACCAATCGACAATAAGTATAAGTAGTTCGAAGAAGTGTGTCCACTTGAGGTATCAATCCTCCATTGGTCCGGCACAGCTCCTGTTTTAGTCATTTCAAATTTGACACAAGTGTCAAGGCTATCCATTATCGTTCTCTTTCTTCAGTCAACACGAACACCATTCCAACCACTTCATTCTGGATCATCACTCCGCGTATAGTTATTAAAGTGGTTTTCAGTTTAGATAGAGAGTATATCCATAACCGAATTCCGGTCTCTTTAATAACTTTCGTAATTATTACACCGATTGGTCATTTAATATATTTCAAAACCAAATCAATTTCAATTAAATTAGAATTCGCAAATCAACATTTCATTTGTCTTTCAAAACCAATTTCCAAAATTTACATTTCAAAACTTCCAATTTACCATTTCAAAATCTTATAATTCAATTCCAATATCTATTTAAACCCATTCAAATATTGATTTAAGTTGGCAAATATCAGTTTCATTCCGAAATCATTTAAATTACTCAATCTAACATTTAAATCAATTTCAAATTCATTTATCGATTTCATTCAATATTCGTTAAGTAAATTTATCATTCAAAACAATTTCTATTAAATTTCCAATTCATTAAATCAAAACTTACAATTTTGAATTATATTAAATTCGTCAAATCAATTCTTTAGATTTCAAGTCTTCCATTAATTTCAATAAATCGTATTTTATTTCTTGTTAAAGAAATCCAATTTCACTTATTTACTTACTTAAATAAATTTCCAAAACTTAATAAATAAAGAAACCCAATTTCATTTATTAATAAAGTTCAAATTTCACTTATTCAAAAGTCCAATTTCTCTTATCAAAGAATTCAATTTTTATTCAATTATCAAATGATTCAATCTTATTCAATTATTAAATAATTCAAAACTTAATTATTAAATAATTTCAAAATTTAATAATTTCAAACTTAATTATAATTTCAAACTTAATTCAATCATTTCTCAAATTAAACAACCTTCTTTCATCAATTTCTTTATTAATATTTCATTTCAGATTATTAAATATTCACGTTTAAATTTCATTAAATTCAATTTCCAATTTCGTTTCAAAACCATATTATTTATTCAAATAAAATCTTTATTTTATTTTTAAAATCAAATTATTGACCAATCGGGTTTTATTTAATTTCCTATCCTAGGTAAAAATTCAATTTGGGTATTTATCATTTCAACCCGATTCCAATTCAATTCAAAATCAAAACATATCAAAGGGAACTTGCAGTGTGATAACTGGGATGGTGTCATAGTAAATAAACAAGCAATGACAATCAATCAATATCAATCCAATAATCAATTCAAATAATCCCGAAATAACCGTATTAATTCGCATTGTTATTTGTACGAATTAACATAATTATTTCTAGAATCTACACTATCATTTCATGTAGATTAAAGATTATTACATTACGGTTTTCACTTGTCATTCAATTTACAATTTCATACATCATCAATTTACAACATGCATTCAGTGGTTCAAAATGTAATTAAACAAATCCTACGTGTCAATAAATTCAACAGTAAAGGGGTCATATTATACAAATGTCAGTTAATCAAATTTAACATTTAATTATCCTATATCAAGTTCAATTTCATATTGTTTATCATTTTAACATTAACAATTTAACGTCCAATATAAATATCAACAATCAATCAATTATCAGCCAAACTATATTATCATCGCATAAATAATTAACAGATAATGGTGTCAGATGTCACAGGTGAACTGATACAGGCAATAGCATATATAACAGTGTAAATAACTAACAGCAGCATATTTCAATTGTCGTTTCAATTGAAATCAAATTTAATAAATAAAAGAACGTTAATCGTGAGTGAGTGCTCACCTTTCGAGGCTAGAGAAATATACGATGAAATTGAGTTACGGATCCAAGCACGAGTTTCGAAGCAAACACGATGAACCTGAGTTCGACGGGCAAAGCTGATAAATAGAAATTGACGAAGTCGGATCAGAACTGGGTCGATGAGGATAAGTGGTATAAGTGAACTTGAATACACATAACTATATATAAATATATATATATAATCATATTCTAAATTTAAACACATATTAAATTTGAAATATAAATATTTCAAAATCATTGTTTTAAATAAACACATAAAATAAAACAACATATCTACACCATATAGTTTGAAATAAACACACATATATGTATACTTAGTAAAAATGCAAAATACTTGCATAGATTTGTATATAAACCAAATAGATTTTATTCCTTATATATACATACATTTGTATATACATGCTACAAAAAAAAAAAATAATAATAAAAAAAATATATGTATATGTATACAGACCACGTATAATAACAATATATAAAGCAGACTATATGTACTGAAACAAAACAACATATATATACACATATGTAGGCTAAAATCCCACATGCATGTTATTCCAATATCATATGCAGACTCCATATAAGATTTCACATTTATCAGACCTAATATGCAACAGTGTATACATCTTAAAACCTATGTACATATATAAAAGTCGAAACACCTACATTTTATTAACTAACAAAAGTTAAAACAAGCATACGAATAAAACCCTGAATGTAAAAATATAACCTTATTGACTAAGTATAAATATACTTTCCAGAACCTGTACATATGTAAATCTATGATTGTAAAGCACTAGCCATGCTAAAGCAAATATAAGACTGTATGCAATATACTATAACATAACTTATATAAACAACGTTATACTAATGCAAAGTCTATGTATATCGGTACTTTCAAAGATAATCCAATAGGTAAATATCTAGACATATTTAAAATTAAACTAAACAGCTTGCCAGAAAAATATAACGTATCTTGTTAAGAACCTATTATGTAAATACAGTAAACAGAACTTATTAGAACATATGCACTCGAACCAACTTACATACAATCAGATTATGTCCATTTAAATTATACAAACTAACAAACTAACAAAGTGTAAACATATATACCTTAAAATATAGAAACTATGCAACCTATTTACAACATATGCCCATATTTTATCTAAATCAAAACTGTAAACCAATGCAACCCTACATACCTACAGCCGAAAGTAAATTAAAAATATGTAAAATAACATATATATAAACTTATATAATATATACAAATACTAATTTAAAGTAGATCGCAAACCAAAACAAGATAGGTAACAGGTTAAACAAATATGCAGATCATATAGGTGTATATTATATATACATACCAAATATCACTGCAACCTACAAACCTTATATATAATATATAATCTCATCATAAGTGAATAAAACAAAGCATCCAACTAACCTACTAGCTGGAAATATACACACACAGAGGAAGGAAATGGCGAGCCAAGCAGATGAAAGGCACGGCGGCAGATGGAGGAGCCGTGGGCAGTGATGGTGGGTGGGGTGCGAGGCTCCTAGGCTATGTGTGAGGAAGGGTGGAGGAGTTCGAATGCGTTGGTGGATGAGGGTGGGAAGAGGGGAGAAGGAAAGGACATGGGCTGACAGGCCGTGATTCAGCGAGGTGGAGGGCGGAGCTGGCGGAGGGGATGGTGATCTGTAGGCTGCTATACTCGGGATGGAGGGGAAGAAAGGTGGCAACACTGTAGTGAGGTTCGGTTGCTAGGTGTGGAAAGAGATGTGGGTCGGCACATGGAAGGTGGAAGACGAGGCAGCGGGTCGGAGTAGGTTTCGGTGAAGGAAGGTCGTGGTGAAGAGTATGATGGCCGATGCTTGGGTTTGTAGTGGAAGAAGGAGGCTAGCTGTCAACAGATGTTTTCATTCATTTATATTTGATTTTATTGTATTGCCTTAGTCCAAATAGGTATGCTCCAGCTAATTAAAATATATGCTGGTTTCAAAAATCAAATGACGGAAGTAAAGACACAAATGAGAGCAGGGAACGGGGTTAATAAATTAACATTGGGAATAGATACGGTCAGTGGATATTAATTCCAGGGAATAGGTAAAGTCAGAGACTATACATTTGCACAATGGATAACGAGAGGGCAGGAATTCAAAAGGTTCAAATACGTACTGATATGACAAACCGTATCGCGGTTTCACCGCGTACCGGACTTCAAAACACAAAAGTGAATATACCGTTGAGATCAGCACGACGAGACGGTCAAAACGGCATATAAATATCAGTGGTACGATCATCCGATAAAAAGTCGATATCGGTACCAGAATGCTGCATTTTGCAGAAAATAAGAACGACGAAGCAATAGATGTCCGAATTTGGAAAAATGACGAACTGACATCTTGCTCAGAAGATGATTTAGAATTTTTCTATGTAAAAATATTTAGGTTCCGAAAACATTTTATTTTCATTACTTTTTAACTGATTAAATTGAAGTGAATTTACGCGCGAAATAAACTTTTATATTTTCGGATGAAAATTTACCAGTTGCTATGTTTAACTAGACGTATTCCAAATATTAAATTTTTATTTCAAAATTTTATCGGTTAAAATTTCGTAAAATTTCAACTAATTACGTTATTAAAACCAGTTGAAATTTACGGGTCGTTACACTCTCCCCTACTCAAAACTTTTCGTCCCCGAAAAGGAACAAGGTAGGAGAATAGAAACAACCAGAAAGAAAAATAGATTTTGAAATACAAAATAATAATTAATTTAAACCATATAAATTCAAATTTAAATTAATTGATATTCAATAATTGATTTAATCTATTTAATTTTACTTAAGTCAATCTCAACTATTTCTAAATTCATTATCTTATTATCCCATTTCTCTTAAATTTACAATTTCTAAAACCATAAATTTTGAATAGCCTTTTATTATAATCATATTTCCAAATTTCTGTTTTCATAAATACAAATATTTATTAAAACGGGATTGTCTTAAATATCTTACTGTCAATAAAATTTTCTGTATATCTATATTTATACTCACCTTAATATTAAATTGAGAAAAATAAATTACCAACTCGAACATGAGAAATACCTCACTGCCTCCAACATCTCAAGCTCGAGTACGAGTCTCCCCCGATTGCCACTGTCTAACTTCGCTGCACCCTCCCTTCCTCGTTTTCCAACAACTCAGCCACCCCTAAGTGATCGCGAGCTACTAGCGATGGCCATGGTTGAACCCTTTCGACTGAATCGCGTCTCAAAGCCCTCAGCGCCCCGCTCACGATCGAACGCCTCCCCTCGAGACTCCACTACCTCGAAAACCATTGCGACCTCCTTGCTGAGTTCGACCCTTAGTCTTCGCACCCGCGTACGCTCGTCATTTAGGTCGCGACCTCCATCTCCGACCGCGAACTCCCCCTTCGCGTCTCGTCTAGCTCGAAGCCCTAGTCGTCGATCCCCAATGACGATCCATCTCGATTGAATTAGCAGTGGCCGTAAAAAGAGACTATAGCAGAACCTCAAATCAGCAGTAGAAAATATCGCGTAGGAGCAAGGACGAGCCAACGATGGCTGATGGAATAGCCAAGTTCGCAGCGATGATTAATTCGAAGGCGTTGATTTGCGAAACCCTAGTTTTCTCTTGGTTTCAAGCATCACGATATGGAGATTGATATTGAACTGTAACTTGATTTAAAGAGGGAGGAAGAACAGATTAAATTTTGATTTTCGATTGCCCCTTTTTTTTTTTGATTTCAATTGGAAGGAGTATAGGAGGCACGGGGTTCTTTTCTTGAGAGAGGACGCGTGTTATACCAGTTGAACACGTGTTTAAATTATACGTATCTACATCTAATTACTTAGGCAAGAAGAGAACGTTGCCAGGAAGGACACATGCTCTGAATTTCTATGCGTTTATATACCGTATGCTTACACAACAACTCCAAACGCTCCGAAATTTAAAATCCGATAAAAATACAATATTACGGTTCCAATGAAACTGGTTTCGTCGGATTCCGAGACTGTGCCTTGGAAGGCTATTTTTAAATTCAATTCAAACAGTATATTTTCAAAACTAATCAAACACTTTTAAATTCAATTTTAAAAGCTATATCAACTTCAGTATTACTAATATAAATTTTCTGAACCTTTGAACTATTTTTAACAGGCTTAAAATCGAGATTCCATATTTTACCCAATCTCGATAATTAAATTTAATAATTAATTATCCAAATAAATACTGTATATTTGAAATTAAAGTTAAAATTTAACCTTCGAATATTTAAAATAACTTAAATATTCACATTTCAAATATACAAAAATTTCGGGTCGTCACATTCCTCCCCCCTTAAAAGAATTTCGTCCCCGAAATTACCAGTTAAGAGAAATGATTCGATACCCGTTCTTTTTCCCTATCCAAATAGTTTTAACAAGACCCCAACAATCTTTTGTCAATGATACACTAATCATCTTTAACTTTCCAAACTTATTCATAATTTCAACCCATACTACCTACTTATCCATTCAAATTTAAATTTGAATTCAAATTTTTGAATTATCAAAATTTTCCAAAATTTTTCTAACTCCCTAAATTTCCGAAAAATTTCGCCAGCGTCTCCTTTGCGCGGCTAGCTCGGTACTACTACAAAATGGCTCTACGGCCTCCCAATCTCAAAAAGAAAACAAAAGGCCAAGTGGCTGGATCCAAAACCCAATCAAATTTCATATAGAAATTCAAATACATACCTTTTTGTCGGGCCATTAAATTTTATCTTCTAAATCAAAAATCCCAATTTATCCATTGCTTTTATACACCTGTATATCCTACTAAGCAATAATATTCAATCACAAATTCCAAAGTCATTTTATTGACTTCTTTACAAATTTTCAATATTTACTTAACTTAAGCCCGTACGATGCACATATATCATCCGTACGCAATATCACATTCGATCGCTCAATCGATCACACAATTTCACTTCCGAACTAGTATTGTCCACCCGACTTCCTAGTGCGGACTCAGATCTGGTTCCTTGATCAGAAACCGTCATTCTCCTTGCATAGCCACAAACTATGATAGAGAATATCCAGAATCAATCAACAATCCATATCCAGGTTTGCCATCGAAAATCGAGTGAAAAATTCCAACTCGGATCGATATATCTATCTCGAAATTCTGTGTTCGACATCTGGACCAAATAGCTATGCGAATAAAATAATATACGTACACCTTACGTAATTAGCCCAATTGATTATTAGTTATATCAATTCTCCTTTATTCACATTCCTTTTTGATTGTTATCCCCTTATTCACAACTATCCCATTTCACAACTTCAGTTTTAGTCTTCATTCAACTATTCACTTAGTATATTTTTTTATTTTTCCATTCCAAAATTACTAAGTATATTTCCAATACAAATTTTCTTAAGAATTTCATTCTTCAATTCTTATGTTCAATATAAATTTTCTTATACTTATTTACTACTTCACCACCGAAGTGTATATTTTCAATTTGAACTCCCATTTCATATGAATTCCAACTTACTTCAATTTACTACTTCATTTCCAATTTTTTTCCTTAAATTCAATTCATCTCCAACTTCCAAAAATTGAATTTTATTTAGCTCGGAAACAATCCAAGTTAATTCATTCAATAACTATTTCTCAACTTATTTAAACCACTCTTCTGTTGAGTTCAGTTTCCATTCAACATTTACTTAAGTCAATAACTTAAGTTTATTTTCCATTTAGCCAACCCTTAAAAGTCTTATTTCCATCTTTCATTTGATTCTTATTTAATCAAATTCCATCCATTTATTTATTTAATATAAGTGGTTCATTCACTCAATCATTATGAATTTTAATTTCCATACTCAATTCATCTGGAATTATTTTATTAATAACCAGGCCCTTTCCAATTTATTTTCACTTATTTGGATTCATTTGCAATTTAAACCATCACTATGTTAATCCAATTTCATTAACTAATTTATTATCTCATTAGTTCCTTCGCTGGTTAAAATTAAATACTTGCTTTTTAATTCCTAATATCACTTCACTTAATTATCTTAAGTTCAATTTATTTTATAATTCAAGTTTAGATTTATTAAGATTGCTCATCTTAGTCGTTTCCATTTGATAATTACAATTTCATTTCTATTCATAAGTTTTAACTTACTTACCTAAGATCTGGGGCTATTCATCTAAGTCCATTTTCATCTTTATAATCAATTTCAAATTATTACTCTTAAGAACTTAAGAATATGAATTTCTTTATACAATTATAAGCATTTTACATTACCTTTATATCCAATTCAATTCGACTTCAACTTACTTATATTTAATTCAATTCCAATTTTCAATTTTTTTATTTAACTTATCTTAAGTTAAATTCAAATATATTTTATTCACCTTCATATACTCGAATTAAATTTTAATTCCAGGATACAAATTTTATACAAGTTTTACAATTTATTCACCTTCAAGTTCTCTAACTCTTTTATCTATCAACTTATATTACTCATTTAGTTATTTTCATTTCATAATTATAATCCCAGAATTAAACTTTCATTTCCTTCTTATTTAAATCAACTTCATTCTATACTTTATATTATTGATTCATTTAAATTTCCACATTTATATTTTAAATAGTTCCCAGAATTCAATTGCCCGGTTTATTTCAAAAACCATTTTGAATCCATAAATAACTCACACACACCTGGTATATCACATCAAATCCCAATTTCCAAAACAATCTGCTTTTACCAAGCAATTTTCCCTTTGGATTTCAAAACCAACCCAGTTCACAATCATTTCCAATTTAAAACAGTTTGGTAGCAATTTCTCTTTGGAAACTCGAAAATAGACATCGATGATGCTGCAGTCATCACCGAAATTATTTTCCAGCGACCGAAAGAGAATTTTTATGCTTTTATCACTTTAAAACTTTTCAAACATTTTTAAATTCCAAATCCCACCAGATTTCAATTCAATTTCGAAAAATATTCATGAAATAATATCACCATTATTTCTCCAAAACCTTTAAAAACTATTTTTAAATCCAAAGGAATTTAAACCTTTCCCAAAACTTCAAATTCAAAGTCCATTCAATTTTATATCCAAACATTACTCTGGAATTCTATCACATTTTACTTCAAGTTATAAGTCACATATACAATTTACATTTACAAATTTCATTTGTTTATGAATTTATCTCATTTGATTATAAATCACATTTGTAATTCACATTTGTATATAAAGTTTATTTATAAATTTCATTTATAGTCTATATTCTCAAATTCCATTTGTTATACAAATTTATTCTTCAACTTAGGTTATAAGTTTTCAATTTCCACTCAAAAATGAGACTAACTCATTATGGTCATTTTCTAACAACCAAGCATCCAAATATATAACTATAATAAATTTCAAATAATTATTTCTTTTATATACAAAATAATTTGGGCAAAATTATTTCATTCACCCTATTTAAAACAATACTGTGTCGAACTGTTCTATTTAAGTGTTTAGAAACCCCTTCGATACAGTTGTACAGACTGTGCCGACGAAGGTTCATATGCCACTCAATAAACCAACCAACATAATATAAAACCATTTTATATTCACTAACAAATACGCGCTCATATCTATTAATACTCTCAAATTCCCACCAGAGCCAAGGTTATCGCTAGCCTAAGCTCTGATACCAAGTGTAACGACCCGGGTTTTTCCTACACGAAAACCCGGACCATTTGAGTTAAGAAGAAGAGGTAGAAGAAGAAGAAAAATAGAAAACAACAACAGAATCTCTCATACGCAGCGGAATAAACTATAATAGGTAATAACAGATCTTTACACAAAAAGAAATCTATATCTGTTTATATATACATCATCCCAATACATCATCAGAGTACATCACATCAATATCATACAACTGGACAGTAATCGTAACTTGTCCTCACAATCTGAATACACAGCGGAATATATAACTCAAATACGAAAGTACGTATCGCCATCCAGCTCCACAGCATCATTTCCTGTAATTTATAATACTCGGTCTGACCCGAGCATCATATAAAACAATACCCGAGTCAGTCTGGAAAACCAGCGTGAGAAAATCACACTCAAATTGATTATTAAAGTTTCAAAATCCTTTTGAAAATAAAAGCATCTCGTAAGACCACGCCACAAATAAACATGTCGGGTTTTTTACCTTACGATAGCTAAAACACTTTATATCAAAATCCTCTGATATTATAATAGTGTCTACAGAAAGTAAAATATAATCTAGCTGAAATGCTTGCATCTCACATTTCAACAATAGTTGGGCACAATCAAAACCGTACAAGGCACGTAGGAAGAATGGATTTCCAACGAATGACTAGGCACTGGGGTACCACCTATCACAGTACGTGGCCTAGATCACCGTACCGAGGAGTACGCCCGCTCCCCTGCAACACAAGGCCGGAACCATCCCTTACTGGATGATCCCGAATAAAATCACCCCACGGTTGGGATCAGCAACCGCACCACTAAGCCGAAATAAAAAGGGACATCTAGACAGGGATGACCTTACCCTCCAGTGGGAGCTACCCACGAAGCCTTGCTGCATAACCCCTGATTTTCAGTCATTCCCGGTTGATGAGGTTCGAGGCTAAACGATACCTTTAGAGAACATATCCCTTAGAATGCCCATCGTCCGCTGACGATGTTTCGCAAGCATTCGTCCATACCAGTCCGTCCTGGGTTTGAACGGAACCGAAGGCACTACTCCTACTACATCCATTTTTGGAAATATCCTCAGGATTAGTAGCGACTAGCCCTTGCACTTCACTGCTCCATCTTCGACTCCGAAATCGTTACACGAAACGTACAAACCGGATCGAAGTGGTATTCGAGTCTCCAGACCTAGAATCCCGGTATACGGAAACTCGATCCCGGTCTCTTCGAAACTATCAGCGCATTGGCCAATATTGATAGTCGGTTATTTAACTATCAATTCACATCCATAGCAACCATCACACAATAAATAATTTCCCACATTATTTATTTGCCCAATTATCTTTCCAAGATATATTTCTATTTTCAAACTCCTTTTGAAAACAATTTCAAACAGTTTCCGCTTACGGAATACATTTCCCAAATAATTATTTCTCTGAAACACCAAGTACAAAATACTTTAGATTTAAAAATAATTTAAAAGCACTTTCCTATAAATATACTTTATAATATTGAAATTTAAAAACTACTTTAATACCTTAACAAAATATATACTTAAGAAATATTTAAAATGAAACCACTTTACAAATATAAACTAAATTTCTCTTTTTAAAACATAATACAAATCACTTTTTATATAATTACTACAATAGTATTTTTTTGAAAATACTACTTTAGGCCTTAACATTTAGAAATAAATCAATTTTCTAAAATATGCTTTTAAAACACAATTAGAACTTTTAACTTATATATAAATATTTCTTTGAAAACGTACTTGGCTATCCAGAGAAATACACTTCTCATTTTCATTTTTTTTAAAATAAATCAACATTTATTTTTAAACCAATTCATATCCCTTTATAAATTCCCACCTTGAATTTATATTTTCAAATATCCACTGATATTTCATTTTACTTTATAAACCCAGTTTATATCTCCAAAATCTCATTTCTCTTAAATTTCAAATCCCAAAATATTTAAATCAATTTACAATTGATTTGCCAATCTACTTTGAAATAAATTTCCTTACTTAATCCATTTATTTCCAAATTCATTAACTTTCAGATTTTATTTCTCATTATGATTTAAAATCTTTAAACCGAAACACAAGTTTCAGATTTCCCAAGTTCTTTCTTTCTTTTTAATTACATTTAAACATTGAATTAGAATGAATTATTCCTTTAAATAATATCACATACCTTTTCTTTAAATTCAATATTTCTCTATTTATTCAAAATTCCTCTTTTCTATATTTAATTTATTCGAATTCACTAGAATTACTTAACTAAATTTTACTCTTTTATTCTTTCAAAAAATCCAATTCAATTTCTTTTGATAACTCATTATACTGGGAAATTCAATCCAACCAGATTATCAGATATAAATCATCACAGGATATCAACAATCATATCACAGAATATTTAAACAAAATTAAATATTTTGAGGAATCCAGTTGGATCCCTCCAACCTGTTTCCCTGCATCCACAGATGTTAGCACAATACCAATTCCACTTCGAGGTGGAATATCGCGGTATATGGGTTTTATAAAATATCATCCGCTATTATGCGGCGCATAGGGTCTCATCCGCTATATAAATGCGGGAATATCAACTCCAATATATACATATGCCAATATGTATATATTGCTATATACTACTATATATATATAGCACATCAATCAATGCAATCATCCAATCAATTATTTAAATTTAACCATTTAAATTTAAATTCAACTGAGTGAGATTAACTCACCTTTTGCTTTTAAATTTGCAGTCCAAACCAATCAGCTTGTTTCCATGACTATAAACCTTGTATAAACATTTATACCATTGATTAATATTCGAAACAAATCAAATAACCAATTTCCTTTTTAAATTAATTACCGGTGATTTAATTCTAAACTGATGATTATATTTTAACTGGTTTCCTTTCAATATAACCAAATTTCTGTTTTCATAAATACAAATATTTATTAAAACGGGATTGTCTTAAATATCTTACTGTCAATAAAATTTTCTGTATATCTATATTTATACTCACCTTAATATTAAATTGAGAAAAATAAATTACCAACTCGAACATGAGAAATACCTCACTGCCTCCAACATCTCAAGCTCGAGTACGAGTCTCCCCCGATTGCCACTGTCTAACTTCGCTGCACCCTCCCTTCCTCGTTTCCCAACAACTCAGCCACCCCTAAGTGATCGCGAGCTACTAGCGATGGCCATGGTTGAACCCTTTCGACTGAATCGCGTCTCAAAGCCCTCAGCGCCCCGCTCACGATCGAACGCCTCCCCTCGAGACTCCACTACCTCGAAAACCATTGCGACCTCCTTGTTGAGTTCGACCCTTAGTCTTCGCACCCGCGTACGCTCGTCATTTAGGTCGCGACCTCCATCTCCGACCGCGAACTCCCCCTTCGCGTCTCGTCTAGCTCGAAGCCCTAGTCGTTGATCCCCAATGACGATCCATCTCGATTGAATTAGCAGTGGCCGTAAAAAGAGACTATAGCAGAACCTCAAATCAGCAGTAGAAAATATCGCGTAGGAGCAAGGACGAGCCAACGATGGCTGATGGAATAGCCAAGTTCGCAGCGATGATTAATTCGAAGGCGTTGATTTGCGAAACCCTAGTTTTCTCTTGGTTTCAAGCATCACGATATGGAGATTGATATTGAACTGTAACTTGATTTAAAGAGGGAGGAAGAACAGATTAAATTTTGATTTTCGATTGCCCCTTTTTTTTTTCTGATTTCAATTGGAAGGAGTATAGGAGGCACGGGGTTCTTTTCTTGAGAGAGGACGCGTGTTATACCAGTTGAACACGTGTTTAAATTATACGTATCTACATCTAATTACTTAGGCAAGAAGAGAACGTTGCCAGGAAGGACACATGCTCTGAATTTCTATGCGTTTATATACCGTATGCTTACACAACAACTCCAAACGCTCCGAAATTTAAAATCCGATAAAAATACAATATTACGGTTCCAATGAAACTGGTTTCGTCGGATTCCGAGACTGTGCCTTGGAAGGCTATTTTTAAATTCAATTCAAACAGTATATTTTCAAAACTAATCAAACACTTTTAAATTCAATTTTAAAAGCTATATCAACTTCAGTATTACTAATATAAATTTTCTGAACCTTTGAACTATTTTTAACAGGCTTAAAATCGAGATTCCATATTTTACCCAATCTCGATAATTAAATTTAATAATTAATTATCCAAATAAATACTGTATATTTGAAATTAAAGTTAAAATTTAACCTTCGAATATTTAAAATAACTTAAATATTCACATTTCAAATATACAAAAATTCCGGGTCGTCACAATTAACCTTTAACCTTAATTAATTAAATTAATTTATTATACTTAATTCCCTGATTAACATAATTGATTTTCCAGGGTAATCAACTCCTTTTAACTTAAGGTAACATTTCTTAATTACCATTTACGTTTGAAATCATTATAACCTTATAATTAACTTTACCTAATTAATTCAATAATTAAGTATAAAAATATATCATTGACTTGATAAATTAAGGTTAACAAAACTTCCTTTAAATACTAAACATAACCCATTAGTAGTTTTAAAACTCATTTCAATTAATATTTGAAAACTTGCTTTTATAAAGACTTAACCTGGTCAGACTTTACTTCGGGTCAAACCGAAGATTTACTCGAGCCTTCCCCGAGACTACCCTGCTACCCTTCTATTCCAGATACCATAGTTGAAGAAATT
Source organism: Allium fistulosum (assembly GCA_030737815.1). Taxonomy (NCBI): domain Eukaryota; kingdom Viridiplantae; phylum Streptophyta; class Magnoliopsida; order Asparagales; family Amaryllidaceae; genus Allium; species Allium fistulosum. Next base: position 53,693,314 of record CM060908.1, read on the forward strand.
AAAGTTTTAAAAACAGAAGCTTATCTCCTGCTACTCACTCGAGTACATACCCGAGTTAAACACTCAAAAACTCGGCCTCCTCTTCGAGTAAACCCCACGAATTCTCGAACAACACACGCGACTTCGTCTTCCCCAAATCAAAACGAAACACAAAGCACAATACTTCAAGCGTGCACGTGCACACGCAACCCAGGCGCCGCCGACCAGTGCCACGACCACCGGCAAGTCATCGGCAACCCCTCTACTCCATTCGATCACCCCGATCAACTCAATCGTCCCCAAAACAAAATCGAGCACTAATGATCAACTGGAACCAAACTGCCATCTGAAAAACTTCCTCGACAACGACGATCTGACTACTGACAGCTTCGAGACTTCGAAGGTAGCTTTGCTAGCATCCAATACTCCATTTCCCATGGTTGCAATTTCTTCCGATCCACCGTGGACATCACGTTAATTCAAATAACCCGGACGACCAAACCGACACCCAAAACCCTAGATTTGCCTCGCGTGGCCACCACCATCATCAGAAAAATTCTACATTATTTTTCCTGGAAACCCCAACATCCAAGCTTCCTTTGACCATAATCCCGAGATCGATTATTTTGCCGATCATCTGAACTTGACCATAAACGTGATTCTGTTCAACTAAAGATTTCACCTTCAATATCCATCTAAAAATCTTGAAATGCTTATCTAAAATCATCATTTTCTATCTCGAATTTGGTTATGAAACCCAAATACGAATTCATGAACATAGAATTTTGACTGATATTTGATTTCTACTGTAAATTATTATTTACAAAACATTTACTTAATATTTTTACTGAATATTATTTTTAGGAGTAACTTTACATTGTTGTAGTCAATTTACTTTTAGGGATCATATCCTAAACTCCATTTCATAAGAAGATATGAGTTTATAAACAGGTTTTAAAACCTGTAGAGTAAGAACAAAAGCATGTTTCCTTGCCTATACATTAATATGCACACAACCATTCATATTTATAAAAGCATGCAACACATTCACACCATCATTCAGCATAATTCATCTCATATCTCAGATATTAATCCTAACATCAATAAATATAGCGGGGTTAAGGGGTTTTGCTCACCTGGATCTTGAATAAGGCAGAGAACAAGAAGAACAGAGAAAGAACAGAGAAACAAAGCTTGAACTTGCTTTGTTGTTTAGATTTGCATGCAGTAACAATTCCAGATTGAAGAAAATGATGTTGTTCAAGTTGTAGCTTTGGGTGAAATCTACTTTAGTTCTTTTTCTTTCTCAGTTTTGAATGGAACGAACTGATGTGAGGAGGTTGATAAAAGAAAATGGATTTACAGATGATAATGTTATTTGTACAAGAGGCAGGGATATTTTCTCTAGTTTGGAGGCTGAAGTGATAAAACTCTGGCTTGCATTAAATTACCATGTACCATATTACCTTATTTTATTTCTTCTTTTGCAAGCCTACATCTATATATCCCCCTACTTAAAATTGTGCAGGTGATATTGTTTCGGCTGAGAAGAAATATTGGGTGGCTTCATTAAATGCTTGTACAATTCCTGTTTATAAAAATATTGCTTTGTACACTATTTGTATATTTTATTTTCTTAAAAATTTCAGCCTGAATCCTTTTATAATTGTTTACTATATACAATTGTTTGTACTATGCTTGTATATACGGTCTTGTTTAATGATACTATATATGCTACTGCTTTATTATGTGAAGCCATATGTTTACTTTAAACTTTAGTATATTTTTAATCTCTTTGATAACTTTCAGCCTGCACACTTTTTATTTTGCTTATGTTATTCAAACTTAACTATCAATATATAATTTACTTTCGTTATTTTATTTTAAACTTAACTATCCAATATTACATTCATTTACTATTATTTTTACTTTTATTTTTAAACCACTTATTAACAATTTAAATTCAAATCAAATACATATTATATTATTTCAAGTTTACTCAGATATGTTCGAATGCATATATATATATTCTCATATATACAAGAATTTAAATTTTTAAACGATTCATACAAATATACTTGGATATCGGGGAAACTCGCAATCCATTTATCGTTTTATTCCACAAATATAATTCAAAAATCGAATTAATTATCAATTTAAATATCTATAAGATTCGGGGTCGTTACAGACTACCTATCAAGTAATCTTACATGAAACTTCACTATGTAATAATACATTCATTTAAGTTTTAAAATATGAAAGATATAAAACCGACCATATCTACCAAAATATTAAATATATGAAAGAAAAAAATTATGGAATAATTTATTTACAAATAGAAAGTGATTTGATATGCACAATCCTTAAACTTGAAAGGCTACACTTCCTTGGGAATACACTTGAGATGTAATGCAACTTCTAAATTGTGATTAGGAAATAGTTGAAAAAACAAAAACAAGAGTGTCGTGCTAAGATCACCGCAAAAAGTGCTTCAATATCATAACAAAAAATAAAAAACACAATATAATTTGTATGATTTATAATACCGATGTCTTTACACGGCCATCAATCATCGTCCAAAATCTTTTTCACGGTCATCAACTACCAGTAAAAACAGTCTTACATGACCATCAACCACCAATCTAGTTCGGTGGTTGATGGTCGTGCATGACTATTTAGGCCTATGGTTAATGGCCATGCAAAATTGTTGTGATAACCCACACCAAACTGGACCTAATTTCAACCCAATAAAAGCCCATCGAATCTTAGGCACATCTCAAGGTGAGCTGTCAGGTTGATACAATTAGAGAAATACACAGTACACAGAGCTATCTATCTATACTTTCATAATCTCATAGTGGAATAGATAAAATATAATATAAAAAACAAGTGCCCATTTCATAAAGAAAACCACTTTAGAAACATAACATGTTAAGCATTACAACATGTTTACACAAAGCCTCCATAATACAATATCTCAAAATAACATAACTGTTTGAACTGTGTATAATAAAATACTTAAAAAGCATAAATATATAGATAACCGCCACAAGTCTTCAACTCCACCTTCGTCTCCTAAATCAACATTACACTCTCTAACCTGCGTTGTAATGAAGAGTGGGTCAGAACAACCAATTCCGATGAAATGATAATCTCAAGCTTTACCATAATTGTATTTTGGCAGTATTATCTAAGTAAGAAATATGTCTTACGTATAAAATCATAATATAGGTATAAAGTTAATTGTAAGCCCGAAGGCTCTTCTAGTCTGACTACACAAAAGTCAACTGTAGGCCCGAAGGCTCTCCCAGTCCGACTATACAAAAGTCAACTGTAAGTCCGAAGGCTCTTCCAGTCTGACTATACAACTCTAACATAACTAGTATTTACGATGTAAAAGAGAAGTACCCAAACAACTTAATAACTCTTTAATGGAGGTTAGGTAGACTTTGATCATTTAAGACCTATAAAATAAGCAGATCCCCGTCATTTAAGACCTAACCCCAAGGCAGGTCCATACATGGTTCTTTGCGCTGACATCGTTAGAAATCCTATTAGGTCACTTAATACTTCACCTAAAAAAGAGGCAGACTCTACTATAGCCACTTAATACCTCAAAATTGAAGTAGACTCGTCCAAAGGATTTCACATACTGTATCAAAAACATAATTTATGACCCATAACCCACTCGTGACATCTCACATTAGTCTAATTATTCGTAGGTACTGGTAGCGAGATTAACTAGGCAGGTTTATCCTATAGTATTGGGACTAACATCGCATCCACTGTGGTGATTTATTATAGACAATATCCCATATTAGTCTGCACACCGCAGATAGCTAGATTCAACCGGGCAGACTTCCATGAAGCTTTGGCCTAACCTCGCATCACTATAACTTAGTCATAACTTATATGTATATCCACTATATGCATATATCATCCTACACGAATAATAATTGAGGCCATATAAGGTATCCCCTTATTACGACCCTAATTAGGGATTAATTCCTTAAGTTACTCTAACTTCCTTCCTGCAAATTAATATTACTTAACTATTCTAATAATACTAATTATCACATTCAATACGATATAATCAGTACATTATATTACACACACACTTATATTTATGCGTGGAATTTAGGATCTAATTATTACGTTAACAATTCGACAATAATTCGCTTATAAGGTATTTTGAAATATCAATCTCAAAAATCTACAACTCCAACACAAGAACTGCTGCTACTATAGCTAAATAAAATAGATTTGTACAAACAGTGAATGCCTACAACTTGTTCCATATTAATAAATTATATTTCCTTCTCCATTTTAAAGAACATATCTTTACACATTCGATCGCCTATGTTCAATTCAACCTTTATATACATCATGTTGGACTAAGAAAGAAGTTCCTTATTTATTTAAGTGATAGAAATAGGCGATGCAAACTACAAACAATTTAATTCATACTTTACACACAATTTCCAATTTATTTTCTTTTTGAACCCTTCAACACTTTAATTTAAACTAGGGAAATAGGTTAAATGGACCAATTCTAAACAATTGTTTCTAAATATTAATACCAAAAATAATAATACTTCCAACATATACAAACATTGATATTTACTTGGGGAGATTCTGGAGGGTTTAGATGTTATGTTTTCGTTTACCAAAATTTCCCAAGGAATACATCAAATCCAAATAAATACTATTCAATTAAAAAAATGTAAAAACTTGATATTTCCACTCACAGAGAATTGTTTGCTTCCTAACTAGATTTGATTCCATCATGCCTAATTCTCCTTTAGATCTCCCTCTTTTGAGATATACAACAAAGGGAATTGCATACAGAAATTAGATTTAGAATCAGAAACTAGAGAGGAATAAAATTAGAAATCAAAAGAATTAAACATCTAACCCTCTTACTTAATAATCCTTATTGATTCAGAAACCCAAAGAAGAAGAAGATGATGAGATCTGATTTATACCGCTCCTTCTCTATTAGATCTTCCTCCTTCTGAATATACAATAAATATATTATATACATAGATTAGATTACAAAAACCAAAAGAGGAAGAAGAATGATTAATTTAAATTAGAGATTAGAAATTAGAATTACTTACTAGAAAAGTTTACTATTTCTGAAACCTTAATGGGAAATATTTTGATAGAGCTTCGCTATTGCTTACAAAATTTTATGAAGGAAAAGAGGGGGTCTAGGGGTCTATTTATAAAGGTAAGAAGAAACCAGAACCGTTGGATCGAAATCAAACAAATCTAGACCATTCAAAATGACTAAACCTTAGCCTCCATTCACTTTTCTACCTCCCACCAATCGACCTATAGACCTCCACCAATCGACCGGTAGCGGTCGACCGGTCGTGGGTCAGGGGTCGACCGGTCCCCTATTATGAACGTTGATTTATTTACTTTCGTTTTATTTTTGTTAATTAATTATTTATTACCCTAATTAATCCTATCAATCACACGTTAACGTTTAATCCTTCTTAACCCTTAAGCTTCTTACATTGACTTTTCAAATTCTAACATTCAAATTTTAAACTTCTAAATTCAAATTCAAATATTTAAATTTTAAATTCAAAAACTTCAAACACCCATAACTTTTCATATTAACTCCGATTTCAACATATTATATATGGAAATTGATCAGAAAATCACAATGGATATAGTTTTGCAACTCCCATGATCAAATTCAGATGTTTAAAAAATTTCCCTTTTTAACCTTATTTTAATCATTTAATTTATTATTAAATTTTACGGGGTGTTACATTCTTCCCCTAAAAAGGATTCCGCCTTTGAAATCACCAACAGAAGATAGTGTAACGCACACTCGGCAACCATGTTATATAACCAATTTATTGACAATAATCTACACGACCATATACTCAACCAAAAATGTAATGTGCTTATGTATGCAAGCATGTTATAAGTGAGCTCAATTCTAGCGTCAATGGAAGGTCATGATATATACGTTTGTAAGCATCCTAAAGATACATAAAATTCTATATGAGTGTAAAAGTAATAGTAAAAAGTGTGGCATCTATCTCCTACCATCCAGTCTAGTGACCATGATGCAACCAAAATAATTTTGGAGAGAAAAGCTTACCAAAGAAAAGCTTGGGATGAGAAACATTCATCTTTTCTTCGATTTCCCATGTGCTTTCCACTGGATTATCTCCCTATCTACTCAAACTAACCAAACTTCTTCATTACGAAGCCTCTTAATACCGTGCTCCACAATGCATGCGGTTACACGAGGGTTGGGGGCGATGGGCTCCGTTTTAACATTAATTAACTGATCAAGCTCTACTATAGATGTAAATGTCATGCAGACATTTCCTCAAATATGGGAAATGAAAGACACCACTAACTCACGCTAACTAGTCTGGAAGCTCCACCCAATAAGCAAGTTTCCCCCACCCTCTCTGAAATCGGGAAAAGCCTAATGAACCTAGGCACCAACTTTCCAAAAGTACCAAACCTCATAACTTTTCTAAGAGGGGAAACATTAACGAATACCATGCCCCTAACTAAAAAATCCAATCCCTTCCTTTGCCTATCAGTATAGGACTCCTAAGGGTCCTTTACAGTCTTAATCCGCTGCCTAAACACTTCTACCTTCTCCAAGGTCCTCCGAAATTCATGATGCAAGCTCTCAACGAATCTTCGAAAATTCTTATACACCCTTTTTGTCAATATGTATCTTGCACTTAATTTGACATCACATTTCAATCTTAATATCACGGTGTTGTACTTAGCTCATGATGTTTGATCAAAAATAGATAAGTAGTAGCTTACTTGGGAAATTCCTAGTCGTCAAATTAAATGCACCAAAGTTGAGGCTATAATGTTATACAACATCCATCGATTTTATAGAAGCGTGATAAAAGTGAGATATTTCAATATATTTTCCTATATGCATGTATGCACACCAATAATTCCAATTTGTACTGTTACTAATTTTAATGCTACATTTTAGTTTTTTTATGGACTTGTATAAATTTATTTGCATGAGATGTTAACTTGATTTTTTAGTTTTCCAGGAGGAAAGTCTGGAATTCCAGTATCAACATTTTGTTTCATTGTCTAAATTTAATTTTAGCCACTTGCAATAATCCCTTTACTACTTTGATTTTAAGTGTGTTTTCCCGTTTACCTTCAATTGGCCCAATTATTATGGATCATGCCTGTTAACCACTTCTAAAATATCACAATTTCATATATATTTCCTAACTGAAGTATTGGGAAGTGACTTAAATTTAAGCATGATGTGACATGTACATGTATCGCTCATTTATCATATAACATGGGAATAATTTTACGAAGGTCCTCAAGTGAATTAACAATACAAGTATCAACACCTTACAAAAGTCAAACAATTTTGAAGCCGTGCACCATCTTATGAGCATAGCTTTTGTGATAGCAAGGAACAGACTGTGGTTTCTTAAATATTCTGTTTGGTGCTTTTATTTTCAATGATCTTGCTATTATTTTCACCATGCTCACAGTTAACTCAGACAACCTTATTGGTTGTTTATCTTAGCTATATTTTTGTTAATGAGAATGACTTTTATCAATATATAACCACTTTAGAGAAGTTTGTGAAAAATTACTTCCATCTGTGCTATTTCAAGCAGCTCTAGTGCAAAAGAGTCGCATTAAATGATTTAAATAAAAACAATTTTAAAAAGGTACTTAAGTAATAAAGTAAAATGTGGACTTTTCTTTCCATTTTAAAAAGAATAAAGTACTAAGGAATTGTTACATAAAGGATATTAAAACGGAGATGTGATGGCTTAGTATCATGGAATAATGAAGGGAGATGTGTTGTCTAATTTTGAGTGGAGGGTGGTTACTTTTATTAAGGAGTGGTAGTTTAGTAAATAGCTTTTTTCATTTTTTATAAAAAGAACACTATCTTCGCACTTTCCATTTTACTTCATTATTTTCATTTCAAAACTTTATTTCTCTTCACTCTCTTCACTTCTCTTCTTCCTTGGCTTCCTAAAAATAAAATAAACAGTTTCAAAAGTTGCTTCTGTTCTCTTTAAATCCTTAAACTAATTTCTAAAACCATTTCTATTCCTCTCTACATCACTTATTCACCAAAGTCAAACCCAAAACCCAATTTTGGCTTTAGGCCGTGAACAAATAAGAAAGGAAGGGTGTTGCGTGAGCATCTAGGAGGGGAAGGAGGAGTTTTCTAGGGCTTAACAAGGAATATGTACAGGTTGCCAGAGGTTTGATCGAGATTTAAAGTAAGTTGTCTCGGTTAAAATAGTTTTAAAATTGACAAAATGTTGTGATAATTCCGTGCTAGCTTATGATGTTGTATGTCATATTTATATTGCTTGTTTGGATTTGATTCCAACTCAAAAGCAGATGGCATAAATAATCATTGTATTGCAGAGACAAAAGCAAAGAAAAAAGGAAGTCGAAGTGTCTTCTTAACGAATAGATCGCTACGGAAGCACTTCGAAGAATAGAAATTTTGTAGAGGGATCCTAAAGGATTCCTCGTCTTGTTGATTTTATTTACATATATTCTTGCTTATGTAAATGTTTGTATGTGTGAAAGTGAATGTTGCTTAGCTATAGTTAACTTACTTGTTGTTGGTTTTATAGCAACATTGAAATCTCGTGCTCGCTTTTAAGTGATTTATTACTTATTTTCTAAAATGTTTTCAGATTGGTTGTCGAACTTGAATTTTGTTTTTAAACCTTTTTATAAGGGTAATCAAAGAGGTTTAGATATAGAAAGAAATTTGGTTTAAAAGTTATTTGATTTACAAAATTAAAGTTTAGAAGTTATGTCTCATATAGCGATAGTCACTATGGATGTTGTTCGGAAATATATGATTTTTATAAAAGTAAAAACGAGGTTATCTATTTTAGATATTTTGTAAATTATTTTCAAGTATGTTTTATGAAAGTTGTATAAGTATTTTAATGGATTTTAAAAGTTATTTGACTTACAAAACAAGTTTTAAAACTTACGGTCCATATAACGATAGTCGCTATGGATGCAGTTTGGAAATATATGATTTCTAAAAAGAGTTATCTATTTTAGATACTTTGAATGATCATTTCAAACGTGTTTATAAGTAAAAAAAGGATTTTAAAAATTGAAATATATTTTTAAAATTTATTTGAGTTATTTAAACAAGAGGTTTAAATTTTATAAAGGAAAATGCTATGTTGAGAAAGTCAAGTTTTGTTTAAAAGCAACCATCTGTAACGATCCGTGATTTTACCACTTTTAAAATGAAATATTCAAACTTAAATAATTATGTTTTATGTAATAGATAAGAATGGTAAACTTATTTTTAGAATTTGATTACAAAATCAAGAAGTTTGGATTTTCGTCGTAAAAGTGACAAAAGCCGGCTTTCAATAAAAATTGGATATACATTCCATTTTTGTTTTTAATAATAAATTGTTCTATTTAAAATTGTTATATAATGGTAGAAATTTGATTTATAATGGTTTTATAAATATATAGACTTGGTTTATAATAATTGACAAACTTCGTCGCCTTTTGGCCAATCGACGTGGTATTTTTATAATTGGATTTTATATTATTAATTAAATATGGTTTTATAACTCAAATGAACTTGTTATAATTATTTTAAGATGATAACAAATCAATTTTCAAGTTTTGTTTACAAAAATAAATAGTTTAACAAAAACGTCAAAATGTGACCGTAAAACATTTTGTCGAAAATCAACGTTTTGTTCAATATAAGTTGTCGCAACGTTGTTGCACCTTTGTTAACATGTTTTAACACACATTTTACAACTAATCAAGTTTACTTTTGCTAAGTGACATTAGGAAATTCTAGAATGTTATTAGTAAAAGTAAGTAAGGTAACTAAAAAATTCAAAAAGCAAACATCAAATCAAATCACATTAAAATCAAACAAATCTTCACTTTAATCCACTTTTCCTTCCAAATACATTGCTTAACTTTGAAGTAAAAATGACATAAAATAATGAAGTGATGGATGATGGTCGGTATTGAAAAAGGTAAGTTTACTTTAAGGTTAAGGAAGTGCATTTTGGTTATTTGGTAAGTGGTTAATTTGGTAACTTACCACTTCTTTGTTTTCTTATAAATAGCACCTTCCATTTTTTGATTTCTTCACACTTCCATTCATTATTTTCTTAGCTTTCTTCTTCTTCCTTAGTATTTTAATGGCTTCTTCTATTCTCTTTCTTCACCAACTTTCTTAAAATCATATCAAACCAACTCCAAACTCCACCAAACTTTGCCAAAGACCTTAGAATATCATTTAAACATGATTTAGCACCTAAAAAGTGAAGAAATAATGGATGAAGGGGGAGATAAGGCCTTAGGCCGTGAGCATTGGGTGGTGATGACGGTCGTGAGCTTTATGAAGGAAGAAGATGGTTTTGGACGATGTTTTGATGGAGTAGAAGGTGTTAGTAGAAGTGTTGATTTGTTGAATGATGGTGGGAAGAAATCAGGTTGACAATAAGTGAGTTAATCTCACATTTAATTGCTTGATAAATTGCTTGCTAAATCACTTGATGATATCACTTGAATATTACTGATTTATCACTTTGATTAAACTATAAACTTTTTCAACAATTTAAGACCAAAACTTGTTGAAATATTGCTTGCTATTAGTGATATTACTATCATGGTTGTTTACTATGTTTGGATTGATAATATGAATGATGAATATTGATTATATGCTTGCTTGTTATGAAATTGATTCATGTTTAATACACGTCGAATATCACAAAGGAAATCACTTTTCTTTATAAAATAAAATGGTATATATGAGATTGTCAACCTCTTTTAAATGGCTTAAAATGATATAAAAATGTTTTATAAACATTTAAAAGTGTTTTCGTTAAAGTTTGAAAATAAAATAAAATTTGACGCGTCGTGCAACGGCAGTTCGCGATTTCACATCGGAAAAACTAAATGAATGTGTAGGATAGAAACAGAGTCGAAAATATTTGAAATAAGAATTTTCCAAATCCTTATAACCATAGTTTTCAAATAGAAAATAAAAACCAAGATATCATCTTGTAGATTTTAAGATATGTCCAAATTAAGTTTTAAGGAAAATCGCGCTTTTGTAGTTAAGTGACCAAAGTGTAAAATTCATTAAAATGAATATTTTTAAATGTTTAAAAATATGAAATAAATTTGATAAATATGTTAAAATGTTTTAAAAGAGATTTGAGTTATAAATATGGATTTCAAATTATAGAAATGTTGTTTTAAATCAAATAAGCTTTTTAAAAGCACTTTTCGCAGCACTTTTCTACAGCAGTTTTAGTAAACTATAGAAATATAAATTTAAACTTAACTATTATTTTCCGAATAGTTTATAAATATCTTTAAATAAACAACTTGGTATTTTAAAGATGATTTGGGAGTTTTAATAAAGTTTAAATAAATTGTTAAGAGAAATTGTTTATAACATTTAAACAATATAATTGAAATCATTTCCTTGAATAACAAACTGAGTATGCGGAAATGACTAGTACATTTATTCCGCCTGTGAGATCTGGGCAGATAAAACAAGATGTGTAACTAAGGTTAGGAATGGAGCAACCAGTGCCCTAAACTTACCTGGCCTCTGTTTTCTCTTTCTAGGCGAGGGGTGGAACAGATCGAAGGGAAAGCCTGGATGCTTAAAAAAATGATCTCATTTAAGTTTTTCCGAAATTAAAACAGTTAAATAAGGTTTTTAGTAACCGGTGATTTTCCACTATTATTCCATAAATAGTACAAGTTCAATATAGAAATTAATATGGGTATAATTTGTCTAATCTTTACTCAATATAACCAGTTTTGGGTTTACAGTAAACGATGTCTTAAATAACATTATTTTTGACCCAGTTAAGGCATGTTTCAAAAAGATGTAACTTTTTAAGAATTAAAGTTTCCTAAATAAATGACTTGAAGATTTCCAAAGTTAAAAGGATTTTGATTAATCGGTAAAAAGTTAAAATGAAAAGAAACGTAACAAATCATGTATACACATATTCACATTTTTTTATCGATAATTGGATTTCCGGTTAATTCCTATCTGAAAACCACTAGACCCTCAGTTGTTGTTCTATGAAAGATATTTGCTACCTCAAGCCTCACACTGGGAAATGACCAAAACAGGGTAGGGGCAGCAAGGCTATGTGGTTCGCAACTATTAGGGTATGATCATTCCCTTCTAGATATAATTCCAACCGTTATGATGTTCGGGTTTAAGTTAATGTTTTGTATGCTAGAGCGCGCTTGGATAGGTCGGTAACGACCAGGGTGATGTCATATTCGGTACTATCTAGTTAGAGGTAGGTCGGTCTCGTGTTGGTAGAGAAGCATCAGTTGGGCCTCGGTACATTCCTCTAGAGTTGTACTACCGGATGGTAGTCTCTTCACCTAGTCATTTGTATGAAAACCCATTCTCCAATTAGTGCCTGCCATTTTATTTGTATAACCCACTTTGTGGCTAGAATGCTGGAATTTAATCAATGTAACAATTTCGGCTAAGATTAATAAGTTTACTTGCAAATGTTTTCAAAGGAATGCCATTAAAAATAATATCAAATGATTTGATAAAAATGTGTTAGTTATCATAAGGTAAAAACTCATCCGTGTTTATGTGCGGCGTGGTCTTATGAGATACTCTTTCTTTTCAAAAGGATTTATCACCCGGTCTGATATTTGACACTGTCACGTATGAATTGAATGTCTCACGCTGGTTTGCCAGACTGATTTGGGTATTTTATACTTGGGTCAGATCCGAGTAGTTTCAGGATTAGCTAATGACGCTTGAGTTTCCAAAGGAGAGCGGGAGATCTTCATCAACGCATGAACGTATTCTATTTCCGCTGCATTTGTTTGATGTTTTTCAGCAATTATAAGGACAAGCATTATAACCGCCCAAGCATAATCTATGATATATGTATTTTAAAAAATTTCCGCTGTTAAGATTATTGTTCAATAATATATGTTATTCCATTCGAATGAGATTCCGTTCCGTCTATTTTTATTTCTTACCTTTAAAGATTTATCTTTTCGTTCAGTTTAGGTTGGACATGTATGGTTTATTGTCGACTCAAAGGGTATGGAAATTTGGTCCTTTATACCATCTTTAAAGGGATGTTTAAATACAAGTTTCAAACTTGTTTTAAAAGAGTTTTAAAAAGTATTTTTAAAGGAGAAAGGAAGCATGGATTGCAACACTATTGTTGTAATAAATGTTTTCAAGAAAAGGAAAGAGATTATGGACTATAACATTTTTGTTATAGTAAATGGTTTTGGAAACTCGGAAAGAAGTTAATTTATAACACTTTGTTATTATTAAACAACTGTTTAATTTTAAAAAGGGAAGATGTTTTAAAGTGGTTTGGAATTCATCGATTTAAAAAGGTGTTTACTTTTATAAAAGAAAAAGGTTGTCTTTTGAATCAATCTTTGTTTTAAACAAATGATCTTTGGGAATTGTTTTACATTACTAGTTTGAAATCAAAAACTAGAAATAAATTTTTTTGGAGTGGGTTTTATGATTGTTTTAAAATGACTTTGTTTACGCAAGGGATTTCTTTGTCAATGTAATTAAGTAGCCAAACAAATATGATAAAGTAGTACTAAAATGGTGACACATTTATAGAAAGTAAGTCATCTTATATTTAACACTAAAAGCTGATGAGTAGACTTTCTTCTACAGGTGAGATCTAGAATTATGTGTCTGGGCGAGGAATTGAGAAGTTGAAATATCGGAAACGTGATGAGTATAAGAGGGTTAATTCTATAAATAGTTCATGATTAAATAAGTATATGGAAAGTATTTCATATTATACTTGACCTTAAATTACGAGGTATGGAAACTCATCTCTATCTTGAGAATTAAGAATGTATGTCGAGGCAAAGTTAATTTTGTAACTTGTCCATTTTCATTGTTAATCGAGAGATGTTAACTTGATTTTTTAGTTTTCCAGGAGGAAAGTCTGGAATTCCAGTATCAACATTTTGTTTCATTGTCTAAATTTAATTTTAGCCACTTGCAATAATCCCTTTACTACTTTGATTTTAAGTGTGTTTTTCCCGTTTACCTTCAATTGGCCCAATTATTATGGATCATGCCTGTTAACCACTTCTAAAATATCACAATTTCATATATATTTCCTAACTGAAGTATTGGGAAGTGACTTAAATTTAAGCATGATGTGACATGTACATGTATCGCTCATTTATCATATAACATGGGAATGATTTTACGAAGGTCCTCAAGTGAATTAACAATACAAGTATCAACACCTTACAAAAGTCAAACAATTTTGAAACCGTGCACCATCTTATGAGCATAGCTTTTGTGATAGCAAGGAACAGACTGTGGTTTCTTAAATATTCTGTTTGGTGCTTTTATTTTCAATGATCTTGCTATTATTTTCACCATGCTCACAGTTAACTCAGACAACCTTATTGGTTGTTTATCTTAGCTATATTTTTGTTAATGAGAATGACTTTTATCAATATATAACCACTTTAGAGAAGTTTGTGAAAAATTACTTCCATCTGTGCTATTTCAAGCAGCTCTAGTGCAAAAGAGTCGCATTAAATGATTTAAATAAAAACAATTTTAAAAAGGTACTTAAGTAATAAAGTAAAATGTGGACTTTTCTTTCCATTTTAAAAAGAATAAAGTACTAAGGAATTGTTACATAAAGGATATTAAAACGGAGATGTGATGGCTTAGTATCATGGAATAATGAAGGGAGATGTGTTGTCTAATTTTGAGTGGAGGGTGGTTACTTTTATTAAGGAGTGGTAGTTTAGTAAATAGCTTTTTTCATTTTTTATAAAAAGAACACTATCTTCGCACTTTCCATTTTACTTCATTATTTTCATTTCAAAACTTTATTTCTCTTCACTCTCTTCACTTCTCTTCTTCCTTAGCTTCCTAAAAATAAAATAAACAGTTTTAAAAGTTGCTTCTGTTCTCTTTAAATCCTTAAACTAATTTCTAAAACCATTTCTATTCCTCTCTACATCACTTATTCACCAAAGTCAAACCCAAAACCCAATTTTGGCTTTAGGCCGTGAACAAATAAGAAAGGAAGGGTGTTGCGTGAGCATCTAGGAGGGGAAGGAGGAGTTTTCTAGGGCTTAACAAGGAATATGTACAGGTTGCCAGAGGTTTGATCGAGATTTAAAGTAAGTTGTCTCGGTTAAAATAGTTTTAAAATTGACAAAATGTTGTGATAATTTCGTGCTAGCTTATGATGTTGTATGTCATATTTATATTGCTTGTTTGAATTTGATTCCAACTCAAAAGCAGATGGCATAAATAATCATTGTATTGCAGAGACAAAAGCAAAGAAAAAAGGAAGTCGAAGTGTCTTCTTAACGAATAGATCGCTACGGAAGCACTTCGAAGAATAGAAATTTTGTAGAGGGATCCTAAAGGATTCCTCGTCTTGTTGATTTTATTTACATATATTCTTGCTTATGTAAATGTTTGTATGTGTGAAAGTGAATGTTGCTTAGCTATAGTTAACTTACTTGTTGTTGGTTTTATAGCAACATTGAAATCTCGTGCTCGCTTTTAAGTGATTTATTACTTATTTTCTAAAATGTTTTGAGATTGGTTGTCGAACTTGAATTTTGTTTTTAAACCTTTTTATAAGGGTAATCAAAGAGGTTTAGATATAGAAAGTGTAACGACCCGACTTTCCAGTCCCGGAAAATCGAACCATTTGTGTTAAAGAAGAAGAGGTAGAAGAAGAAGAAACAGAAAATCAACAACAGAATCTCACATCGCAGCGGAATAAAATATAATATATACAAACAGATCTTTACTCAAACAGAAAAATATATCTGTTTATACAATATATCATCAGAATACATCATCAGAGTACATCAACATCCATAACATACAACTGAATACACAGCGGAAAAATAATAGCAAGTACGGGAGTACGTATCGGCATCCAGCTCGTCTCCTGAGCTCCACAGCATCATATCCTGAACCTATTTATCTCGGTCTGACCCGAGCATCATATAAAACAATACCCGAGTCAGTCTGGAATACCAGCGTGAGAAAATCACACTCAAATTGATTATTAAAGTTTCAAAATCTTTCGAAAACAAAAGCATCTCGTAAGACCACGCCACAAATAAACATGTCGGGTTTTTACCTTACGATAGCTAAAACACTTTATATCAAAATCCTCTGATATTATAATAGTGTCTACAGAAAGTAAAATAGAATCTAGCTGAAATGCTTGCATCTCACATTTCAACAATAGTTGGGCACAATCAAAACCGTACAGGCACGTAGGGAGAATGGATTTCCAACGAATGACTAGGCACTGGAGTACCACCTGTCACAGTACGTGGCCTAGATCACAGTACCGAGGAGTACGCCCGCTCCCCTGCAACACAAGACCGGAATCATCCCTTACTGGATAATTCCAAATAAAATCACCCCATGGTTGGGATCAGCAACCGCACCACTAAGCCGAAATAAAAGGGACATCTAGACAGGGATGACCTTACTCTCAAGTGGGGGCTACCCACGAAGCCTTGCTGCATAACCCCTGATTTTCAGTCATTCCCGGTTGATGAGGTTCGAGGCTAAACGATACCTTTATAGCACATATCCCTTAGAATGCCCATCGTCCACCTGACGATGTCACGAAAGCATTCGTCCATACAAGTCCGTCCCGGGTCCGAACGGAACCGAAGGCACTATTCCTACTACATCCATTTTGGAAATATCCTCAGGATTAGTAGCGACTAGCCCTTGCACTTCACAGCTCCATCTTCGACTCTGAACACGTTACACGAAACGTACAAACCGGATCGAAGTGGTATTCGAGTCTCCAGACCTAGAATCCCGGTATACGGAAACCCGATCCCGGTCTCTTCGAAACGATCAGCGCATTTGGCCAATATTGATAGTCGGTTATTTAACTATCAATTAACATCCACAAGCAACCATCCCACAATAAATAATTTCCCACATTATTTATTTGCCCAAATATCTTTCCAAGATATATTTCTATTTTCAAACTCCTTTTGAAAACAATTTCAAACAGTTTCCGCTTACGGAATACATTTCCCAAATATTTATTTCTCTGAAACACCAAGTACAAAATACTTTAGATTTAAAAATAATTTAAAAGCACTTTACTATAAATATACTTTATAATATTGAAATTTAAAAACTACTTTAATACCTTAACAAAATATATACTTAAGTAATATTTAAAATGAAACCACTTTACAAATATAAACTAAATTTCTCTTTTAAAACATAATAGCAAATCACTTTTATATAATTACTACAATAATAGATTTTTGAAATACTTACTTTAGACTTTAACATTTAGAAATAATCAATCTTCTAAAATATGCTTTTTTTTTAAAACATATTAAACTTTTAACTTGTATTTAAAATTGCCTTGGAAAAACGTACTTGGCAATCCAGAGAAATACACTTCTCATTTCCATCTTTTAAAAATAAACCAACATTTATTTTTAAACCAATCCATATCCTTTTATAAATTCCCATCTTGAATTTATATTCTCAAATATCCACTGATATTTTATTTTACTTTATAAACCCAGTTTATATCTCCAAAATCTCATTTCTCTTTTAAAAATCCAAGTTTTTAAACACTTAAATCAATTTCCAATTGATTTCCATTTTACTTTACTTTGAAATAAATTTCCCTATTTACTTCAATTATTTCAAATACCTTAACTTTCATCTTTTATTTCCTTATTATGAGTTAAAACCCTTTTTAACTAAAATACCAATTCCGGATTTCCAAACTTCTTCAATTAATATTTTAATTAAATTAAATCTTTAAATTTCAATAAAATCAATTCTTTTATATTTTTAAATAATATCACTTTAGTTAAAGATTTATTTCTTCACTATTAAATTCAAAATCCTCTTTTCCCATATTTGTTCGAATTAAGAAATTTCTTTATTTCTTTTACAATTCCATATTTAATTTATTCGAATTCACTAGAATTATTTAACTTAAATTTTCTCTTTTATTTCTTTCCAAAATTCAATAAAATTGCTTTTGATAACTCATTATACTGGGAAATTCAATCCAACCAGATTATCCAATATAAATCATCACAGGATATCAAAAATCATATCACAGAATATTTAAACAAAATTAAATATTTTGAGGAATCCAGTTGGATCCCTCCAACCTGTTTCCCTACATCCACAGATGTTAGCACAATACCAATTCCACTTCGAGGTGGAATATCGCGGTATATGGGTTTTATAAAATATCATCCGCTATTATGCGGCGCATAGGGTCTCATCCGCTATATAAATGCGGGAATATCAACAACTCAAATATATACATATGCCAATATGTATATATTGGTATATACTACTATATACCATATCAATCAAATCAATCAATTCAATCATCCATCAATATTTAAATTTAACCAATTAAATTTAAATTATAATTTAACTGAGTGAGATTAACTCACCTTTGATTTTATTTGCAGTCCATTCCAGACCAGCTTGTTTCCTTTCAGATTTCAGACCTTGAATAAATATTATATGATTTTATTAATATATGAAATAACCTCTAGGTAATTTATCATTCAATGAATTAAACCGACCAATAATTAGTTTGAAAAATCATTTGGTTTTATAACGAATAAATTGATTTTTGAACAGGTTTCCTTAAAATAAATAAATTTTTATTAATAAAATATTTAAATAGATTAATTAAACAGATTAGTTTCCATAATACGTTATTCACTTCTTTCTTTAATATACTAGTAAAAATACGTTTCTCTGCTTATATTTAAATTAGCTATGTAGGTGTGTATATATTTTTCCCTTCATCTGCTTATATAATAAAAATCTAACTTAACATTTCAAAATCTTATGTATACTTAATGAAACATTATTTCTGATCCCATATATGTTTATAGATCAAGTTTAGTTGAAAATAAAATAAACAACCTAGAATACCTTATTTTAAATAAACTGGTAAATTTAAACTTGTATATGTATATTTACTTTATCAATTATTTTCCCAAAACATTATCTATACACTTATTCTATTTCCAACTTAAAGTAAAATAAAAATTGAACGAAAATAATCAAATGATTACCTCCTGTCGACTTCCAACACGAGACGTATCGAGACGATCCCCATCGTTCGAACACTCAGGCTCCTCACCCTCCTCTTCGAACTCGACCCCAACCTCTTCCTTACAACCTGGTCGCGAGAAGCTTCAGGCACCACGAATGAACGAGCCGCCGTTCCAGAAAACCCTAACTTCGATCGCACCATCACCTGCTCGTCGAACGACCACTCACCGCGAACTGCCAGAACCAAATCGCGCGCACCCTTCGTCTCGATGAGGACGAGATCTTCACGGCCTTCGATTTGAGAAGCGGAAGGGTAAGGCCGGACGTTATTTGATTCAAATAAGGTAGTTGATTTCTGATTTGGGGAAAGAGTTTTCGCGATTCGAAGTCTATATTTCGCGATATATTTTTTTCGATTTAAGAGGGAATGGAATTTTCGATTTAAATTTGTTCGACTGGATATGGAAAGAGTTACCCAAATGGGTTTTGAATTTGACAGAGGAGGAAAGAAATAGCTCGGCCATTGAATTTCTCTAGAAATTAAAACTTTGATTTTGATTTATCTGTATATTTTCTGTTTGTTTTAAACGAGCGGAGATGGAAGGGAATAGCGTGTTCGAGAAGGCAATGGAACGGGTGGAAAAATATCCAGCTACAGTGTTTTTCTTATATTGTTAATATTAAATTTTCGATTTAATTCCAACGCGTTTGTATGTCGTACGCTCACACACCAACTCCAATTACTACGAAACTTGAAATCCGGTAATAATACAATATTACGGATCCAATAGAACTGGTTTCGTCGAATTCCGAGACTGTGCCTCGGAAGGCTATTTTTAAATATCGATTCAAACGATATAATTTCAAAACTGAATAAAACAGTTTGAAATTACATTCTGAAGCTTCTATTATCTTTAGTATTATTAATATGAATTTTACGAGCTTTCAAAATATTTTTAATTAGCTTAGAATGCCAGATTTACTATTTTATCCAACTTCAAATAAATTAAATTTAATAATTAAATTACTCAATAACAGCGATATTTGAAATTTAAGTTTATAATTAACCTCTGAATATTTAAAATTAATTAAATATTCCAATTTCAAATGCTCAAAAATTCCGGGTCGTCACAATCCTCCCCCCTTAAAAGAATTTCGTCCCCGAAATTACCAGTTAGGAAGAATGATCCAATACCCATTACTATTTTCCAAAACCAAACAGTTTTAACAACACCCAAACAATCTTTTATTAATGATACACTAATCATCTTTTAAATTCCCAAACTTATTCATAAGTTCAACTCATACCACCTACTTATCCATTCAAATTTAAATTTGAATTCAAATTTTAAATTTTCAAAAATTTCTCAAAATTTTTCTAACTCCCTAAATTTCCGAAAATTTTTGCCAGCGTCTCCTTTGCGTGGCTAGCTCGGTACTACTACAAAATGGCTCTACGGCCTCCCAATCTCAAAAAGAAACAAAAAGCCAAGTGGCTGGATCCAAAACCCAATCAAATTTCATACAGAAATTCAAATACATACCTTTTTGTCGGGCCATTAAATTTTATCTTCTAAATCAAAAATCCCAATTATCCATTGCTTTTATACTCCTGCATATCCTACTAAGCAATAATATTCAATCACAATTCCAAAGTCATTTTATACTTTTCTTTACAAATTTTCAATATTTGTTTTACTTATGCTCGTACGATGCACATATATCATCCGTATGCAATATCACATTCGATCGCTCAATCGATCACACAATTTCACTTCCGAACTAGTATCGTCCACCCGACTTCCTAGTGCGGACTCAGATTTGGTTTCTTGATCAGAAACCGTCATTCTCCTTGCATAGCCACAAACTATGATAGAGAATATCCAGAACCAATCAACAATCCATATCCAGGTTCGCCGTCGAAAATCGAGTGAAAAATCCTGATTCGGATCGATAAACTATCTCGAAATTCTGTGTTCGACATCTGGATCAAATAACTATGCGAATAAAATAATATACGTACACCTTACGTATAAATTCCAATTTATTACCAATTATATCAATTTCCTTTTTATTCACATTCAGTTTGATTACATTCACTTATCCACAATTTTCTCATTTCACAACTTCAAATTTTAATTGTCATTCAATTATTTATCTAGAATAACTTTCCTCAATACCAAATTACTTAAGAATCTCACCATATTCCTTAAGTTCAAAAATAAATATTTTACATACTGCTTATACTTATTTTCACTTCACTATTGAAGTTCATATTCATTTTTAATCACTTTTGTCTTTATAATTCTATTTGATTTCAATTTGGCTTCCACTCGAATATTTAATTAGTTGCACTTACTAATTAATTTAAATTTCGATTAACAGTTTATTCGCAAACTTCACTTCTTTAGTTCCTTCGATTTCACTTCACCTTACATTCATATTTGAATTAGATTTCAATATCCAGTTTTAATTTCATTTGCTTAACAAATTTAAATCATTTATCGTTAATGAAAATTTTCAAAATTTTTCTAACTCCCAAAATTTACGGAAAATTTTGGCAGAGTCCCCTTTGTACGGAGGGACTTCTGCGATATCGCAGGATGCACAAATATATATATACATCGGCCTCAGGCCGGAAATCACAATATATATCAATATATGCAGTTCATATCTCCTATTTTGAACTTTTGCGTAAGCGTACCTTATTTTAGCATTTTTAAACAAAGCGGTTATTTATTTAAGCAATTAGCGCTGTCAAATCCAGCCAAACGGTTTTTCCTGAACCTGTACTAACTTAATTTAAACAGGTTAGTGACAAATATTCAAAGTTTGTTATTATTTCAATTAATTTCAATAGCTAACACATACAACATAAGCAATATTTACTAAACACTTCCGTAAGTGAATTTATTAGGCCTAACACCAATTAAATGTTTCCATTTAAATGGTTTACACTTCATTACTTACATTCTATTCATTTTAATCCAAATGAATACGTATTTATTACGATTGATTAAAAATCAATTATATTGCTTATATTAACTCACATTTACTACGATTGATTTCAAAATCAATTTTATTTCCTTTCTATCAATTCATAGAATTTATTTAACCTCATTTTACATCAAACGATCCATTTTCTAATACAATTCGACAATATCAATGTGAATAAATGATTACTTAAGCTTTAGAACCATTTAGGTTAAATCCAACTTAATTTACATTTAACCCATTCCATTTTAAATTTATTCACAACTTTCATTGTATTTCTTTCATATCCAAAGAGTTTGATTCCAAACCATTTTATTAAACTCAGCCACCAATATATCAATAACCATCACACAATTTTACTCAAGTTATTTATTTTCTTCAAACAATTCCACCCAATAACTTAAGTTTATTTTATTAAACAACTTCCATTCAAATCCTTTTCACTCGGAATTATACATCTAATTTAGCCATGTATACCTTTACTCCATTAGTTTCAATTATTTTATAAGCCATCGAAATCTATTTATTACAATTCAATTTTGTAAGTTTCTATAAGTTCCCCAATTTACTTACCCTCTATTTGTTTACTTCTTTTAATTTACTACAATTAATTGGCTTATATTCTAACTTATTTTCATTTTCTTACTTACTTCAAATTTTGTAAGTGTCCAAACTTTATTTATTATCCCATAAACATTTTAAATAAAGTTCCAGAGCTTTACAAATTTTCAAATTTTCAAAATTCCCTTTGAAATCAACTATATCCCAAAACCCTTTTCAATTTCAAAACCAAACCCCAGTTTTGCAAACGAACTCCAACCCAAACATCCATGTAGCAATTCCTCTCTTGGAAACTCGAAAATGAACACCGCTGATGTCGCGATCATCATCGGAATTATTTTCCAGCGACCACAAAGAGTTTAGTGCTTTTATTTGTTTAAAAACATTTCAAATATTTTAATTTCCAAATCTCACAAGATTTCAAATTCAATTTCAAAAATATTCATGAAATAATATCACCATTATTTTCCCAAAACCTTTGAAAACTATTTTTAAATCTAAAGGAATTTAAACCTTTCCCAAAACTTCAAATTCAAAACCCATTCAATTTTATATTCAAACATTACTCTGGAATTCTATCACACTTTATTTCAAGTTATAAGTCACATTTACAATTTACATTTACAAATTTCATTTGTTTATGAATTTATCTCATTTGATTATAAATCACATTTGTAATTCACATTTGTATATAAAGTTTATCTCAATTTATAAATTCCATTTATAGTCTATATTTCAAATTCCATTTTGTTATATAAATTTATTCTTCAACTTAGGTTATAAGTTTTCAATTTCTGATTCAATAATGAGACTAACTCATTATGGTCATTTTCTAACAACCAAGCATCCAAATATAACTATAATAAATTCCGAATAATTATTTCTTTTATATACAAAATAGTTTGGGCAAAATTATTTCATTCACCCTATTTAAAACAATACTGTGTCGAACTGTTCTATTCAAGTGTTTAGAAACCCCTTCGATACAGTTGCGCAGACTGTGCCGACGAAGGTTCATATGCCAATCAATAGATCAACCAACACAATATAAAACCATTTTATATTCACTAACAAATACGCGCTCATATCTATTAATACTCTCAAAATTCCCACCAGAGCCAAGGTTATCGCCAACCTTCGCTCTGATACCACTGTAACGACCCGTCTTTCCAGTCCCGGAAAATCGAACCATTTGTGTTAAAGAAGAAGAGGTAGAAGAAGAAGAAACAGAAAATCAACAACAGAATCTCACATCGCAGCGGAATAAAATATAATATATACAAACAGATCTTTACTCAAACAGAAAAATATATCTGTTTATACAATATATCATCAGAATACATCATCAGAGTACATCAACATCCATAACATACAACTGAATACACAGCGGAAAAATAATAGCAAGTACGGGAGTACGTATCGGCATCCAGCTCGTCTCCTGAGCTCCACAGCATCATATCCTGAACCTATTTATCTCGGTCTGACCCGAGCATCATATAAAACAATACCCGAGTCAGTCTGGAATACCAGCGTGAGAAAATCACACTCAAATTGATTATTAAAGTTTCAAAATCTTTCGAAAACAAAAGCATCTCGTAAGACCACGCCACAAATAAACATGTCGGGTTTTTACCTTACGATAGCTAAAACACTTTATATCAAAATCCTCTGATATTATAATAGTGTCTACAGAAAGTAAAATAGAATCTAGCTGAAATGCTTGCATCTCACATTTCAACAATAGTTGGGCACAATCAAAACCGTACAGGCACGTAGGGAGAATGGATTTCCAACGAATGACTAGGCACTGGAGTACCACCTGTCACAGTACGTGGCCTAGATCACAGTACCGAGGAGTACGCCCGCTCCCCTGCAACACAAGACCGGAATCATCCCTTACTGGATAATTCCAAATAAAATCACCCCATGGTTGGGATCAGCAACCGCACCACTAAGCCGAAATAAAAGGGACATCTAGACAGGGATGACCTTACTCTCAAGTGGGGGCTACCCACGAAGCCTTGCTGCATAACCCCTGATTTTCAGTCATTCCCGGTTGATGAGGTTCGAGGCTAAACGATACCTTTATAGCACATATCCCTTAGAATGCCCATCGTCCACCTGACGATGTCACGAAAGCATTCGTCCATACAAGTCCGTCCCGGGTCCGAACGGAACCGAAGGCACTATTCCTACTACATCCATTTTGGAAATATCCTCAGGATTAGTAGCGACTAGCCCTTGCACTTCACAGCTCCATCTTCGACTCTGAACACGTTACACGAAACGTACAAACCGGATCGAAGTGGTGATCGAGTCTCCAGACCTAGAATCCCGGTATACGGAAACTCGATCCCGGTCTCTTCGAAACGATCAGCGCATTTGGCCAATATTGATAGTCGGTTATTTAACTATCAATTAACATCCACAAGCAACCATCCCACAATAAATAATTTCCCACATTATTTATTTGCCCAAATATCTTTCCAAGATATATTTCTATTTTCAAACTCCTTTTGAAAACAATTTCAAACAGTTTCCGCTTACGGAATACATTTCCCAAATATTTATTTCTCTGAAACACCAAGTACAAAATACTTTAGATTTAAAAATAATTTAAAAGCACTTTACTATAAATATACTTTATAATATTGAAATTTAAAAACTACTTTAATACCTTAACAAAATATATACTTAAGTAATATTTAAAATGAAACCACTTTACAAATATAAACTAAATTTCTCTTTTAAAACATAATAGCAAATCACTTTTATATAATTACTACAATAATAGATTTTTGAAATACTTACTTTAGACTTTAACATTTAGAAATAATCAATCTTCTAAAATATGCTTTTTTTTAAAACATATTAAACTTTTAACTTGTATTTAAAATTGCCTTGGAAAAACGTACTTGGCAATCCAGAGAAATACACTTCTCATTTCCATCTTTTAAAAATAAACCAACATTTATTTTTAAACCAATCCATATCCTTTTATAAATTCCCATCTTGAATTTATATTCTCAAATATCCACTGATATTTTATTTTACTTTATAAACCCAGTTTATATCTCCAAAATCTCATTTCTCTTTTAAAAATCCAAGTTTTTAAACACTTAAATCAATTTCCAATTGATTTCCATTTTACTTTACTTTGAAATAAATTTCCCTATTTACTTCAATTATTTCAAATACCTCAACTTTCATCTTTTATTTCCTTATTATGAGTTAAAACCCTTTTTAACTAAAATACCAATTCCGGATTTCCAAACTTCTTCAATTAATATTTTAATTAAATTAAATCTTTAAATTTCAATAAAATCAATTCTTTTATATTTTTAAATAATATCACTTTAGTTAAAGATTTATTTCTTCACTATTAAATTCAAAATCCTCTTTTCCCATATTTGTTCGAATTAAGAAATTTCTTTATTTCTTTTACAATTCCATATTTAATTTATTCGAATTCACTAGAATTATTTAACTTAAATTTTCTCTTTTATTTCTTTCCAAAATTCAATAAAATTGCTTTTGATAACTCATTATACTGGGAAATTCAATCCAACCAGATTATCCAATATAAATCATCACAGGATATCAAAAATCATATCACAGAATATTTAAACAAAATTAAATATTTTGAGGAATCCAGTTGGATCCCTCCAACCTGTTTCCCTGCATCCACAGATGTTAGCACAATACCAATTCCACTTCGAGGTGGAATATCGCGGTATATGGGTTTTATAAAATATCATCCGCTATTATGCGGCGCATAGGGTCTCATCCGCTATATAAATGCGGGAATATCAACAACTCAAATATATACATATGCCAATATGTATATATTGGTATATACTACTATATACCATATCAATCAAATCAATCAATTCAATCATCCATCAATATTTAAATTTAACCAATTAAATTTAAATTATAATTTAACTGAGTGAGATTAACTCACCTTTGATTTTATTTGCAGTCCATTCCAGACCAGCTTGTTTCCTTTCAGATTTCAGACCTTGAATAAATATTATATGATTTTATTAATATATGAAATAACCTCTAGGTAATTTATCATTCAATGAATTAAACCGACCAATAATTAGTTTGAAAAATCATTTGGTTTTATAACGAATAAATTGATTTTTGAACAGGTTTCCTTAAAATAAATAAATTTTTATTAATAAAATATTTAAATAGATTAATTAAACAGATTAGTTTCCATAATACGTTATTCACTTCTTTCTTTAATATACTAGTAAAAATACGTTTCTCTGCTTATATTTAAATTAGCTATGTAGGTGTGTATATATTTTTCCCTTCATCTGCTTATATAATAAAAATCTAACTTAACATTTCAAAATCTTATGTATACTTAATGAAACATTATTTCTGATCCCATATATGTTTATAGATCAAGTTTAGTTGAAAATAAAATAAATAACCTAGAATACCTTATTTTAAATAAACTGGTAAATTTAAACTTGTATATGTATATTTACTTTATCAATTTTTTTTCCCAAAACATTATCTATACACTTATTCTATTTCCAACTTACAGTAAAATAAAAATTGAACGAAAATAATCAAATGATTACCTCCTGTCGACTTCCAACACGAGACGTATCGAGACGATCCCCATCGTTCGAACACTCAGGCTCCTCACCCTCCTCTTCGAACTCGACCCCAACCTCTTCCTTACAACCTGGTCGCGAGAAGCTTCAGGCACCACGAATGAACGAGCCGCCGTTCCAGAAAACCCTAACTTCGATCGCACCATCACCTGCTCGTCGAACGACCACTCACCGCGAACTGCCAGAACCAAATCGCGCGCACCCTTCGTCTCGATGAGGACGAGATCTTCACGGCCTTCGATTTGAGAAGCGGAAGGGTAAGGCCGGACGTTATTTGATTCAAATGAGGTAGTTGATTTCTGATTTGGGGAAAGAGTTTTCGCGATTCGAAGTCTATATTTCGCGATATATTTTTTTCGATTTAAGAGGGAATGGAATTTTCGATTTAAATTTGTTCGACTGGATATGGAAAGAGTTACCCAAATGGGTTTTGAATTTGACAGAGGAGGAAAGAAATAGCTTGGCCATTGAATTTCTCTAGAAATTAAAACTTTGATTTTGATTTATCTGTATATTTTCTGTTTGTTTTAAACGAGCGGAGATGGAAGGGAATAGCGTGTTCGAGAAGGCAATGGAACGGGTGGAAAAATATCCAGCTACAGTGTTTTTCTTATATTGTTAATATTAAATTTTCGATTTAATTCCAACGCGTTTGTATGTCGTACACTCACACACCAACTCCAATTACTACGAAACTTGAAATCCGGTAATAATACAATATTACGGATCCAATAGAACTGGTTTCGTCGAATTCCGAGACTGTGCCTCGGAAGGCTATTTTTAAATATCGATTCAAACGATATAATTTCAAAACTGAATAAAACAGTTTGAAATTACATTCTGAAGCTTCTATTATCTTTAGTATTATTAATATGAATTTTACGAGCTTTCAAAATATTTTTAATTAGCTTAGAATGCCAGATTTACTATTTTATCCAACTTCAAATAAATTAAATTTAATAATTAAATTACTCAATAACAGCGATATTTGAAATTTAAGTTTATAATTAACCTCTGAATATTTAAAATTAATTAAATATTCCAATTTCAAATGCTCAAAAATTCCGGGTCGTCACAGAAAGAAATTTGGTTTAAAAGTTATTTGATTTACAAAATTAAAGTTTAGAAGTTATGTCTCATATAGCGATAGTCACTATGGATGTTGTTCGGAAATATATGATTTTTATAAAAGTAAAAACGAGGTTATCTATTTTAGATATTTTGTAAATTATTTTCAAGTATGTTTTATGAAAGTTGTATAAGTATTTTAATGGATTTTAAAAGTTATTTGACTTACAAAACAAGTTTTAAAACTTATGGTCCATATAACGATAGTCGCTATGGATGCAGTTTGGAAATATATGATTTCTAAAAAGAGTTATCTATTTTAGATACTTTGAATGATCATTTCAAACGTGTTTATAAGTAAAAAAAGGATTTTAAAAATTGAAATATATTTTTAAAATTTATTTGAGTTATTTAAACAAGAGGTTTAAATTTTATAAAGGAAAATGCTATGTTGAGAAAGTCAAGTTTTGTTTAAAAGCAACCATCTGTAACGATCCGTGATTTTACCACTTTTAAAATGAAATATTCAAACTTAAATAATTATGTTTTATGTAATAGATAAGAATGGTAAACTTATTTTTAGAATTTGATTACAAAATCAAGAAGTTTGGATTTTCGTCGTAAAAGTGACAAAAGCCGGCTTTCAATAAAAATTGGATATACATTCCATTTTTGTTTTTAATAATAAATTGTTCTATTTAAAATTGTTATATAATGGTAGAAATTTGATTTATAATGGTTTTATAAATATATAGACTTGGTTTATAATAATTGACAAACTTCGTCGCCTTTTGGCAAATCGACGTGGTATTTTTATAATTGGATTTTATATTATTAATTAAATATGGTTTTATAACTCAAATGAACTTGTTATAATTATTTTAAGATGATAACAAATCAATTTTCAAGTTTTGTTTACAAAAATAAATAGTTTAACAAAAACGTCAAAATGTGACCGTAAAACATTTTGTCGAAAATCAACGTTTTGTTCAATATAAGTTGTCGCAACGTTGTTGCACCTTTGTTAACATGTTTTAACACACATTTTACAACTAATCAAGTTTACTTTTGCTAAGTGTCATTAGGAAATTCTAGAATGGTATTAGTAAAAGTAAGTAAGGTAACTAAAAAAGTCAAAAAGCAAACATCAAATCAAATCACATTAAAATCAAACAAATCTTCACTTTAATCCACTTTTCCTTCCAAATACATTGCTTAACTATGAAGTAAAAATGACATAAAATAATGAAGTGATGGATGATGGTCGGTATTGAAAAAGGTAAGTTTACTTTAAGGTTAAGGAAGTTCATTTTGGTTATTTGGTAAGTGGTTAATTTGGTAACTTACCACTTCTTTGTTTTCTTATATATAGCACCTTCCATTTTTTCATTTCTTCACACTTCCATTCATTATTTTCTTAGCTTTCTTCTTCTTCCTTAGTATTTTAATGGCTTCTTCTATTCTCTTTCTTCACCAACTTTCTTAAAATCATATCAAACCAACTCCAAACTCCACCAAACTTTGCCAAAGACCTTAGAATATCATTTAAACATGATTTAGCACCTAAAAAGTGAAGAAATAATGGATGAAGGGGGAGATAAGGCCTTAGGCCGTGAGCATTGGGTGGTGATGACGGTCGTGAGCTTTGTGAAGGAAGAAGATGGTTTTGGACGATGTTTTGATGGAGTAGAAGGTGTTAGTAGAAGTGTTGATTTGTTGAATGATGGTGGGAAGAAATCAGGTTGACAATAAGTGAGTTAATCTCACATTTAATTGCTTGATAAATTGCTTTCTAAATCACTTGATGATATCACTTGAATATTACTGATTTATCACTTTGATTAAACTATAAACTTTTCCAACAATTTAAGACCAAAACTTGTTGAAATATTGCTTGCTATTAGTGATATTAATATCATGGTTTTTTACTATGTTTGGATTGATAATATGAATGATGAATGTTGATTATATGCTTGCTTGTTATGAAATTGATTCATGTTTAATACACGTCGAATATCACAAAGGAAACCACTTTTCTTTATAAAATAAAATGGTATATATGAGATTGTTAACCTCTTCTAAATGGCTTAAAATGATATAGAAATGTTTTATAAACATTTAAAAGTGTTTTCGTTAAAGTTTGAAAATAAATAAAATTTGACGCGTCGCGCAACGGTAGTTCGCGATTTCACATCGGAAAAACTAAATGAATGTGTAGGATAGAAACGGAGTCGAAAATATTTGAAATAAGAATTTTCCAAATCCTTATAACCACAGTTTTCAAATAGAAAATAAAAACTAAGATATCATCTTGTAGATTATAAGATATGTCCAAATTAAGTTTTAAGGAAAATCGCGCTTTTGTAGTTAAGTGACCAAAGTGTAAAATTCATTAAAATGAATATTTTTAAATGTTTAAAAATATGAAATAAATTTGATAAATATGTTAAAATGTTTTAAAAGAGATTTGAGTTATAAATATGGATTTCAAATTATAGAAATGTTGTTTTAAATCAAATAAGCTTTTTAAAAGCACTTTTCGCAGCACTTTTCTACAGCAGTTTTAGTAAACTATAGAAATATAAATTTAAACTTAACTATTATTTTCCGAATAGTTTATAAATATCTTTAAATAAACAACTTGGTATTTTAAAGATGATTTGGGAGTTTTAATAAATTTTAAATAAATTGTTAAGAGAAATTGTTTATAACATTTAAACAATATAATTGAAATCATTTCCTTGAATAACAAACTGAGTATGCGGAAATGACTATTACATTTATTCCGCCTGTGAGATCTGGGCAGATAAAACAAGATGTGTAACTAAGGTTAGGAATGGAGCAACCAGTGCCCTAAACTTACCTGGCCTCTGTTTTCTCTTTCTAGGCGAGGGGTGGAACGGATCAAAGGGAAAGCCTGGATGCTTTAAAAAATGATCTCATTTAAGTTTTTCCGAAATTAAAACAGTTAAATAAGGTTTTTAGTAACCGGTGATTTTCCACCCTTATTCCATAAATAGTACAAGTTCAATATAGAAATTAATATGGGTATAATTTGTCTAATCTTTACTCAATATAACCAGTTTTGGGTTTACAGTAAACAATGTCTTAAATAACATTATTTTTGACCCAGTTAAGACATGTTTCAAAAAGATGTAACTTTTTAGGAATTAAATTTTCCTAAATAAATGACTTGAAGATTTCCAAAGTTAAAAGGATTTTGATTCATCGGTAAAAAGTTAAAATGAAAAGAAACGTAACAAATCCTGTATACACATATTCACATTTTTTATCGATAATTGGATTTCCGATTAATTCCTATCCGAAAACCACTAGACCCTCAGTTGATGTTCTATGAAAGATATTTGCTACCTCAAGCCTCACACTGGGAAATGACCAAAACAGGGTAGGTGCAGCAAGGCTATGTGGTTCGCAACTATTAGGGTATGATCATTCCCTTCTAGATATAATTCCACCCGTTATGATGTTCGGGTTTAAGTTTATGTTGTGTATGCTAGAGCGCGCTTGGATAGGTCGGTAACAACCAGGGTGATGTCA
This sequence comes from Allium fistulosum, assembly GCA_030737815.1. NCBI lineage: Eukaryota > Viridiplantae > Streptophyta > Magnoliopsida > Asparagales > Amaryllidaceae > Allium > Allium fistulosum. The sequence goes on from CM060908.1 coordinate 53,725,255, forward strand.
TATTCGGTACTATCTAGTTAGAGGTAGGTCGGTCTCGTGTTGGTAGAGAAGCATCAGTTGGGCCTTGGTACATTCCTCTAGAGTTGTACTACCGGATGGTAGTCCCTTCACCTAGTCATTTGTATGAAAACCCATTCTCCAATTAGTGCCTGCCATTTTATTTGTAGAACCCACTTTGTGGCTAGAATGCTGGAATTTAATCAATGTAACAATTTCGGCTAAGATTAATAAGTTTACTTGCAAATGTTTTCAAAGGAATGCCATTAAAAATAATATCAAATGATTTGATAAAAATGTATTAGTTATCATAAGGTAAAAACTCATCCGTGTTTATGTGCGGCGTGGTCTTATGAGATACACTTTCTTTTCAAAAGGATTTATCACACGGTCTGATATTTGACACTGTCACGTATGAATTGAATGTCTCACGCTGGTTTTCCAGACTGATCTGGGTATTTTATACTTGGGTCAGATCCGAGTAGTTTCAGGATTAGCTGAAGACGCTTGAGTTTCCAAAGGAGAGCTGGAGATCTTCATCAACGCATGAACGTATTCTATTTCCGCTGCATTTGTTTGATGTTTTTCAGCAATTGTAAGGACAAGCATTATAACCGTCCAAGCATAATCTAGTTTAGAATATGATATATGTATTTTTTTAAAAATTCGCTGTAAAGATTATTGTTCAATAATATATGTTATTCCATTCGAATGAGATTCTGTTCCGCCTATTTTTCTTTCTTACCTTTAAAGATTTATCTTTTCGTTCAATTCGGGTTGGACATGTGTGGTTTATTGTCGACTCAAAGGGTACAGAAATTTGGGCCTTAATGCCATCTTTAAAGGGATGTTTAAATACAAGTGTCAAACTTGTTTTAAAAGAGTTTTAAAAAGTATTTTTAAAGGAGAAAGGAAGCATGGATTGCAACACTATTGTTGTAATAAATGTTTTCAAGAAAAGGAAAGAGATTATGGACTATAACATTTTTGTTATAGTAAATGGTTTTGGAAACTCGGAAAGAAGTTAATTTATAACACTTTGTTATTAGTAAACAACTGTTTAATTTTAAAAAGGGAAGATGTTTTAAAGTGGTTTGGAATTCATCGATTTAAAAAGGTGTTTACTTTTATAAAAGAAAAAGGTTGTCTTTTGAATCAATCTTTGTTTTAAACAAATGATCTTTGGGAATTGTTCTACATTACTAGTTTGAAATCAAAAACTAGAAATAAATTTTTTTGGAGTGGGTTTTATGATTGTTTTAAAATGACTTTGTTTACGCAAGGGATTTCTTTGTCAATGTAATTAAGTAGCCAAACAAAGTAACGACCCGACTTTTTCTCCACAGAAAGTCGCATCATCATGAAGAAAGAAAGGGGTAGAAAATAGAAAAGAAGAGAAGAAAGAAAGAAACAACAACAACGATCTCACAGCGGAACGAATAAATTATATTAATAACATAAACTATTACATAGTTTACAACAATTTACAGAGTTACACAGCATATACATCACTTACTAGACAGTTATAAACATCTGTCTAGACATTACAACTCAATACACTACAGAGATACAGACACAGCGGAACTACTATATATACCTACAACGCTGAAACCTCCTGCTCCATTGCTCCTCCACAATTCGTCAAGGCTAACCTGAATCCCTTGGCTACTCGTAAAAATTTGAGTACCCAAGAGTTTATAAAACATGATAAAGTAGTACTAAAATGGTGACACATTTATAGAAAGTAAGTCATCTTATATTTAACACTAAAAGCTGATGAGTAGACTTTCCTCTACAGGTGAGATCTAGAATTATGTGTCTGGGCGAGGGATTGAGAAGTTGAAATATCATAAACGTGATGAGTATAAGAGGGTTAATTCTATAAATAGTTCATGATTAAATTAGTATATGGAAATTATTTCATATTATACTTGACCTTAAATTACGTGGTATGAAAACTCATCTCTATCTTGAGAATTAAGAATGTATGTCGAGGCAATGTTAGTTTTCTAACTTGTCCATTTTCATTGTTAATCGAGAGATATTACTCGCATCAGACCCGAAAATTTTTCTAGAGTTAGATTTGGACACTATGGAGCTTTAGGAGACGAGTTGGAAGCCTCTAAGATGTATTTACATATTTTATTTCTGCTTTATTTCTTGTTTTATATCTATCAACATTTGTAAGGACAGGCTGTTATGATTGTCCGGGCTTATGATAGGTCAGACTCTGATTTGTTGTATGAATATTAAAGTTTTCTTTATAAAGATCATTTAGATATTATATATTACTAGTCACGATGTGATATTCTATTTTGTCTTTTCTTTTTTTTCATCCTAACAATCTGTCTTTTCGGCACTTGAATACTCGGTACGTGAATGTCGTAGATGTATTAGTGTCGACTTTTAAGGGTTAAAAAAGAAGGTCATCACATTTTGGTATGTCGACGGCTGACTCTTATTTTAGCTCCCTTATTACGTGATGGTATCGCCTTATAAGTTTGACCAACATTTGAGGTATCCCACTGGCCTTGCATGTAGTTGCTAACCCAAATTTTCTATTTGTAGAAAATGAGATTGAAGTACATCGTTACGAAATAATAATAAAAAATTCAAACTAAGATTACCATCATTTTTAATATAGTGTACTACGATCAATAAGTAGAATTAGCTCGCTTATAGAAGAATAATTAAAGCTTGAACTTGGGTTAGTAAATGTCTAAACAGCTTAACATTAGGTAAAAACCGATTAATACTTTAGTTCCTCATGCTTCATACCAAATAAGATAAATCTTGTACATAACAAAATTATAGAGGTTATATGCTTATATGTTAAACATAGAAGACAGGTATGTATCGTTATTTGTAGAAGACAATGCCCAATGATTAATAGTATATTGAATGCTACAAATTTTAGTGAATCAAACTCAAAATTCCGAAGTACTAAATATAGCATGGTGAATGAGTGTAAGAAAGGGATGAATAGTACAGAATCAAATTAAGCATGAGAAACACATGGTAAACAAATATAATTAGTAGACATTAAATCCATAACCATTGATAAATTAACCTTAGTCGATTGTCGATCAATCCATAAGCATTAATTGTACGGCGAATTTGCAAAAGATGTTGATCTGGAATCACTCTGAAGTAACCTTAGTTTGTGCGGTTCGTTGGAGAAGACATTGGGACTGGAATCGCCTTGGATTTGCTACCTGAGCTGTCAGATCAGTAAGTAGTGTAACAACCCCATTTTGAGGCCTGAAACTAAGTACTACGGATGCTGCAGTGATCAATAGTTATTAATTTCCAGTGACAAAATGCGGCTATGTTAATCATTTTGATAATACCAGAAACACATGAATATGGAAATTCAACATAATCTTTTGAAATAAATTTTCTCATCTCATTTCACAATAAGATTTTAATTTCATTACATAATCGCAATATGCAAACCACGTTCAGAGAAAATATAATTATTACAAAATATTCCAAGGGTGACATGTGAAGGTTCCCCCTGGATGATCAGAGTCAAATATTTGGAATTTAATACAACTTGCCATTACAATGCAAAAGCAGAATCAAAACATAGCAGAAAATAGATATATAGCTCCTACTAGCTAGCTTGCCTCATGCACGTCTCTGGAAGCTTATTCGTCTAAAGAGAACTTGAAAAACCCTTACTTTCGATCCACTCAAATGAGTACCAAAGAGTTTAAGGGGAAAGACCAATACTTTGGGTCAGACAAAAAGTATGGTGTGAATAATAACCTACCATCTCAGACCAACTAGATATCTAGTGAGACCACACCGCAAAGCAAAACGGGTTTTTCTCTTACTGGTATCTTAACCATAATACAATGAAAATATACTATGCACCTACATCCACAATGGTTAAAACATAACCTATTATAATGATATTCAAACTGCAATATGCCCTGGATTTTCCATCCCACTTTATCCGACTATCGGTCTCCGTTTATAGTTTATAGAGTAACTATTAACCTATTAGTTTTTATGGCTGACTAATAACCTTTTCCAATCTTATGGACTATCTGTTCGATTTCATAGTTTTCATGGGATCATTAAGAACCTATTGGTTTCTAACAATAACTTTATCCCATCACAGTTTTAATAGGATCACTATGAACCTATTGGATTCTCCAATAACATCTTTTAAATCATAGTTTTTATGGACTAACTATGAACCTATTGATCCCTATCAATAATATATTCCGGACATAGTTTTCATGGGATCACTAAGAACCTGTTGGCCCCTACCAAGAACATATCTCATAACGTAGTTTTCATGGGCTAACCAAGAACCTGTCAAACTCAATAAATTTTTGATCGGTTCTCGGCATCCTATATTCTGGACTACCTGACCTCCAGGATGCAATTCTACTCATACATGAGTTAAGTAAATTTATATTCACTATTGGATCAACCTAGCTGGTTATCCTGCCCTTAACACCCCAAAATGCAGATATGGATCGACAATGAAGTGAATATGATAACAATAGCATTTATAATGATCGATCAAATGCATACAATAATATAAACATCCATAGTTTAATTCCGTAATCATTTTCTTAATGAAATATGGTTAATACTCTTAACCCCAAAAATTAACAAGGAAACCATCTTTTCATATTCTCAAATTTTAATCCCATTTTTTAAAACCCTTTTTATATTGCATTGTACATGATTGAAAATGATATAAGGTTTATTTCTTTCGAAACATCTTAGTTTGATCTATGTCGACATAATATCACGTTAATGTAAAAACATAAGGCTTTCTGCCTCTTAAAACTCCAAGACTAAACATGCGGCATCATGCCTCGATGACAATGAAGTCGTCGATCATCGGGATACATAGGTTATCCACCTATTTAAAAACATGAAGACTTACTAAGATTGGCATTGATAAAGCTCGATGACAATATTAAAAGCGGAATTGACTCGATGACCATTTAAAGCGTTAGGCTCGATGATAATAAAAAGCATGGGTTAGGTTCGAATACTATTCAAAGCATTAGGCTCGATGACCATCGGGCCGACGAGGCAAAAGGCTCGAAGTAGTATATGCTGCATGCATGCTTCTTAATATAAAATGCAGCTATATGCCTCTTAGTGTGAAATGCGGCATGAATAAACATCGACATCGTCATGTCGAAGACCATATCTTTGCCATTTCTATTTAACCTCAACGAGAACCAAAACCCACCCACTTCATGCGAAGCTCGTTGACATCATGCGACCTTACTTTATTCCACATCGACGGCTCTGGGTTGTGGTGAGTGATGGCACGATATAGCCAGTGTTGACATGACAAAGCCGTACTTAACATAAAAACTGCAATATTACTATACAAAGTTTTTTCTTTTCACCAAACCTTTATAATTTGTCAAAAGCTTATCGAGTAGCAAAACTTTATCGATTTTACTTACTGAAAAACCACCGCACCCTATTTCCAAGATCCAAAACATTATTTCAAATAATTAATTACTAACCATAATAATTAAACTTTTTTATGCATATTCTAGCATAACTAATTCTCCATAATTAAAAATTACGTGGGAAAAATTCACATGAATTCCAAAGTTATATTTCTATTGACATATAAAATATTCGGGTCCAGAACCCACATTTAATTATCATTAATATTATTAAACCCGAATTTATGATATTAACCTTAGCAAATTCATAATAAATTCCTACCACTTTGGAAAATTCTCAAATTATAAAACCATCTTCAAAATAAGGTTTTAAGAAACATAGTCAAAAATCATAACATTTTCAAATCATTTACTATGATTTTACTCTTAAAACCATGCTAATTTGCTATGTAAAGTTATCATAACTCATCATTTATATAAAAACATGGCAAAAAATTAATCGGGGCATATCATCATTATTCATACATTTTGTTTTAAATCTAAACCAAAACAAATCAATCATAAAAAATGAAATTGAGATGAATTTTGATTATTATTCACCTTGGTTTGATAATGGATTAAGATTTGAATCTTGCTTTTAAATCTTCCTAGCTTTCCTTACTTGAATCTCTACTTGATTTTCATGATTTAGGTGGTAGTTAATGGTCGGCCTTGCTTGAGCTCTTTGATTGTTTTAATTTATGAAAACATGAATAGAATGAAATAAGGGTTTAAGGGTTATAAGATCTATCTGTTTCTATTTTACCCTTTCCTTATTCAAATATGTGTTTAAGTTATAAAACAAGCATATAGATTTATTTAGTTAAGGCACGACCTTACTTATATTCAAATCTCAATTCTCTTATCACTCTAATCATCACATTATTCTATTTAATTTATTTAATTAAATCTTTTGAATAAAATAGATTAAAATTAGGGGTTTACAAGTAGTAAGCTATCTCATTCATTCATCTACCACCTTGCCATGGATGGCACGTCATTGAGAAGGTTGAATCAAAAGATGAATGGAATTAAGAATGAAGGGAGAGGCCTCTATAGAATCGGGGATCGAGTCCGGTAATTCGCAGGTTAGAGATATGATGTTGAGGGAGGTTACCGTGAATGGTACAATGTTGGTGAGATGGAATTTGGGGATGAATATGTTATCCCGCCTTTTGGCAAGGCTAGGACACCAAGGAATTGGTTGGATTCCGAGTATCGCCTGTCATGGATATCGCTGAATTTTGTCCAAATCCGGATCAAGCTGCAATTGATAAGACACAACTGGGAAAGCAGAGTGAACCAACGTTCCAAGTTTCAAGTCAATCCGAGTTCGTATGCTCAAGTTATGATGGATACAAGTTGGAGGGAAAAGCACGTTTTCGTACCCATCAATGATGTTCATTTCGTATCCATCAGGGAACGTCATTTCGTATCGATGGAAGAAGCCGTGTTTCGAATCCATCGAGTTCGTATCGATCGGTTTCGAGCCCATCGATAGTTAAATGCAGCTCGTATCGAGTGGCCAAGTGTCTTATTCGTATCCATCAGAAAGCCTTAGTTCGTATCCATCCAGCCCATGTCCATCATCCGCTTCACATCAGCAAGCCCCCGTGACTTCGTAACGATCAGGTTGGCAACGTTCGAACCCATCGAATTCGCATCGATCAGGTTCGAGTCCATCAACAGATGACGTGTCTCGCAACCATCAGCCGATGTCTACTTCGTATCCATCAGGCCACTGTTCTTCGCATCCATCAAAAGACTTCGCTTCGAATCCATGCTCACTGGCTTATTCGAATCCATTGGGTCAACTGGCTTAGGTGACGTGTCATCCCTCGAAGGATACAAGGCGAGATATGTGGAGTCGAACCAGTCAACACGGAGCAAAGACCGGATCGAAATGAAGCGCGCACGCCACATCATCCCAAGAGCACGTGCAGTCATCGACATGAAAAGGATCGAGTCGAAACCATGGAGACGAACCAAACAGCTTTCGAGAAATTACACTTCGTGTCGACCATATCTCGTGATCCACTGATCCAAATACAATGAAATTTTCACAGGAGTTCGCATACACACAAAAGAATGTCTCTGCAAAATTTCAGCTCGATTGGACATCATTTTGATCGATACGAAATGGGTTCGTATCGATCGTAGATCGAGGTGAAACTTCCTGAGGTTGGTCGCGTGGGCCCCTTACGTGCCAGACCGAGTCTCCAAAAGTTTGAATGAAATCTAAGCCTCCTACGCCTATAAATAGAGCCCCAGAGCATACAGAAAAGGGATCTTTTTTCTCTCGAGCGCCCAGACTTTGCCGGATTGGGATTTGCATCTTATTCCTACTGTTGAATTCGAATTCCAAACTGTAATTCACTGTTGTTCGCTGTAATTGCTTGTAATCATTGAAAGAGAATCAATAAAATCATCAAAACTTCATAGTGGACGTAGGCACTACGCCGAACCACTCTAAACTGCTTGTCTTTGCATTTTACGTTCTTGTTTGTTGGAGTTTTTGTTAGATAATCTCTATTTTACATTTATATTCTTCATTTTATCTCTTCAAACAACTCCCGAAGAGTGTTGTGCCCATTTTTGGTACAAACAGAATACAACCGGGAATTTTTTGGGCAAATTTGAGGAGGAACAGAGTTAGGTTACAGGACTAGTGGTTGCGAATGGGAGGAATGAACGCAATGGGAGGCAACGGTATGAGTGCGGGTGTGGCAAAAGCAAGGGCATTTTTGGAATTTCAATAAAACACCATGGAAGTTTGTGCAATGAATTCTATTTAGGCTGGATTTATTCGCACTCCGCTTTCCTCTTTTCACACCCCGTTAGCTTATTAATTTTTTATATTCCAAAATTGCCAATATCTTCAAACCACAACAGATCACGTTCAAGAGAAACTGTCGTGAATATAAGCTCTAATAAAACGAGGTTCATGTAAAATCCTCGCTCGGTCAAAGCGAGGTTTGTGTACTAACTTCGCTCGGACCAAATTAGGTTCGTATAATAACCTAGTTAGGTTCGAGCGAGGTTTTTATAATAACATAGTTTAGGTCAAACAAGATTCATGGACCAACGACATCATATTTGAACGTTGTTTAAGAAAAATAAGGGCATTTTTGATATGAATTGGGGGAAAAAGAAAACGGAGTGTAATAATTTTTCAAAATTTAATGGGATTTGAAAGGAAGAAAGTAGGGTGGGAATAGAACCACTTTATTAGTACTAATATAAAATGCATGTATGTGCATCTAATATTCAAGGTATTTACTTTTAATTTAATTAAAAAATGAGTAGACGGATGTCTGTTGTAAGTGCAAAGGTTTTGGTAGTCGCAACACTTTTATTTCAACTTGTTTTGTTAGTGCTATCAGTGGCAAATTGGTAGTAAAATTCCATTGATGGGTAGTCGGGAATGAGACGGTGGTGAACATTGCAGATCGGTGGCGAGATTCCGTTGATGGAGGGTGTATTTTCGAAACTTTAAAAAACACCATGGAAATCATGTTCGTTGAATTCTCTTTATTAGTAGTAAAGAAGTAGAGACAAATTATCATAATATAAGAAAATTGTCATTGTAGACGGTTATTTACAACAATGTTATGAAATGTCATTGGAAAATATTAATTTTTAACTTTTCGTAAAATAAATGTTGTCCCTAAAGGTTTTTTACAATGATTTGTAGGAAAATATTGTAAATGACATATTTATCTACAACGATTTAAGCAACTGTTGCAAAATTCATGTCGTAAATTGGGTTTGTTCTTGTAGTGGTAGCATGAGTATGATAAATAGATTTATATCAAAATTTGAGTTGAAACTAAATGGAGAATGAATTACAATTACCTCCAGTAATTATTATTTATATCTTTCTAGCTTGATTCCAGTTCACATTAGAGAACCAATTTTATATCAAAATTTAGAATAAATATTCTTTAATGCAAATTACATGACTTAGTTACCTTTAATAGGCACGTTCACTAAATAACAGAACTTAGTATCAAAGATGGAAAAATATGATGTTATTCAATTTTAATATCATCAACAGCCAAACCAAGAAAAACATGTTGTTTAATTTCTAAATTAATTAAATTACACTTTTTCTCTATTAAGTTGGTACAACATAATTTTTATAAGTTCATGACCTGAGATCTTATGGAGACATGGAGTAAGTACAATTCATATGTATTAACTTAAGATATATACATTTATATCTTCACCGTACTATATGATTTGATCAATTATACAACTATATATGCATTTGTTTTGCAATTCTTATCGTAAATGCATTTATTAATATGACTTTTTTCTGACTCCATAATGGCCCTTGTGAAATTACTATTGTACTAAACTTGATACATTTCAACTCAAGCCCGGACTTCCAAAATATTAGGGGTCGTTTGGTTTATTTTGTATTTTATGTTTTGAGTTTTCAACATTAATTACAAAATATGAGAAGAATGAAGGGAGGTCGGGAGGGATGAACGGAAGATTGGAGGGGACCACGAAGTGGATGGAGGAACGACGAAAGGATGAATTGTTGCTCGTGCTTCCGTTTTTCTCAAAACACGAAAAATGAAAAAAAGTTGTTTTCTATTTTGTGTGTTAAATTCGTTTTCTAAAATGATCATTTTTCGTAATATACATGCGTTGTTCGTATTTTTGTGTGGACGAAAACTCAAAACTAAAAACGGTAAACCAAACATAGCCTTAGATTTTTGCATAATTTAGTAGAATGTTACTCATATGGAGAGCTCTGATATCTTGTTAAATGAATCATTTAATTGTTTATGGATTAACTGACCAATATAAAGATAAATAACTTTATCTTTCTTATTTTTCTTTGATTTATTTTGTTTTATAAAAATAGTAATTATCGCTACAATTATTGTTTCTGCATTTCAGTTATTTTAATTACATCTATTTTGTTGTGGTGTTGTTAATTTTTCTCTTCTTCTTTTAATCACTTAGAGTGTAACTTGAATTCACAAAAAATAAGTAATGTGGAATAATAATTGGACCATTGGCTTTGGACTCTTTTCTAACTTGTTGCTATGTCGTTATGTATTTTAGTAGGATAAGTAATATGGAATAAGAATTGGACCATTGGCTTTGGACTCTCTTTTTCTTTTTTAATGTTTGATATTATTTGCATAGTTTTTTTTTCCAAAGCTTTAATATAGGTCTACATCCTCTAGCATATTATCCTTAGTTATCTCTGTGCAATAAAGTTGAATTTAATGTATATACTTCTAAAATCACCATGCTTCTAATTTAAGTTTGAACTTATTTTTTGTATGATGAAGCCGCTGGTGCTGTTTGTTGTCTCATTGTTTTGGTGCTATTTTGAAGCATTCAAATGGTTTTATTAGTTTTCATTATGTTTAAAAGCTGTTAGCCTGTTGTGCACAAAAAACATACCGGTTTTGGACATGTGTCCCGTTTGAGCCAACTACTATTCTGGTTCATCATATTTGCGAGGAATTATCTAACTACTGTTCCTGTACGTTTGCGAATATTGTTTGAATAGTTATCGAGTGGTAAAGTGGATATTGTTGTTGCACGTTTCTGTTATGTTAAACTATGCTACTGTTCTGATTCTTAATGTTTGCAAGGCACAATCTGATATTACTATAGCAGATGCATAGCTTGTTGCATGTCTGTTCTGCTCAAGATAAAATCCATACATATACATATTTTGATATAACAAAAATTTATGTTATGACTCAAAACCATCTTGATTGGTCTATAGTTTCCATTATATCTGTACAAATTTCTTATAAAGGTTGAAATTTCATTTTATATAGACACATGACTAGAGTTTTATGACAATAATAGCTTTGAATTGAAGAACATCTTTTATACGATAAAATAGAGTATGTCATCTATAAATATAAATATATGTACAATATCATTCATTCATAAACGATTAATGATTTGGGCAACAATGGAAAACTTGAAAGTTACTACTCTTCTCTTTGTTTCCTTGTCCCTTTTTGCATTACACATCAATAAAGTCAGTGCAAATTTTATTAGTAACACCAAGTTTGCATAAACCTTGCGATCATGCTCACCAGTTCTTCAGGTTTACATGTGTAAAAGAAACTTTTTAACTTCTCCAAATTGTATATAAGCAGTATGGATTTTCTTGATTATTAGCATCTAGAATACACACAAAGAAGCCATTCTTTTGGAACATATACATGCTAACAAAAATAGCCTTAGGTAATTCTGCAGGAAAATATCTAGTTGATAGGTATTGTTATTAATTAAGATAATTTTTATGGCACTATTTGAAGGTTGCAAAAAGATCGAGCACAAAAGGTATGTGTATTTTTCTATATACATATAGAAGTGCACTAATGACCCATCTTTTCGACTTCCAATTCTCAACACTAACACGTCCATAGTATTTACATGTCGAGCACTCAAGTGCCAGAAAGACGAATTGTTAGGATAAAAAAATAAAAACAAAAAGAAATAGAACAATAAAGGAAGGAACACGGTATTAGAATCTCACAGTAGAACGATAATATATAATATTAAAAGAACAAATACAAAGGGTTACTCCGATATAGAAATTTCAGAGTTACAAAACCTAAGTACTATCATCGTCCTGAATAGTCATAACAATATGTCCTCACAAATGCTGATATGTACAGTATAGTAATGCAACGGAAATAAGAATACCATGATAGGTGAAACATCCAGCTCATCTTCTAGAGCTCCAAAGAACATCAATGAAAACCTACCTTTCTCAAACTACTCAAATGAGTACGCGAGAAAGTTAGGGAAAACAATAACCAAGCGTCAGACATAAGTCTGGTATGAGAAACTGAAGGAATATGTTTGCAGTATGTAATAGTACTTTTGAGACCACATGGCATGCCATAACAATTATCCCCTCAAAAGAACCACCATCTAATATGTACATAAGGTGATATAATAGATAATGGCTAGGGTGAAGAATACAAATATATAACGTAGCTTGAATGGTTACATTGGTTACATTCAAATGCATATTAGAGGGCATAATCGAAGTCAATAAGGAATGTTCGCATAATGGATTTTCTACAGAGATCTCTTCAGCGAAACCGAATTCGAACTCCAAGCACAAGAGTTAGAAAGTACCTTTTAAGCGTCGTATATGTCTAGATAAAATATACCATTAAGGTAAATACAAATGCCCATGCCCGAACATAAACATGAACCACGTGGTACTAAATATCACAACTCCCACCAGCAACAATAGATAAGCATACTCTAGATATAGAGTTGATAATATCATGTCGTGGGATTGCAAACCCACATATTGTGCATCCTACTTTGTTTTTAGCAATTTTCGATGTTGAGGATATGTTCGACGTCTTTCACATGAGTCATCATTACTCGAACATAACACAAATCCAAAATTGGATTCCGACATTCCGAATAGATTTTGAAAACCACATATGAATTCTAGCATCTCGAACAAACCCATTTCCAAGAGATAGAACACGTATCTTAGTCTCGAAGTGGTTTTTGACAAGTAAAACTGGTCATTTGATTTTGAATATTTAATTAATTTTAAATATTGAATAATTGGATTTTAAAGGTTTAATCTTGAATTCAAATATAGAGATTACATAAATAATTGAATTGTGAACTTAATATTTGGATAGTGATTTAAAATATCTAATTTGGAATTGAATATTAGTTAATGGATTTATTAGTATTATTTAACTCCTTTTAATATATAACTAATAAGGTGAACTTCATTTTGTAATTTATTTGCAGTAATAAATTGTTTGAATAAATAATCATAAAATTTATTTTCAATATAATGACTCGATTTTTATTGATGCATTTTAAATTAATTTATTTGATTTTTCCCTAATTTTTAATTTGAAAACTATTTAAATAATCGTTTGACGATTTTTCGGCAAACGGCAGTGTTTTTGTGATTTTATAGAATCATTAAACTAGTGTATATTATTATTGTTTTGAAGTCATGTCGTTGTTCTTAGTGCGACCGTATTTTTGGTTTATCGTTTGGAGTTCATACGGGAACAATAATCTATGTGGCATGATGCCAGAAATCATAATTAAATATATGTCAACGCTTACAGTTTGGGTAGGCTTGGTCACGTTTTGAAATAGTGGACCGAGGTTGAAGTTGTGGTGATGGATGTGAGGCCCATGCGAGGAGGGGCTCGACGGGACTATCCATGAGCGATTTCGTTGTTTGGTGAAGGAGCAATCGTGGAAAGAACTTACGGCCACGAGGAGTAGGCTGCTGGTTTGAGAGGGATTGAGTGATGAGGAAGAAGGTTTAAACTTTAATTGTAGTGATTAGTAATTTTATAATGTAATTAATTAAATTAATGAAAATGAAAAATTATAAATGCTATAACTGTTTCGTACAAGGTCCAAATCGAACGCGGTTAGTCACGTTGGATTCATAATGATGATATCTACATTTTGGAATCAGATTGGTAGAGATTGGAGCTTGTAGAAATTTCAGGTAAAATAGAATGTTGTTCGATTTTAGATGGAACCAGAACGTGGAAGCGATAACTGAATTTCGGTGTTTATAACTAACCTCTTTGGATAAATCGGTTTGTTATATACTAGATAAATTTATTGTTTGTGTTTGGTTGAAATTATAAGCTGATTGGTTAAATATCCGCTTTAAAAAGCGAATGTCATTTAAAAGTGAAATAAATGAAAGTATATTGAGGAATTCGAATTTCTCACCATAGTGATTTTAATTTCCAGTTATATATACCTGTTGACTTTATTTCAGTTGTAACCCTGTTATATAGATTGTTAATTGCTAAATTTTGATTATTTAGCATTACTAGTTATGACATTGTTATATGTTCAGAACTTTACCCCTGCAATGATAAAAATCAATAACATTATTATTTAAGTGCTTGGTGGCTATTGACCCTAAATTAGTATTTTAAAAATACTATTAATTTCCATTGGGCTTAAAAATGGTTTTGATTCAAAGAATGATTTTAAATTTGATTTTTGGGTTTCTTGTAAAATTTTATTTAAATGGATTTTTAACTTCTATTTTACTCAAACCCCTTTTTATTTGTCTTTTCTAAATCATTTAGAGATGTTTTTAAAGTTGCATAAATATTTTTCGATAATGTTTTAAAACTTTTTTATTTATATTTTATATTTTTTAAAGGTTATTTATCAATCTTTTAACATTGTGAAAAGTTATTAATTTAAGTAATCAAATATTGTTTGAAGATAATAATAATTATTTATTAATAATGTTTTGGAACTAATAATAAATATTTATTAATAATGTTTGGAAGTTAATTATTATTTATTATAATAATGTTTGAAGATTAATTATTATTATTTGTTTAATAATGTTTTAATTTATTAATTATTTTATTTATAATGTTTTGAAGTAAATAATTATTCCTATATATAATGTTTTGAAGTAAATAATGATTAATTATTTATGAAGTTTAAAGTTAATTAATCGATTAAATTAATTGCATTTATAAATAATAAATTGATTTATAAAAGAAATTTCATTTAATAAAATAGTTTATAAATGAAAAGCGGAGTTTGGATTTGTAAAGAAATTTTATAAACACTTTATAAATGGTTTTTTTAAAAGCTCTATAAATAGTTTTTACGAAGGAATTTTATAAGGGATTTAGAAGAGATTTCTATAAAAGGGTTTTATAAAGAAGTTTATAAAAAGATAGAGTTTTATAAATAATAAAGAGTTTTGGACATTAGTAGAAAGAGGTTTATTAATGGTTTTAAAGACGTATAAAAGAGTTTTATAAATGGTTTTATAGATTTATAAAAGAGTTTTATAAATGTATTTAGAAATTTGTAAAAGAGATTTATAAATGGTTTAGACATTTATAAAGGGAATTTATAAACGATTTTTGAGTTGTATAAAAAGGGAATTTATATTAAGATGAGATTTGATTTCCATAAACGATCTTTTAATAATTATGGTGATATGGAAACATCATTCCATACTCAATACTAAATAGGAAATTTTTCTCTGTTTTTGTAATATACTTATACCGTTGAGATAAGTAGAATGTACTTATACTATTGTGATAAGTATATGGATATTCTTCTAAGTATTGAAAGGGGTATAAGGGTTTGTGAATATATCTTTCTAATGGTATTTTGATACAAATATTTACAAAATGATTCTAATTAATGAAAGGATTAAGTAAATAGGTTAGTGGCTGCTTATATGGTTAACCAACGTTGGTTTCCTTATGGAAATAAATCTCTGATTTGATTTATGCTTGTTTTTTTATTTAATGGTTAAATAACCGACTATCAAACTTAGTCGGTTGTGGACTATTGTTATTGGTTCGGAGAGACGAGGTCGGATATGTTATTCGAAAACCACTTCGAACCAAGATAAGTATTCGAATGGAAGACACCTGTAAGGTGATTGAAGATGGAGTTCTTTAAAGTGCAAGGGCTACTTGCTACAAATTCTGAGGATGGTCCCAAAAATGGATGCAGCAGAGGTAGTGCCTTCGGTTTCGTTCAAACCCAGAACGAACTTATATGGATGAATGCTGGCATTGCATTTCTGCCAGAGGTCAGTGTTAGCATTCCAAGCGGGAATGCTATATAAAAGGTAATCCTAGCCTCAAGCCTCACACCAGGTAAATGACTAAAGCAAGGATGTGCAACAGGACTAACTGGGGCGCTCCCATTAGGGTATGATCATTCCTTATCTAGAGTTGAAACCTATGTATGCTTCGAGGTCCATTATGGTTGTTTATCAACTTAGGGATGACCATATTTGACACTATCCAATAAGGGGTGGGGCTGGTCCTGAGTAGCAGAGGTGCAACGTATTGTAGCCTCCCGTATAATTTATCTAGAGGTGTACGGATTCGGTGGGTAGACCCTTACCATTCATAGTTGGAATCTATTTTCCAATACGAACCTTTGGACTTGATTGTATACCTATTATGTTGGAATTTAATAATGTAACAATTTCAGCTATGATTCAATATTTATTTTAAACCCTAAACAGAAGATTTCCTATGGAAATATTTTTTATTGTAAGGTAAAAACTCATCCGTTTTTATGTGTGGCGTGGTCTTACGTGATATCTTTATTTTCAAAAGATTTTTGTAATATTAAAATTCAATTGAGGTGTCATTCTCATGCTGGTTTACCAAACTGATCCGAACATTATTTTTCTTATAATGCTTGGGCCAGATCGAGCATATTTATAGATTCGGTTTGGATATTTCGAGCTTCAGGAGACGAGCAATTGTTGCCATCGATTATTACTTTGTATTCATCCCCAAAATAGTGAATAACCTATCATTCTGTTTGGCTAAATCATACATGTCTACAGCGATGCGCTTCACTAGCCCTTTCAGTTATTTTAGCTACCCACTTTGGAGTCAAGCATGTTGTTAGTTCATCAGCAATTTGACGATGCTTATAGAAATATTCTATTGAGCGAAAGAATGTTCTTGCAACCAAAGCCTTCATAGGTAAAATTCTAGCCCCTTTTAATACATCATTAAAACTTTCAAACGCATTAGTGGTCATAACATGAAAGCGTCCGCCGTCGTCTTTGTATAGTACCCAGTTTTCCTAGAAATTTCCCAAACTCCTCGCAATCCAATCATGCGCACGCCTATTTGTTGCTTTGACCACTTCTCTAATTTTCATGTATTCAACTACCTCAGAAGCGCACGCTGCTAAATAAAATTACCCTGTTAACCGCTTATCTCTGAATCCTACCGCTTGAAGGTTTCCTTTTATATGTCTTGCATAGTATCGATGTTTGTGTGGTTCTCTCCATTTTCCTTGTAAAGCTTTCGGAATTCCATTCATCCTATCTGATATGAAAGTAATACATCGACCACGTACACTATGTATGAATTCAAGCATGCACGAAAAAAACCAACCTCGAGAATCACATGACTCATATTCAACAACTGCATATGCCAAAGGAAAAAAGACAATCATCTGCATCTACCGCGGTAGCAACAAGCAATGTGCCTTTGTATTTACCATACAAATGCGTCCCGTCAATACATAACGATGGTCGACAATGCATAAAACCTGTAATGCAAGGCCCAAATGCCCAAAACGCACGATCGAGTACTCCAACTTCATCATGTGTCACATGCCCTATAGAGCCATGGTTCATTCTCTTTATCTCCTCAAAGAACTGTGGTAATGTCGCATATGATTCTGCCCAATCACCATAAATTCTCTCTATTGCTTTGCTTAATGCTCGCCATGCTTTCATCTAACTAATGTTGATGAACAACTGATCGCGTACAAGCATTTGCACTGTACTAGCAGAAATATCCAAATAAGCTTTGACAAAAGACATTATTTCTGTCACAAGAAATTTCGATGTGGCTTGCTTATGGTTAGAATTAACTATTGAGTTGACACAAGTATGTTCGCTTGGATACTTCCAAATTTCCCACCATCCAGACTCAAATATTTTCGAAACTATCGCATGTATCCTCCAAGGACAATTACTTTCAACATTACATATAGCAGTGTATTATATTTTGTTTGACTTGATTGGTTTGTATGAAACAGCATGTAGAATAGACCGTTCCGTTGATTGTTGGAGAAACTTTTCTTTTGTCTCAAAAACCATTCCAACACTGAAACCATATTGAATGCAAGCAGTTGAAAATCAATCGCCCACAAATTGAAGATTAGTAACAACAGATCTTGCTAACATTTGCGCAGTGCAAAGATCATCATCCAAAGGTACTTCCATCTCTGGTTCATCACTATCACCATCATTGTCATCTACTGTAGGAAAGTCATAGTTTAACGGGTCGTTGTTAACTTGCATTCTTTCAATCCAAGAGTCTTCATTACCATTCCTAGAAGCAACAACCATGCTATTGACTTGAGGTTCTTCACCTACCGCTTCATCCCCATCAACGTCCATATCATTATCAACATTTGCATAAGGAGAATGGACAGATGGTATAGCACTCCATTGTGCCACAGTATCTACTGCCATATACCTATTAACAATATAGGAGTCAACTAACCAACGAAAACAAGGATATATCTATAACTCCGACTCATATCATATAGTTTGGATGGATTGGGATACATTGACTGCGACATATTAGCATTTGATGGTTCAGCACTTTCGTTATGCTGACTGCCTTGTTGCTGGAAGCTAATTACATTGCAACAAAGCGTAAGAAAATATAACTAAATAACAATATATCCAACTATTCATAAAAAAATGTTACCTCGGACTAATAATTGCATCCATAGGCGGTGTGCAATAAAGAATGCTTTTTCGCGTAGACGGTTGCGAGTTTGTGTATGGCATAAACCCGTACTGCATAAATGGAGGACAGTATCTTCCATTAGTTACATAAGGATTACTGTAACTAGGAGATACGTAGCCAGTAGATGGATTCGCCGTCTCTAACATCTGTGTATAGTATCCAATTCCAGTACTTACTACAGGAGATGCCACCTGCTGTTCTTGTTGTTTCGCAACTTTTCCTATGTATAACTCAATCGATTTTGCAACAGTAGAAAACATTACTTTTTCATCATCATTGTCCGCTAATGTTGTTGCTTTAGAACCCGAGTCTGTTGGCCAGTTAACCACTAATTCAATTTCAAATTCTTCTTTATTAAGTCTCGTCGTTTTGTAAATAGATTCTTTTAATTCCGTTAATTTGCATCATTTCCGCATTGTTCCTGGTTTACACATACCGGCAACATATTTACCATTTATCTGATCATCGACAATTAGTTCACCTCGTAGTAGCAAAGTGTAGGAATTAGATTTTTCACCATTCTACAAATCAGTATACAATTCTATCACTAGGTACACATAGAAAATAGTAAGCTTACTCAAACCCATTATTCACTTTATCAAATTTCTGAAATTACAAATAAAAACTTGGGTTTTATGATTGTACCTTCGAATTGATGAACTTTGCTGATCACCGTCGTCAAGATCTATAAATTTAGCCCTAAACCAACGTTTTAAAGATACAAATTCTGATTTCAGTTTATTGGAGCCATCTACAGTCTTTTGCTTTACTTTTTGTTACAGGTAGAAGTGAGGGAAATAGATGGGTTGCTGACTGGATTTATTGCAGCCATGGCGAATTTTCAAAAATCATTCATTGGCGATTTTCAACAAATCGCAAACGTTGTTATTGGCTTTGGCGATTTTTGGAAAATCGCACATGGGTGATTTTTGAAAATTCGCCCACGTAAATACCAAAACAGGCTTGTTTCTGTAATTATTTTTCGAACTGGTCTATCTAAGTTATTTTTTTAAAACATGCCCAAAGTAGCAAAATTTTCTATTATATATTACTCGTCACAATGTGAGATTATGTTCTATCTTTTTCTTTCTTTTTTCCTGAACAATCTGTCTTTTCAGCATTTGAATGCTCGACATGTGAACACCGTGGATGTATTAGTGTCGACTTTTGAGGGTCGAAAAGGCAGGTCATTACAAAAAGACTTATCGATCCCGGTCTCATCAAGACAGAATCGATGAATTTGGTCATATCCAACAATAATGAGAATGATCGCATATGGAAACCAAGTCTCCTATACTTATCATGTTTCCGATATTTTCATCTCACGCTATCCCTTAGCCAAGAGTGAAGCTGATTTGTTAGAGCTCTATTACTCATATCTCTATTTGAACATCAATCTTAACTCCCACAGATAGACAAGCCTACTTCATCGACTTTTAGTGCTAAGTACACGACTAAATGTTTTTAATAAAAGAGTAAACATATAAAACACGATCAAGTCATACAAAGCACGATCAAGTCACATAAAAGACTTCTAATCCCTTTTTAATTAATTAATCTATTATTAAGTTAAACCTCTTTTATTAGTAAAACATCTTTTATCTAATAAAACATTGTTTATCAATTTCTACTATTCATTTGTACTCTTTTAATACTTCAAAAGGTATCCATATACTTATCTCAAATGGTATAAGTGTATCCACAAATCATTAACAATATTTCTTACTTTAGATATTTGCTTTTTGTTTCTTCTTAAAAAGATTCATTACTTATAATTTCCTTCAAAATATCCATTTTATGGCTCTAAGTAATTTTCACAAATTCATTCAAAAAGGTTTAAGACTATTGTTACTCAAACATTGTCACGACAAACCTTAAACCATTTCCATACTTATATTATCTTTAAAAACAATCTTCTAAATATCTAAGTTAATATCTGTTTAAGTTTAATAGTCGACTAATCGACTATCAGTTAAGAAACGATCGCGTATAGAAATCACGATTCATATATTTAACTCGTTTTTAACATTTCAACTTATATTATTCCTCGTCCAAGAGTGTAGCCAGGTAAGTTAGGGAACTGGTTGCATCAAAGCCTTGCCAAGGCATTTCATTCCTAAATCTCACATATCGATACCTCGTCGGCTTTTAGTGTTAAGTATAGTACTTATGGCTTTCATAAATGAGAAAACAAATAATATGATTAACACGTTTCCCGACACTGACTTAACTATTCCTCGATCAAGAGGAAAGCTGGTGGGTTAGAACTTTACTGCTCATATCCCTGCTCGAACATCGGTCTTAACTCTCACAAATAGATAATCTTACTTCGTCCATTTTTAGCGTTAAGCAAAACCAAGTACTTTTCAAATAAATAAGTAAACAACAAGATTAACACGTTTCCGACATTCCAACTTAACTATTTATCGGTCAAAAGGGAAGTCGGTAGGTTAGAGCTTTATTGCTCATATCCCAATTCGACATCAATCTCAACTATCATAAATAGAAAAGTCTACCTCATCGGCTTTTAGTGTTAAGCCTAGTCAATTACCTTTTTCAAAACTTATATATAAGAATACTTTAAATATACTTGTAAATGGATTTTAAATATATATGTAATTACTTAAAAATAATGAAATTAGGAGTTTGATAAAAATCAATAAAAGCATGTCTTACATTTTATAGCACCTTACTTCCAAAATTCATGAATAATTATTAAAACTATATTTAAACTTCTAATCTTTTTTTTCGTACTCAAGTACATTTTAATTGAACTTCCACAAAAATATTTTATAAAGAAAATAACTGAAAATCATTTAAATCAAGAAAAACTAGTCAAAATATCTCATTTTAAACACTTAAAACCATAAACAACTTACTACAGCACTTATAAATGTTGTTAAAATTCATTGTTAAAGAATAATATTGAAAAGCACAATCTTTGTGACTAGTTTTAACCACTTTACCAATTGATTTAAGACTTGAAATTTTTATAGTAAGCACTATCCTTATTGTACTTAAAAACCATGGAAAGAAACCCCTAGGAATACCTTTTAATTTATGGGGAAATTAATTTAAAGGACAAAAATTTGTATGTTTTTAGCCTCAATGACACGACCTCAATATTTTAACCATAAGGACAAACATTCTCCTAAAAATTATTCATAAGGACAAACATTCTTTCAAAATTATTCATAAGAACAAACATTTTTCCAAAACTGCTACTGAACTAAAAACTGATACCTAAAAACTGCTACCGATAACTACAAACTGATACCTAAAAACTTAAAAACTGATACCTAAATAAAGTTGTCCTTCAGGCTAAAATACTGAAGGTCTGTCCTTCAGGCTAAAATACTGAGAAATTTCGTCCTTGACAATAATTTCCTGTTAATTTATTTAGAAAAATTTCTGAAAACAAGCTATATTTACAGTGTGTTTTTATAACCATATTTTATTCTAACTTTCACAACT
This sequence comes from Allium fistulosum, assembly GCA_030737815.1. Lineage (NCBI taxonomy): Eukaryota > Viridiplantae > Streptophyta > Magnoliopsida > Asparagales > Amaryllidaceae > Allium > Allium fistulosum. Next base: position 53,747,474 of record CM060908.1, read on the forward strand.
TTGTTTCACAATTTATATAACTTTCCAAACCATTTCTTTACTATCCAATACACAAAAATATGTTTACAGAACAACCAAATCAAATTATTCCAAGTTAAGACCATAAATATCCAATTTATATAAGTTAAAGTTAAGGGATACCGAAACGCACTTATAGCGACCGTTCTCTCTTCAAGCACTTTCAAACATACTTCAATTCAACACGCAAGTCAAACAACCCATTAAGCATCAAGTCAAGTACACACCACATGTTTAAAAGGGTAATAGAAGTGATGTTATATTATATAAAGTTGTCATTTGCTTTCAAAAGCAAGAGTGGTCCAAATTTATAACTTTGATTAGTTAATGTCACTTTAACTTTATATTTTGCACACAACATACACACAATATTTACAAACAAGATAGTGAGATAACTTACTTAGATCCAAGCCAAACACATGCTTAGGCACAACCAAACTCAAGAGCACTTCCAACCATCACCTTGCAACCACCTTCCTCCTTCTTTCACTTGCACTTGCATTTTGCTCCTCCAACCACCATATTTGCTCACGGCCATCCAATGAGGGGAGAGATGTTCTTCCAAACTTCAAGATATAACATTTTGGAAGGTTTTCTAATATTGTCCTAAGGCTTGTGGCAAAGTTTGAGTGGATTTGGAGTTGTTTTGCAAAAAAATTCTTTAGAACATAAAAGAAGAAGAAGACATTAAAAGGCTTGGTTTTTCCTTTGTAAATTTGTGATTAATTAACAAGGGTGTGGCCTCTCCTTTTATAAACTTCAAATGGTGCTCTATAAGCTTGTTCTCATGCTCCTCTCATGTCACGGAAGGCATGCCCTCCCACTTGCCCCATCACTTCTCCTCTACACCTCTCTCTTTTTACTTAACGCTTAAGAGTTACCATAAAGCTCATTTTCAAAATCTCTTATCCACTTGGAAGTTTCTAGAAAGTGCTATTTGCTTTATAAATTAAAATGTCAATTAATTTCTAATGTGTTCATTTGATCACTAGACAAGTACACAAGAGTTTGAACAACTTAAATTTAATAAAAAGCTATTTATCGATAAACCGATTTTCGGTTACATTATCAATTTTTCTTCATAGAATATACCTTTGTAAACATTTTTAAAAAAAAAGTTTATCATCATTAATTATGATTTAAAAGAGGATTAAAAGGTTATTAAATCATTTTGATAACATTTAATTCGAAATTCAAATATTTAAATAATTCATATATTTAAATACGAAATGTCCAAAATTTCGGATCGTTACAAAAAATCAATATGAGGCTATGAGAAAATCATTGAAAATTAATCTATTTAAATGAAAATTCCTAATTCGGCATATTGTAGTAGGGTGACAACATGCCACGAATCCAAAAGGATAAGGTTAAAAATGGACATGAACTCCATCCAACTCGGTACAACAACACTAAAAGAAAAAATCTAGAGTACAAAGGTTTATATAAATATTCCAACCTAATCCAAGATACCTATTAAATATTTAAAGTTCAATAAAATTCTTCGCGTGTAGCCTTTCAGATTTTCTGGTATACAAGGGTCCAACTTTAACACATTCCTTTTGTCCATTTTAACTATAGCAACACGATTGATTGTGGACCACGTATACATTTGTCTCCTATTCACAAACCCAAAAATATAACTTAAACTTACATAAGTGGTTTAGTAAAATGATTATAGAAACGTATAAAGTTATTCTTCTACTTTGAGGATTTCTTTTCCTAAATGGTTATTGTACTCTACTTCCAGGAGCAACTTTGTCTCCCTGCCTAATTTCTTTCTTATTTTCGGCTCCCATCATCATGCGCCTCAAGTTAGCTGCCTTGCATACTGGTTTTGGTAAGAACCTGTACAATACAGTATGCTTGACCTTTGGTAGGCCCATGTATCGTCCCTTGGCAGAAACCATATATTCTAGTTTCATGCATTCCTTCAGGAAAAGCTGCATCATAATCGTTTAATCCATTAAGTTCTCATGTTGGTTTTGAAATAACTAAAGGATAAAGACAATGCATCAGAATAGAAAATTAACTTATACAGGTTAGGAGACCATGGCAAAATAAATACAGTGCTAAGGATGGGTTTGGCAGATATATGACAAAATTCTACTTGGCTTTTATTTTATTTGCTGCTGCAAAATATTATCCATAATTCAGTAGCAAAGCGTAGTCTGTTGTTCAGATAAAATAAGTACGTAGACCTAATCAACTAAAAATTTTAAGTTTAGTTTGAAATGTAAGGAGTTTTGGTGGACTGGCTATTAAAAGCCTTTTCAAACATGATATAACATTTTGCAGTTTATAACACTCGTCTCCCTTTTTTATGTTTTTTAGACTCTTTTTATGTACTTAGATTTGTATCTGTCGAAGTGGTGTGGAATATATTTTTTAATGAATTTACTGTTATCCCACTTTTTGGCAAAGCTGAGATACCCAAAACTGACTAAAAACCGATAATAACTAGTCATGAATATTCAGCTATGCATTGCAGGATAACCATGGATATCGATGAATTTTGCCCGAGTCCAGATCGGGCCGTAATTGACAAGACATGACAAGCAAAGCCATGAAAGCCAACGTTCCAATTTTCAGGTAAATCGGAGTTCGTATGAACGAGATATGATCGATACAAATTAGATAAAATGTGATGTTCGTATCCATCAGAGACAACCTGTTCGAATCGATCAGATTCGTATCCATCAGAGGAGTATCGTCAAGTTTGAATCCATCGGGGCTTGGGAACTTCGAATCGATCGTCTTCGAATCGATCAGGCACGAGTCAGTTCGCGGTCATGAAGCTCGAGTCCATCTGCTCGTATCCATCACCGCACCTTGGTTCGTATCCATTGACTTCGTATCGATCAGAATGGTCAAGCCTTCGTATCCATGAATTTCGTATCGATTGATCGATGCTTAGTTCGAATCGATGAACAATTCGAACTAGACGTTGAAAGCTGAAACGAGATACGCGAAGGACTGATTCAAAATAGATAACAGTACTCGATACAAACAAGGCGAAATTCATGGATACGAATCGGTCAATGCGCCACTGGAAGTGGATCGATACGGGAAACTCGTGCCACGTTATCCCTTGACACGTGCTTCTGATCGATACGAAGGGACGAATGCAAAACATGGATTCGAACGCGACAGTGCACACGAAAACACAATATTGAATCGATCATATCTCACGAACTGTTGATCCAAATGCAATGAAATTTTCACAGTAGCTTGCGTGCGAGGTAAAGAATGTCCCTGCCAAGTTTCAGCTCGATTGGATCATTTTTTGATGAATACGAAATGGATTCGTATCGATCACAGATCGAGTCGAAACTTGGTGGGGTCGGTCGCGTGGGCCCCCTCACATGCCAGAAGAAGTCTCCCGAAGTTTGAGCGCGATCTCAGCCTCCCACGCCTATAAATAGCCCCCTGAAGCCTGTAGAAAGGGGATCCTTTTGGCCATTCGACGTCCAGACTCTGCCGAATTCAATTCTACTTCTTTCCATTGCTGTTATACTCAAATTCAATCATTGTATCCGCTGTAACCATCTGTAATCAGCAAAGAACATCAATAAAAGATAAAAATCATTGAAGTGGACGTAGGCCGGAGATAGCCGAACCACTATAAATTTCGTGTTCTTGTGATTTATTTCTGGATTGTTGTTTATTGCTAGCTTAGATCTGAGATTTGTGTCTGAATATTGCTGATTTGTATTCATACACTGGTGCTTTCACAATACTTGGGGTTTGTGACCATTTTTGGCGCAAACACTTTGGTGCTTTCACTGAGAAGGACTAGCATCCGCTACGCAAGATTTGAAGTTCAGATTTGAAAGCTTGAAGATTTGAAAGACAATGACTCGACAAACGAGACAAAGAGCTGAGAGAAGCCAACAAGGAGGAAGTCAAGAGGCATCCTCTGGCGTTGGAGAAGAACCAGCTTCGATCTACATCACCAGAGACGAAATGGAGACCATGACCAATCTGATGCACGAAAGAATAATGAAGAGCCAACAAGAGATGCTGCAGAATTTCTTTGAACAGATGAGAGCTGCAGGGATGCAGAGCCTAGGACCAGCTACAGCGGCTATGAATGTGGAACAAGGAGCTAGGATTGCAGAACCTAATGAAGGACAGAATGCAGATCCAGAGGACAATCAACAAGGACTTAGGGGCAGACCCTCGGGATCCGATGCTGGAAGGCCTACAGATGGAGCTCAGCAAGCTAGGGCCAACGCTGATGCTAACGGGCCACACAAAGAATACGTACCAGAATACCCTTCAAGACCAAGAGGGCAACCCCAGGATGGAGATGAAAAGATGGCTGGATTAGTGCGACGACTCATGAGAGGAGGATTGTCTAGCGGAGGATTGGAGGAAGTCAGTCGGAGTCCGTTCACTCCGAATATCAAGAATGCAAGGAACCCTCCAAAGTTCAAACTACCAACGCTGAATCCGTATGACGGGAAGTCGGATCCGACCATGCACATTACCAGATACATTAGACACATGGAAGTACTGGGAGCATCCGAGGAAGTGATGGCACGATGTTTCCCTTTATTTTTGTCAGACTTGGCTACACTTTGGTTCAAGCAATTAAAGACCGAATCGATCAGGACATGGGGCGAGCTTGTAGATTGCTTCATGGAACAATTTAGGGTCCATGTGACAAGTCCCAAGAGTGTGATGACTTTAGCTTCGATAAAGCAAAAGACCGGAGAGTCCATAAAAGATTTTCTGCTGCGATTCAATGCAACGGTGGCTTCTGTAGATCGCCCGGATCCATCGATGATTTTGATGGCGGCGGTGGCAGGAGTTGGAGAAGGCACCGAATTCAAAGATTCGTTGACAAGAGATCCACCAGAAGATCTTGGAGAGTTTTACCATGAAGCTGAGAAATTCATTCGAATAGAAGAATCACGAGCCGAGAGGCAGGAAGTAAATGCTGCACAAGGCGAAGGAACCGCCAGGGAACAGTCCAGGGCAGACAAAGGAAAGAGAAAGCAGGATGACGCACATGATGGTCCTGATAAACGGAAGAAATTCAGGGAGCCTAGATTCAAGCAATACACAGATTTGACGGAAAGCCTAGAAAGGATTTACACTGAAACTCGGGGGCAACTCCCCTATCGAAAACCACCCAGGAGAGATCTCACGGAGCGGGAACGCAGGACTGGAAAATACTGCCTATTCCATGAGCTGGATGGGCACACTACCGATGAATGCCGCCACCTAAGGGATGAGGTGGAAGAACATGCCAGGAGTGGTAGATTGCCACAATATGTCAGAGAACGGGCAGCGGCAGTAAGGCCCGAACAACTACCGCCTCCACCTAACAGGAATGATCCTGGAGCGGGATCACGACTCGTCATCAACTGATTGTGATGGCAAGGGCCAAGTTCAAAATTTGGACTCTGGTCGATTAGTTTTCTTAGATTTGATTTCCAAAATAAAACGGCTATCCTACTTACTCATGTACGGGAACCGGAGAGATCCCTAGGCATGCTCTAAGATGGAAATAGACCGCTCCACCCGGAGAGGCATTGTCTTGTTTTTCCTGGTGTTTGAGATTGAACATCTAGGATTTGAATTTAATAAAGAAACATTTATTGAAACAAACATTTGACCGGAGAGTTAAAGGATAAATATTAAATATCAATATAAAGATGATCGCTTTATGATCCTACCCGGAGAGGCGGGGTCCGGAGTGCAAGAAGTGAGTTGCTTCGCCAGAGAGCGACAGGATCGACTCACTTAAGCATCGTTTCCTATTCACCGGAGAGTGATTGGATCGGGATTCGATAAGAGCCCGGATAGGCTATGATCGGCCCACGATTTAGGCCATGACATCGCTTAATGTTCAGATACACTGAACCGGAGTGCAAGAAGTGGGTCGCTTCGCCGGAGAGCGACAGGACCGACCCACTTAACGTTGTTTCCCCTTCATCGGAAAGTGACAGGATGGGATCCAACAGGAGCCCGGAGGGGCTACGATCGGTCCAGAACGGCCAAGACATCGCTTCACGCCCTAACTGGGGCCAGAGTGCAAGGGATAGAAAGCAACGCCGGAGTGCAATAGGATCTTTCTATTCGACCGCTAAGTCTGGAATGGGCTTCGCAAGGGTCCGGAGCGATCGTCAACAGTCCGGAGAGACTGTAGAATTTCATTCTTAACTTCCACTGGCAGAAATTGATAACGATTCGGCTTCGAACAGCCATGAACTCGATTGAAAATATCATAAGATTCGAATAAAACCTGAGCTTACTACATTCAACTTGAAACTGATCAAAACACACCTTTTACCAAAATGCATGTTTTGGGGGGGCAAAGTGTTATCCCACTTTTTGGCAAAGCTGAGATACCCAAAACTGACTAAAAACCGATAATAACTAGTCATGAATATTCAGCTATGCATTGCAAGATAACCATGGATATCGATGAATTTTGCCCGAGTCTAGATCGGGCCGTAATTGACAAGACATGACAAGCAAAGCCATGAAAGCCAACGTTCCAATTTTCAGGTAAATCGGAGTTCGTATGAACGAGATATGATCAATACAAATTAGATAAAATGTGATGTTCGTATCCATCAGAGACAACCTGTTTGAATCGATCAGATTCATATCCATCAGAGGAGTATCGTCAAGTTTGAATCCATCGGGGCTTGGGAACTTCGAATCGATCGTCTTCGAATCGATCAGGCACGAGTCAGTTCGCAGTCATGAAGCTCGAGTCCATCTGCTCGTATCCATCACCGCACCTTGGTTCGTATCCATTGACTTCGTATCGATCAGAATGGTCAAGCCTTCGTATCCATGAATTTCGTATCGATTGATCGATGCTTAGTTCGAATCGATGAACAATTCGAACTAGACGTTGAAAGCTGAAACGAGATACGCGAAGGACTGATTCAAAATAGATAACAGTACTCGATACAAACAAGGCGAAATTCATGGATACGAATCGGTCAATGCGCCACTGGAAGTGGATCGATACGGAAAACTCGTGCCACGTTATCCCTTGCGCACGTGCTTCTGATCGATACGAAGGGACGAATGCAAAACATGGATTCGAACGCGACAGTGCACACGAAAACACAATATTGAATCGATCATATCTCACGAACTATTGATCCAAATGCAATGAAATTTTCACAGTAGCTTGCGTGCGAGGTAAAGAATGTCCCCTGAAGTTTGAGCGCGATCTCAGCCTCCCACGCCTATAAATAGCCCCCTGAAGCCTGCAGAAAGGGGATCCTTTTGGCCATTCGACGTCCAGACTCTGCCTAATTCAATTCTACTTCTTTCCATTGCTGTTATACTCAAATTCAATCATTGTATCCGCTGTAACCATCTGTAATCAGCAAAGAACATCAATAAAAGATAAAAATCATTGAAGTGGACGTAGGCCGGAGATAGCCGAACCACTATAAATTTCGTGTTCTTGTGATTTATTTCTGGATTGTTGTTTATTGCTAGCTTAGATCTGAGATTTGTGTCTGAATATTGCTGATTTGTATTCATACACTGGTGCTTTCACAATACTTGGGGTTTGTGACCATTTTTGGCGCAAACATTTACGTTAGGATAACATTAAAAAAATTGCACTACCACTGTTTTACTATATGGTTACCAAGGTAATGTACACAGACAGTCGATGGCGCATGGTGAGAAAGCCGTGTTTTTCATCGATATAATGACTATTGCTATGTAACAACTATTGTATGTCGCAGGAGCATTTACTTTTGACTCAACTAAAGCAACATAGATTTACCTTGACATTGACTCGCCTCAAATAGATGACATTACTACCAGGTACAATAACAGTAGCATTACCAATGACTATCACACATGGTTGAACTTATCTATCATGAGCAACTTGCAGTAGACCGTACCTCTGGGAAGACAACTATCTTGCATGTGTAAAGTGCATCAGCATCACCACTTTTGCAAACTAAGGTAAAGGTATAAACTGTGCAATTGTCTTCTGCATTTACATACTAATTAAAACTACTAGTCTGGTCAATGTTTATTTAAGAGAGAGAATTCTAAACTCATGCTAATTTGTGCCTTATTTTATATCTATGTCATGCACAAACTGTCCATGTCACGTGGTTACTTCTTATATATGCGGGTTGCAATATCTGTGTCTATCCATAAACTAATTGATGGAAACAAAGTTAAGAACCGAATCCATATGATAAGAAATAATATAATAAAACCAATTGTTAGATGGTGAAAGGAAATTTCTGTAAAATCTTGTCCAAGCAATCGACACACTTGAGTTGATTTTTTGCCATAAAAATAGAATCCTCGAAATTTCAAAAAAAATGTGAGTAATTAATAATTGGTCCTGCACATTTTCATTTGTCACTCTCAATAGCTTCGCACATTAAACAAGGAACATCCAAAATTAAATTGTAACATGTGTAGATGGAGTTTAGAGTTAAGAAAACCAGTATTCTAGAGTGATAGTCAAGCATTGTACATGTATGAACATTTCTCAAAATTGAATTTTGTTCGGCTTGCAGATTTGAAAAATATAAAAGAGACGAAGTTGCCCACACCAAGGAGAATTGGTGTTGTTTAGTAGCAAGATACATATTTTTTTATAAAAAACATGCTGCGAAGATTGGTTTAATTGGGATAAATATCTTGAATATCAAGAAAGTAAAAGAAACATACCGATCTTATATAACTTTGTTATTTTTAACCGGCCAAAGATAATCCAATGTAAATTTCTACTTCATCAAGGAAAATGCCAGTATTCCTAAAAAAACTAAGGAAATGATAAGAAAACCGTCTTAGTAAACAAACTAATATTTATATAAGAACAAATAGGACCCGAGTATAATGTTAGATCACTCTCTTCTCAAATAGAGGAAGCCCAGATTTGTTCTAATGTACATGAACATCCAACGATTCAACCAAGACTTCATAAAAGATAACAAAACATTCCAAAATTCCTTCTATTAATATAACTCGTAGTTGTGATAAGCAAACTAACAAAAATAAACTTTGCAATTAGTATATGCATTCAGATGCTTGATTTTGAAGTTGTCTCAAACGTAATATTTCATAACATTTCATATTTGAGTTTCATCATTGATTTAGAAAACAAACGTAAATAGATTGGTGTAATTCGCTTGTAATGTCATGCCAATAGGAATTGAATTTTATAACAATTTCTTAATAATAGTAAAAAGTAGGATGTATTATTTCCAAGAATTTCTTTTAATTGGAGGAGCAGTGGCAAAGCGACAATTGGAAGAGCGATATTATCTGGACAGAAGAGAGAAAATGGGAGTATTATTTGAGCTTCAGCCTAATTGATTTTGGCTAGTGACATCAGACAAACTCATGTCAGATAACTAAAATCTAAAAAAATAAAAAATAAAAATAAAATAAAATCTAAACATACATAATGCTGACCTAAATTATCTTGAAAATATATAATTCGTATTTGATTTATGCTTTAATCATGTAAATAATTCATAAAAAACGAATTATAAATTGAGAAATTAACAATATCCATCAACAACTCTTAATAAACTTCCATGAATCTAAGGGCCGTTTGTTTTCGTTTTGAGTTTTATGTTTTCAATGTACACTAAAAATCCAAGAATACGTGAGAATTTGGATTGTTTTCCGTCCTTTTGTTATGTCTCAAAACACGAAAAATCAAATAAACTTGTTTTTTAATTTCTATGTTAATTCCAACAATACATAAGAAGTGTGCATTTTTGTTTATACGAAAACATAATACTAAATACAGCATACCAAACGGGGCCTAATCTTCTAAAAACACAAAACTCTTAATTATCTTCAATATCCATCAACGCTATTACTACTCCTCTTTCATTTTATTCATGCTCATGGAATCTTGCTTCGAGCTCACGGATCCTCACACGCAAATCTACAATAATGCCTCTCAAATTCCTCATTGTCTGCTCTTAACATGTCCATGATTCTTTCCATAGTTTGATCAGATGCTTTTACCTTTCCTTCAGCTCCACCATTTCCTTCTTAGCTTCTTCCATTTCACTCATATGCATATCCTTTATGAATTTCAATTGCACATTTTCTTCTTCTTCGGACTTTGCTTGCATGAATTCTTCGTGTCATTTGAGAAGATTTGTCACTTCATCTCTAACAATTGATTACTTGAAGACAAATTGATCGGTTCTACAGTGAAGTATTTCTGATCTTGTCTAATTCTAATGATGAAATGTAATTAATTAACATGGTAATTGTAGATATAAAGAATGAAATATTATGGTAAAATATAATATAATTTGGAATTACCTTAATTTCTACATGATAAACCAGCATTGTTAGTTTTGAATTATTTGTTGAAAATGCTAACGTAAAGGAGCAGTCGTTATCTGATGTTAAAACAAACAGTCATTTCTTTGTCACAAAATTTTCTTGAGACAAGTGAATAGTACGATGATTTGATAAGTATTGAGGGAGAATACTAGTTATTTTTATAGTGGCAAAGAGTTGTGACTATGATTGCAGTATTCTCCCTCTATACTCATCAAATTATCGTAATTTTCATTTGCTTGGACAATTGTGACAAAGATCAATGCCTGCTTGTTCTAGCAATAGGTAATGACTGCTCTTTTACTAGCATTTTCAACAAATAATTCAAAGCAAGCAACGCTTGTTTACGATGAAGAAATCAAATGATGGACACTGAGAACTATTTATATGTAAACATAAACCTCAACCAAGGTAATACAAAACAATACTTACATTTTATCATATTATTTCATTATATATATCTACAATTACCATATTAATAAATTACCTTTCATCATCAGAGCCACGACAATAGCAGGAATACTTCACTGTAAAACAGATTAATTCGTCAATCAATAATCCAATTATTAGAGATAAAATTACCGATCTTCTCAAAAGACATGAAGAAAGCAAAGTTTGAAGAAGAAAAGAAATGAGCAATTGAAATTGGCATAAGAGATGCATATGAGGTATAAATTCAACCATTCAAGAAAAAAATATTAAAAGAAACCCAATAGGTTTAAAATCCAGTAATCAAGCAGTCTCAAACCTTGATATAGAGTTGGTGTATGACATATTTGACAATTCATATATTAGCAACAACGCATTAGTGATTTATATACACATTTAATTGGTATTACCTAAAATATATGCAACTCTACATGGTTTACATAATTTCTGCTAGCAGTACATTAGTTAGCGTTCATATTTTCATGTAGAACTATGTAGAAAATTGAAGTGTAAAGGCTAGGATGATATTTATATTGGTTGGTGAATAAGTGTGTACTGAAATATACCTCCTATCAGTATCACTCAAATACATCAACTGATAATGGGGTGAATACAAATTTTTACATGGAAATGATCAAACTCAGGCCATCAGTTGTGTTCATGCCTTAAGATAATTGGGTACATATAACGTGCAAGACAAATATGACCTGGCCATGTGCGAAGAAATGTCTAGGTGGAACTTGAGTAGAATTGGAGCATTTAAGGTATTAAAAGCGCTAAACTTAGATATAAATAAGTTTAGATGTTAGTATGATCGTTTAGGTTTAGTTCGGTCATTTACTTGGACCTTAGTTATGCTACCACTAGTTGCGTCTTAATCTTAGGCACAGCTAAACAAATGAGGTATTCATTTGTTACCACAATAGGTACACCATCGAAAGCCATTCCTGAATAGCATTCTATAGGTTGATCATATGATAGTATCAACAAAATGCTAGTGCAATGCCATAAATGAGCTAATGACTTGTGAGAGTGGTTGTGAAATATTCCATGTATGAAAATTAGACTTAATTAAACTGCTAGACAAATGTGGTTCATTCATATATACATACCAGGTTTCAATTAGACTTATCGGACTGCTTTAAGGGCCTACAAAATGAACTGTTTATTACATATGATTCTATTAAGCGCACAAAAATGAGATTTGAAATAAACTGATTGTTTTTTGGAACCTCATAGTTTTACCCATCTTTGATGGTAAATGAGTATTGCAAAAAAGGGTGCAGAAAAGAAGCATTTAGGAAAATGGAATTATTGTCTAGGAAAATTTGGTATGTTACCTTAGTAATGGACGATGTAAACGTACATTAAGTTGCCGAAGCTCTCAGTATCATCGTCTTCAGGTAGTCCTATGGTCACCTATCAGTTTACTGTGATAAAGTTATTGTTTTTTGAACAAACTGATTCTAGACTGAACCAGTTATAACAGCTTCAAATTCTAATACCCAATGAACTGAACTAGGTGACACAGATTCAGATTCTAGACTTGTGGAAGAATTATATATCAGGTGCTATCAGTTTCCCAACTATACGGTATTTGGTTCTCTGGAATAAGTTTTTATCTTACCTAACACATGAGAGTTAATTATTCATGATAAATGCACAAAGTTTCATTAGGAAGTGAGTCCAAAATTGCATAAGACTAGCAATTTCGAATATATCAAATACACAAAATTTCACTAGTACTTGATACATTCGAAATTACAAAATACTACCTATTTTTCATCGAAAACTATGTACAAAGTTTCATTTGTACTTGAAATATTCAAAATATGGTATTTTGCATTAACAACTATGCATTATTGATATCAAACAAGTAAATTGAATGTTTCCATAATACAAATTAAGTAAATAACGTATTATGTACTTCTTAGGGATTTATAAGGTGCATAACAAAAATACATTTCTATATCTAAAAATCTTTGAACGTGTTGTTTTTTCGAATAAAATCTCATAAGATGAATGATTGAATGGTAAGGCTTCATATAAAGGTAGAACTCAGTGCACGAGGTTCCCGCACGATAGCGGAACTCTGGGAAGGTCAATAATACGCAGTCTTTGCTTCGCATTGCGAAGAGGCCATTTCCGGACTCGAACTTTGACGCTCAGATCACCATGCGGGTGACCTACCCCTTGCACCAAGGCTCCACCTCGAAGGCTTCATATGATAACAAAAAACTATAATTATAACTATTTGCACAAGATGATTTTTCGCTATTTTTGATGGGAAGAAACAACCAAATATAGTTTGTATAATGTTGGTTGAATAAAAGTTTATGATACAAGTAATTCACTTCTACCCATGTACTTCATTCAAACAACTTGCAAAACAGTATGATTATTTTTTGTCCAAGTTGATAATATTGAACTTGTTAGTTAGCATTGGTGACTGCCCACCTTAATTTTATATTAACACAGCATTAACTGCTATGAGCACCTTCTAAATACAAATTGTGGTTATTAATATCTCCTACTCTATTGTTTTTTTTCTATTGTTACCGAGGGCTTAGTGGTTGATGTTAATGTTCATTTCTTCATATAAATGATGTTTTTCTATTTTTCTTTTTCTTATTTTCTGGTATAAGATAAAAATAAAAAGATGAGAATGATTTACCAATTTTTCATTCAAAAAACTACCGATACTTATTATGGTTGTCCACTGTAAACAAACAAATATGATGTTTGCTACATGTTTAGTTCGTAATAACATGTTCACTTGTTGATATAACAAAAAGCCCATTGAAATTTAACGTATTCTAATTTTTTGGCAGGTTGTTAATTCTATGTTTCTGGCATTTCATTTGCAACTATGAACTCATTATTTGAACATTTAATTGTCGTACAACTTAATCTGAATATTTGAATAAACAATTAAAAATTGAGAATGAGTGCTTAAAACAGAATTTAATTGGCTTTAGCCCACTTAATTTGAAGGTAGCACATAGGTGCTGAAGCCCAGGCTATAGAGTGCACCAAGCAACCTTAATGTAAAGTGAATGCATTTAGCGTTGTTGTCGAAATCAAGCATTTATGTTGTTCCTATCACTTATGATACTTTGCATGCGTTATAATTAAAATATGAGCTGCTTTAAAAGTAATATAATAAATTACAATCTGTTATAAATTAAAGAATCTTCTGTTAATGACAATAAATTTTAAATCATGAAATTTACCGTATTAAACATCAAATATAAATTTTAGTTTAATTTAAAGCAGCAAAACGTAAATATGCAGGTGTGACAAAAATGTTGATATGACAAGGATGTAAATTAGTGAATTTCGTACCACAACTAATATCATATCTTGTAATAGAAATAATTTTTTTTTTCTTATAATATTAGAAAGTCATTTGATCTTAGAAATAAAAAATCAGTTTGTAAGCATAAACATAAAATTAAGAAGCATGTAAGCATAAACAATTTTGATATGAGGATAATAGAGTAAATATGTGTTTTGTCTTCTCCTTTTTGTGGTAGCGGAGAAAGAAAAACTAATGCATCCTTGGAATCATATATCTATCGAAGTTTAGCATACAGTATTAAAGAAAAAAATTCAAGCGAATGAAAGTAAAACTTAATAGTATTAAAACATGAACGATGGTAATTTGTTGTAAATGGTAGCAGAGGTAGCATAACCCAAATACAAGTTGAGTTTGCTTCATATAAACTTCTTTATTCTGCCAATTCCAGTGTGTGTTTTGCATTTATTTAACTTCAATTGTAGTTTTATACAGTTAAATTTCAATTGAAAATTTATTTGATCGTAATTTTTTATTTTAAAATGTTTTATTCCCTCGTTTTTCTTCTTTAATTCAAGAGGTATCTATTTCTTTATGTTTTTTTTGTAATAGAGTTAGGTTGAATTTGTTTTATTCTTAATGCAGTCAAATTAAATGTTGTCATTTTTGGGAAAACACTTATGTTGTTTCCCTCGTCTTTTTGCATCTGTTTGATATTGTGCTTCGTATATTCGAAAAAAATTATGCTCACAAACTAAATACGTTTTAATATCAATTTTAATAAATCATTTACAAAACTATTTTTATCGGTATTTTTAAACATTTTAGTCTTAGATTAAAAGCAATTTGAACTAGTTTAGAAGTAGTTTATAAAAGCCATATTAAAAAGTTTATTAAAAGCAACTTAAGCTTATTTTAATAAGCAATTTATATAAACCACAAGGAGTTTAAG
Source organism: Allium fistulosum (assembly GCA_030737815.1). Taxonomy (NCBI): domain Eukaryota; kingdom Viridiplantae; phylum Streptophyta; class Magnoliopsida; order Asparagales; family Amaryllidaceae; genus Allium; species Allium fistulosum. The sequence continues at coordinate 53,762,497 of CM060908.1, forward strand.
TGCATTCATACTATTTTTGGGTTGGGGGTTGCCAATTTTATATAGTGTACGGTTTATTCATGGAAAATGCTCGACGTTGCCTAATTTAGATAATTTATCAATTGAATTACATGGTCTTGTGAATCTTCTTATCCATGAGTTCACATTTGATTACATGTTCTTTTGCGTGAATAAATTTCTTGATTGGTTCTTACATGTATGCTTTCCAGATTAGTTTATAATTAAGATTTGGTACATCGAGTTTGTTAAAGCTGCTACATCACTTAAGCTCAATGTTATATCTATCGATGTTTGACTATAAACGTAGCTACATCTGTTGTTGTCATTGTTGTTGTCGTTATTAACCAAGAGTCCAAACTACAAATGGCTTATAATTGCACTGTGAAATAGGCTATTCTCAGTTTTGGCCGAGTATCGGTTCTTTGAATTTTGAAGTCACATAAGCATAAGATGTTTTCAATTGACTCATCAATATTGGTCAGTTAGCTTGTGTGGGTGGCCGCATACAATTTTATGCGATGCCTTAATGTTTATGTAAAAATGAGTTCTTATTTGTTTGTTTATTATGTGGTAGTTTGTTGCAATTCTTAGCTAGTTTCACAAATTTTGAATTAAAAATGTTACCCGATGAATAATAGCAGTATCAGATTTCTGACATGTCCTAAAATGGTGTAAAGCGGCGAACGATGGGAATAACAGAGACGGTGTGGCGGATGGATCCGAAGTCTCCTAAATTGAACGAACCATCAACTATAGTTACTGCGTGAAGTGGATGGGGAAAAGAATAGACAATGATGACAACGGAAGGAAGGACAAATGAATTGTTTGCCAAGGTTCGAATTAAAGGTGGGGTGGGATAGCTATTCTTTTCCAAGGTTTGAGTAGAAATGTTACGAGTTGGAATGAGTGCAAAGTTGAAGTCACTTAACTGCATATTTTGGTAAAACTTGGAAAGAGGACACATTGGTCAATGGTTTTTTTTAAAAATGAAAAATACAAATGCTTCTTCAACCACCGGCCAAAGACAATCCACTGTAAATTTCTGCTTCATCAAGGACAATGTCAGTATTCCTAAGAAAAAACTAAGAAACGATAAGAAAACTGTCTTAGTAAATTAATATTTATATAAGAACAAATAGGACCCAAGTATAATGTTAGATCACTCTCTTCTCAAATAGAGGAAGCCCAGATTTGTTCTAATGTACATGAACTTCCAACGATTCAAATAAAAGATAAACAAAACATTCCAAAATTCCTATTAATATAACTCGTAGTTGTGATAACAAATTGACAAAAATAAACTTTGCAATTAGTATATGCATTCAGATGCTTGATTTTGAAGTTGTCTCAAACGTAATACTTCATAACATTTCAAATTTGAGATTCATTGTTGATTTAGAAAACAAACGTAAATAGATTGGTGTAATCCGCTTGCAGTGTAATATCGATAGGAATCGAATTTTATAACAATTTCTTAGTAACAGTAAAAAGTAGGATGTATTATTTCCAGGAATTTCTTTCAATTGGAAGAGCAGAGGCAAAGCGACAATTGGAAGAGCGATGGTCAGTCGATCCATGGTCAAAGTAGGAACATCATTTGTTCATTTAGTTTGGATCTATTCAATAGTAGGCAAATTAGGGTGGATCCGTAAGTTGTTGATGGAAGAACGAGAATATATCCAAATAGAGTAAACGGGGAAAAGAGTGATACTTTAGGAAGATGGGAAAAGATATTAGAGAAACAGAAGAGAAGAATATGAAATGAGAAGAAATTAGGAAGATAAATGCAAGAGGATATTATCTGGACGGAAGAGAGAAAATGGGAGTATTATTTGAGCTTCAGACTATTTGATTTTGGCTGGTGACATCAGACAAACTCATGTCAGCACCTCCTGCTCACTTCGCTCACCTCTATTCTCATGATTTCCTCTTCTCTGGTGAACACAGCAAATTAAGACCCGTATTATCCAAATCTCCACTTCCTTTTCTAGTTAGGATTGCCGTCAGCCCCAGTCCTTATGGCGAATGAAGATCAGGCCTGGTAGACGAAGAATTGGTAGAATGAAGATAAAGCCCAATCGTCAAGTATTCTAATAGTCTTTCCCTTTCCGAGCGATTATTTGGCCAGGGCTTCTGGTTTCAGCTTCTGTCAGATAGCTCAATCAATTAGGACCCGGTATCAGAGGCAGATCAATGAAGCATTTCATAACTAAAATCTAAAGGTGGAACCCAGTGCAGAGGCTCCTGCACGATAGCGGGCTCTGTGGAGGTCGATAAATTACACAGCCTTTCACTCGCATTGCGTAGAGACTGTTTTCGGGACTCGAACCTGGGCGCCCAGATCACCATGCAGGTGACCTAACCGTTGCGCCAAGGCTCCACCTCCAGATAACTAAAATCTAAAAAAATAAAAATAAAATAAAATCTGAACGTTCATAATGATGACCTAAATTATCTTGAAAATATATAATTTGTATTTGATTTATGCTTTAATCATGTAAATAATTCATAAAAAACAAATTATAAATTGAGAAATTAACAATATCCATCAACAACTCTTAATAAACTTCCATGAATCTAAGGGCCATTTGTTTTCGTTTTGAATTTTATGTTTTCAGCATACACTAAAAAAATACAAGAAAATGTGAGAACTTTTTTTACAATTCTTAGCCATTGCAACTATGGATGGACAATGGAGGAGATGAATTGTTTTTCGTCCTTTTGTTATGTCTCAAAACACAAAAAATCAAATAAACTTGTTTTCTATTTTCTATGTTAATTTTATATTACAAAATTGTTTGTTTTTCAACAATACATAAGAAGTGTGCATTTTTATTTAGGCGAAAACATAAAACTAAATACGGCATACCAAACGGGGCTTAATCTTCTAAAAACGCAAAACTCTTTATTATCATCGATATCCATCAACGCTATTACTGCATCATCAATATCCATCAACGCTATTACAACTACTACTCTTTCATTTTATTCATACTCACAGACTCTTGCTTCGAGCTCACGAATCCTCACACGCAAATCTACAGCAATGCCTCTCAAATTCTCCATTGTCTGCTCTTAACACGCCCATGATTCCTTCCATAGTTTGATCAGATGCTTTTTACCTTTCCTTCAGCTCCACCATTTCCTTCTTAGCTTCTTAAATTTCACTCATATGCATATCCTTTACGAATTTCAATTGCACATTTTCTTCTTCTTCAGACTTTGCTTGCATGAATTCTTCGTGTCATTTGAGAAGATTGGTCACTTCATCTCTAACCATTGATCGGTTGAAGACAAATTACAGTGAAGTATTCATGCTCTTGTCTGGTTCTAATGATGAAATGTAATTAATTAACATGGTAATCGCAGATATATAGAATGAAATATTATGGTAAAACATAATATAATTTGGAATTACCTTAATTTCTACATGATAAACAAGCATTGTTAGTTTTAAATTATTTGTTGAAAATGCTAAACTAAAGTAGCAGTCGTTATCTGTTGTTAGAACGAGCAGCCATTGATCTTTGTCACAAAATTTTCTTGAGACAAGTGAATAGTACGATGATTTGATAAGTATTGAGGGAGAATACTAGTCATTTTATAGTGGCAAAGGGTTGTGACTATAATTGCAGTATTCTACCTCTACACTCATCAAGTTATCGTAATTTTCATTTGCTTGGAAAATTATGACAAAGATCAATGGCTGCTTGTTCCAGCAATAAGTAATGACTACCCTTTTACTAGCATTTTCAACAAATAATTCAAAGCAAGCAACGCTTGTTTCTCATGAAGAAATCAAACTATGGACACTGAGAACTATTTATATGTAAACATAAACCTCAACCAAGGTAATACAAAACAATACTTACATTTTACCATATTATTTCAATATATATATATCTACAATTACCATGTTAATAAATTATGTTTCATCATCAAAGCCACGACAATAGCAGGAATACTTCACTATAAAACAGATCAATTCGTCAATCAACAATCCAATTATTAGAGAAAAAATGACCGATCTTCTCAAAAGACGCGAAGAAAGCAAAGTTTGAAGAAGAAAAGAAATGAGCAATTGAAATTGGCATAAGAGATGCATATGAGGTATAAATTCAACCATTCAAGAAAAAAATATTAAAAGAAACCCAACTGGTTTCAAATCCAGTAATCAAGCAGTTTTGATCGTAAACCCAACCGACACCGAAACCGAGTTCTCAAACCTTGATATAGAGTTGGTGTATGACATTTGACAATTCATATATTAGCAACAACGCATTAGTGATGTATATACACATTTAACTGGTATTACCTAAAATATATGCAACTCTACACGGTTTAACATAATTTCTGCTAGCAGTACATTAGTTATCGTTCATATTTTCATGTAAAACTATGTAGAAAATTGAAGTGTAAAGGCTAGGATGATATTTATATTGGTTGGTGAATAAGTGTGTACTGAAATATACCTCCTATCAGTATCACTCAAATACATCAACTGATAATGGGGTGAATACAAATTTTTACATGGAAATGATCAAACTCAGGCCATCAGTTTTGTTCATGCCTTAAGATAATTGGGTACATATAATGTGCAAGACAAATATGACCTGGCCATGTGCGAAGAAATGTCTAGGTGGAACTTGAGTAGAATTGGAGCATTTAAAGTATCTAAAGCGCTAAACTCAGATATAAATAAGTTTAGATGTTAGTATGATCGTTTTGGTTTAGTTCGGTCATTTATTTGGACCTTAGTTATGCTACCACTAGTTGCGTCTTTATCTTGGGCATAGCTAAACAAATGGGGTATTCATTTGTTACCACAATAGGTACACCATCGAAAGCCATTCCTGAATAGCATTCTATAGGTTGATCATATGATAGTATCAACAAAATGCTAGTGCAATGCCCTAAATGAGCTAATGACTTATGAGAGTGGTTGTGAAATATTCCATGTATGAAAATTAGACTTAATCAAACTGCTAGACAAATGTGGTTCATTCATATATACATACCATGTTTCAATTAGACTTATCGGACTGCATAAGGGCCTACAAAATGAACTGTTTATTACATATGATTCTATCAAGCGCACAAAAATGAGATTTTAAATAAACTGATTGTTTTTTGGAACCTCATTGTTTTACCCATCTTTGATGGTAAACGAGTATTGCAAAAAAGGGTGCAGAAAGGAAGCATGTAGGAAAATGGAATTATTGACTAGGAAAATTTGATATGTTACCTTAGTAGTCGACGATGTAAACACATATTAAGTTATCGAAGCTCTCAGTATCATCGTCTTCAGGTAGGTCACCTATCAGTTTACTGTGATAAAGTTATTGTTTTTTGAACAAACTGATTCTAGACTGAACCAGTTAACACCGCTTCAAATTCTAATACCCAATGAACTGAACTAGGTGACATAGATTCAGATTCTAGACTTGTGGAAGAATTATATATCATGTGCTATCAGTTTCCCAACTATACGGTATTTGGTTCTCTGGAATAAGTTTTTATCTTACCTAACACATGAGAGTTAATTATGCATGATAAACGCACAAAGTTTCATTAGGAAGTGAGTCCAAAATTGCATAAGACTAGCAATTTCGAATATATCAAATACACAAAGTTTCACTAGTACTTTATGCATTCGAAATTACAAAATACTACCTATTTTTTATCAAAAACTGTGTACAAAATTTCATTTGTACTTGAAATATTCAAAATATGGTATTTTGCGTTAACAACTATGCATTATTGATATCAAACAAGTAAATTGAATGTTTCCATAATACAAATTAAGTAAATAACGTATTATGTGCTTCTTAGGGTTTTATAAGGTGCATAACAAAAATACATTTCTATATTTAAAAATCTTTGAACATATTGTTTTTTCGAATAAAATCTCATAAGGGATTCCAAGATGAATGATTGAATGGTAAGGCTTCATATAAAGGGGGAACTCAGTACACGATAGTGGACTCTAGAGAGATCGATAATGTACGCAGTCTTTCCCTCGCATTGCGAAGAGGCCGTTTCTGGACTCAAACCTTGGCTACTAGATCACCATGCGGGTGACATAACCGTTGCACCAAGACTCCACCTCGAAGGCATTATATGATAACAAAAAATTATAATTATAACTATTTGCACAAGATGATTTTTCGCTATTTTTGATGGGAAGAAACAACCAAATATAGTTTGTATAATGTTGGTTGAATAAAAGTTTATGATTCAAGTAATTCACTTCTACTCATGTACTTCATTCAAACAACTTGCAAAATAGTATGATTATTTTTTGTCCAAGTTGATAATATTGAACTTGTTAGTTAATATTGGTGACTGCCCACCTTAATTTTATATTAGCACAGCATTAACTATTATGAGCACGTTCTAAATACAAATTTTTACGATGTGGTTATTAATATCTCATACTCTATTGTTTTTTTCTATTGTTTTTTTTCTATTGTTACCGAGGGCTTAGTGGTTGATGTTAATGTTCATTTCTTCATATAAATGATGTTTTTCTCTTTTTCTTTTTCTTATTTTCTGGTATAAGATAAAAATAAAAAGATGAGAATGATTTACCAAACTACCGATACTTATCATGGTTGTCCACGGTAAACAACAAATATGATGTTTGCTACATGTTTAGTTCGTAATAATATGTTCACTTGTTGATACAACAAAAGCCCATTGAAATTTAACATATTCTAATTTTTTGGCAGGTTGTTAATTCTATGTTTCTGGCATTTCATTTGCAACTATGAACTCATAATTTAAACATTTAGTTGTCGTTCAACTTAATCTGAATATTTAAATAAACAACTGAAAATTGAGAATGAGTGCATAAAATAGAATTTAATTGGCTTTAGCCTACTTAATTTGAAGGTAGTACATAGGTGCTGAAGCCCAGGTTATAGAGTGCACAAAGCAACCTTAATGTAAAGTGAATGCATTTAGCATTGTTGTCGAAAACAAGCATTTATGTGGTTCCTACCACTTACGATACTTTGCATGCGTTTTTATTAAAATATGAGCTGCTTTAAAAGTAATATAATAAATTACAATCTATTATAACTTAAAGAATCTTCTGTTAATGACAATAAATCATGAAATTTACCGTATTAAACATCAAATATAAATTTTAGTATAATTTAAAGCAGCAAAACGTAAATATGCAGATGCGACAAAAATGTTGATATGACAAGGATGTAAATTAGTGAATTTTGTATCACAACTTATATCATATTTTTTATTTCTATTAAATCAGTTTGTAAGCATACACATAAAATTAAGAAGAATGCAAGCATAAACAATTTTGATATGAGGATAATAGATTAAATATATGTTTTGTCTTCTCCTTTTGCGGTGGCAGAGAAAGAAAAACTAATGCATCCTTGGAATCGTATATCTATCAAAGTTTAGCATACAGTATGAAGAAAAAAATTCAAGTGAACGAAAGTAAAACTCAATAGTATCAAAACATGAACGATGGTGATTTGTTGTATATGGTAGCAGAGGTAGCATAACCCAAATACAAGTTGAGTTTGCTTCATATAAACTTCGTTATTCTGCCAATTCCAGTGTGTGTTTTGCATTTATTTAATTTCAAGTGTAGTTTTACATAGTTAAATTTCCAAAAAAACTATTCCCTTGTTTTCCTTCTTTAATTCAAGAGGTATCTATTTCTTTATGTTCTTTTTTTTTGTAATAGAGTTAGGTTGAATTTGTTTTATTCTTAATGCAGTCAAATTAAATGTTGTCATTTTTGGGAAAACACTTTTGTTGTTATGTTGTTTCCCTCGTCTTTTTACATCTATTTGATAATGTGCTTCGTATGTTCAAAAAAAAATTATGCTTACAAACTAAATGCGTTTTAATATCAATTTTAATAAATCATTTACAAAACTATTTTTATTGGTATTTTTAAACATTTTAGTCTTAGATCAAAAGCAATTTGAACTAGTTTAGAAGTAGTTTATGAAAGCCATATTAAAAAAGTTTATTAAAAGCAACTTAAGCTTATTTTAATAAGCAATTTATATAAACCACAAGGAGTTTAAGTGCATTCATACTATTTGTGGGTTGGGGGGTTGCCAATTTTATATAGTGTACAGTTTATTCATGGAAAATGCTCGACGTTGCCTAATTTAGATAATTTATCAATTGAGTTACATGGTCTTGTGAATCTTCTTATCCATGAGTTCACATTTGATTACATGTTCTTTTGCGTGAATAAATTTCCTGATTGGTTCTTACATGTATACTTTCCAGATTAGTTCATAATTAAGATTTGGCACATCGAGTTTGTTAAAGCTGCTACATCACTTAAACTCAGTGTTATATCTTTCGATATTTGACTATAGACGTGGCTACATCTATTGTTGTCATTGTTGTTGTCGTTATTAACCAAGAGTCCAAACTACAAATGGCTTATAATTAAACTGTGAAATAGGCTATGCTCAGTTTTGGCTGAAGATCTGCTCCTTGAATTTTGAAGTCACATAAGCATAAGATGTTTTCAATTGACTCATCAATATTGGCCAGTTAGCTTGTGTGGGTGGTTGAATACTATTTTATGCGATGCCTTAATGTTCATGTAAAAATGAGTTCTTATTTGTTTGTTTATTACGTGGTAGCTTGTTCCAAATCTTAGTTTATTTCATAAATTTTGAATTAAAAATGTTACCCCATGAATAATAGCAGTATCGGATTTCTAAAATGTTCTAAAATGGTGTAAAGCGACGAACGATGGGAATAACCAAGACGGTGTGGCAGATGGATCTGAAGTCTCCTAAATTGAATGAACCATCGACTATAGTTACTGCATGAAGCGGATGGGAAAAGCATAGACAACGATAACAACGAAAGGAAGGACAAATGAATTGTTTTCCAAGGTTCGAATTAAACGTGGGGTGGGATAGCTATTCTTTTCCAAGATTTGAGTAGAAATGTTACGAGTTGGAATGAGTGCAAAGTTGATGTCACTTAACTGCATATTTTGGTAAAACTTGGAAAGAGGACACATTGGTCAATGGTTTTTTTAAAAATGAAAAATACAAATGCTTCTTCAACCACCGGTAATGAAATCATGATTTTGAGTGGAACCTATTTAAGTCATTATAAAATTTAGCCCTATAATTTCCTCCCATTTTAAGATCCGTATTTCCTGTAATGTATTGGATTCAAATTTAATAAAATAACAAATGGTTTGATTGGGTTTTTTGTTCATCACAGCGCTAGGGATGGGCGGCCAAATAAAGTAGAAGAGGGAGGCAAGTGTTGACTTGGTATGAGAGAGTTTTGTATTTGATATTTTGGCCAAACTCACCCAATAAAAAGGAAGCTAATGCTCTTGTTTGTAGTTTAACTTTTTGCTCCTCTTTCCATTATTTTCGCTGCAAGCACCCACCCAAACCACACTCGTCTCTTAACTCCATTTCATATCTAATCAATTAATATTATTAAATCTGGTGTTAGCACGTCGTTTGGTTGCATCAGAAGGTGTAGATCTGTGAGGTCAAGGAGACTCATAATCTAGTGTGAATAAGAGGCAAAGCTTCTTAGTTAAAATTTATTTTAATTTTATACAACTAATTAATGCATTGCATCTTATATATCACCGTACATACACACACATGTACATACATATATATGGGGCAAGGATCAACTCCGCGTTCTTGCTACACCTCAAATCCACGTTGATTTCAACCGCATATTCCAAATTAAATAATATAAGATATAAAAGAGAGCAAATATATTATTTAACTCGGAATGTGCGATTGAAATCAAGAGGGATTAGAGGTGTAGCAAAAATAAGGTGTGGTCGATCACTGCCTATGTGTGTGTATTATTGTCTGTCATTATACGTCTGTTTGATACTTGATATTAATCTATATGGTTCATATTATTATTATGCCATAAAAAAATAATTTATGCATATAATTTATTTTTGGTCTAAAAAATCAATTTTTTACTGTTAAACTATATACATATATATTTTAAAAAAACATCGTTTAGTATTTTATATAATAAATTAAGTTAGTATATTATATAGATAATTTTATTTAACCAGAGTTTTCAAAAATGAAAAAAACTTTCAGCCAAATTAATGTCATGAAATTGATAATAAAAGTTACGACTGAATTATATTTTGAGTAATTGTATATATTTATACTAATGCAAATTCATGCTACTACGCACATGGGATTCACATAATTTTTTATTGGGCACTTTTCAAATTTCTTTCATTACATGAAGGTAAAACATACACCTTTGGATTGTAATTTGGTTGTTTTATCTTGAAAACTACAAACAAACCTAAAATGATAAATACGCTTGAATGATTTCAAAGGGTATAAAATATAACTAATTTTTTTCGAAACAATTTTGTTATACAACGAACATTAACATCAATTATAAGTTATTTCTAACTTGGAAGCTTTATATTAGTAATAGCTCGACTTTACTAAATTGAATTTTTAGCAATTAATTACTTTTTCTCAACTGCATGGTTATATTGTTTGATATAACACTATTTTAATTTGGAATTGAATTGAACGGTTAAAAATGATAGTTAACTGGAATTAATTGTATTTTATTCCAACTAAAATTTAAAATGGTGAATAAGTTTACCATGATTAAAAATGTAAAATAATTGGCATTAATTCACTTTAATACGTAGATAATTATTTATACGAAAAATACATATCAACGCCAATCAACGTAAAATAGGTTACCACGTATGAGCGAATATACATATTTATTTCATACGATAAATAAATAGATTTATTATTATTATGTGCACACTATAAGGAAAAATCCCTTTAACAACTAATAAAAAATTATTGTTAAAGGACAAAACTTTAATAAAGACTTGCAAAAAAACATATTCTACTTATAGGTCTCACTGAAAACTAATTGTCAAACTAGACCTATTTCTATATAGCTTACGCATTCATGGAATGAGCAAGCTATATTTTGTAAAAAATAAAATTAACGCATTCCATAAATGCGCAAGCTATATTTTGTATATAAAAAAAGTAACGCGTACCATAAATGCGCAAGCTTTAAAATTGCATTTGCGCATTTATGGAATATGCAAATGCAATTTCGACTGTGTAATAAACAAAAGCACTTTGTTTGATGTAGATTTGCCTTTGTGCGTTCCATAAATGCGTAAACACAATTTAAAGCTTTCGCATTTATGAAATGCACTAGCTTTAATTAATAACTTGCTTATTCCATAAATTCACAAGCTATATTAAAACCAGACTCAGTTTAACAAATAGTAGTTTTCGGTGAGTCCTATAAGTATAATAGGTTTTTTTGCAAGCCTATATTAAAATTTTGGCCTTAAAGTAATTGAACAATTTTTTTCATTACATTGTTATATCCATAGTTGTAAAATAATTAAATTCTTAAGATTGTAAAAGTGTTTTCCACCGTATTTTATTGATGTTGTAGGAATCCGTAGAAAAATGGTGGCTAATCTTACTATAAAACCATTTTAGTGTTGTACATATAGATATAATAATTAGACAATAATTTACAAGTAACAGCACTTTTCCAAGCATTGTACTATTCCTTCAATCAATGCGTGCAAAACATTATAAATACTATATTTCAAAAATAGCGACAATGCTTTGAAAATATCGTAGATATAGTTCAAAAACATTGAGACGTCGTAAATTGCTTAACACAAACACATATTTATGAATGGAGTATAAATAAATACACTAATCCAGTGAACGATGAATTATTATGCATTCATATACTTACACTTATTATAATAATTTATTAACAATACGATATAAGTAAAAGCATTTTTATTCACAAAATATGTGGTTATTGCATCAAGATGATAGTAAATTTCTACATCAAACATATACCTCCTACCACCTACTACAATATTGGTTTGCCAACATTAGAAAAAATAAGAGCACTGTAAAATAGAAATGACGTATCCAGTACCAAAGCTACTAAATACCAGGAAGTCTGACGAACCACCAATTCTTTTCATGTTCCTGAAAATGAAATAAATGTTGATCATGATAAGTTATCAGTAAATTAATATCATACTTCATAAGTATTATAACCAAATGGAAATGGACAATAAGTCCGATCACATAAAACTAAAAAGAAAATGCAAGTATCTGGTTTAAAAGAGCAAGCATGCACTCAAAAAGAAACTACCAGGGCAATTAATATAATTTAGCGGCAAATTTGTAAAAATAGTTACTCTTTTCAATTAATAATTGTAAGCATAGGTAACACAGTTGCTTGGTTATTGCCCTCTGGATATGCACATGGCTAAATATAATAAAATATTAATATATTTTAAGAATAGTATGTGTAGACAACTTGGAAAATAATTATAATTTTGTAGTCCGACTATTCCATAGTTATTGGCAGTGTAATACAACTTGAAGTGTTCTTTCTTAGTTCAGATTAGCCATCATTCGTTTCTTGGTCATTCGTTTCTTGGTTAATTAAGCTGACCTTATTAATGTATGTTATATTTTACCTCGTTTCAGCATTGTAGAAAACATATCATATAGGTTGGACACCTCAAAGTTAAAATCGTTAAGTAAAAATGAGATAATGTAAAAATGAGATGTACGAATGATAATATATTTTAGTATAACATCATACTACATCAGATAAACAAGGAGAAAACGTGTTCTATTCGATCGTCCAGACATAAATTTTAACAGAAAAGTTGGAAACTTGTATTGTTTATACTATTTCAAATCTCGTTTATCTCACCCGAGATCTCAGTCATTTTTGAACTCATTTTTGAACTTAAGTGAGACGAGATTTAGCGAAATGAGACATTAAATTTTGTTTATTTATTACTGGACACTCGTCCAGGGTAGTCAAAATTTAAGGTGAGATCTCAATAGAAGATTTTATACGAAGTTATGTTTTTTATATAAATTTTTTCTTTTACTTCTTATGTGGGTCTAAAATAAATTACACTCTGATAACTTTATATTGAATCCTACTTCTTTTTACATTAACAAGCGAGGAAAAACATTTTATTTTATTTCTACTTTTAATATTTGGATGAGTAGAACTCATTCAATTAATACCAGATTAATCGTGTTATCACTATGATTAAAAAAGTGAATTATTATTATCAATTCATATAAAATATGTGTATAAAAAAGTTAATATTTAGAAAAAATTATCACAAAAATCTTTGATATATCAAATTTAAACCCTTAAGTTACCCCGAGATAGTCCCAAAGTGGACTTTAAAATTAAAATCCGAGATGTACACTTGAAATACACTCATCTCACCCGAAATCTCGTCTGATACGATATATTATGTGTGAAATTTTCAAGACGAGTCGCGACCGAAATTCGAGATTTAAAACCTTGATTGTTTTAGCTTTCAGATATGGTATATCAAAGTATAACGATCAAGTATTTTTCTTAAGCTCCCTTATTTTATGTTACTCTGGTCCAAAACATATAAGCATAGTTGATAGGAAAATTATTAAAAGGTCAAAAAAATTAATTACTTAATGTGGACCCAACACAGATGTAGAGATAATAGCTTGAAACTTAATACATATTAATTTCATTTTTTTGACTGAGCTAGAGTCCAAACTGGATATGTTCATATACAATTCACTGAATTGGATTGGAGAATAATTTGAGTACTTCACGCTATGCCTAGATGTTGTTGCTCCTTTTGTTTTTGGTATAACCTTAGTGGTTCATGAGAATATGTCTATTATGAATGAAGATTCTAATATTTATTTGGATCTAAGAACATAATGAATTCACCAATGATTAAGGTATAAGTCTATTGGTTTACCTACCACAATTTGTTTCTGTAATGTTTTTATGCTTATGAGAATCAAAGACCCTTGAGAAAGTGTTGACGTCGATTGTCACATCATATCGCAATTATTGATTAGAACTCCTATCTGAATATGAGCATTATTTGGTTATCGGAGCATAAACATCATATACGTGTGCGTGTTAGTAATCCATAGTTATATAAAACTAATTCGTTGCATAAAGTAGGTCAATTAGGATCCTAATCAAACTCATATATGTAATTCATTAACAAACTTAATGTGTTAGTAAGAGAAAAATAGCAATATAATTAGCTCCCAATACAACATAAGTAAAAACTGTCTCATTTTAATTTATTTGTTCAAAAAAGTATGAATGGCCATTAATGCGACAAACTAAGGGAATGTTAACATTTTCCATATAATTACACATAATAACCCTTATACTTCACTATTATTATGTAATATAAATATTAGAGTTTACAATAATTAAAGTTTTCTATTTTCATTACTAACTTAAAAAATAGGTGAATAGATTATTGTCGGTGAATAATCTAAGCTATAAAATGCTGTCAGTGAATAGTAGGCAACATAGTGAACTATAAAATGTTGTCAGTGAGTAATCCAAGCTATAAATTAAATCGATCTTGTTTGAGAATAAAATTTCCATATAGTTTGCAAACCAATATCAAAACAACAAAAAATTTCTTCAATTTCAATCATACAAGTCAACAAAATTGGTTGATACTGAACAATTTATAAATAAAAAAAATATGAAAACTACAGCCTAGAAAGAAAAAAAATGAAAGCTATAAATTCTAAATACGTAGAGTACCTGATGTCACCGATATTCTTCTCCCCTAACTCCACCAACAACTCAACTTTCTGTAAAATCAAAGTCCTCTTCGTTCCTTCAGCCCTAAATATCCCTCAATCTGCTTGCTTATTAGATCTGACAATAGATGGAAATGAAACATAGAAATCATGATGAAGAATATATTCGATTGAAATAACTAAAATCATTTGGGCTTTAGCCACTAGATTTTGAGTTAAACCTAGAATGGAAAAGGAACGTGAAAAAAGAGAAAAGAATTAGGAGCCGCTCCTCGATGCCTCCTACTTAATTTGTGCAGTAATTTCAAATGAAATCTGACGGTTTAAATTAGCAATCAATATCGGTAGTGTTATCTTTTTGTTAAGTAATTAAACAACATTACATGGATCACTAGCCTTTGTTCTGCCAAGTTTTGAAAGGGAAAACTAAAATCAAACCTCGAAAAGGGAAAAACTTGTAAGGGCTAAAAAAGATAACATTAATTCTCAAGTTTTGACATCTTAGATCGAGGTTCTATAGGTCGTAGGTTCAAACATCTAAGACATCGAAATAAATGCTCAAGTTCATAACATTTAACGATATTCAATATATTTAGTATTTTTACAATATTGAAAAAATTGTAAGATTTAAGCCCTTCAGCAACAAACTTTAAACATCACGAGTATATATACACGTCCAGATGGATCTGCATTTGATCGTTGGACCATATTTTTGTTAAATTTTGGTGATACAAAATCACAAATAGAAGGAAACAAATATGCAAAAGGGAAAGTAATCACGTTTGTTCATTATGAAAATGCATTAATAATTGGATTGCATTTGAATGAGATGGCAAGAAAATTTATGTATGCGCACGTTATGGAATAATATATATGTAAAAGATATGCATATTATTTCTTTCTTCGTAATCGCATTGCTTTGGGATTATTTTCTTCCATCTTTGAAACGAGTGAATTACTTGCTATGTCTGCGTGATTTGTTACCGTTGTAATTTGCCTCCATTTCTTACCATATTTTGGTAATTTGATTGATGACTCACATGAATTTATATTGGCTATATATTGAAGGTAGACCTCATTGTAAACACATCCTGGCATTCAGCCAACGATCTCCAGATAGAGTGTCTCTTCTTGTTATCCCTAATTTGGGGCTTGGTATGTAAACTTTTATTTTGTAATCTCTTGTAATTCTCTCAAGTGTAATAAAATCTCTCTTCTTTGGACTGGACGTACACTATCTAGATGATAGTGGAACCAGTATAAATTTTATGCGTCTCTTTTCTTCTTTATAGTTATTTACTATTTATTTGGAGTAATAGAATAACTGCTGCTAGATTAAGTGATGTTCAAATTGGCAAATCTAGATCATGCTTATTGTTTTTCCGCATTTGTGCAATTTCTGCACAACAGATTGGTATCAGAGCTAGGCAATTTGTTCAGATTTGTGCATCAATGGCTTCTAGAAAGAGCGGTAGATCTGGTGGTGATTATGCTATTACTCATTTGGATGGAAAAAGGAGATTTTGTGCAATATGGAGTGGAGGAGATTATGTTGAGAGAGAAGAGTGTTCCAGTCTTGGAAATTTGATGATAAGGAGTTTACTGTGTTGAAGAGACATCTGGATTTTGGAACTTGTATCTGCTTTATGGCTCGATGTTGATGTGAGAGTCTTATGTTGATTTCCATGGGAAATTTGTTGTTTGGCAGATAAGGTATGTGGAAGGAGAGAGATTTATCTTGTATACAGAGATTTGGATCAGCCTTGTTATGTATGTTGGCTTTTTGTTTTCTAGCTCTGTATTTGATTGGTGATTGAGAGAATTTTTTGGCCTTGGTGGCTTTGAGATTATTTTGATATCTACCTTCTTTTGATTTTGGATATTTGCAACATTTTGTTGGCGGACGGGACATAGTCTGAGCTCGTTAGCAAGGTGTGATAGGGGGTGGCCTTGCCGGAACCCATTGGGTAAGTATTCATTTTTGGTATCCATCTTGTTAAGAGATTTTGGTTGAAGGTGAAGTTTGATTTTAAGAGTTTTATGTTGAAAAGAGAATTTGACTCGAGGTGGAGTGTTGGAAATATGTGATTTTGCATCAAGGTGGGGTGTTAAATTTTGGTGATACAAAATCACAAATAGAAGGAAACAAATATGCAAAAGGGAAAGTAATCACGTTTGTTCATTATGAAAATGCATTAATAATTGGATTGCATTTGAAGGAGATGGCAAGGAAATTTATGCATGCGCACGTTATGTAATAATATATATGCAAAAGATATGCATATTATTTCTTTCTTCGTAATCGCATTGCTTTTGGATTATTTTCTTCCATCTTTGGAACGAGTGAATTACTTGCTATGTTTGCGTGATTTGTTACCGTTGTAATTTGCCTCCATTATCTTCTTACCATATTTTGGTAATTTGATGGATGACTCACATGAATTTATATTGGCTATATATTGAGGGTAGACTTCATTGTAAACTCATCCTGGTATTCAGCCAGCGTTCTTCAGATAGAGTGTCTCTTCTTGTTATCCCTAATTTGGGGCTTGGTATGTAAACTCTTATTTTGTAATCTCTTGTAATTCTCTCAAGTGTAATAAAATCTCTCTTCTTTGGACTGGACGTACACTATCTAGATGATAGTGGAACCAGTATAAATTTTGTGCGTCTCTTTTCTTCTTTATAGTTATTTACTATTTATTTGGAGTAACAGAATAAATGCTGCTAGATTAAGTGATGTTCAAATTGGCAAATCTAGATCGTGTTTATTGTTTTTCCATATTTGTGCAATTTTTTGCACAACAATTTTTACATTATAGCTATTACAATACAATGACGATAAAACTATGAAATGATCATTTTCACTATTTCAAATTTTCATAAGAACCTTAACAGTATAGGCATTACAAATTTTCCTAATGGCCTTAACATTTGAATGCTCGACATGTGAACACCGTGGATGTATTAGTGTCGACTTTTGAGGGTCGAAAAGGCAGGTCATTACAAAAAGACTTATCGATCCCGGTCTCATCAAGACAGAATCGATGAATTTGGTCATATCCAACAATAATGAGAATGATCGCATATGGAAACCAAGTCTCCTATACTTATCATGTTTCCGATATTTTCATCTCACGCTATCCCTTAGCCAAGAGTGAAGCTGATTTGTTAGAGCTCTATTACTCATATCTCTATTTGAACATCAATCTTAACTCCCACAGATAGACAAGCCTACTTCATCGACTTTTAGTGCTAAGTACACGACTAAATGTTTTTAATAAAAGAGTAAACATAAAAAACACGATCAAGTCATACAAAGCACGATCAAGTCACATAAAATACTTCTAATCCCTTTTTAATTAATTAATCTATTATTAAGTTAAACCTCTTTTATTAGTAAAACATCTTTTATCTAATAAAACATTGTTTATCAATTTCTACTATTCATTTGTACTCTTTTAATACTTCAAAAGGTATCCATATACTTATCTCAAATGGTATAAGTGTATCCACAAATCATTAACAATATTTCTTACTTTAGATATTTGCTTTTTGTTTCTTCTTAAAAAGATTCATTACTTATAATTTCCTTCAAAATATCCATTTTATGGCTCTAAGTAATTTTCACAAATTCATTCAAAAAGGTTTAAGACTATTGTTACTCAAACATTGTCACGACAAACCTTAAACCATTTCCATACTTATATTATCTTTAAAAACAATCTTCTAAATATCTAAGTTAATATCTGTTTAAGTTTAATAGTCGACTAATCGACTATCAGTTAAGAAACGATCGCGTATAGAAATCACGATTCATATATTTAACTCGTTTTTAACATTTCAACTTA
Source organism: Allium fistulosum (assembly GCA_030737815.1). Classification (NCBI taxonomy): domain Eukaryota; kingdom Viridiplantae; phylum Streptophyta; class Magnoliopsida; order Asparagales; family Amaryllidaceae; genus Allium; species Allium fistulosum. The sequence continues at coordinate 53,780,999 of CM060908.1, forward strand.
TATTATTCCTCGTCCAAGAGTGTAGCCAGGTAAGTTAGGGCACTGGTTGCATCAAAGCCTTGCCAAGGCATTTCATTCCTAAATCTCACATATCGATACCTCGTCGGCTTTTAGTGTTAAGTATAGTACTTATGGCTTTCATAAATGAGAAAACAAATAATATGATTAACACGTTTCCCGACACTGACTTAACTATTCCTCGGTCAAGAGGAAAGCTGGTGGGTTAGAACTTTACTGCTCATATCCCTGCTCGAACATCGGTCTTAACTCTCACAAATAGATAATCTTACTTCGTCCATTTTTAGCGTTAAGCAAAACCAAGTACTTTTCAAATAAATAAGTAAACAACAAGATTAACACGTTTCCGACATTCCAACTTAACTATTTATCGGTCAAAAGGGAAGTCGGTAGGTTAGAGCTTTATTGCTCATATCCCAATTCGACATCAATCTCAACTATCATAAATAGAAAAGTCTACCTCATCGGCTTTTAGTGTTAAGCCTAGTCAATTACCTTTTTCAAAACTTATATATAAGAATACTTTAAATATACTTGTAAATGGATTTTAAATATATATGTAATTACTTAAAAATAATGAAATTAGGAGTTTGATAAAAATCAATAAAAGCATGTCTTACATTTTATAGCACCTTACTTCCAAAATTCATGAATAATTATTAAAACTATATTTAAACTTCTAATCTTTTTTTTCGTACTCAAGTACATTTTAATTGAACTTCCACAAAAATATTTTATAAAGAAAATAACTGAAAATCATTTAAATCAAGAAAAACTAGTCAAAATATCTCATTTTAAACACTTAAAACCATAAACAACTTACTACAGCACTTATAAATGTTGTTAAAATTCATTGTTAAAGAATAATATTGAAAAGCACAATCTTTGTGACTAGTTTTAACCACTTTACCAATTGATTTAAGACTTGAAATTTTTATAGTAAGCACTATCCTTATTGTTCTTAAAAACCATGGAAAGAAACCCCTAGGAATACCTTTTAATTTATGGGGAAATTAATTTAAAGGACAAAAATTTGTATGTTTTTAGCCTCAAGGACACGACCTCAATATTTTAACCATAAGGACAAACATTCTCCTAAAAATTATTCATAAGGACAAACATTCTTTCAAAATTATTCATAAGAACAAACATTTTTCCAAAACTGCTACTGAACTAAAAACTGATACCTAAAAACTGCTACCGATAACTACAAACTGATACCTAAAAACTTAAAAACTGATACCTAAATAAAGTTGTCCTTCAGGCTAAAATACTGAAGGTCTGTCCTTCAGGCTAAAATACTGAGAAATTTCGTCCTTGACAATAATTTCCTGTTAATTTATTTAGAAAAATTTCTGAAAACAAGCTATATTTACAGTGTGTTTTTATAACCATATTTTATTCTAACTTTCACAACTTTGTTTCACAATTTATATAACTTTCCAAACCATTTCTTTACTATCCAATACACAAAAATATGTTTACAGAACAACCAAATCAAATTATTCCAAGTTAAGACCATAAATATCCAATTTATATAAGTTAAAGTTAAGGGATACCGAAACGCACTTATAGCGACCGTTCTCTCTTCAAGCACTTTCAAACATACTTCAATTCAACACGCAAGTCAAACAACCCATTAAGCATCAAGTCAAGTACACACCACATGTTTAAAAGGGTAATAGAAGTGATGTTATATTATATAAAGTTGTCATTTTCTTTCAAAAGCAAGAGTGGTCCAAATTTATAACTTTGATTAGTTAATGTCACTTTAACTTTATATTTTGCACACAACATGCACACAATATTTACAAACAAGATAGTGAGATAACTTACTTAGATCCAAGCCAAACACATGCTTAGGCACAACCAAACTCAAGAGCACTTCCAACCATCACCTTGCAACCACCTTCCTCCTTCTTTCACTTGCACTTGCATTTTGCTCCTCCAACCACCATATTTGCTCACGGCCATCCAATGAGGGGAGAGATGTTCTTCCAAACTTCAAGATATAACATTTTGGAAGGTTTTCTAATATTGTCCTAAGCCTTGTGGCAAAGTTTGAGTGGATTTGGAGTTGTTTTGCAAAAAAATTCTTTAGAACATAAAAGAAGAAGAAGACATTAAAAGGCTTGGTTTTTCCTTTGTAAATTTGTGATTAATTAACAAGGGTGTGGCCTCTCCTTTTATAAACTTCAAATGGTGCTCTATAAGCTTGTTCTCATGCTCCTCTCATGTCACGGAAGGCATGCCCTCCCACTTGCCCCATCACTTCTCCTCTACACCTCTCTCTTTTTACTTAACGCTTAAGAGTTACCATAAAGCTCATTTTCAAAATCTCTTATCCACTTGGAAGTTTCTAGAAAGTGCTATTTGCTTTATAAATTAAAATGTCAATTAATTTCTAATGTGTTCATTTGATCACTAGACAAGTACACAAGAGTTTGAACAACTTAAATTTAATAAAAAGCTATTTATCGATAAACCGATTTTCGGTTACATTATCAATTTTTCTTCATAGAATATACCTTTGTAAACATTTTTTTAAAAAAGTTTATCATCATTAATTATGATTTAAAAGAGGATTAAAAAGGTTATTAAATCATTTTGATAACATTTAATTCGAAATTCAAATATTTAAATAATTCATATATTTAAATACGAAATGTCCAAAATTTCGGATCGTTACAAAAAATCAATATGAGGCTATGAGAAAATCATTGAAAATTAATCTATTTAAATGAAAATTCCTAATTCGGCATATTGTAGTAGGGTGACAACATGCCACGAATCCAGAAGGATAAGGTTAAAAATGGACATGAACTCCATCCAACTCGGTACAACAACACTAAAAGAAAAAATCTAGAGTACAAAGGTTTATATAAATATTCCAACCTAATCCAAGATACCTATTAAATATTTAAAGTTCAATAAAATTCTTCGCGTGTAGCCTTTCAGATTTTCTGGTATACAAGGGTCCAACTTTAACACATTCCTTTTGTCCATTTTAACTATAGCAACACGATTGATTGTGGACCACGTATACATTTGTCTCCTATTCACAAACCCAAAAATATAACTTAAACTTACATAAGTGGTTTAGTAAAATGATTATAGAAACGTATAAAGTTATTCTTCTACTTTGAGGATTTCTTTTCCTAAATGGTTATTGTACTCTACTTCCAGGAGCAACTTTATCTCCCTGCCTAATTTCTTTCTTATTTTCGGCTCCCATCATCATGCGCCTCAAGTTAGCTGCCTTGCATACTGGTTTTGGTAAGAACCTGTACAATACAGTATGCTTGACCTTTGGTAGGCCCATGTATCGTCCCTTGGCAGAAACCATATATTTTAGTTTCATGCATTCCTTCAGGAAAAGCTGCATCATAATCGTTTAATCCATTAAGTTCTCATGTTGGTTTTGAAATAACTAAAGGATAAAGACAATGCATCAGAATAGAAAATTAACTTATACAGGTTAGGAGACCATGGCAAAATAAATACAGTGCTAAGGATGGGTTTGGCAGATATATGACAAAATTCTACTTGGCTTTTATTTTATTTGCTGCTGCAAAATATTATCCATAATTCAGTAGCAAAGCGTAGTCTGTTGTTCAAATAAAATAAGTACGTAGACCTAATCAACTAAAAATTTTAAGTTTAGTTTGAAATGTAAGGAGTTTTGGTGGACTGGCTATTAAAAGCCTTTTCAAACATGATATAACATTTTGCAGTTTATAACACTCGTCTCCCTTTTTTATGTTTTTTAGACTCTTTTAATGTACTTAGATTTGTATCTGTCGATGTGGTGTGGAATATATTTTTTAATGAATTTACTGTTATCCCACTTTTTGGCAAAGCTGAGATACCCAAAACTGACTAAAAACCGATAATAACTAGTCATGAATATTCAGCTATGCATTGCAGGATAACCATGGATATCGATGAATTTTGCCCGAGTCCAGATCGGGCCGTAATTGACAAGACATGACAAGCAAAGCCATGAAAGCCAACGTTCCAATTTTCAGGTAAATCGGAGTTCGTATGAACGAGATATGATCGATACAAATTAGATAAAATGTGATGTTCGTATCCATCAGAGACAACTTGTTCGAATCGATCAGATTCGTATCCATCAGAGGAGTATCGTCAAGTTTGAATCCATCGGGGCTTGGGAACTTCGAATCGATCGTCTTCGAATCGATCAGGCACGAGTCAGTTCGCGGTCATGAAGCTCGAGTCCATCTGCTCGTATCCATCACCGCACCTTGGTTCGTATCCATTGACTTCGTATCGATCAGAATGGTCAAGCCTTCGTATCCATGAATTTCGTATCGATTGATCGATGCTTAGTTCGAATCGATGAACAATTCGAACTAGACGTTGAAAGCTGAAACGAGATACGCGAAGGACTGATTCAAAATAGATAACAGTACTCGATACAAACAAGGCGAAATTCATGGATACGAATCGGTCAATGCGCCACTGGAAGTGGATCGATACGGGAAACTCGTGCCACGTTATCCCTTGCGCACGTGCTTCTGATCGATACGAAGGGACGAATGCAAAACATGGATTCGAACGCGACAGTGCACACGAAAACACAATATTGAATCGATCATATCTCACGAACTGTTGATCCAAATGCAATGAAATTTTCACAGTAGCTTGCGTGCGAGGTAAAGAATGTCCCTGCCAAGTTTCAGCTCGATTGGATCATTTTTTGATGAATACGAAATGGATTCGTATCGATCACAGATCGAGTCGAAACTTGGTGGGGTCGGTCGCGTGGGCCCCCTCACGTGCCAGAAGAAGTCTCCCGAAGTTTGAGCGCGATCTCAGCCTCCCACGCCTATAAATAGCCCCCTGAAGCCTGCAGAAAGGGGATCCTTTTGGCCATTCGACGTCCAGACTCTGCCGAATTCAATTCTACTTCTTTCCATTGCTGTTATACTCAAATTCAATCATTGTATCCGCTGTAACCATCTGTAATCAGCAAAGAACATCAATAAAAGATAAAAATCATTGAAGTGGACGTAGGCCGGAGATAGCCGAACCACTATAAATTTCGTGTTCTTGTGATTTATTTCTGGATTGTTGTTTATTGCTAGCTTAGATCTGAGATTTGTGTCTGAATATTGCTGATTTGTATTCATACACTGATGCTTTCACAATACTTGGGGTTTGTGACCATTTTTGGCGCAAACACTTTGGTGCTTTCACTGAGAAGGACTAGCATCCGCTACGCAAGATTTGAAGTTCAGATTTGAAAGCTTGAAGATTTGAAAGACAATGACTCGACAAACGAGACAAAGAGCTGAGAGAAGCCAACAAGGAGGAAGTCAAGAGGCATCCTCTGGCGTTGGAGAAGAACCAGCTTCGATCTACATCACCAGAGATGAAATGGAGACCATGACCAATCTGATGCACGAAAGAATAATGAAGAGCCAACAAGAGATGCTGCAGAATTTCTTTGAACAGATGAGAGCTGCAGGGATGCAGAGCCTAGGACCAGCTACAGCGGCTATGAATGTGGAACAAGGAGCTAGGATTGCGGAACCTAATGAAGGACAGAATGCAGATCCAGAGGACAATCAACAAGGACTTAGGGGCAGACCCTCGGGATCCGATGCTGAAAGGCCTACAGATGGAGCTCAGCAAGTTGGGGCCAACGCTGATGCTAACGGGCCACACGAAGAATACGTACCAGAATACCCTTCACGACCAAGAGGGCAACCCCAGGATGGAGATGAAAAGATGGCTGGATTAGTGCGACGACTCATGAGAGGAGGATTGTCTAGCGGAGGATTGGAGGAAGTCAGTCGGAGTCCGTTCACTCCGAATATCAGGAATGCAAGGAACCCTCCAAAGTTCAAACTACCAACGCTGAATCCGTATGACGGGAAGTCGGATCCGACCATGCACATTACCAGATACATTAGACACATGGAAGTACTGGGAGCATCCGAGGAAGTGATGGCACGATGTTTCCCTTTATTTTTGTCAGACTTGGCTACACTTTGGTTCAGGCAATTAAAGACCGGATCGATCAGGACATGGGGCGAGCTTGTAGATTGCTTCATGGAACAATTTAGGGTCCATGTGACAAGTCCCAAGAGTGTGATGACTTTAGCTTCGATAAAGCAAAAGACCGGAGAGTCCATAAAAGATTTTCTGCTGCGATTCAATGCAACGGTGGCTTCTGTAGATCGCCCGGATCCATCGATGATTTTGATGGCGGCGGTGGTAGGAGTTGGAGAAGGCACCGAATTCAAAGATTCGTTGACAAGAGATCCACCACAAGATCTTGGAGAGTTTTACCATGAAGCTGAGAAATTCATTCGATTAGAAGAATCACGAGCCGAGAGGCAGGAAGTAAATGCTGCACAAGGCGAAGGAACCGCCAGGGAACAGTCCAGGGCAGACAAAGGAAAGAGAAAGCAGGATGACGCACATGATGGTCCTGATAAACGGAAGAAATTCAGGGAGCCTAGATTCAAGCAATACACAGATTTGACGGAAAGCCTAGAAAGGATTTACACTGAAACTCGGGGGCAACTCCCCTATCGAAAACCACCCAGGAGAGATCTCACGGAGCGGGAACGCAGGACTGGAAAATACTGCCTATTCCATGAGCTGGATGGGCACACTACCGATGAATGCCGCCACCTAAGGGATGAGGTGGAAGAACATGTCAGGAGTGGTAGATTGCCACAATATGTCAGAGAACGGGCAGCGGCAGTAAGGCCCGAACAACTACCGCCTCCACCTAACAGGAATGATCCTGGAGCGGGATCACGACTCGTCATCAACTGATTGTGATGGCAAGGGCCAAGTTCAAAATTTGGACTCTGGTCGATTAGTTTTCTTAGATTTGATTTCCAAAATAAAACGGCTATCCTACTTACTCATGTACGGGAACCGGAGAGATCCCTAGGCATGCTCTAAGATGGAAATAGACCGCTCCGCCCGGAGAGGCATTGTCTTGTTTTTCCTGGTGTTTGAGATTGAACATCTAGGATTTGAATTTAATAAAGAAACATTTATTGAAACAAACATTTGATCGGAGAGTTAAAGGATAAACATTAAATATCAATATAAAGATGATCGCTTCATGATCCTACCCGGAGAGGCGGGGTCCGGAGTGCAAGAAGTGAGTTGCTTCGCCAGAGAGCGACAGGATCGACTCACTTAAGCATCGTTTCCTATTCACCGGAGAGTGATTGGATCGGGATTCGATAAGAGCCCGGATAGGCTATGATCGGCCCACGATTTAGGCCATGACATCGCTTAATGTTCAGATACACTGAACCGGAGTGCAAGAAGTGGGTCGCTTCACCGGAGAGCGACAGGACCGACCCACTTAACGTTGTTTCCCCTTCATCGGAAAGTGACAGGATGGGATCCAGCAGGAGCCCGGAGGGGCTACGATCGGTCCAGAACGGCCAAGACATCGCTTCACGCCCTAACTGGGGCCAGAGTGCAAGGGATAGAAAGCAACGCCGGAGTGCAATAGGATCTTTCTATTCGACCGCTAAGTCTGGAATGGGCTTCGCAAGGGTCCGGAGCGATCGTCAACAGTCCGGAGAGACTGTAGAATTTCATTCTTAACTTCCACTGGTAGAAATTTATAACGATTCGGCTTCGAACAGCCATGAACTCGATTGAAAATATCATAAGATTCGAATAAAACCTGAGCTTACTACATTCAACTTGAAACTGATCAAAACACACCTTTTACCAAAATGCATGTTTTGGGGGGGCAAAGTGTTATCCCACTTTTTGGCAAAGCTGAGATACCCAAAACTGACTAAAAACCGATAATAACTAGTCATGAATATTCAGCTATGCATTGCAGGATAACCATGGATATCGATGAATTTTGCCCGAGTCTAGATCGGGCCGTAATTGACAAGACATGACAAGCAAAGCCATGAAAGCCAACGTTCCAATTTTCAGGTAAATCGGAGTTCGTATGAACGAGATATGATCAATACAAATTAGATAAAATGTGATGTTCGTATCCATCAGAGACAACCTGTTCGAATTGATCAGATTCGTATCCATCGGAGGAGTATCGTCAAGTTTAAATCCATCTGGGCTTGGGAACTTCGAATTGATCGTCTTCGAATCGATCAGGCACGAGTCAGTTCGCGGTCATGAAGCTCGAGTCCATCTGCTCGTATCCATCACCGCACCTTGGTTCGTATCGATCAGAATGGTCAAGCCTTCGTATCCATGAATTTCGTATCGATTGATCGATGCTTAGTTCGAATCGATGAACAATTCGAACTAGACGTTGAAAGCTGAAACGAGATACGCGAAGGACTGATTCAAAATAGATAACAGTACTCGATACAAACAAGGCGAAATTCATGGATACGAATCGGTCAATGCGCCACTGGAAGTGGATCGATACGGAAAACTCGTGCCACGTTATCCCTTGCGCACGTGCTTCTGATCGATACGAAGGGACGAATGCAAAACATGGATTCGAACGCGACAGTGCACACGAAAACACAATATTGAATCGATCATATCTCACGAACTATTGATCCAAATGCAATGAAATTTTCACAGTAGCTTGCGTGCGAGGTAAAGAATGTCCCCTGAAGTTTGAGCACGATCTCAGCCTCCCACGCCTATAAATAGCCCCCTGAAGCCTGCAGAAAGGGGATCCTTTTGGCCATTCGACGTCCAGACTCTGCCGAATTCAATTCTACTTCTTTCCATTGCTGTTATACTCAAATTCAATCATTGTATCCGCTGTAACCATCTGTAACCAGCAAAGAACATCAATAAAAGATAAAAATCATTGAAGTGGACGTAGGCCGGAGATAGCCGAACCACTATAAATTTCATGTTCTTGTGATTTATTTCTGGATTGCTGTTTATTGCTAGCTTAGATCTGAGATTTGTGTCTGAATATTGCTGATTTGTATTCATACACTGGTGCTTTCACAATACTTGGGGTTTGTGACCATTTTTGGCGCAAACATTTACGTTAGGATAACATTAAAAAAATTGCACTATCACTGTTTTACTATATGGTTACCAAGGTAATGTACACAGACAGTCGATGGCGCATGGTGAGAAAGCCGTGTTTTTCATCGATATAATGACTATTGCTATGTAACAACTATTGTATGTCACAGGAGCATTTGCTTTTGACTCAACTAAAGCAACATAGATTTACCTTGACATTGACTCGCCTCAAATAGATGACATTACTACCAGGTACAATAACAGTAGCATTACCAATGACTATCACACATGGTTGAACTTATCTATCATGAGCAACTTGCAGTAGACCGTACCTCTGGGAAGACAACTATCTTACATGTGTAAAGTGCATCAGCATCACCACTTTTGCAAACTAAGGTAAAGGTATAAACTGTGCAATTGTCTTCTGCATTTACATACTAATTAAAACTACTAGTCTGGTCAATGTTTATTTAAGAGAGAGAATTCTAAACTCATGCTAATTTGTGCCTTATTTTATATCTATGTCATGCACAAACTGTCCATGCCACGTGGTTACTTCTTATATATGCGGGTTGCAATATCTGTGTCTATCCATAAACTAATTGATGGAAACAAAGTTAAGAACCGAATCCATATGATAAGAAATAATATAATAAAACCAATTGTTAGATGGTGAAAGGAAATTACCGTAAAATCTTGTCCAAGCAATCGACACACTTGAGTTGATTTTTTGCCATAAAAATAGAATCCTCGAAATTTCAAAAAAAATGTGAGTAATTAATAATTGGTCCTGCACATTTTCATTTGTCACTCTCAATAGCTTCGCACATTAAACAAGGAACATCCAAAATTAAATTGTAACATGTGTAGATGGAGTTTAGAGTTAAGAAAACCAGTATTCTAGAGTGATAGTCAAGCATTGTACATGTATGAACATTTCTCAAAATTGAATTTTGTTCGGCTTGCAGATTTGAAAAATATAAAAGAGACGAAGTTGCCCACACCAAGGAGAATTGGTGTTGTTTAGTAGCAAGATACATATTTTGTTATAAAAAACATGCTGCGAAGATTGGTTTAATTGGGATAAATATCTTGAATATCAAGAAAGTAAAAGAAACATACCGATCTTATATAACTTTGTTATTTTTAACCGGCCAAAGATAATCCAATGTAAATTTCTACTTCATCAAGGAAAATGCTAGTATTCCTAAAAAAACTAAGGAAATGATAAGAAAACCGTCTTAGTAAACAAACTAATATTTATATAAGAACAAATAGGACCCGAGTATAATGTTAGATCACTCTCTTCTCAAATAGAGGAAGCCCAGATTTGTTCTAATGTACATGAACATCCAACGATTCAACCAAGACTTCATAAAAGATAACAAAACATTCCAAAATTCCTTCTATTAATATAACTCGTAGTTGTGATAAGCAAACTAACAAAAATAAACTTTGCAATTAGTATATGCATTCAGATGCTTGATTTTGAAGTTGTCTCAAACGTAATATTTCATAACATTTCATATTTGAGTTTCATCATTGATTTAGAAAACAAACGTAAATAGGTTGGTGTAATTCGCTTGTAATGTCATGCCAATAGGAATTGAATTTTATAACAATTTCTTAATAATAGTAAAAAGTAGGATGTATTATTTCCAAGAATTTCTTTTAATTGGAGGAGCAGTGGCAAAGCGACAATTGGAAGAGCGATATTATCTGGACAGAAGAGAGAAAATGGGAGTATTATTTGAGCTTCAGCCTAATTGATTTTGGCTAGTGACATCAGACAAACTCATGTCAGATAACTAAAATCTAAAAAAATAAAAAATAAAAATAAAATAAAATCTAAACATACATAATGCTGACCTAAATTATCTTGAAAATATATAATTCGTATTTGATTTATGCTTTAATCATGTAAATAATTCATAAAAAACGAATTATAAATTGAGAAATTAACAATATCCATCAACAACTCTTAATAAACTTCCATGAATCTAAGGGCCGTTTGTTTTCGTTTTGAGTTTTATGTTTTCAATGTACACTAAAAATCCAAGAATACGTGAGAATTTGGATTGTTTTCCGTCCTTTTGTTATGTCTCAAAACACGAAAAATCAAATAAACTTGTTTTTTAATTTCTACGTTAATTCCAACAATACATAAGAAGTGTGCATTTTTGTTTAGACGAAAACATAATACTAAATACAGCATACCAAACGGGGCCTAATCTTCTAAAAACACAAAACTCTTAATTATCTTCAATATCCATCAACGCTATTACTACTCCTCTTTCATTTTATTCATGCTCATGGACTCTTGCTTCGAGCTCACGGATCCTCACACGCAAATCTACAATAATGCCTCTCAAATTCCTCATTGTCTGCTCTTAACATGTCCATGATTCTTTCCATAGTTTGATCAGATGCTTTTACCTTTCCTTCAGCTCCACCATTTCCTTCTTAGCTTCTTCCATTTCACTCATATGCATATCCTTTATGAATTTCAATTGCACATTTTCTTCTTCTTCGGACTTTGCTTGCATGAATTCTTCGTGTCATTTGAGAAGATTTGTCACTTCATCTCTAACAATTGATTACTTGAAGACAAATTGATCGGTTCTACAGTGAAGTATTTCTGATCTTGTCTAATTCTAATGATGAAATGTAATTAATTAACATGGTAATTGTAGATATAAAGAATGAAATATTATGGTAAAATATAATATAATTTGGAGTTACCTTAATTTCTACATGATAAACCAGCATTGTTAGTTTTGAATTATTTGTTGAAAATGCTAACGTAAAGGAGCAGTCGTTATCTGATGTTAAAACAAACAGTCATTTCTTTGTCACAAAATTTTCTTGAGACAAGTGAATAGTACGATGATTTGATAAGTATTGAGGGAGAATACTAGTTATTTTTATAGTGGCAAAGAGTTGTGACTATGATTGCAGTATTCTCCCTCTATACTCATCAAATTATCATAATTTTCATTTGCTTGGACAATTGTGACAAAGATCAATGCCTGCTTGTTCTAGCAATAGGTAATGACTGCTCTTTTACTAGCATTTTCAACAAATAATTCAAAGCAAGCAACGCTTGTTTACGATGAAGAAATCAAATGATGGACACTGAGAACTATTTATATGTAAACATAAACCTCAACCAAGGTAATACAAAACAATACTTACATTTTATCATATTATTTCCATATATATATCTACAATTACCATATTAATAAATTACCTTTCATCATCAGAGCCACGACAATAGCAGGAATACTTCACTGTAAAACAGATTAATTCGTCAATCAATAATCCAATTATTAGAGATAAAATTACCGATCTTCTCAAAAGACATGAAGAAAGCAAAGTTTGAAGAAGAAAAGAAATGAGCAATTGAAATTGGCATAAGAGATGCATATGAGGTATAAATTCAACCATTCAAGAAAAAAATATTAAAAGAAACCCAATAGGTTTAAAATCCAGTAATCAAGCAGTCTCAAACCTTGATATAGAGTTGGTGTATGACATATTTGACAATTCATATATTAGCAACAACGCATTAGTGATTTATATACACATTTAATTGGTATTACCTAAAATATATGCAACTCTACACGGTTTACATAATTTCTGCTAGCAGTACATTAGTTATCGTTCATATTTTCATGTAGAACTATGTAGAAAATTGAAGTGTAAAGGCTAGGATGATATTTATATTGGTTGGTGAATAAGTGTGTACTGAAATATACCTCCTATCAGTATCACTCAAATACATCAACTGATAATGGGGTGAATACAAATTTTTACATGGAAATGATCAAACTCAGGCCATCAGTTGTGTTCATGCCTTAAGATAATTGGGTACATATAACGTGCAAGACAAATATGACCTGGCCATGTGCGAAGAAATGTCTAGGTGGAACTTGAGTAGAATTGGAGCATTTAAGGTATTAAAAGCGCTAAACTTAGATATAAATAAGTTTAGATGTTAGTATGATCGTTTAGGTTTAGTTCGGTCATTTACTTGGACCTTAGTTATGCTACCACTAGTTGCGTCTTAATCTTAGGCACAGCTAAACAAATGAGGTATTCATTTGTTACCACAATAGGTACACCATCGAAAGCCATTCCTGAATAGCATTCTATAGGTTGATCATATGATAGTATCAACAAAATGCTAGTGCAATGCCATAAATGAGCTAATGACTTGTGAGAGTGGTTGTGAAATATTCCATGTATGAAAATTAGACTTAATTAAACTGCTAGACAAATGTGGTTCATTCATATATACATACCAGGTTTCAATTAGACTTATCGGACTGCTTTAAGGGCCTACAAAATGAACTGTTTATTACATATGATTCTATTAAGCGCACAAAAATGAGATTTGAAATAAACTAATTGTTTTTTGGAACCTCATAGTTTTACCCATCTTTGATGGTAAATGAGTATTGCAAAAAAGGGTGCAGAAAAGAAGCATGTAGGAAAATGGAATTATTGTCTAGGAAAATTTGGTATGTTACCTTAGTAATGGACGATGTAAACGTACATTAAGTTGCCGAAGCTCTTAGTATCATCGTCTTCAGGTAGTCCTATGGTCACCTATCAGTTTACTGTGATAAAGTTATTGTTTATTGAACAAACTGATTCTAGACTGAACCAGTTATAACAGCTTCAAATTCTAATACCCAATGAACTGAACTAGGTGACACAGATTCAGATTCTAGACTTATGGAAGAATTATATATCAGGTGCTATCAGTTTCCCAACTATACGGTATTTGGTTCTCTGGAATAAGTTTTTATCTTACCTAACACATGAGAGTTAATTATTCATGATAAATGCACAAAGTTTCATTAGGAAGTGAGTCCAAAATTGCATAAGACTAGCAATTTCGAATATATCAAATACACAAAATTTCACTAGTACTTGATACATTCGAAATTATAAAATACTACCTATTTTTCATCGAAAACTATGTACAAAATTTCATTTGTACTTGAAATATTCAAAATATGGTATTTTGCATTAACAACTATGCATTATTGATATCAAACAAGTAAATTGAATGTTTCCATAATACAAATTAAGTAAATAACGTATTATGTACTTCTTAGGGATTTATAAGGTGCATAACAAAAATACATTTCTATATCTAAAAATCTTTGAACGTGTTGTTTTTTCGAATAAAATCTCATAAGATGAATGATTGAATGGTAAGGCTTCATATAAAGGTAGAACTCAGTGCACGAGGTTCCCGCACGATAGCGGAACTCTGGGAAGGTCAATAATACGCAGTCTTTGCTTCGCATTGCGAAGAGGCCGTTTCCGGACTCGAACTTTGACGCTCAGATCACCATGCGGGTGACCTACCCCTTGCACCAAGGCTCCACCTCGAAGGCTTCATATGATAACAAAAAACTATAATTATAACTATTTGCACAAGATGATTTTTCGCTATTTTTGATGGGAAGAAACAACCAAATATAGTTTGTATAATGTTGGTTGAATAAAAGTTTATGATACAAGTAATTCACTTCTACCCATGTACTTCATTCAAACAACTTGCAAAACAGTATGATTATTTTTTGTCCAAGTTGATAATATTGAACTTGTTAGTTAGCATTGGTGACTGCCCACCTTAATTTTATATTAACACAGCATTAACTGCTATGAGCACCTTCTAAATACAAATTGTGGTTATTAATATCTCCTACTCTATTGTTTTTTTTCTATTGTTACCGAGGGCTTAGTGGTTGATTTTAATGTTCATTTCTTCATATAAATGATGTTTTTCTATTTTTCTTTTTCTTATTTTCTGGTATAAGATAAAAATAAAAAGATGAGAATGATTTACCAATTTTTCATTCAAAAAACTACCGATACTTATTATGGTTGTCCACTGTAAACAAACAAATATGATGTTTGCTACATGTTTAGTTCGTAATAACATGTTCACTTGTTGATATAACAAAAAGCCCATTGAAATTTAACGTATTCTAATTTTTTGGCAGGTTGTTAATTCTATGTTTCTGGCATTTCATTTGCAACTATGAACTCATAATTTGAACATTTAATTGTCGTACAACTTAATCTGAATATTTGAATAAACAATTAAAAATTGAGAATGAGTGCTTAAAACAGAATTTAATTGGCTTTAGCCCACTTAATTTGAAGGTAGCACATAGGTGCTGAAGCCCAGGCTATAGAGTGCACCAAGCAACCTTAATGTAAAGTGAATGCATTTAGCGTTGTTGTCGAAATCAAGCATTTATGTTGTTCCTATCACTTATGATACTTTGCATGCGTTATAATTAAAATATGAGCTGCTTTAAAAGTAATATAATAAATTACAATCTGTTATAAATTAAAGAATCTTCTGTTAATGACAATAAATTTTAAATCATGAAATTTACCGTATTAAACATCAAATATAAATTTTAGTTTAATTTAAAGCAGCAAAACGTAAATATGCAGGTGTGACAAAAATGTTGATATGACAAGGATGTAAATTAGTGAATTTCGTACCACAACTAATATCATATCTTGTAATAGAAATAATTTTTTTTTTCTTATAATATTAGAAAGTCATTTGATCTTAGAAATAAAAAATCAGTTTGTAAGCATAAACATAAAATTAAGAAGCATGTAAGCATAAACAATTTTGATATGAGGATAATAGAGTAAATATGTGTTTTGTCTTCTCCTTTTTGTGGTAGCGGAGAAAGAAAAACTAATGCATCCTTGGAATCATATATCTATCGAAGTTTAGCATACAGTATTAAAGAAAAAAATTCAAGCGAATGAAAGTAAAACTTAATAGTATTAAAACATGAACGATGGTAATTTGTTGTAAATGGTAGCAGAGGTAGCATAACCCAAATACAAGTTGAGTTTGCTTCATATAAACTTCTTTATTCTGCCAATTCCAGTGTGTGTTTTGCATTTATTTAACTTCAATTGTAGTTTTATACAGTTAAATTTCAATTGAAAATTTATTTGATCGTAATTTTTTATTTTAAAATGTTTTATTCCCTCGTTTTTCTTCTTTAATTCAAGAGGTATCTATTTCTTTATGTTTTTTTTGTAATAGAGTTAGGTTGAATTTGTTTTATTCTTAATGCAGTCAAATTAAATGTTGTCATTTTTGGGAAAACACTTATGTTGTTTCCCTCGTCTTTTTGCATCTGTTTGATATTGTGCTTCGTATATTCGAAAAAAATTATGCTCACAAACTAAATACGTTTTAATATCAATTTTAATAAATCATTTACAAAACTATTTTTATCAGTATTTTTAAACATTTTAGTCTTAGATTAAAAGCAATTTGAACTAGTTTAGAAGTAGTTTATAAAAGCCATATTAAAAAGTTTATTAAAAGCAACTTAAGCTTATTTTAATAAGCAATTTATATAAACCACAAGGAGTTTAAGTGCATTCATACTATTTTTGGGTTGGGGGTTGCCAATTTTATATAGTGTACGGTTTATTCATGGAAAATGCTCGACGTTGCCTAATTTAGATAATTTATCAATTGAATTACATGGTCTTGTGAATCTTCTTATCCATGAGTTCACATTTGATTACATGTTCTTTTGCGTGAATAAATTTCTTGATTGGTTCTTACATGTATGCTTTCCAGATTAGTTTATAATTAAGATTTGGTACATCGAGTTTGTTAAAGCTGCTACATCACTTAAGCTCAATGTTATATCTATCGATGTTTGACTATAAACGTAGCTACATCTGTTGTTGTCATTGTTGTTGTCGTTATTAACCAAGAGTCAAAACTACAAATGGCTTATAATTGCACTGTGAAATAGGCTATTCTCAGTTTTGGCCGAGTATCGGTTCTTTGAATTTTGAAGTCACATAAGCATAAGATGTTTTCAATTGACTCATCAATATTGGTCAGTTAGCTTGTGTGGGTGGCCGCATACAATTTTATGCGATGCCTTAATGTTTATGTAAAAATGAGTTCTTATTTGTTTGTTTATTATGTGGTAGTTTGTTGCAATTCTTAGCTAGTTTCACAAATTTTGAATTAAAAATGTTACCCGATGAATAATAGCAGTATCAGATTTCTGACATGTCCTAAAATGGTGTAAAGCGGCGAACGATGGGAATAACAGAGACGGTGTGGCGGATGGATCCGAAGTCTCCTAAATTGAACGAACCATCAACTATAGTTACTGCGTGAAGTGGATGGGGAAAAGAATAGACAATGATGACAACGGAAGGAAGGACAAATGAATTGTTTGCCAAGGTTCGAATTAAAGGTGGGGTGGGATAGCTATTCTTTTCCAAGGTTTGAGTAGAAATGTTACGAGTTGGAATGAGTGCAAAGTTGAAGTCACTTAACTGCATATTTTGGTAAAACTTGGAAAGAGGACACATTGGTCAATGGTTTTTTTTAAAAATGAAAAATACAAATGCTTCTTCAACCACCGGCCAAAGACAATCCACTGTAAATTTCTGCTTCATCAAGGACAATGTCAGTATTCCTAAGAAAAAACTAAGAAACGATAAGAAAACTGTCTTAGTAAATTAATATTTATATAAGAACAAATAGGACCCAAGTATAATGTTAGATCACTCTCTTCTCAAATAGAGGAAGCCCAGATTTGTTCTAATGTACATGAACTTCCAACGATTCAAATAAAAGATAAAAAAAACATTCCAAAATTCCTATTAATATAACTCGTAGTTGTGATAACAAATTGACAAAAATAAACTTTGCAATTAGTATATGCATTCAGATGCTTGATTTTGAAGTTGTCTCAAACGTAATACTTCATAACATTTCAAATTTGAGATTCATTGTTGATTTAGAAAACAAACGTAAATAGATTGGTGTAATCCGCTTGCAGTGTAATATCGATAGGAATCGAATTTTATAACAATTTCTTAGTAACAGTAAAAAGTAGGATGTATTATTTCCAGGAATTTCTTTCAATTGGAAGAGTAGAGGCAAAGCGACAATTGGAAGAGCGATGGTCAGTCGATCCATGGTCAAAGTAGGAACATCATTTGTTCATTTAGTTTGGATCTATTCAATAGTAGGCAAATTAGGGTGGATCCGTAAGTTGTTGATGGAAGAACGAGAATATATCCAAATAGAGTAAACGGGGAAAAGAGTGATACTTTAGGAAGATGGGAAAAGATATTAGAGAAACAGAAGAGAAGAATATGAAATGAGAAGAAATTAGGAAGATAAATGCAAGAGGATATTATCTGGACGGAAGAGAGAAAATGGGAGTATTATTTGAGCTTCAGACTATTTGATTTTGGCTGGTGACATCAGACAAACTCATGTCAGCACCTCCTGCTCACTTCGCTCACCTCTATTCTCATGATTTCCTCTTCTCTGGTGAACACAGCAAATTAAGACCCGTATTATCCAAATCTCCACTTCATTTTCTAGTTAGGATTGCCGTCAGCTCCAGTCCTTATGGCGAATGAAGATCAGGCCTGGTAGACGAAGAATTGGTAGAATGAAGATAAAGCCCAATCGTCAAGTATTCTAATAGTCTTTCCCTTTCCGAGCGATTATTTGGCCAGGGCTTCTGGTTTCAGCTTCTGTCAGATAGCTCAATCAATTAGGACCCGGTATCAGAGGCAGATCAATGAAGCATTTCATAACTAAAATCTAAAGGTGGAACCCAGTGCAGAGGCTCCTGCACGATAGCGGGCTCTGTGGAGGTCGATAAATTACACAGCCTTTCACTCGCATTGCGTAGAGACTGTTTTCGGGACTCGAACCTGGGCGCCCAGATCACCATGCAGGTGACCTAACCGTTGCGCCAAGGCTCCACCTCCAGATAACTAAAATCTAAAAAAATAAAAATAAAATAAAATCTGAACATTCATAATGATGACCTAAATTATCTTGAAAATATATAATTTGTATTTGATTTATGCTTTAATCATGTAAATAATTCATAAAAAACAAATTATAAATTGAGAAATTAACAATATCCATCAACAACTCTTAATAAACTTCCATGAATCTAAGGGCCATTTGTTTTCGTTTTGAATTTTATGTTTTCAGCATACACTAAAAAAATACAAGAAAATGTGAGAACTTTTTTTACAATTCTTAGCCATTGCAACTATGGATGGACAATGGAGGAGATGAATTGTTTTTCGTCCTTTTGTTATGTCTCAAAACACAAAAAATCAAATAAACTTGTTTTCTATTTTCTATGTTAATTTTATATTACAAAATTGTTTGTTTTTCAACAATACATAAGAAGTGTGCATTTTTATTTAGGCGAAAACATAAAACTAAATACGGCATACCAAACGGGGCTTAATCTTCTAAAAACGCAAAACTCTTTATTATCATCGATATCCATCAACGCTATTACTGCATCATCAATATCCATCAATGCTATTACAACTACTACTCTTTCATTTTATTCATACTCACGGACTCTTGCTTCGAGCTCACGAATCCTCACACGCAAATCTACAGCAATGCCTCTCAAATTCTCCATTGTCTGCTCTTAACACGCCCATGATTCCTTCCATAGTTTGATCAGATGCTTTTTACCTTTCCTTCAGCTCCACCATTTCCTTCTTAGCTTCTTAAATTTCACTCATATGCATATCCTTTACGAATTTCAATTGCACATTTTCTTCTTCTTCAGACTTTGCTTGCATGAATTCTTCGTGTCATTTGAGAAGATTGGTCACTTCATCTCTAACCATTGATCGGTTGAAGACAAATTACAGTGAAGTATTCATGCTCTTGTCTGGTTCTAATGATGAAATGTAATTAATTAACATGGTAATCGCAGATATATAGAATGAAATATTATGGTAAAACATAATATAATTTGGAATTACCTTAATTTCTACATGATAAACAAGCATTGTTAGTTTTAAATTATTTGTTGAAAATGCTAAACTAAAGTAGCAGTCGTTATCTGTTGTTAGAACGAGCAGCCATTGATCTTTGTCACAAAATTTTCTTGAGACAAGTGAATAGTACGATGATTTGATAAGTATTGAGGGAGAATACTAGTCATTTTATAGTGGCAAAGGGTTGTGACTATAATTGCAGTATTCTACCTCTACACTCATCAAGTTATCGTAATTTTCATTTGCTTGGAAAATTATGACAAAGATCAATGGCTGCTTGTTCCAGCAATAAGTAATGACTACCCTTTTACTAGCATTTTCAACAAATAATTCAAAGCAAGCAACGCTTGTTTCTCATGAAGAAATCAAACTATGGACACTGAGAACTATTTATATGTAAACATAAACCTCAACCAAGGTAATACAAAACAATACTTACATTTTACCGTATTATTTCAATATATATATATATATATCTACAATTACCATGTTAATAAATTATGTTTCATCATCAAAGCCACGACAATAGCAGGAATACTTCACTATAAAACAGATCAATTCGTCAATCAACAATCCAATTATTAGAGATAAAATGACCGATCTTCTCAAAAGACGCGAAGAAAGCAAAGTTTGAAGAAGAAAAGAAATGAGCAATTGAAATTGGCATAAGAGATGCATATGAGGTATAAATTCAACCATTCAAGAAAAAAATATTAAAAGAAACCCAACTGGTTTCAAATCCAGTAATCAAGCAGTTTTGAACGTAAACCCAACCGACACCGAAACCGAGTTCTCAAACCTTGATATAGAGTTGGTGTATGACATTTGACAATTCATATATTAGCAACAACGCATTAGTGATGTATATACACATTTAACTGGTATTACCTAAAATATATGCAACTCTACACGGTTTAACATAATTTCTGCTAGTAGTACATTAGTTATCGTTCATATTTTCATGTAAAACTATGTAGAAAATTGAAGTGTAAAGGCTAGGATGATATTTATATTGGTTGGTGAATAAGTGTGTACTGAAATATACCTCCTATCAGTATCACTCAAATACATCAACTGATAATGGGGTGAATACAAATTTTTACATGGAAATGATCAAACTCAGGCCATCAGTTTTGTTCATGCCTTAAGATAATTGGGTACATATAATGTGCAAGACAAATATGACCTGGCCATGTGCGAAGAAATGTCTAGGTGGAACTTGAGTAGAATTGGAGCATTTAAAGTATCTAAAGCGCTAAACTCAGATATAAATAAGTTTAGATGTTAGTATGATCGTATTGGTTTAGTTCGGTCATTTATTTGGACCTTAGTTATGCTACCACTAGTTGCGTCTTTATCTTGGGCATAGCTAAACAAATGGGGTATTCATTTGTTACCACAATAGGTACACCATCGAAAGCCATTCCTGAATAGCATTCTATAGGTTGATCATATGATAGTATCAACAAAATGCTAGTGCAATGCCATAAATGAGCTAATGACTTATGAGAGTGGTTGTGAAATATTCCATGTATGAAAATTAGACTTAATCAAACTGCTAGACAAATGTGGTTCATTCATATATACATACCATGTTTCAATTAGACTTATCGGACTGCATAAGGGCCTACAAAATGAACTGTTTATTACATATGATTCTATCAAGCGCACAAAAATGAGATTTTAAATAAACTGATTGTTTTTTGGAACCTCATAGTTTTACCCATCTTTGATGGTAAACGAGTATTGCAAAAAAGGGTGCAGAAAGGAAGCATGTAGGAAAATGGAATTATTGACTAGGAAAATTTGATATGTTACCTTAGTAGTCGACGATGTAAACACATATTAAGTTGTCGAAGCTCTCAGTATCATCGTCTTCAGGTAGGTCACCTATCAGTTTACTGTGATAAAGTTATTGTTTTTTGAACAAACTGATTCTAGACTGAACCAGTTAACACCGCTTCAAATTCTAATACCCAATGAACTGAACTAGGTGACATAGATTCAGATTCTAGACTTGTGGAAGAATTATATATCATGTGCTATCAGTTTCCCAACTATACGGTATTTGGTTCTCTGGAATAAGTTTTTATCTTACCTAACACATGAGAGTTAATTATGCATGATAAACGCACAAAGTTTCATTAGGAAGTGAGTCCAAAATTGCATAAGACTAGCAATTTCGAATATATCAAATACACAAAGTTTCACTAGTACTTTATGCATTCGAAATTACAAAATACTACATATTTTTCATCAAAAACTGTGTACAAAATTTCATTTTTACTTGAAATATTCAAAATATGGTATTTTGCGTTAACAACTATGCATTATTGATATCAAACAAGTAAATTGAATGTTTCCATAATACAAATTAAGTAAATAACGTATTATGTGCTTCTTAGGGTTTTATAAGGTGCATAACAAAAATACATTTCTATATTTAAAAATCTTTGAACATATTGTTTTTTCGAATAAAATCTCATAAGGGATTCCAAGATGAATGATTGAATGGTAAGGCTTCATATAAAGGGGGAACTCAGTACACGATAGTGGACTCTGGAGAGATCGATAATGTACGCAGTCTTTCCCTCGCATTGCGAAGAGGCCGTTTCTGGACTCAAACCTTGGCTACTAGATCACCATGCGGGTGACATAACCGTTGCACCAAGACTCCACCTCGAAGGCATTATATGATAACAAAAAACTATAATTATAACTATTTGCACAAGATGATTTTTCGCTATTTTTGATGGGAAGAAACAACCAAATATAGTTTGTATAATGTTGGTTGAATAAAAGTTTATGATTCAAGTAATTCACTTCTACTCATGTACTTCATTCAAACAACTTGCAAAATAGTATGATTATTTTTTGTCCAAGTTGATAATATTGAACTTGTTAGTTAATATTGGTGACTGCCCACCTTAATTTTATATTAGCACAGCATTAACTATTATGAGCACGTTCTAAATACAAATTTTTACGATGTGGTTATTAATATCTCCTACTCTATTGTTTTTTTCTATTGTTTTTTTTCTATTGTTACCGAGGGCTTAGTGGTTGATGTTAATGTTCATTTCTTCATATAAATGATGTTTTTCTCTTTTTCTTTTTCTTATTTTCTGGTATAAGATAAAAATAAAAAGATGAGAATGATTTACCAAACTACCGATACTTATCATGGTTGTCCACGGTAAACAACAAATATGATGTTTGCTACATGTTTAGTTCGTAATAATATGTTCACTTGTTGATACAACAAAAGCCCATTGAAATTTAACATATTCTAATTTTTTGGCAGGTTGTTAATTCTATGTTTCTGGCATTTCATTTGCAACTATGAACTCATAATTTAAACATTTAGTTGTCGTTCAACTTAATCTGAATATTTAAATAAACAACTGAAAATTGAGAATGAGTGCATAAAATAGAATTTAATTGGCTTTAGCCTACTTAATTTGAAGGTAGTACATAGGTGTTGAAGCCCAGGTTATAGAGTGCACAAAGCAACCTTAATGTAAAGTGAATGCATTTAGCATTGTTGTCGAAAACAAGCATTTATGTGGTTCCTACCACTTACGATACTTTGCATGCGTTTTTATTAAAATATGAGCTGCTTTAAAAGTAATATAATAAATTACAATCTGTTATAACTTAAAGAATCTTCTGTTAATGACAATAAATCATGAAATTTACCGTATTAAACATCAAATATAAATTTTAGTATAATTTAAAGCAGCAAAACGTAAATATGCAGATGCGACAAAAATGTTGATATGACAAGGATGTAAATTAGTGAATTTTGTATCACAACTTATATCATATTTTTTATTTCTATTAAATCAGTTTGTAAGCATACACATAAAATTAAGAAGAATGCAAGCATAAACAATTTTGATATGAGGATAATAGATTAAATATATGTTTTGTCTTCTCCTTTTGCGGTGGCAGAGAAAGAAAAACTAATGCATCCTTGGAATCGTATATCTATCAAAGTTTAGCATACAGTATGAAGAAAAAAATTCAAGTGAACGAAAGTAAAACTCAATAGTATCAAAACATGAACGATGGTGATTTGTTGTATATGGTAGCAGAGGTAGCATAACCCAAATACAAGTTGAGTTTGCTTCATATAAACTTCGTTATTCTGCCAATTCCAGTGTGTGTTTTGCATTTATTTAATTTCAAGTGTAGTTTTACATAGTTAAATTTCCAAAAAAACTATTCCCTTGTTTTCCTTCTTTAATTCAAGAGGTATCTATTTCTTTATGTTCTTTTTTTTTGTAATAGAGTTAGGTTGAATTTGTTTTATTCTTAATGCAGTCAAATTAAATGTTGTCATTTTTGGGAAAACACTTTTGTTGTTATGTTGTTTCCCTCGTCTTTTTACATCTATTTGATATTGTGCTTCGTATGTTCAAAAAAAAATTATGCTTACAAACTAAATGCGTTTTAATATCAATTTTAATAAATCATTTACAAAACTATTTTTATTGGTATTTTTAAACATTTTAGTCTTAGATCAAAAGCAATTTGAACTAGTTTAGAAGTAGTTTATGAAAGCCATATTAAAAAAGTTTATTAAAAGCAACTTAAGCTTATTTTAATAAGCAATTTATATAAACCACAAGGAGTTTAAGTGCATTCATACTATTTGTGGGTTGGGGGGTTGCCAATTTTATATAGTGTACAGTTTATTCATGGAAAATGCTCGACGTTGCCTAATTTAGATAATTTATCAATTGAGTTACATGGTCTTGTGAATCTTCTTATCCATGAGTTCACATTTGATTACATGTTCTTTTGCGTGAATAAATTTCCTGATTGGTTCTTACATGTATACTTTCCAGATTAGTTCATAATTAAGATTTGGCACATCGAGTTTGTTAAAGCTGCTACATCACTTAAACTCAGTGTTATATCTTTCGATATTTGACTATAGACGTGGCTACATCTATTGTTGTCATTGTTGTTGTCGTTATTAACCAAGAGTCCAAACTACAAATGGCTTATAATTAAACTGTGAAATAGGCTATGCTCAGTTTTGGCTGAAGATCTGCTCCTTGAATTTTGAAGTCACATAAGCATAAGATGTTTTCAATTGACTCATCAATATTGGCCAGTTAGCTTGTGTGGGTGGTTGAATACTATTTTATGCGATGCCTTAATGTTAATGTAAAAATGAGTTCTTATTTGTTTGTTTATTAGGTGGTAGCTTGTTCCAAATCTTAGTTTATTTCATAAATTTTGAATTAAAAATGTTACCCCATGAATAATAGCAGTATCGGATTTCTAAAATGTTCTAAAATGGTGTAAAGAGACGAACGATGGGAATAACCAAGACGGTGTGGCAGATGGATCTGAAGTCTCCTAAATTGAATGAACCATCGACTATAGTTACTGCGTGAAGCGGATGGGAAAAGCATAGACAACGATAACAACGAAAGGAAGGACAAATGAATTGTTTTCCAAGGTTCGAATTAAACGTGGGGTGGGATAGCTATTCTTTTCCAAGATTTGAGTAGAAATGTTACGAGTTGGAATGAGTGCAAAGTTGATGTCACTTAACTGCATATTTTGGTAAAACTTGGAAAGAGGACACATTGGTCAATGGTTTTTTTAAAAATGAAAAATACAAATGCTTCTTCAACCACCGGTAATGAAATCACGATTTTGAGTGGAACCTATTTAAGTCATTATAAAATTTAGCCCTATAATTTCCTCCCATTTTAAGATCCGTATTTCCTGTAATGTATTGGATTCGAATTTAATAAAATAACAAATGGTTTGATTGGGTTTTTTGTTCATCACAGCGCTAGGGATGGGCGGCCAAATAAAGTAGAAGAGGGAGGCAAGTGTTGACTTGGTATGAGAGAGTTTTGTATTTGATATTTTGGCCAAACTCACCCAATAAAAAGGAAGCTAATGCTCTTGTTTGTAGTTTAACTTTTTGCTCCTCTTTCCATTATTTTCGCTGCAAGCACCCACCCAAACCACACTCGTCTCTTAACTCCATTTCATATCTAATCAATTAATACTATTAAATCTGGTGTTAGCACGTCGTTTGGTTGCATCAGAAGGTGTAGATCTGTGAGGTCAAGGAGACTCATAATCTAGTGTGAATAAGAGGCAAAGCTTCTTAGTTAAAATTTATTTTAATTTTATACAACTAATTAATGCATTGCATCTTATATATCACCGTACATACACACACATGTACATACATATATATGGGGCAAGGATCAACTCCGCGTTCTTGCTACACCTCAAATCCACGTTGATTTCAACCGCATATTCCAAATTAAATAATATAAGATATAAAAGAGAGCAAATATATTATTTAATTCGGAATGTGCGATTGAAATCAAGAGGGATTAGAGGTGTAGCAAAAATAAGGTGTGGTCGATCACTGCCTATGTGTGTGTATTATTGTCTGTCATTATACGTCTGTTTGATACTTGATATTAATCTATATGGTTCATATTATTATTATGCCATAAAAAAATAATTTATTTTTGGTCTAAAAAATCAATTTTTTACTGTTAAACTATATACATATATATTTTAAAAAAACATCGTTTAGTATTTTATATAATAAATTAAGTTAGTATATTATATAGATAATTTTATTTAACCAGAGTTTTCAAAAATGAAAAAAACTTCAGCCAAATTAATGTCATGAAATTGATAATAAAAGTTACGACTGAATTATATTTTGAGTAATTGTATATATTTATACTAATGCAAATTCATGCTACTACGCACATGGGATTCACATAATTTTTTATTGGGCACTTTTCAAATTTCTTTCATTACATGAAGGTAAAACATACACCTTTGGATTGTAATTTGGTTGTTTTATCTTGAAAACTACAAACAAACCTAAAATGATAAATACGCTTGAATGATTTCAAAGGGTATAAAATATAACTAATTTTTTTCGAAACAATTTTGTTATACAACGAACATTAACATCAATTATAAGTTATTTCTAACTTGGAAGCTTTATATTAGTAATAGCTCGACTTTACTAAATTGAATTTTTAGCAATTAATTACTTTTTCTCAACTGCATGGTTATATTGTTTGATATAACACTATTTTAATTTGGAATTGAATTGAACGGTTAAAAATGATAGTTAACTGGAATTAATTGTATTTTATTCCAACTAAAATTTAAAATGGTGAATAAGTTTACCATGATTAAAAATGTAAAATAATTGGCATTAATTCACTTTAATACGTAGATAATTATTTATACGAAAAATACATATCAACGCTAATCAACGTAAAATAGGTTACCACGTATGAGCGAATATACATATTTATTTCATACGATAAATAAATAGATTTATTATTATTATGTGCACACTATAAGGACAAATCCCTTTAACAACTAATAAATAATTATTGTTAAAGGACAAAACTTTAATAAAGACTTGCAAAAAAACATATTCTACTTATAGGTCTCACTGAAAACTAATTGTCAAACTAGACCTATTTCTATATAGCTTACGCATTCATGGAATGAGCAAGCTATATTTTGTAAAAAATAAAATTAACGCATTCCATAAATGCGCAAGCTATATTTTGTATATAAAAAAAGTAACGCATACCATAAATGCGCAAGCTTTAAAATTGCATTTGCGCATTTATGGAATGTGCAAATGCAATTTCGACTGTGTAATAAACAAAAGCACTTTGTTTGATGTAGATTTGCCTTTGTGCGTTCCATAAATGCGTAAACACAATTTAAAGCTTTCGCATTTATGAAATGCACTAGCTTTAATTAATAACTTGCTTATTCCATAAATTCACAAGCTATATTAAAACCAGACTCAGTTTAACAAATAGTAGTTTTCGGTGAGTCCTATAAGTATAATAGGTTTTTTTTGCAAGCCTATATTAAAATTTTGGCCTTAAAGTAATTGAACAATTTTTTTCATTACATTGTTATATCCATAGTTGTAAAATAATTAAATTCTTAAGATTGTAAAAGTGTTTTCCACCGTATTTTATTGATGTTGTAGGAATCCGTAGAAAAATGGTGGCTAATCTTACTATAAAACCATTTTAGTGTTGTACATATAGATATAATAATTAGACAATAATTTACAAGTAACAGCACTTTTCCAAGCATTGTACTATTCCTTCAATCAATGCGTGCAAAACATTATAAATACTATATTTCAAAAATAGCGACAATGCTTTGAAAATATCGTAGATATAGTTCAAAAACATTGAGACGTCGTAAATTGCTTAACACAAACACATATTTATGAATGGAGTATAAATAAATACACTAATCCAGTGAACGATGAATTATTATGCATTCATATACTTACACTTATTATAATAATTTATTAACAATACGATATAAGTAAAAGCATTTTTATTCACAAAATATGTGGTTATTGCATCAAGATGATAGTAAATTTCTACATCAAACATATACCTCCTACCACCTACTACAATATTGGTTTGCCAACATTAGAAAAAATAAGAGCACTGTAAAATAGAAATGACGTATCCAGTACCAAAGCTACTAAATACCAGGAAGTCTGACGAACCACCAATTCTTTTCATGTTCCTGAAAATGAAATAAATGTTGATCATGATAAGTTATCAGTAAATTAATATCATACTTCATAAGTATTATAACCAAATGGAAATGGACAATAAGTCCGATCACATAAAACTAAAAAGAAAATGCAAGTATCTGGTTTAAAAGAGCAAGCATGCACTCAAAAAGAAACTACCAGGGCAATTAATATAATTTAGCGGCAAATTTGTAAAAATAGTTACTCTTTTCAATTAATAATTGTAAGCATAGGTAACACAGTTGCTTGGTTATTGCCCTCTGGATATGCACATGGCTAAATATAATAAAATATTAATATATTTTAAGAATAGTATGTGCAGACAACTTGGAAAATAATTATAATTTTGTAGTCCGACTATTCCATAGTTATTGGCAGTGTAATACAACTTGAAGTGTTCTTTCTTAGTTCAGATTAGCCATCATTCGTTTCTTGGTCATTCGTTTCTTGGTTAATTAAGCTGACCTTATTAATGTATGTTATATTTTACCTCGTTTCAGCATTGTAGAAAACATATCATATAGGTTGGACACCTCAAAGTTAAAATCGTTAAGTAAAAATGAGATAATGTAAAAATGAGATGTACGAATGATAATATATTTTAGTATAACATCATACTACATCAGATAAACAAGGAGAAAACGTGTTCTATTCGATCGTCCAGACATAAATTTTAACAGAAAAGTTGGAAACTTGTATTGTTTATACTATTTCAAATCTCGTTTATCTCACCCGAGATCTCAGTCATTTTTGAACTCATTTTTGAACTTAAGTGAGACGAGATTTAGCGAAACGAGACATTAAATTTTGTTTATTTATTACTGGACACTCGTCCAGGGTAGTCAAAATTTAAGGTGAGATCTCAATAGAAGATTTTATACGAAGTTATGTTTTTTATATAAATTTTTTCTTTTACTTCTTATGTGGGTCTAAAATAAATTACACTCTGATAACTTTATATTGAATCCTACTTCTTTTTACATTAACAAGCGAGGAAAAACATTTTATTTTATTTCTACTTTTAATATTTGGATGAGTAGAACTCATTCAATTAATACCAGATTAATCGTGTTATCACTATGATTAAAAAAGTGAATTATTATTATCAATTCATATAAAATATGTGTATAAAAAAGTTAATATTTAGAAAAAATTATCACAAAAATCTTTGATATATCAAATTTAAACCCTTAAGTTACCCCGAGATAGTCCCAAAGTGGACTTTAAAATTAAAATCCGAGATGTACACTTGAAATACACTCATCTCACCCGAAATCTCGTCTGATACGATATATTATGTGTGAAATTTTCAAGACGAGTCGCGACCGAAATTCGAGATTTAAAACCTTGATTGTTTTAGCTTTCAGATATGGTATATCAAAGTATAACGATCAAGTATTTTTCTTAAGCTCCCTTATTTTATGTTACTCTGGTCCAAAACATATAAGCATGGTTGATAGGAAAATTATTAAAAGGTCAAAAAAATTAATTACTTAATGTGGACCCAACACAGATGTAGAGATAATAGCTTGAAACTTAATACATATTAATTTCATTTTTTTGACTGGGCTAGAGTCCAAACTGGATATGTTCATATACAATTCACTGAATTGGATTGGAGAATAATTTGAGTACTTCACGCTATGCCTAGATGTTGTTGCTCCTTTTGTTTTTGGTATAACCTTAGTGGTTCATGAGAATATGTCTATTATGAATGAAGATTCTAATATTTATTTGGATCTAAGAACATAATGAATTCACCAATGATTAAGGTATAAGTCTATTGGTTTACCTACCACAATTTGTTTCTGTAATGTTTTTATGCTTATGAGAATCAAAGACCCTTGAGAAAGTGTTGACGTCGATTGTCACATCATATCGCAATTATTGATTAGAACTCCTATCTGAATATGAGCATTATTTGGTTATCGGAGCATAAACATCATATACGTGTGCGTGTTAGTAATCCATAGTTATATAAAACTAATTCGTTGCATAAAGTAGGTCAATTAGGATCCTAATCAAACTCATATATGTAATTCATTAACAAACTTAATGTGTTAGTAAGAGAAAAATAGCAATATAATTAGCTCCCAATACAACATAAGTAAAAACTGTCTCATTTTAATTTATTTGTTCAAAAAAGTATGAATGGCCATTAATGCGACAAACTAAGGGAATGTTAACATTTTCCATATAATTACACATAATAACCCTTATACTTCACTATTATTATGTAATATAAATATTAGAGTTTACAATAATTAAAGTTTTCTATTTTCATTACTAACTTAAAAAATAGGTGAATAGATTATTGTCGGTGAATAATCTAAGCTATAAAATGCTGTCAGTGAATAGTAGGCAACATAGTGAACTATAAAATGTTGTCAGTGAGTAATCCAAGCTATAAATTAAATCGATCTTGTTTGAGAATAAAATTTCCATATAGTTTGCAAACCAATATCAAAACAACAAAAAATTTCTTCAATTTCAATCATACAAGTCAACAAAATTGGTTGATACTGAACAATTTATAAATAAAAAAAAATGAAAACTACAGCCTAGAAAGAAAAAAAATGAAAGCTATAAATTCTAAATACGTAGAGTACCTGATGTCACCGATATTCTTCTCCCCTAACTCCACCGACAACTCAACTTTCTGTAAAATCAAAGTCCTCTTCGTTCCTTCAGCCCTAAATATCCCTCAATCTGCTTGCTTATTAGATCTGACAATAGATGGAAATGAAACATAGAAATCATGATGAGGAATATATTCGATTGAAATAACTAAAATCATTTGGGCTTTAGCCACTAGATTTTGAGTTAAACCTAGAATGGAAAGGGAACGTGAAAAAAAAGAAAAGAATTAGGAGCAGCTCCTCGATGCCTCCTACTTAATTTGTGCAGTAATTTCAAATGAAATCTGACGGTTTAAATTAGCAATCAATATCGGTAGTGTTATCTTTTTGTTAAGTAATTAAACAACATTACATGGATCACTAGCCTTTGTTCTGCCAAGTTTTGAAAGGGAAAACTAAAATCAAACCTCGAAAAGGGAAAAACTTGTAAGGGCTAAAAAAGATAACATTAATTCTCAAGTTTTGACATCTTAGATCGAGGTTCTATAGGTCGTAGGTTCAAACATCTAAGACATCGAAATAAATGCTCAAGTTCATAACATTTAACGATATTCAATATATTTAGTATTTTTACAATATTGAAAAAATTGTAAGATTTAAGCCCTTCAGCAACAAACTTTAAACATCACGAGTATATATACACGTCCAGATGGATCTGCATTTGATCGTTGGACCATATTTTTGTTAAATTTTGGTGATACAAAATCACAAATAGAAGGAAACAAATATGCAAAAGGGAAAGTAATCACGTTTGTTCATTATGAAAATGCATTAATAATTGGATTGCATTTGAATGAGATGGCAAGAAAATTTATGTATGCGCACGTTATGGAATAATATATATGTAAAAGATATGCATATTATTTCTTTCTTCGTAATCGCATTGCTTTGGGATTATTTTCTTCCATCTTTGAAACGAGTGAATTACTTGCTATGTCTGCGTGATTTGTTACCGTTGTAATTTGCCTCCATTTCTTACCATATTTTGGTAATTTGATTGATGACTCACATGAATTTATATTGGCTATATATTGAAGGTAGACCTCATTGTAAACACATCCTGGCATTCAGCCAACGATCTCCAGATAGAGTGTCTCTTCTTGTTATCCCTAATTTGGGGCTTGGTATGTAAACTTTTATTTTGTAATCTCTTGTAATTCTCTCAAGTGTAATAAAATCTCTCTTCTTTGGACTGGACGTACACTATCTAGATGATAGTGGAACCAGTATAAATTTTATGCGTCTCTTTTCTTCTTTATAGTTATTTACTATTTATTTGGAGTAATAGAATAACTGCTGCTAGATTAAGTGATGTTCAAATTGGCAAATCTAGATCATGCTTATTGTTTTTCCGCATTTGTGCAATTTCTGCACAACAGATTGGTATCAGAGCTAGGCAATTTGTTCAGATTTGTGCATCAATGGCTTCTAGAAAGAGCGGTAGATCTGGTGGTGATTATGCTATTACTCATTTGGATGGAAAAAGGAGATTTTGTGCAATATGGAGTGGAGGAGATTATGTTGAGAGAGAAGAGTGTTCTAGTCTTGGAAATTTGATGATAAGGAGTTTACTGTGTTGAAGAGACATCTGGATTTTGGAACTTGTATCTGCTTTATGGCTCGATGTTGATGTGAGAGTCTTATGTTGATTTCCATGGGAAATTTGTTGTTTGGCAGATAAGGTATGTGGAAGGAGAGAGATTTATCTTGTATACAGAGATTTGGATCAGCCTTGTTATGTATGTTGGCTTTTTGTTTTCTAGCTCTGTATTTGATTGGTGATTGAGAGAATTTTTTGGCCTTGGTGGCTTTGAGATTATTTTGATATCTACCTTCTTTTGATTTTGGATATTTGCAACATTTTGTTGGCGGACGGGACATAGTCTGAGCTCGTTAGCAAGGTGTGATAGGGGGTGGCCTTGCCGGAACCCATTGGGTAAGTATTCATTTTTGGTATCCATCTCGTTAAGAGATTTTGGTTGAAGGTGAAGTTTGATTTTAAGAGTTTTATGTTGAAAAGAGAATTTGACTCGAGGTGGAGTGTTGGAAATATGTGATTTTGCATCAAGGTGGGGTGTTAAATTTTGGTGATACAAAATCACAAATAGAAGGAAACAAATATGCAAAAGGGAAAGTAATCACGTTTGTTCATTATGAAAATGCATTAATAATTGGATTGCATTTGAAGGAGATGGCAAGGAAATTTATGCATGCGCACGTTATGTAATAATATATATGCAAAAGATATGCATATTATTTCTTTCTTCGTAATCGCATTGCTTTGGGATTATTTTCTTCCATCTTTGGAACGAGTGAATTACTTGCTATGTTTGCGTGATTTGTTACCGTTGTAATTTGCCTCCATTATCTTCTTACCATATTTTGGTAATTTGATGGATGACTCACATGAATTTATATTGGCTATATATTGAGGGTAGACTTCATTGTAAACTCATCCTGGCATTCAGCCAGCGTTCTCCAAATAGAGTGTCTCTTCTTGTTATCCCTAATTTGGGGCTTGGTATGTAAACTCTTATTTTGTAATCTCTTGTAATTCTCTCAAGTGTAATAAAATCTCTCTTCTTTGGACTGGACGTACACTATCTAGATGATAGTGGAACCAGTATAAATTTTGTGCGTCTCTTTTCTTCTTTATAGTTATTTACTATTTATTTGGAGTAATAGAATAAATGCTGCTAGATTAAGTGATGTTCAAATTGGCAAATCTAGATCGTGTTTATTGTTTTTCCGTATTTGTGCAATTTTTTGCACAACAATTTTTACATTATAGCTATTACAAAACAATGACGATAAAACTATGAAATGATCATTTTCACTATTTCAAATTTTCATAAGAACCTTAACAGTATAGGCATTACAAATTTTCCTAATGGCCTTAACAACATTTAAAGTGGAAAACTCATGCTTGCACAGATGTATAGGTAATGTCATATTGAGAATGAGTAATATAGGATGGTATTTTTATTTTTAGATATTTTTCTCAACTATTTTTTTTAACACTACTAAAAAGATTCAAATATGTGAAATCCCCTTCTCACTGAGATCTTGTAAATTGCACCTCTATCTTTTGAAACTTGCCTAAATAATTAAAACATAGAATATCAACATGCAATACCACTACGTTTTCCGATTTGATTGATTGTCCATATATATTTCAACTAAGTGAAAAAAAAACAATCAAAACCATCAATCTAGTGTTTTGCAAAAATATCATATTATACTGCAGATATTTAAGGAAAAAATATGAATATCGAAGAATAAATATCTATCTTATTAGCAAATATCTTAGAAAAAGACACATACAACTTTTTGTATTATTATTTGTAGTAATAACTGCAAATTTTTAGAAAAAAATCAAGTTAGACTCTGAATGAGAAAATTTTGTGGATAAAAATCAAGCAAGTTTTAGGATTTGGTTTAGTTGTCGGTGGCTACATAAATAAGTATAAGCACAATCTGATTAAATTACAGATTCTATGCTTGCATGTACCTTAGAAATGCAAATTACTACCGTTTATAATCCAGTCAAGTATATGCCTAAACTTATGTACACAGAATCCTACCTACAACACTAATCAAAACATTAGAAGCAATTATCGCCTATCACGTAACATATCGTTAAATAATGTCCAACATCCGTAACTTGTTTAGCGTGTATAAACTTTATTAAAAATAAAATGGATTTTCAAATATTAAAATAAGGTGCATAGTTAGGACGTAGCAAAATGATATTCCTTAAATTCACACAGTGCGTACATCCATATTGATTAGTCGGTCGCCTTTTTTCTATATAGTTACTTCCGATGCCAGTTCAATAAGTTGTAATATATGCTAAATTGGATCGCAAAACAACAAATTCAACAAAATTTGTGCTACAACTAACTTCCTAAGGTACATACTATTTTACAGTTGAGAATATTGAAGTTTGAAAGATTACAGCTCCACCAAACCTACTGTTCATACTACTAACAACAGAGTGTATAAATTTATCACCCTACGAATTTTCAGAAAATTCGTATAAATCCTTCTTAGTATCTACCTAACAAGACTCTAGTTCTTGATTTTCTACAGTGCTCATGTTGGAGTAGATTCATACAAATGACTATAAATTAACCCAAATAAATGCAAAAGCAATAAGTTCATATTGCACTACGATAAAACAAACAGCAATAAGAGAATACAAAACACCAAATCACAAAAGAAAGCAAATAGAGAGTTCGAATGGATTTATAGTGGTTTCACTATAGTGAGATGGTGTACATCCACTTTACGGAGAGGAGATTTTATTACTTTTTGAGAAAAAAGAAATTTACAAGATTGATAATGGAGGCTAAGAAGAAGAATAAGAAATACAACTTGAAAAGATGATTCAATCTCTGCATATTGACTATCTTTATATAGATATTATTACTTAGGGTTAAAGTAACCTGTTTATAGTTATAAATCAATGTCTCATCAATTCTCCTATTCATATGACAAATATTTATCCGTTTGACTTTCCAATTTCATCCAGTTTGCACGCGCTTGACAAGATTCCTTCCTTCATCAACTAATTAGGGAATTATTTGATTACTTCGGTCTTCCAAATCACTCTCCTTCTCATGAAAATAATTCATTGCCCAATTTAATGCAGTAAAAGAGTCAATATATTTGAGTCATTATCTCAAATATCTTCAAAATCTTCATTTCTTGGAAATATAATATCATCGAAATCAACAATATCTTCCAAATCTTCTTTAGTATGAAAATTTTGTATCACCAAAATCTAACAATCTCCACCTTGATACTGTATTTCCATCTAAGCCTACCAATTTCATATACATCCTCTTACTTTAAGAAACACTTGGACAAGATACCATGGACACTTCCCCAATGAGTTTGGGCATAGTCATCATCCATTGCACTTTGTCAACAAACTCCGGCAAGGCCACTGCCTGCTAATAAAGTGTTGAAAGTACCCTTTCCATGTGGGACCTATCAATCTCCACCAATGTCTCCATCTATCAACTCACTCTACCCATGTGCCACCCAGTGGCGTCTAGCACTTCAACAAGTAAATCAAGTTTGAGTAATGCTCGAACTTTGCAACATGCAAGGTCTTGGTGAACATGTATGCTGCGTTCTCCTATGTACGAATCTTCTGAATTTGCACCTGCTTTTCTTCTTTCATAGAGACAAGGAAAGACTCTCTTACCTCTACTCCTTGAACTAAATGCCATATTCTCATCCGAATGTATCATGCTTTGACTATTGCAATTTACTACTATAATCCCATGAACAAAGCCTAAATCATACAATAATCTCTTTAAGTAAAGTATTTCCATAGCTGCTTCAACAGCAGCTATCAATTCTGCCTTTGTAGTAGACAAGGCAACCATAGTCAGCAACCTTACCCTCCAACTAATAGCTATCATTCCAAGTGTAAATATGTAACCTAAAGTCGACTTCCTTCGATCTCTGTCTCTGGAATAATCAGAATCACAAAATCCGACCAAGCCGAAATCTTTCTCTCTGTCATAAAAAACAAGTGCATCATTGAGAAGGTTGAATCTAAGGATGAATGGAATTAAGAAAGAAGGGAGAGGCCTCTGTAGAATCGGGGGTCGAGTCCGGGAATTTGCAGGTTAGGGATATGATGTTGAGGGAGGTTACCGTGAATGTTACAATGTTGGTGGGATGGAATTTGGGGATGAATAGAACTGGGAATTTTTTGGGGAAATTTGAGGAGGAATAGAGTTAGGTTACAGGACTAGTGATTGCGAATGGGAGGAATGAACGCAATGGGAGGCAACGGTATGAGTGCGGGTGTGGCAAAAGCAAGGGCATTTTTGGAATTTCAATAAAACACCGTGGAAGTTTGTGCAATGAATTCTCTTTAGGCTGGATTTATTCGCACTCCGCTTTCCTCATTTCACACCCCGTTAGCTTATTAATTTTTTATATTCCAAAATTGCCCATATCTTCAAACCACAACAGATCACGTTCAATAGAAACAGTCATGAATATAAGCTCTAATAGAACGAGGTATGTAAAATCCTCGCTCGGTCAAAGCGAAGTTTGTGTACTAACTTCGCTCGGACCGAATTAGGTTCGTATAATAACCTAGTTAGGTTCGAGCGAGGTTTATATAATAACATCGTTTAGGCCAAATAAGATTCATGGACCAACGACATCATGTTTGAACGTTGTTTAAGAAAAATAATGGGATTTGAAAGGAAGAAAGTAGGGTGGGAATAGAACCACTTTATTAGTACTAATATAAAATGCATGTATGTGCATATAATATTCGAGGTACTTACTTTTAATTTAATTAAAAAATGAGTGGAAGGATGTCTGTTCTAAGTGCAAAGGTTTTGGTAGTCGCAGCACTTTTATATTAACTTGTTTTGTTTGTGCTATCAGTGGCAAATTGGTAGTAAAATTTCATTGATGGATAGTCGGGAATGAGATGGTGGTGAAGGTTGCAGATCGGTGGCAAGATTCCATTGATGGAGTGTGTATTTTCGAAACTTTAAAAAACACTGTGGAAATCATGTTCGTTGAATTCTCTTTATTAATAGTAAAGAAGCAAAGACAAATTATCACAATATAAGAAAATTGTCGTTGTAGACGGTTATTTACAACAATGTTATGAAATGTCATTGGAAAATATTAATTTTTAACTTTTCGTAAAATAAACGCTGCCCCTAAAGGTTTTTTACAATGATTTGTAGGAAAATATTGTAAATGACATATTTATCTACAACGATTTAAGCAACTGTTGCAAAATTCATGTCGTAAATTGGATTTGTTCTTGTAGTGGTAGCATGAGTATGATAAATAGATTTATATCAAAATTTGAGTTGAAACTAAATGGAGAATGAATTACAATTACCTCCAGTAATTATTATTTATATCTTTCTAGCTTGATTCCAGTTCACATTAGAGAACCAATTTTATATCAAAATTTAGAATAAATATTCTTTAATGCAAATTACATGACTTAATTACCTTTAATAGGCATGTTCACTAAATAACAGAACTTAGTATCAAAGATGGAAAAATATGATGTTATTCAATTTTAATATCATCAACAGCCAAACCAAGAAAAAAACATGTTGTTTAATTTCTAAATTAATTAAATTACACATTTTCTCTATTAAGTTGGTACAGCATAATTTTTATAAGTTCATGGCCTGAGATCTTACGGAGACATGGAGTAAGTACAATATGTATTAACTTAAGATATATACATTTAT
Source organism: Allium fistulosum (assembly GCA_030737815.1). NCBI lineage: Eukaryota > Viridiplantae > Streptophyta > Magnoliopsida > Asparagales > Amaryllidaceae > Allium > Allium fistulosum. The sequence continues at coordinate 53,819,377 of CM060908.1, forward strand.
ATCTTCACTGTACTATATGATTTGATCAATTATACAACTATATATGCATTTGTTTTGAAATGCTTATTGTAAATGCATTTATTAATATGACTTTTTTCTAACTCCATAAAGGCCCGTGTGAAATTACTATTCTACTAAACATGATACATTTCAACTCAAGGCCGGACTTCAAAAATATTAGATTTTTGCATAATTTAGTAGAATGTTACTCATATGGAGAGCTCTGATATCTTGTTAAAAGAATCATTTAATTATTTATGGATTAACTGACCAATATAAAGATAAATAACTTTATCTTTCTTATTTTTCTTTGATTTATTTTGTTTCATAAAAATAGTAGTTATCACTACAATTATTGTTTCTGCATTTTGGTTATTTTAATTACATCTATTTTGTTGTGGTGTTGTTAATTTTTCTCTTCTTCTTTTAATCACTTAGAGTGTACTTGAATTCACAAAAAATAAGTAATGTGGAATAATAATTGGACCATTGGCTTTGGACTCTTTTCTAACTTGTTGCTATTTTATGTATTTTAGTAGGATAAGTAATACGGAATAAGAATTGGACCATCAGCTTTGGACTCTCTTTTTCTTTTTTAATGTTTGATATTATTTGCATAGTTTTTTTTCCCAAAGCTTTAATATAGGTCTACATCCTCTAGCATATTATCCTTAGTTATCTCTATGCAATAAAGTTGAATTTAGTGTATATACTTCTAAAATCACCATGCTTCTAAGTTAAGTTTGAACTTATTTTTTGTATGGTGAAGCCGCCGGTGCTGTTAGTTGTCTCATTGTTTTGGTGCTATTTTGAAGCAGTCAAATGGTTTTATTAGTTTTCATTATGTTTAAAAGCTGTTAGCCTGTTGTGCACAAAAAACATACCGGTTTTGGACATGTGTCCCGTTTGAGCCAACTACTATTCTGGTTCATCATATTTGCGAGGAACTATCTAGCTACTGTTCTTGTACGTTTGCGAATATTGTTTGAATAGTTATCGAGTGGTAAAGTGGATATTGTTGTTGCACGTTTCTGTTATGTTAAACTATGCTACTGTTCTGATTCTTAAAGTTTGCAAGGCACAATCTGATATTACTATAGTAGATGCACAGCTTGTTGCGTGTCTGTTCTGCTCAAGATAAAATCCATACATATAAATATTCTAATATAACAAAAATTTATGTTATGACTCAAAACCATCTTGATTGGTCTATAGTTTCCATTATATCTGTACAAATTTCTTATAAAGGTTGAAATTTCATTTTATAGAGACACATGACTAGAGTTTTACGACAACAATAGCTTTGAATTGCAGAACATCTTTTATACGTTAAAATAGAGTATGTCATATATATATATATATATGTACAATATCATTCATTCATAAACAATTAATGATTTGGGCAACAATGGAAAACTTGAAAGTTACTGCTCTTCTCTTTGTTTCCTTTTCCCGTTTTGCATTACAATTCAATAAAGTCAGTGCAAATTTTATTAGTAACACCAAGTTTGCATAAACCTTGTGATCATGCTCATGAGTTCTTCAGGTTTCCATGTGTAAAAGAAACTTTTTAGTTTCTCCAAATTATATATAAGCAGTGTGGATTTTTTTGATTATTAGCATCTAGAATACACTCGAAGAAGCTATTATTTTGGAACATATACATGGTAACAAAAATAGCCTTAGGTAATTCTGCAGGAAAATATCTAGTTTATAGGTAGTGTTATTAATTAAGATTATTTTTATGGCAGTATTTGAAGGTTGCAAAGAGATCGAGCACAAAAGATATGTCATCGTGTATTTTTCTGTATACATATAGAAGTCCACTAATGACCCATCTTTTCGACTTCCAGTTCTTAACACTAATACATCCATAGTATTTACGTGTCGAGCACTCAAGTGCCAGAAAGAAGAATTGTTAGGATAAAAAAATAAAAACAAAAGGAAATAGAACAACCAAGGAAGGAACACGGTATTAGAATCTCACAGCGGAACGACAATACATAATATCAAAAGAACAAATACAAAGGGTTACTCCGATATAGAAATTTCAGAGTTACAAAATCTAAGTAGTATCATCATCCTGAATAGTCATAAAAATATGTCTTCACAAATGCTGATATGTACAATATAGTAATGCAACGGAAATAAGAATACCATGATAGGTGAAACATCCAGCTCATCTTCTAGAGCTCCAAAGAACATCAATGAAAACCTACCTTTCTCAAACTACTCAAACGAGTACGCGAGAAAGTTAGGGAAAACAAAAACCAAGCGTCGGACATAAGTCTGGTATGAGAAACTCAAGGAATATGTTTGAAGTATGTAATAGTACTTTTGAGACCACATGGCATGCCATAAGGGTTATCCCCTCAAAAGGACCACCGTCTAATATGTACCTAAGGTGATATAATAGATAATGGCTAGGGTGAAGTATACAAATATATAACGTAGCTTGAATGGTTACATTGGTTACATTCAAATGCATATTAGAGGGCATAATCGAAGTGGATAAGGAATGTTCGCACAATGGATTTTCTACAGAGATCTCTTCAGTGAAACCGAATTCGAACTCCAAGCACAAGAGTTAAAAAGTGCCTTTTAGTATCGTATATCTCTATATAAAATATACAATTACGGTAAACACAAAGGCCCATGCCCGAACATAAACATGAACCACGTGGTACCAAATATCATCAACTCCCACCAACAACAATAGATAAGCATACTCTAGATATGGAGTTGATAATATCATGTCGCGGGATTGCAAAACCACAGATTGTGCATCCTACTTTGTTTTTAGCGGTTTTCGATGTTGAGGATATGTTCGACATCTTTCACATGAGTCTTCATTACTCGAACATAACACAAATCCAAAATTGGATTCCCGCATTCCGAATAGATTTTGAAAACCACATATGGATTCTAGCATCTCGAACAAACCCATTTCCAAGAGACAGAACACATATCTCAGTCTCGAAGTGGTTTTTGACAAGTAAAACTGGTCATTTGATTTTGAATATTTAATTAATTTTAAATATTGTATAATTGGATTTTAAAGGTTTAATCTTGAATTCAAATATAGAGATTATATAAATAATTAAATTGTGAACTTAATATTTGGATAGTGATTTAAAATATCTGATTTTGAATTGAATATTTGTTAATGGATTTATTAGTATTATTTAACTCCTTTTAATATAGAACTAATAAGGTGAACTTCATTTTGTAATTTATTTGCAGTAATAAACTGTTCGAATAAATAATCATAAAATTTAATCTATACTATATTATTATTAGTGAGTTGAATTTCAAGCTCACACAAACCCCCTTGAAATTTGGCAACTGAACAGTCGCATTTTTAATTTCTTTATATTTCAAACTTTAAAATGTGATAACTTTTTCTACATTGATTGGATTTAAGAATCGTTTTCACTATTAAATCTCAAATTTAATTTGCTTTCCAATGATATCCATTGTTGATAGCTAAAAATAAATTTTTTAAAATCATAATTTTATATAGCAGCTTTAATTGCACAATTATTTTGTGTCACCGCTGTGTACCGCATTTCTGTAACAGCATTATTATGATGATCATAAACATTACATAGTAGTTTTACTTATATTATTATAATGTATTTATTATCTTTTAACATATTTGAAAGGAATATTTTTTTTGAACTATACAATTATGGTTGCCTTTGAATATTGTAACTACATTATGTAATAAAGTAATAATCTTGATTGTGTTTGATAGTATTCAAACTTAGTGCAGTTATAATTTAACCCCATCAAAAAATGGTGTAATAATTTATAGGCATTTTTTGAATTAATTTAACTACGTTAGCATTTTTTTTATTGCATTTACTATTGATGATTTTGACTATATTTGATAATTTTATTCAATTTTAAAACAGTTATAAATTAATGAAATTAAGAAAATGCAATTATAATTTACCAGCAAGTTTTGGGTAAATTTAACTATATTTGAAGATTTTTAACCACATTTATGTGATGAAGTAATAAATTTGGCTACATTTCAGAAATTTATTCAATCTTAATACAATTAAAATTTAACTACATTAATAAAATGCAGTTATAATTTAATGACAATTTTGAATTATGCATGGTAGAAATTGAATATTTCAGCTATATTTATGTGATGCAATAATAATTTTGGTTGTACACGATGATTTATTCGAGCTTACTGTAGTTAAAATTTAAATGCATTAAGCAAAAGCGGTTATTATTTTGCAGTATTTTTGGAATTAAGCAATTATTGTTTTTGAATATTTTAACTGCATTTGTGTGATGCAATACTAATTTAGCTGTAGTAATAATTTTGTTTGATGTTAACGATAGTTATTTAATCGCATTATGAAAATATAATTGAAAAATGAATTTTGATTTTTGATAGCTTGAGATGATTAAATAATGACTTCACATAATTAATGCTTGATTCAACCGTGCAGCTCAGCGTTTAATACATTGCTTCCAGGTTTGATGACATAATTTGGCTAAGTTTACTCAATTTCGTTTACAATTACGATGATCAATAATACAATAAGCATATAAGTTGTTGTATTCGGGCTTAAGGTAGATGCACAGTTTAAGTGCTGGGTCAAAACATGTGTTGTAGTGAGAATAATGTTGATAACCACCTAAAAGAGTTTATTTTTTATTTTTTGCAGTAAATTCTAAAATCACTTGCACCACCACCGTCGGAAAACTTCTAGAAAACAATTGATGAATGTATCTTTGTATAGATATTATGTAGTCATAGTTTGATTATTAGATATAGTTAATAGGTCAAACGAGCAGTGAGAGAATTTAGTAATAATACTGCATCAATGACACTTTTGCCTTTTTTGGCTGTAGGTACAAATACCTTCAATGGTTAAAATAATTGACTGATGTAATACATATATTAAGGCCAAGAAAACATCACCTATTTGCGCTCAAGCCAATATCATACACGCGTTGCTAGCAGTTATTTCTGAAGCTAAAAAATGAATGGACTTCTCACAATTGTTCTCTTCTGTATGTTTTGGATATTTTCTAATATTGGTTACTGCGACCAGCTTTATGCCGTGTTTTGTACCCTGCATCGGCATAGATCAGATTCGGTGAACAATAGTAATTTATATTGGAACCCATGTTATTTTCTTATTGCATCATCATTTCTATTTCAATTGAATCTTCTGTTTTACTACTTTTCCCCTATACTACATCTGTTGCTTTTTTCTTTTTTCTTTTGCTCCCTTTTTTCAACTGTTGAGAAATACTTTTCCTGATTGTTTACAAATTTCATCCTATTACTATATTTCTCCCCATTGCAAAAAACTTTTGTTACTCTTATTTAATTGAATCGAACTACACTATGTCTTTATGTCTGCAGTTCACAGTGAATACTTCAACTATATCTATGCACATTGAAGCAGCTGTGTAATTGCAAAAGCAACAACATTAGCGTTATATGCCACAGTGAATATATGATCTATGCATTAGCGGATAAATTTTTAACACATTATCCTCTAAATAGTCTATGAACTTTAACATATTCACTGTAATTGTTTTGTTCGATTTTAATTGTGATTATCATAACCAAATATATCTATGTATTCTTTATCCTACCAAATTGTTATTCATGGTGTAACACTATCGTTCAACAATGTTTTTTCATTACCACCGTATTAAATTTCTTATACATTTGGATATGACCTATGCAACAACAATATTTTTTCAACATCCGTGTGCGAAGCACGGGTTCGCACTAGTTTCAACATAATGACTCGACTTTTATTGATGCATATTTAATTAATTTAATTGATTTTTGCATAATTTTTAATTTGGAAACTATTTAAATAATCGTTTGACGATTTTTCGGCAAACGACAATATTTTTGTGACTTTACATAATCATTAAAACAATGTATATTATTATTGTTTTGAAGTCATGTCGCTGTTCTGAATGCGACCGTATTTTTGGTTTGTCGTTTGGAGTTCATACGCGAACAATAATCTATGTGGCATGATGCCAGAAATCATAATTAAATATAAGTCAACGCTTACAGTTTGGGTAGGCTTGGTCGCATTTTAAAATAGTGGACCGAGGTTGAAGTTGTGATGATGGATGTGAGGCTCATGCAAGGAGGGGCTCGATAGGACTATCCATGAGCGATTTCGTTGTTTGGTGATGGAGCAGTCGTGGAAAGAACTTACGACCACGAGGAGTAGGCTGCTGGTTTGAGAGGGATGGAGTGATGAGGAAGAAGGTTTAAACTTTAATTATAGTGATTAGTAATTTTATAATGTAATTAATTAAATTAATGAAAATGAAAAATTATAAATGCTATAACTATTTCGTACAAGGTCTAAATCGAATGCGGTTAGTCACGTTGGATTCATAATGATGATATCTACATTTTGGAATCAGATTGGTAGAGATTGGAGCTTTTGCAGAAATTTCAGCTAAAATAGAACGCAGTTTGATTTTAGATGGAACCAGAACGTGGAAGCGATAACTGGAATTTCGGTGTTTATAACTAACCTCTTTGAATAAATCGATTTGTTATATAGTAGATAAATTTATTGTTTGTGTTTGATTGATATTATAGGCTGATTAGTTAAATATCCGCTTTAAAAAGCGAATGTCATTTAAAAGTGAAATAAATGAAAGTATATTGAGGAATTCGAATTTCTCACTATAGTGATTTTAATTTCCAGTTATATATACTTGTTGACTTTATTTCAGTTGTAACCCTATTATATATATAGACTGTTAATGGCTAAATCTTGATTATTTAGCACTATTAGTTATGACATTGTTATATGTTCAGAACTTTACCCCTACAGTGATAAAAATCAATAACAATATTATTTAAGTGCTTGGTGGCTATTGACCCTAAATTAGTATTTTAAAATACTATTAATTTCCATTGGGCTTAAAAATGGTTTTGATTCAAAGAATGATTTTAAATCTGATTTTTGGGTTTCTTGTAAAAATTTATTTAAATGGATTTTTAACTTCTATTTTACTCAAACCCCTTTTTATTTGTCTTTTCTAAATCATTTAGAGATGTTTTTAAAGTTGCTTAAATATTTTTTGATAATGTTTTAAAAGTTTTTTATTTATATTTTATATTTTATAAAGGTTGTTTATCAATATTTTAACATTGTGAAAAGTTATTAATTTTAGTAATCAATATTGTTTGAAGATAATTATAATTATTTATTAATAATGTTTTGCAACTAATAATAAATATTTATTAATAATGTTTTGGAAGTTAATTATTATTTATTATAATAATGTTTGAAGATTAATTATTATTATTTGTTTAATAATGTTTTAATTTATTAATTATTTTATTTATAATGTTTTGAAGTAAATAATTATTACTATACATAATGTTTTGAAGTAAATAATGATTAATTATTTATGAAGTTTAAAGTTAATTATCAATTAAATTAATCGCATTTATAAATAATAAATTGATTTATAAAAGAAATTTCATTTAATAAATTAATTTATAAATGAAAAGTGGAGTTTGGATTTGTAAAGAAATTTTATAAATGCTTTATAAATGATTTTTTTAAAAGCTCTATAAAGGATTTTTACGAAGGATTTTTATAAGGGATTATAGAAGAGATTTCTATAAAAGGTTTTTATAAAGGAGTTTATAAAAAGATAGGGTTTTATAAATAACAAAGGGTTTCGGACATTCGTAGAAAGAGGTTTATTAATGGTTTTAAAGATGTATAAAAGAGTTTTATAAATGGTTTTATAGATTTATAAAAGAGTTTTATAAATGTTTTTAGAAATTTGTAAAAGATATTTATAAATGGTTTAGGGATTTATAAAGGGAATTTATAAATGATTTTTGAGTTGTATAAAAAGGGAATTTATATTAAGATGAGATTTGATTTCCATAAACGATCTTTTAATAATTATGGTGGTATGGAAACATCTTTCCATACTCAATACTAAATAGGAAATCTTTCTCCGTTTTTGTAAATATACCTATACCGTTGATATAAGTTTAATGTGCTTATACTATTGAGATAAGTATATGGATATTCTTCTAAGTATTGAAAGGGGTATAAAAGGGTTTGTGAATATATCTTTCTAATAGTATTTTGATACAAATATTTAGAAAGTGATTTTAATTAATGAAAGGATTAAGTAAATAGGTTAGTGGCTACTTATATGGTTAACCAACGTTGGTTTCCTTATGAAAATAAATCTCTGATTTGATTGATGCTTTTTTTTATTTAATGGTTAAATAACCGACTATTAAACTTGGTTAGTTTTGGATTATCGTTATTGGTTCGGAGAGACGGGGTCGGATATGCTATTCGAAAACCATTTTGAACCAACATAAGCATTCGAATGGAAGACACCTGTAAGGTGATTGAAGATGGAGTTCTTTAAAGTGCAAGGGCTACTTGCTACATATCCTGAGGATGATCCCAAAAATGGATGCAGTAGAGATAGTGCCTTCGGTTTCGTTCAGACCCAGAACTAACTTATATGGATGAATGCTGGCATTGCATTTCTATCAGAGGTCAGTGTTAGCATTCCAAGCGGGATTGCTATATAAATGGTAATCGTAGCCTCAAGCCTCACACCAGATAAATAACTAAAGCAAGGATGTGCAACAGGACTAACTGGGGCGCTCCCATTAGGGTATGATCATCCCTTATCTTGAGTCGAAATCTATGTATGCTTTGAGGTCCATTATGGTTGTTTATCAACCTAGGGATGACCATATTCGACACTATCCAGTAAGGGGTAGGACCGGTCCTGAGTAGCGGAGATGCAACGTATTGTAGCCTCCCGTATAATTTATCTAGAGGTGTACGGATTCAGTGGGTATATCTTTACCATTCATTGTTATATATAGTATGTTTGGTTGTTAGAGAATGATAATATTTGATTACTATCATTTATTGTTGATTGGTTGGGCTCAGATAGTTTATGAGCCTTTATTGTTGGTTAAATTTAATATGAACACCTTATGAATTCAGTTTCACGGTTTGACTATAAGGTGTTAGATGATAATATTAGGTTATTTGTTATAATTTATACAAAGATAAACAATGCTGAAAATAATCTTATATAAGAAGTGAAATTATATAAATATGGTTTATAAATGTGATTTATAAATAAAAAGGAATTTAAGCTGAGAATTTGAGAACTTAAATTCCGGTGTTTTGGAAATTGTTTTAAAAAAGTTTTGGAAAAATAATAATAGTATTATTTGGAAGTAATTTCGAACGGAAATATTTTTAAAGGACTTTGAAGAATATAGAAAGTACTAAAATCACTTCGGTCGGCCGCATTAGATTCGTAATGACAATATATACATTTTGTAATCAGATTGGTAGAGATTGGAGCTTGTAGAAATTTCAGCTAAAAATCGAACGCTGTTCGATTTTAGATGGAACCAGAACGCGAAAGCGATAACTGGAATTTCGGTGAGTATAACTCACCTCTTTGGATAAATCAGTTTGTTATATAGTAGGTAAATTTACCGTTTGTGTTTGGTTGAAATTATTGGATGATTGGTTAAATATCTGCTTTAATAAGCGATTGTTATTTAAAAGTGAAATACGGGAAAATATATTGAGGAATCTAGGTTCCTCGACATAGTGATTTAATTTCCAGTTATATATACCTATTGATTCTATTTTAGTTGTAACCCTGTTATATAGATTGTTAATTGTTGAACCTTGATTGCTTAGCACTATTAGCTATGGCATTGTTATATGTTCAAAACTTAACCCCTGTTGTGATAAAAATCAGTAACAATATTGGTTAAGTGCTTGTGGCTGTTGGTCTCAATTTAGTATTTTGAAATACTATTAATTTCCATTGGACTTAAAAATGGTTTTGATTTAGAGAATGATTTTAAATCTAATGTTTGGATTTCTTGTAATATTTTATTTAAACGGATTTTAACTTCTGTTTTACTACAACCCATTTTTATTTGTCTTTTCTAAATCATTAGAAATGTTTTTAAAGTTGTATAAATATTGTTTGATAATCTTTTAGAAGTTGTTTATTTATATTTAATATTGTTTAAAGGTTATTTATCAATATTTCAATATTGTGAAAAGTTATTTATTTAAATAATTAATATTGTTTGAAGATAATAATAATTATTTATTAATAATGTTTTGGAATTAATAATTAATATTTATTAATAATGTTTTGAAAGTCAATTATTATTTATTATAATAATGTTAGATGATTAATTATTTTTTTATATTTAATAATGTTTTAAATTGTTAATTATTTTATTTATAATGTTTTGAAGTTAATAATTATTATTATATAGTAATTTTTTGAAGTAAATAATGGTTATTTATTTACGAAATTTAAAGTTAATCAATTAATTTAATTAATTACATTTATAAATATTAAATTGATTTATTAAAGGAATTTCATTTAATAAAAGAGTTTATAAATGAAGTGGCGTTTGGATTTATAAAGGATTTTTATAAAGGTTTATAAAGGAATTTTATAAAAGCTTTATAAAGGATTTTTATTAAGTATTTTAGAAGAGATTTCGATAAAGGGTTTTTATAAAGGAGTTTATAAATGAGTAGAGTTTTATAATAACAAAGAGTTTTGGAGATTTATAGAAAGAGATTTATTAATGGTTTTAAAGATGTATAAAAGATTTTTATAAATGTTTTTATAGATTTATAAAAGAGTTTTATAAATGTTTTAGAAATTTGTAAAAGTGATTTATAAATGGTTTGAGATTTATAAAGGGAATTTATACATGATTTTTGAGTGGTATAAAAAGGGAATTTATAAAAGGAGATGAGTTTTAATTTTCATAAATGATATTTAAATAATTATGGTGGTAAACATCTTTCCATACTCAATACCAGATAGGAAATCTTTCTCGGTTTTTACAGATATACTTATACTATTGAGATAAGTATATAAATACATCTTCTTAGTAGTGAGAGTGTAGTGTTTTTTTGAATATACTTATACCGTTGAGATAAGTATATGGATATTCTTCTAAGTATTGAATGGGGGTATAAAAGGGTTTGTGAATATATCTTTTTCATAGTATTTTGATACGAATATTTATAAAGTGATTTTAATTAATGAAAGGATTAATTAAAGAGGTTAGTGGCTACTTATATGCTTAACCAATGTTGGTTTCCCTATGGAAATAAATCCGTGATTTGATTGATGCTTGTGTGTTTATTTGGTGGTTAAATAACCGACTATCGAACCTGGTCAGTTTTAAATTATCGTTGTTGGTTCAAAGAGACCAGGGTCGGATATGTTATCCGAAAACCACTTCGAACCAACATAGGCGTTCGAATGGAAGACATCTTGAAGGTGATTGAAGATGGAGATCTTTAAAGTGCAATGGCTACTTGTTATTAATCCTGAGGGTGATTCCAATATGGATGTAGTAGAGGTAGTGCCTTCTCTTTTATTCAGATCCAGAATGAACTTGTATGAACAAATGCTGGCATTGCATTTCTACGGAACGGCAGCGTTAGCATTCCAAGTGGGACTGCTATATAAAAGGAATCACAGCCTCAAGCCTTACACACGGTAAATGACTAAAGCAGGGACAGGCAGTAGGGCTAAGTGGGTCACTGTAATACCCTAGATTTTTGGTAACATTATTTAGGATATTTAGTTAGTTAAACAAAATAAAATAATGTGTTGATTAGGGGATTGAGATTTGATTTTAATTAAGGTAGCCGTGCCATTAAAACAAATAAATTAAAGGAGGGTTTAAAATGAAATAGAGGAGGGGTATGTTGGGAAAGAGGCCATTCCTATATCTATTCCCTTTAAGTCGTGTATTATACACGTTCATTGCATTTCAAAATTTTATAAAAAGGACCGGCCACCATTAACAAGGAAAGGAGAAGAAGAAACTAAGAAAAGCTAAAGGAAAAGCTAATTCAAATCAAAGCCATTCAAATCTCAAGCTCCTTTAATCTCTAAAGCAAAGGTGAATAATGTTTACATCTTTAATTTTTATTGGTTTCAGTTTTAAGATTAAATCCAAATATTTTGCAATGATTTTCCATGTTTTCGAATGATAGAATAATTATATATACTTGTTGATGATTTATGTATGTTTATATAGATTTTATGATATGTTTTGAGATGACAACCTTATCAAATGACATCTAATTGCCTCGCGAATTTTTATGAAGATCTAACATGATATTTTAGAGATGGGTTTAAATTATCAGAATTTTCTAAATTTTTGTGAATTTAATATGAATTTTCTAGTTAAGAAAATGGTATTTTGGATTATAAAATTATTTACGTGTAAATAATTGATTATTTGGGTCTGAAAATTTTATATGTTGGAAAACACATATAAAGAGATTTTTTGGAATTTTTCCAGATTTTTCCATAGCGTTTTAATGGTTATATAAGATTATTTAAGGTATGAGACTTAAATGTTTTATATAATTATAGAGGAGAATGGGCCTTTTCTAAAATGTTTAAATTGCCAAACATGGAAAGTCGGCTGCACTTTTGAAAAGAAAAACCTGGCAACCAATTAGATTTAGAAAAACAAGGCAGGTTAGGTACAAAAGAACTATTTTAAAGTACAAATAAACATGCTTTATACTGTTTCGTCTCCTTCGGCACTAGGTTCCGCCTCTATCCCTCCTTTTTCGACACGGTTGAAACCAATGCACATGGTATCGGGCAACTGGTACGTAGTGAATTTGAAGAAGGCGAAAGGTATAGGGTCAAAACCAAAGGGTTCCGAAAGAGGTGAAGCATTGTTTTGGTTTTAAGGAAAATAAGCCTGCTTGCTTTTGACTAAGTTGCTTTTGACCTAAATGCTTTTAACTAAGTCAAATGGTTTCGATTGGGTCGCTTTCTTGTTTTAAATGATTGCTTTCGACTTGGTCGCAGCCTATAGCTACCACTTTCTACCTTTCGATCCAGATGGTATCGAAGGGGTTCTTTTATTTTCAAAAAATTGGCCACCTCTCAATTGATTTCGAAGTGATGGTTTCGATACCATCACTTCTTTGTTTAAGAAATTGTTTCGAAGCAGATGCTTTCGACTCTGATGTTTTTCTGATCCTTTTGCTCTACTTGAAGGAATAATCCAAATGTTTTTGATCGAAACGTTTCAAACGGTTTTAAAGTATTCAACTTCGAGTGGTTTCGAAAGGTTTCCACATGTTTTAAAATTGAATCTAAATGTTTTCGAAAGAGTTTAGTTTTGATGCTTTCGAAAGGTTTTATGAATAGTTTTGAAAGGGGTGGTTCCCCATGGTTTCGACAAGGATAAAAAGGAAGGTTTTTCCTATGATTTCGAAAGGCAAGGTTTAAAAAGTTTTAAAGGAGGATGTCTTATATTTTAAAGCTTTTAAAGGAAAGCTTTTATTGGTTTCGAAAGAGTTACTTTCAAGGGTTTCAAAGGAGTTACCTTCAAGGGTTTCGAATGGGTGGTTTAAAGGTTTTATACAAAGATTTCGAACGTGATAAATAGGCATAATAGCCTAAGTCTTTTTAGTTTAAAGGACTTTAACCTATTTTAAAAGGATAGATAATCCTTATTGAACATCATCGACATTATTTTGAGTAAAGTATATATAACATGGAAAAATAGCTTAGAGTAAAGCTAAAGATATGTTTTCCTTGTATATGTATGATTTGATGAACTGAATCATTTTGAGAAAGGTTTTCAAGGAAAATTTAAAGGGTGGTTAACCGTAAGAAAATTTTGGGCAGTTAGCTCATTTAAATTCGGACAGTTAGTCCATTTTGAGGGCAGTCAGCCTAGAGGACAGTTAGTCCAGTTAAGGGCAGTTAACCCAGTTTATGAACAATTAGTTCATATGTTAGCATAACGGACCTTGCTACTTTTTAAGGACAATTAGTCCACTTTTTACCAGTTTTAGGACAAATTGTCTAGTTGAGGGCAGTTAGCCCGGATTTTGGATAGTAAGTCCATTTATTTCATGTTTTTAGCATAATGAATCTTTCTATATTATTATTATAATCAGTTGATTAACCAGTTTGGTTGCAGGAAAGATTTGCAAAAATATGTTTTGAAAAGAGATATTAGTGGGGGGAACCCCGTTCCGCTAAGCGGTGTGGTCTCACTAAATATCAGTAAACAGAGATGTAGAAGAGTTATTCATACCAGGCTTATTTTTCGACTCGAAGTTTTTGTTTCCCCTTAAACTCTCGAGTGCTCAAAATTGATTTGAGTAGGCTGAGAATTTAGGTTTCAAGTTTTAGCAGTTTTGGCGAATAAATCTTCCAGTGACGAGCAGGTGGTTGATGGATAGCTAATTTAGGAATTCAATTCTTTTTGTTGTTTCCGCTGTGTGTTAAGTCAGTTATGACTATATTGCTTTGATCATCTTAGGAGGCATCTTCATATGTCACTCTTAGCATATTATTGTAAATTATAATTGATCATTGCCTGGGAATACGTTTTGGGATTTTTGTAACTTGGATATGATTTTATTTGGAATGTAATCACTATAATTATTATTTTTGGAAATCTGTGATTTTGTTCATATTCAAGTGCTTCTGATATTATGGATACCATTAGCATTATCGTATTTTGTCACTAGATGTTAATACTATGGATGACTACAACATCTGTAGCTCTTAGCTTTTGGCCTCTAGATACAGGACGTTGCAACTTGGTATTAGAGCACAGGTTTATGAAGTTTTTTAACTAAAAATGGTTTTGAGCACAAAAATCCAAAGGAATTAGAGTAAGATTGGGGTTTGGGATATCGCTATTGTAATGTACTTGTATTTGCTATATATAAGTATGCGCTATATCTCTAATCTCCTATCTTTGCTTAGGATTATCTTTATGTATCTCATGAGGTTTGAATACAGATATGAATGGTAAAAGAAGCAGAGTTGACCAAGGAAGGGGAAGCATCGAAGGGAATGTCGGACCTAATGCTAGGAGAAACCAAGGTCAGTCACAAACAGAGAATGTAGGTGCTGATGTCCCGCGGGTCGGAATGGAAGCCATGTGTCAGTTTTTTAGGAATATGATGTAGGCGGGAGTTGCAGTCGTAGTGTTAGGAGGAAATGCTGCAGGATCAGGGGTTCCGGAGGTTCCGGTAGTTAACCATTTTGCTAAGATGAGTGGAGATTATGTGAAGCTTGGAGGAAAGTCGTTTATGGGAACGGAGGATGCCATTGAGATGGAGAACTGGTTATTGCACTGCGAAAGGATTTTTGTAGATTTGAGGCTCAATGATGAGCAAAAGAGGATGTTGGAATTTAGACAGCTTCAGGGAGCTGCACTATTTTGGTGGAACAGTGTGACTATGATGGTTGATAAGGAGACAATAACCTGGTAGGATTTCAAGAGGAGATTCCAGGAGAGGTTCATATCTGTTTTGACATAGTCAGCTCTGATTAGGCAGTTTGCTAAGTTGGTGCAGGGTGAGATGTCGGTTGCGGAGCATGCCAGAAAGTTCGAAGAGTTGGCCCGGTATGGGTATGCTTTAGTGGATACAGTGATGAAGAGGAATGAAAAGTTCATCAGGGGATTGAAGCCTGAATTGGCTAGTGCTACTTTGTCTCACATCAGGGATCCTTCTGATATTTAACATTTTAAACATTTTTATAGAAAGCCCCTTCTCGTCTATAATTATACAAAACATTTAAGTCTCGTACCTTAAATAATTTTATACAACTATTAAAACACCTTGGAAAATTCTGGAAAAATTCCTGAAAATCACTTTGTATATATTTTCCAACAATAAAATTTTCAGACCCAAACAATAAATTATTTACCTGTAAAAAAATTTATAATCCAAATACCATTTTCTTCCTTAGAAAATTCATAATAAATCCACGAAAATTCAGAAAAAAATCTGAAAATTGAAACCCATCTCTAAAATATCATTCTAGGTCTTCATAACAAGTCGCAAGGCAATTGGATACCATTTAGTAGGGTTTTCATCTCAAAACATGTCATAAATCTATATGAACATACACAAATCATTAACATGTATATATAATCATTCTATCATTCAAAAACATGGTAAATCATTGCAAAATATTCGGATTTAACCTTAAAACCGAAACCAATAAAAATTAAAGATGTAAACATTATTCACCTTTGCTTTAGAGATTAAGAAGCTTGAGATTTGAATGGATTTGATTTGAATTTGCTTTTATGTTAGTTTTTTTTAATTTCTTCTTCCCCTTTCCTTGTTAATGGTGGCCGGCCTCTTTTATAAAATTTTGAAATGAAATGAATGTGTATGTTATACACGGCTATGGGAAGTAAATATAAAAATGGCCTCTTTTCCATATTACCCCTCCTCTAATTCATTTCAAAACCCATCTTTTAATTCATTTATTTCAATGGCATGACTACTTTATTTAAAATCATATTTCAATTCCTTAATCAACACATTATTTTATTTAGATTAACTAACTAAATATCCTAAATAATGTTACCAAAAATCCGGGGTGTTACAGACTCCCGTCCTTAAAGAATTTTGTCCTCGAAATTACGATAAGGCACACAATAGATCAAACAAGAAGGTAAAACATACTGTCAAACAATTCAGGATAAGTATTTCTAATCCTGCTCTCAACCTCCCAAGTACGGTCCCTGTCATCGTCACTCCACTGGACTTTGACAAATCCGACCGTCTTGGCTCTAAGCCTCTTCTCATCTCTCGCAACAATGCGAACTGGCTTCCTCACAATAGTCAAATCCGGTTCTACCACTAAGTCCTCTAGCACAGTCGGTGCAATAGCAGTTTTCGGGTCTCTAAGAAACTTTCTAAGGTGAGAAACATGAAAAACATCGTGGACACTTGCCAAACTGCTCGGTAACTCAACTCTATACGCGAGCTTCCTGATCCTCTTAAGAATAGGAAAAGGTCCAACAAATCTAGGAGATAACTTCCATGATTTCTCAAATCTAATCACACCCTTCATCGGTGACATTTTGAAGAAAACTTGGTCCCCAACTGAGAACTCTAAATCTTTCCATCTCTTATTTGCATAACTTTTCTTCCTATACTGAGACCCTTCATTCTAGCCCGATTGACCTTAATCTTTTCTGCAACCTCTCTAACCATATCTGGACCAAGAATCAATCTATCCCCGGTCTCTAACCAACATACGGGAGATTTGCAAGGCCTTCCTTACAAAGCTTCAAACGTGGCCATACCAATACTAGTCTGATAACTGTTGTTATACGAAAATTCAACTAAATGCAGATGGTCTTTCCATGATCCCCCAAAATCCAGAACACAAGCTCTTAACAAATCTTTCAAGATCTTGTTAACTCTTTCCGTTTGCCCATCTGTCTACGGATGGTAAGCGGTACTCATCTTAAGCTTGGTTCCCAAAACTTCCTACAGACTCTTCCAAAACTCGCTAGTGAACAAGGAATCTCTGTCACTAACTATGCTACTTGAAATTCCATGAAGTCTAACCACATTCCTCATAAATAACTTTGCTAAAGCAGGTGTCGTCCTGGTTGACCTAACTGGAATGAAATGGGCACTCTTGGTCAATCTATCCACTATGACCCATATACTTTCATTTCCTCTGTTCGACCTTGGAAACTCGTCTATGAAGTCTATAGAAATAGAATCCCACTTCCATACTGGAATATCAAACGGCTGAAGTAACCCACTTGGATTCTAGTGTTCGGCCTTTGCTTGTTGGCAATTCAAGCACTGCCTTACACACAATCCAACATCCCTCTTCATACCTTCGTAGAAGAAACTCCTCTTCATATCCTGATACATCTTAGTACCCCCAGGATGAATGATAATCTTTGAATGATGGCATTCCTGCAAGACTTCCTTCCTTATGTTTCATACACTAGGAACATATAATCTTCCTTTCTTTCCCAACCATCCATTCTGGTCAAGACTGAAATCTTTCAAGTCATCGCTCTCGGTTCCCTCCTTTAGCTTCCTGATCCGTTCAGCTAACACAGGATCCTTCATCTTCTTAGAAGCAATCTGTTCAACACTGGTCGAACTTCTAAGCAAGATAATACAACTGTATTCCCACTAGACCCAGCCTCGGATTTCCACTGCACTCTGCAATCTGCTAATGCTTCTAAATCTTTCCACTCAACAATCATCGCTAACACTGCATTCTGATTTTTCCTGCAAGTGCATCTGCAACTTTGTTGCCTTTCCCTGGTGTGTACTCAATCCCAAAATCATAAGCGGCTAAAAACTCTAACCATCTTTGCTGTCTCATGTTCAGCTCTTTCTGATAGAACAAATATTTCAGCGACTTATGATCTATATATAACTCGAACTTCTCTCCCAAAATGTAATGTCTCCACGCCTTCAAAGCAAAAATCATTGCAGCCAACTCTAAATCATGCGCCGGATATCTGACCTCATGTGGTCTATGCTGCCTAGAAGCATAAGCAATCACTTTACCTCTCTGCATCAACACAGCTCCTAATCCCGTTCCACACGCATCGGTATAAACTACCAAGTCCTGATTTACCTCTGGAACAACCAACATAGGTACATGGTTCAATAAGTGTTTCAAACTCTGGAATGCTTCCTCACACTTATCGGTCCACACAAACTTCACATCCGTTCTCGTTAGCTTGGTCATCAGTGCTGCTATCCATGAGAAATCTTTAATAAATCTCCGATAATAACCAACCAACCCAGGGAAACTCTTTATCTCGGTTACTGTCTCGGGTCTCTTCCAACTGCCTCGATCTTAGCCGGGTCCACTAACAACCCTTCCTCTGAGATTACATGACCAAGAAACTTCACCTCCTTCTTGCAGAAGTGACACTTTGAAAACTTCGCTTTCAGCTGATGCTGCCTCAGCATCTCAAGCACCATTCTAAGATGAACTTCATGCTCCCTTTTATCCTTAGAGTATATCAAGATATCATTTATGAAAACCAACACAAACCTATCCAAGTGTTCTCAGAAAATCTGGTTCATCAAATCCACAAAGAAAGCTGGTGCATTTGTCAGTCCAAACGACATAACTAACCATCTGTACGACCCATATCTTGTCCTTAACGCCGTCAAAGGTACACTATCCTCCGCTACTCTGAGCTGATGGAAACCTGTTGCCAAATCCAACTGGAAAAATACCTTGGCTCCACTTAACTAGTCAAACAAATCGTCAATCCTGGGCAATGGATATCGATTCTTTAGTGTCCTCTCATTCAACTTACGATAATCGATACATAGCCTCAACGATCCATCCGGCTTCTTAGCAAACACTGTTGCAGCACCCCAAGACGAACTACTCGGTCTGATAAAACTCTTGCCCTCTAGATCCACCAACTGAACATTCAACTCCCTCATCTTTAAAGGGGTCATCCTACTTGGCGGCCTACTAATTGGTTCTACTCCTGGAACAGAATCTATCTGAAACTCAATGGCTCGTTTTGACGGCAATCCAACTATGGGCTCAAAATAATCTATGAATTCTCCAACCATGAAAACTCGGCTCAGCCCATCATCTGATTCCAAAGCACCCAATAAAGTAAACAACTCACCGTAATAACCTTCTATGGTAATTACAATCCTGCCGCTACAATCAGGGTGTCTAAGAGATATCTTCCTATCCTGGCAAAATATCCTAGCATTGTACTCACTTAACAAATCCATACCAAGGATAATTCCGAATACCACAAAATCAAACACATGCAAACTGCACGCAAAGTATGGCCTACCATGTCAAACTCAAACTGGTCACACCTCAACCCTAGAGTTGCATATCCTCCTATTGGATTGGCAACCCGTAAGGAAGTAAATAAATAAGTGGGTTTAAGGTTAAGCTTATCTATCAAACATCTACATATAAAAGAATGCGATGCACCAGTATCAAATAAAATGATAACAGTCATACCATGAATCTGAAGCATACCTCCAAGAACTGCCTTTCTCTTCTCCTGGGCTGTTGGCTTAGAAGCAGCAGGCTCCAATGCATACACCTTGCCCTTACCATCTCTAACGGGCTTCTTGCACTGGTTCTTGTAGTGGCCTATCTGGTCACAGTTGAAGCACTTGACATTCTTCCCCTTAGCCACATCCTTTGCCTTCCTAGCGCGACACTCATTAGCAAAGTGCCCCTTCTTGTCGCTCTTATAGCAGACAATCTCAGACTTCCATCTCTTAGCTGCTCCACCCTTCCGAGCACCTTTCTTCGGAAAGAACTTCCTTTTTTTAGTCTGCCCAACCCGGACCTCCTTGGCCTTGCTCTTCTCCAGAGACTCAAGGACCTCCTCTTGCCTCATGGCCATCTCCACAACAATATCAGAAGGATCCCTAATGTGAGAAAAGTAGCACTAGCCAACTAAGGCTT